>CM069927.1:19402258-20151332 GCA_036172225.1 Cryptocoryne crispatula var. balansae | reverse complement strand
CATTGCTTGATTGGATTCTCCCATGTCTTTTAAGTCAATGTTCCCACGATCGTGAGGTCATGAATGCCCAATCTTTAAATTGGAAACATGCATCCATTGTGCCCAGGATACCGATAGTAAGCATGGTACTTTGTCGTATCAGCATTAGCCCATCCATCCTTCTCTCTCCTTTAGAAGCTCCAACTGCTGTTACGACCATCAATGCATTGAAAATATCGATGAGGGGAATGGCGCTTGAAGATAATACTATCTTTTAGGTCCCCCTCCTAGGTCGGTTGGCTGGTCAAAAGTGGCACTTGGTCATAAGCTTGTTGTTGTGGTTGTGGTCGGTTGGCAAGACGAGTGTTGTTGTTGTAGGCGCTCGGTTGTAGGCATTTTGCTGTTTGGGTGCTTAGTTGTAGGTGTGGGTTGTTTATTGGTGGTGCTCGGTTGTAGGCGGAAGTTGCTACCGGGGCTGAGGAGTTGGTTGAGGAAGTACCGAAGGCGGTATTGTTGGTTGGGGTGAGTGAGTTACGGTATTGGCTTTGGCGATACCCACCACCGATTACTCATGGCATTGGACACTCTCGATTATTGACTATCCCTTCGGTGGTGGGCTGCATAGGTGTAGGCTTTCTAGTGTTATGGGGTTTGGGGTCGAAATGGATTGATCGGCATCGGGATGCATCCCTTAAATGGGATTGGAGGTAGCGAGAGCTATCACACACGGCTCACTCATGGTTGTTGGGCGGTGCATGATCGGGGAGGTTGCGAAGGTTCAGCTGGCATGGTGTTCCCGATGAGCAGCATCCTCACCTCGCTCCCCTCTCCAAAAGATGGTATCAACTAACCTCTCGGCCATTGCACACTCCACCGATCGACAAACTCTTGGCAAAGTCTTCATCCGGCTTCATCTTCCCAAGGTAATGGTCAAATGCGTTATTCGAGAGTGAAAGGCCGGCCCCACCCGATCTTTATACCTGCTCAGGTAGAAACTTCGCCTTGACAATGTCGAAAATCTCGCTGCCTCAATAGAATGAAAAGAGAATAAAACCGATCAAGGGTGGATCCCTCCAATGACCGACAGAAATAGGAAGAGCAAGTGTTTCTGGTAAAGTCATTCTTACCGAATGCGGAGTCATATAGAAAAGCTCTTTAGGTGGTTAAAGGGATTCCCGGTCCCATTATAGCGTTGAAAGATTGGTATTTCAGAGAAGAAGAGGAGATGTAGGACCGGAAAAGATGGAGACGGTATGTAAATTTTGGGGTGGCTTTAGAATCGAGGGCGGTGCTCTCGACTTCTTCAAAAATGCCTCATTCATCCGATTAAGGTTTTTCTATGAATGCCTAGGTGAGACCGGCTAGTTCACACCGAGCCATGGGAGCCAAAGTGTTTAGGTGAATGGGTTGGAAGAAGGTGGGTTGGAAATAGGAGGCTGGAATAGCATTATGTGAATTCCCCACAACGGGGTGAGTGGAGACACGACAGAGGGTTGCCCCGGGAGAAGAAATGATTAGGGGCTTTGTTGCCAATTAAGGTGGTGAGGGGGGCTTGATTTCCCTCGACCCGGATCTTGATTGGCGAGGAGCATCTTGCCCTTTGTCAAAGATTGCACAAGCGAAAAGGATTCAGTGGTCTGTAAGATGGAAGAGATAATGTAAGGAATCGTCCATTAAAATTTGGTGCAGCGGAAGCGACGATTCCTATGGGTTCCTTTAGAATCCGTCTCAATCGGAACCGAACGACGAGAATCAAAAATCGATCAAATCGGGTTCGAATATACCTGATAGGGATTCATATAATCCCATGGAGAGGAAGAAGATGAGCTTATTAAGCTCTTCAAACCGTTCAAGTGTCCGGTCTCTAGCAGTATCCACACGAACTTCATCCACAGTAGGTTCTCCCTTCGCGCCGGCCTCGAGAACTCTTCCCGAACGGAGCTCCATCGACCATGGACACCTTCTAGAGAGAGGAGGAGGTAGGGAGGAGGCTAGGGACGTGGTTTTCACCCTTGGCTTGATGGAGTTTGGCTGAAACCATTAGTATTTATAGAGAATTATGGAATTTTTCATAAAAACCCAAAATCTCTATAAATTACGCCCTTGCCCCTGTACTTGTGGATAAGTCCTTTGTGTGTGACCCACTAGGCCCAATAACCTATTTGGTTGAGGCCTAAATAAAATAGAACAATTCTATTTAATTTAATTAAATCCGTTATCCAATAACAGATTAATCGTCCTACCGATCATGAAGGGTACAAGCCACATCCCACGATCCCAAATGGCTATGGGGATAATCTCATCTCCATTGAGCCTTTCCATCATCAGTTACCACATGGATATAAATCCTCATCCATCCAATGTCCTAGTCGGAAAGGAGTACGGCATCGACTGTCAACTCCTTAGTGTACCAACTCTATAGGATCCTATACTCAGAATTGGATCAATTGAAAAACTCATTTTCCAATTATCCTATCTACCCTGGCCAGGGATTTAGAGTACAATCTCATAGGACATTCACTCTCACTTACCGAGAGTGGACGATCCCTTGTTTTCCGCTCAATTGCCTCCATCGGATTTTCCTTGTACCCGATCCATCGCTATATAGGACCATCTAAATTGTGATCCATAAGTCAATGGTCAAAGCACAAGTTCCACCCAACAAGGCATCTTTGGCGACTCAGGTCAAAGATCCAACCATGCAACCGTGATGATAGAAAACCCTGATAGACGAGCTCGGTAAGATACCATTCGGGGATTCTAATTCGGTCGAGGTTCGGTGAACTCATTCAACTAATGAGCACACCTGTATGTGTATCTCAGTGTCTCCACACTAATGGCCAATGAGATCGGTCGTCCTCATCACATGAGAAGACATCACATACACTAGTCTATCCGGATCCTTGATGTCCCGTCTCAAGTATCCTATGACTAGGAACATTTAGATCAAATATCTCTAGATGATCAATCTCATTATCATGATCTCATCATGATTTAATCATCATTGTATTTGATAAAGGACTTCATTATGATATTTCGCATCTAATAAGAGCTTATAATGAAGATTTTCCTGATTAATTGAATGAGATATATCTAGAAATGTCGAATCATATCATATATGATTGGCTTGTAGGGCATACATTTCTATCAATCTCCCACTTGCACTAAAGCCAATCACCCATCTGACTGATCTGTATCAGCTCAAGGTGAAGCTCAAACACTCTTTGAGTAACTACTTCAGTTAGTGGATCTGCAATGTTATTAATGGTAGATACTTTATCTTTAATTATATCTCTATAAGTTGCAATCTCTCTGATTGTATGGTATCGCCACGAAGTTCTAAACTTCGATGAGACACTCTGGCTCTACTCCATTGTTTTCATAAAAAAATTATACACTTTCAGAGAAAATTCGAGACTATCTCATATCAAATATGTAGATGAAAAACTTCATCTAGACTACTTCTCAAGTAGTGTGCAACCACTATGTAAACTTGTTTACATATGTTGTAAAATTTATAGTGTTCTATCGCATAGAACTCTTCCAGCTTACTACACCACCATTATTCTGACTTAATATCAAACTTATTTGATTGAAAGCTTGTGTTTGTAAAACTAAAAGACTTCAAGTCTTATCCTCCAGTGTATAGAGATACATTCTCAGTGCTTCTCAAGTACCAAATGATATATCTCTAAACTATCCAGTGACTCACCTGGATCTTCCTGATGAATGCTCATAACACTTAGAGCATTAATCATTTCATGTACGTAGCATCACATAAATGATAGACCCTATGACTGAGGCATAAGGGCTCTATTCATGCGATCCCTTTATCTCTCAAGAAGTCTACAAAGACAACACTTTAAAGAGATCAACTCCACACCTCATAGGTAAGAAACCTATCTTGGAGTTTATCATGTCAAACCCTTTGACTATGGTGACTACGTGCATTTTCTGGGCATTGATTTTAGATCTATCTCCATAGATCATAAAACCCAAATTGTGTTTGGAGGATCAATTTGATAGCTAGGTTCACTTATGATAACACACCTACTTCATTCTCAATGAGTAGTATGTCATCAACATAAAATGTCAAGAAAGTAATAGCACTCCCACTTATCTTGTTGAATACACAAGGCTCCTCTTCGTTCTTAACGAAGTCATAAGATTTAATCTCATTAAACCTTATATATGATCTATGGGAAGTTTTACTTCATCTATAAATGAACTTAATACACACTCTTCTTGGATGTTATTGGGACTTGATACTTGATCCCCTATAGTTGTATCACATACACCTGTTTCTCAAAATACCTTAAAGGAACACTATCTTAACATCCAATTAGCTTTTCTCATAATCATAGAGTGTAACAATTAAAATCCAAATGGATTAATCCGTGGAATAGGTAAAAGATCTCATCATAGTCAACCATTTGACTTCGATGATATCCTTTTCAACTATTCTCACATTTGAAGGTATCTACCTTCTAATCCACTCTAATATATTCTTTAATGATCCATTTATTCTTTATGGATACTATATCCTTAGGTGGATCTATCAAGTTCTAAACTTGATTAGAATAGATACGGTTATATCAGATTTTATTGTATCTTCCCATTTTAGAATCAATATCTCATATTAGTTCTATATAGATCCTAGGATCAATATCCTTATTATCTTATGTTTCATTTCATCTATCGTAGATATGTCTCACATATGTCTTAGGTTGAATAGACACAAGTAAAGACCTATGATTTGTCCTTGTGTAATTATTAACTAGCACCTTAATAGAAGTGTTATTGGGTTGTGGGACTGGAACATCTTCCATATATACCTTGCTCCCACTATCTTTCTTAAGAAGGAACTTTTCCTTTAGAAATATAGTGAGCTTAGCAACACATACCCTTGTTCATAAGGGTGGTATATTAATATCCAAAAGTTTCCTTAGGATATTCCACAAGCCAACACTTCATAGTCTTATATTTCCAACTTGTTAGAGTTATACTTCTTCACCAGGTCGGACATTCCGAAACCTTAACTTACTTAAGGTCAAGTTTTAACCCCTTTTTCCATATCCTATATGGAATAATCGTAACGTACTTAGAAGGTACCTATTAAGATCAAGTGGTTATAATGAGTACTTAATCAAAATAGACAAAGAGGAAATTTGCAAAGCTTGTCATTGTTCATATTATGTCTTACATAATATGACTTCTCATTTTAGCTACTCAATTAAGCTAAAATGTGTAAAGAGGTGTCCATTAGATTCTATTATCCTTCAATTATATGTAAATTATGTACTTAAGTATTCCTCTCTTTGATCTCATTAAAGAATTCTAATACTTGTTCCATTAGTATCTCTACTTCATTCTTAATCTCGGATAATTTCCAAAGGTCTTAGATTATTTGTACTTCATAAAGTACATGTATCCATACCTAGAGACATCATTTTTGAAATAATGAAGTAGAAATATTCTTCTTTAACCTTACTAGATATGGGCTAACATACATCTAAATGTACAAGTTCTAATAACTCATTAACCCATTCTCCATGTCTATATAAAGCTAAAGTGTAGATTGATCTAATTCAACCCATTTCCTCTTAAAAGGAATATTCACACATAACATGAGAGCTAACATATCAAATATGATTAAACAATTCATTAAGCTTCTACTGGCAAACACTTTGCCATTCAATCTATTAGAACATCTATCAATTCCATAACTTAGAATAAATCAACATTTATTCAAGTAGGAAATCATATAATGTTCTTGTAGAAGGATATAATAGCAATATTAATTATTAAGACATCTCCATAAGGCTATTAAAGAATTGCACCTCCCACTAATAATGACGCAACTTTTTCACCATTTTATATGTAGGTCAACATCCTCTTTATTAAGCCTTCATTTACTTGTCATCATCTACAACTCCTTGTAGATATAAGATGCATATCTGGTATCTCATACCATTAGATGCATCCAAAGTATCTAATATTATGATATACACATATAGTATCTAATACTATTAAGTGTATATTTAAAACAAGTAAGTGCCAATGACTTGGATACATGAAACTTCTCAAACTCCACATTTGCATTATATACAAAACACTTTGTACTTCCTCTTCCATTTATCATCGTCATGATAGTGTAAGAATCCTGTCTTATTCTGGCTTTATTATCTTGACAACCTTCTTTTACTATTAACTCTCTCCTATTTCTATCTAATGATTTTACTTCTTACTATTGGTCTCACCAACAAGAAGTAATTAAGATGTATTGTTGTTCTAAGTTGCCCTTTAGTTAGCTCATCACTATGAACCATGATGGATCTCATATCCATCTATCCATGTTGACTCTATAATTTATGTCTCATAGAGACTAACATCTAGTTTAAGTCAAACAATGCATCTTGTCTATGAAATAAGATCTTATCTTTCTTTCATATCATTAGATAATTTTAGGAGACACCTACTTCTCAAGTAGAATAGTTAATTGGTCAACTATGAGAACAATTCTCTTAGTTTTAAACCAGTCTAAGAAGTGTGAGCCATTAAGCTATTTGGCATCTAATATGTCATACTAATGGTGGTTTATTATCGTATTCTACAACAGAGATATAATTTTATCAATATAACATTGCAAACATTCATTAAAATTAAGATATAGTCTTTGATCCTAATTTATGCTCCCATTAATTATCGACGAATTTGCATAACCCTCATTATGCAAAGACGGGATATCATGATGAAATCCTAGTGGGGACTAAGACCCTATTAACTTTATGGTGGCAACCTTGTAGGAAACACAACAAGTCATCCCATACTTAATAGGTAGGTAACTTTTACCAATTGCAACCCTTGCAATTCTTAGTCATTTAGCCTCTAGAGTTATAACCTTGTGGGAAACACAACAAGCTATATACTCTAGTTAGGTCAAATCCGCTTGTTACATTATGAGAATGAATTCTTAACATAGCCCTTGTGGGAAACACAACAAGGCCATGCAATGGTCCACCCCAAAGTTCGGCAAATGCCTTGGTCATGATCACCAATCCCTTGCTGAATGAGTCTTGTGGGAAACACAACAAACCCAACCAATCTAAGATTGGCTCATCAAGACCATAACAACGGAAGGCTACGTGAGTCATTCTTAATGTCACATGTTTATCAACCTAATTAAAACAAGGAGGGATTTTATTTTAGTCTCATCAAGAATATGTGCTAAGTATATATAATACCTTTGAAATATCATATATCTAAGGTATAAAAGATAGCACACAATGACATATCAAATATGCATAAAAAATAGGTGATCATGGACTTAACCCTAAGTATGCACCTAAGGCACCCCTATAGGTGCAAATCCTTGCTTCAAATGCTTCAGTTGGCATGCTCCCACTTTAGAAGGGTGCTTCCCCAAGTGGTCCCGCTCTCCAACCTTCCACAAACCGGCTTCTAACTCTTACAAGCTGCTTAAGGGTACGCAGACCCACAAATGTACATAATTTAATAAGAAACCTTGGTTTTAACCAAGGGGAGTACATTAATGGAGGGAGGTAGATTGTACAATCAGATTGTATAGAGAGAGGAGGCACACACAGGCCTCATTTAATAACATAACCAACATAATTAAAAGCAATCACAAGCCAAGCACAATTAGGTCCATGATCACCTCCATACACACTAACATTCATCACATGAACATAGAGCGCATACGTGATAATTATATGAGATATATCATATATATCAGCATAAAATTATATATAATTTATTTTGAAATTATCAATTTCATGCATGTTGAATTTTCATGAAATAAATAACATGACAACAACATATAAACAATTTATATGATATGAACATACAAAACTAAACTATTTAGAACATTCATGCATTTGTTAATAGAACTAAACATCATCTAACATGTCATTAAACGCTTTAAAACATGTTAAATAATATTATAGAAATTTTAAGAATTTTTCTGGAATTTTATGGCATTTTTTCGTATTTTCTATGATTTTAAATAATTTAAAATCATTTAAAAAGTGTTTGGCGCAAAGCGCCGCACGCGCCGGCGCACAGCACCACGCCGATGGCGCTAGCGCATTGCGCCCCGCCGGCCGCGCGGCGTGTGCACCGCCGGTGCGCCGGCGCGGCACGTGCGGGGTCGCGGGCGCGAGCCCCCGGTCAAACTGGGGTTTGACCCGGATCTGGATCCGGTTCCGGGTCCGATTCGGACCCTTCTCCGCCCGATAAGGCGGCGGCCGGTGCACTATTCATCCGGGAGAAGTATTTCCAAAAAATCAGGTCCTTATCTCCCTATCCCAGACTCCAAAAAATCCAGAAAAATATGCGTTGGAATACTTATCGAATAAGGAATCCAAAAGAGTCAGCCTCATAACTAGTAAAAATCTCTGTAGACCGAAAAAAGAAAAAGAAGAGGAGGCACTCACCGAGATTCCGTAGCAGAAATCTCCATTTTGCAACGAGGATAACTCCTTATCCAGAAAGCCAAATATTCTCAAAAAATACAATTTAGAATCCTCATAAAATGAAGTTTATAAATATGTATATATCCCTTCAGAGAAAAATTCTCTATCAACAGGAAATCAGGAAGAATCAGGTCGGCACCGCCTAACTCCATGAGAACCCTAGTTCGTAGGAAAACTCAAAATTTCTCTCCCTCCGCCGCCGTTCAAAGTTGGATATCAAATGAAAAGGTTAAGTAATCATATTACCCATCTCCTAAACCATTTTCAAGCTTCAATTTCTTCTGTGGACGGAAATTTCACAAAATCCCCAAATCCGGGTGTTGGTTCGGGCATGACAGAAACACCAACTTTTGAGGCTTCTCCCGAACACTACAGAGATCCAAACTTCAAACGGTTTGTGGCGCTGGAAAGCCCTATAACACGAGATTCTACCGGAGCCAACCAATTTTTTATCTGAGTCATACACAGAATATGGTGGCCTCGTCAAAACAAACGTTTGCACAGATTCGGGAACACATAAATAACATGAAATAATATCGATTCGAAGTCGGTTTCGACTGAGATTTGAACCAGGCTCTGATACCACTGTAAGGAATAGTCCATAAAAGTTTGGTGCAGTGGAAGTGACGATTCCTATAGGTTCCTTTAGAATCCGTCTCAATAAGAACCGAACAACGAAAATCGAAAACCGATCAAATCGGGTTCGAATATACCTGATAGGGATTCATATAATCCTATGGAGAGGAAAGAGATGAGCTTATTAAGCTCTTAAAACCGTTCAAGTGTCCGGTCTCCAGCAGTATCCACACGAACTTCATCTACAGCAGGTTCTCCCTTCGCGCCGGCCTCGAGAACTCTTCCCGAACGGAGCTCCATCGACCATGGACACTTTCTAGAGAGAGGAGGAGGTAGGAAGGAGGCTAGGGACATGGTTTTCACCCTTGGCTTGATGGGGTTTGGCTGAAACCATTAGTATTTATAGAGAATTATGAATTTTTTCATAAAAACCTAAAATCTCTATAAATTACGCCCTTGCCCCTGTACTTGTGGATAAGTCCTTTTCTGTGTGACCCATAGGCAAAATAACCTATTTGGTTGAGGCCTAAATAAAATATAAAAATTCTATTTAATTTAATTAAATCTGTTATCCGATAACAGATTAATCGGCCTACCGATCATATAGGGTACAAGCCACATCCCATGATCTCAAATGGCTATGGGGATAATCTCATCTCCATTGAGCCTTTCCATCATCAGTTACCACATGGATATAAACCCTTATCCATACAATGTCCCGGTCGGAAAGGAGTATGGCATCGACTGTCAACTCCTTAGTGTACCGACTCTATAGGATCTTGTACTCGGATTTGGATCAATTGGAAAACTCCTTTTCCAATTATCCTATCTACCTTGGCCGAGGATTTAGAGTACTATCCCATAGGATATTCACTCTCACTTACCAAGAGTGGATGATCCCTTGTTGTCCGCTCAATTGCCTCCATCGGATTTTCCTTGTACCCGATCCATCGCTATACAGGACCATCTAAATTGTGATCCATAAGTCAATGGTCAAAGCACAAGTTCCACCCAACAAGGCATCTTTGGCGACTCAGGTCAAAGGTCCAACCATGCAACCGTGATAATAGAAAACCGTGATAGACAGTTAGGTAAGATACCATTCAGGATTTCTAATTCGGTCAGTTCAGTGAACTCATTCAACTAATGAGCACCTGTATGTGTATCTCAGTGTCTCCACACTAATGACCAATGAGATCGGTCATCCTCATCACATGAGAGGACATCACATACACTAGTCTATCCGGATCCTTGGTGTCCCATCTCAAGTAACCTATGACTAGGAACATTTAGATCAAATACCTCTAGATGATCAATCTCATTATCATGATCTCATCATGATTTAATCATCATTGTATTTGATCAAGGACCTCATTATGATATTCGCATCTAATAAGAGCTTATAATGAAGATTTTCCTGATTAATTGAATGAGATATATCTAGAAATGTTGAATCATATCATATATGATTGGCTTGTAGGGCATACATTTCTGTCAGATAGACCGTGGAGGAGTTGCTCCACGCTAAGTGAAGCAGGTTGATAAGTAGGATTTTGAATTTCCTGCTCGCTGACAGTGTTGACATGGTCCTCTGGTTGGACCATGGGTTGTTGCAGCTCGTAGTGGCCCGTCTCGTACTCCTCTTCTTGCCCGTAGTAGTCTGACTTCCCGACGTGTCTTCCAGACCTTAGTGTCATGGGCATCCTGTCAAATTTTTTTACAAAATGGTTGAAAGAAGGCAAATGGAAAGTATAAATGCAAAGAGAGTTTTTGTTTGGTTATGCTTTGGGTTTTGTTTGAATTGATCTAGTTTCGGTTTGTTGTTTGGCAAGCAAGTTGAAAACAAAAATTAAAGGGTTTTTTTTTAGATGTTTTGAAAGAAGAAAATTTTTTGGTTGTTTTCAATTGTTGTGAGCAAGCAAGTTATGCAAACAAGTTCTTAAAATGACTACTCGACAATTTTTGGGTTGAAACCTTAGATTAAATAGATTGTTAGCAATTGTTCACTCAAGTAGATATGGTTCCTATTGCTTCAATCTTCAAGACCTAAGGTTATCACTCAATCACCACGAGTAGATACTTGGGTTCTTTGGGTTTTGGGAAAAGTGGTACAACCGGCCCAATTGTGCGGAGAAGAATACACCACGGATGGGGACTTATGGAGGCCTTGATGGAAACAACCAACTAGGAAGGAATATCCCAGAAGAGAGGTTAGAATCCACCAAGAAGGTGTTTGGAGGGTGAGGGTGTGTTGGGAGAGAGAGCCCCCGCCTCGAATGCCCTATGGATCGGAGCAAGTCTGGTACCCGATGCAAAAGCTAATGCAAAAATGAAAAATGGAGGGTAGGAGGAGAAGAAGCAATCAATATTCAAACATGAATGAAAGCTATTAAATAAATCAAAAAGTGAATGCAAGCAAGACAAGTAATGATAAAGTAAAACAAATAACTAGCAACTAGCAACTAAAGGTGGTTCGCGCAGGAACCGGCTTGTAATGGAGTGTCCAAGTGGGGACAAATCTGAAGTAAAGGTAAAAGGATAGTCCACGCGGGAACCGATTTGAAAATAAAGTGGCTCACGCGGGAGCCAAGTTTTGGAAAAGTAGGTGGTTCACGCAGGAACCTTTTTTTGAAGAAAAAGGGGTGGTTCACATGGGAACCGGTTTGTTTGATTAGAAAATTGAAGAAGAACAACTTGCGGACAATTTAAAGTGGTGCAAAAGGGTGGTCCACGTGGGGACCGATCTGAAAGTGGGTTGGTTCACGCGGGAACCGATTTAGGAAAAGGGGTTGTTGGTTCACGCGGGAACCGGTTTTAGTAAAGAAAGGGGTCGTTCACGCGGGAACCGGTGTAAGGTGACAAAATGAAAAGAGGGCCACGTGGGGCCAATCTGAAGGTGCTGTAAAGAGGTGGTCCACGTGGGGACGGATCTGAAAATAAGTTGGTTCACGCGGGAACCGAGTTGGAAAAGAAAGGTGGTTCACGCGGGAACCGATTTATAAGAAGAAAAGTGGTTCACGCGGGAACCGGGTTGAAATTAAAGACAAGAAAATCAAGTCCACATGGGGGACAATCTTAAAGGAAGAGTAAATAGCAAGTTTAAAAGTAAATTGACATGGAAAAGGTAAAGGACAAGCCGGTTCGCGCGGGAACCAAATTGGAAAACAACTAGTTGCACGGTTGAATCAATCTAACACGGTTGAAGACATTGGTTGTCCCACCGTGGTCGCCAAAAAGCTGTCGACTCCAAAAATGGGTTCCGGATCAGCACCTCAAGAGAAGGTGAAAGATGGAATAGGGGAAAGGGGGAGTGAATCGGAAGACACTCGGAAAGCGGTAAAGACTCCTCACCTTGGTCCCACACTCACATTGATCCCCGAACTTTCATCTCACGGCATCGCTCGAGCACCGGAGATGGTTCAGGTCATGTGGGAGGAGAGTGAGGAGGAGATGAAATTAGAACAAGAATAAAAAAGTGATCGCCAGGAGCCGCGGGCTCTGCTTTATGGAATAAAAACAAGATTGAGTTGATTTGACCGTGTGTACCTTAGCGCGAGAGAGAATGTGTGTAGGTTCAACCTTCTTCTTCTTCGGCTGGCCAATGAAAAAGAGTCCAACCGATGCTAACTTGATCAACCTGTACAGCTAGAACAATAAACCAAGTGAAAGAAACTGATTAGAACTATGGGAAGTGTAGAAACTATAGGAGAGGAGATGAAACAAAGAAGCAATTGTAATAGAACTCACCAGATTGGGGCGAGCCCTAACCCCTTTTTTGTGTTTTTGGTTATGTAAAATTGATGCAAACTAAGTAAAATATGCTCTAAAAATTAAATAAACTGAGTTAAGAAAAACTTATAGAATGAAACGGCTTGATTTGAAGCCGAGATGAGTGAAACAAGCCGGTTTGGGTAGCTTTGCACCCTTCTGGCGTGACTTTGGTGCAGAGAATGTTACAGACGACTCCGATGTCAGAATCTAGTGTTGTTTGTTTCTATAGATAGAGAACTCAGAGAGAAAGAGATCTTATGTTGATGACTTCTCCGGAATCTATCTGTAGAAGCCTGTAAAAATTATGAAAGTGGGAGGATGTGGAAAACAGAACCTGGATGTGCGCCCTCAGTGCAACGATCGTCACGGACAGACGGAAAGTTGGAATCGAGTTGAAGACTTTTGCAGAAGGAGCTCCAGATTTTATATAGAAGCCGATGAAGTTGGTTGATGTAGAACACACAGATCGGGCTTCTCCTTCGCCTCGGGATCGATCTCTCGACGTCGAATCGGCTTTGGACGTCGGGACAGCTTTTGGAGAGAGCTTGGATTACCTCAGGACGAGTTAAACACGGGAGATTAACCTTGGGTCGTTGAGAATGGCCCTCAATTTATAGAAGAGAGAAACCGGTGCAAAATATGAAAACTGGACCAACCGCGCCCCCACCTTTCAAAGGAGATGAGGGCGCGCAGGGCATGCCCTCAACCCGGGGGCGCAGTCTGCGCGCCCCTCTGTTTCAAAGGAAGCAGGGGCGCGTTACACGTCTCACTGCTAAAAATCGATGGAATCTTCCGAAAATTGCTAAAAAATTGACTTGGCAAACGTAACGTGCCCCCGAACCGGGGGCACGGTACAAATAATTGAAAATTATCGATGGTAACCTTCCAAAAATCCGGTTTAGAAGGTGCTAATCGGGGCAATTTTCGATTTTTGAAAACTGACCACGCCACCGTGTTTCAAAGGATGCGGGGGCGCGCAGGGCGTGCCCCCAGTTTGAGGGCGCGCAGGGCACGCCCTCCCCTTTCAAGGGGAGCGGGGGTGCGGTAGACTCTCTCTCTTGCGTGTGTTCCATGAGCCGTAACTTACAAACGGAATGTCCGATTCGGCTCCCGTTTGTTGCGTTGGAAAAGGGCCTTCAACCGCACCTCCTCAAGTCGGTAAACCAGCCGACATGACTCCTAAGACGCTCACACGGGGCATTCTACCGGTTTACCCTTTCACGAAAAGCCAAAAACCGCGGCGAAGATCCGGAAGGGCACGGTTCCGGTCAAGGAATCTCGGGTCAACTTGAAATAACTCAAAATGATGACCGAACAAGTCCGGTACAGTCAGAAAACCCTAAATCATCGAAAAATATAAAATTAACCCGGTAAACGTGAATCGAAGCTCAAAAAAGTCGAAAAACCCTAAAATCGACCGAAATGGCCGTATGGCCCCGGTTGATGAAATATACGGCTAGGATCGACCCGGACGACTCGAAAAGACCCAGTGATGATCGGAAAGGCCTAACGCGTGGTCCAGGATAGCCGTGTCAGTACAGATCGAAAAAGTCGTAACGAAAGCTGTCATTGACCGATGACTACCAAAATGACTTCTCAAAAACCATAAATATTACGGAACACATGCGGGACTCCCGAGACTTTCAATTAAGGACTATTCAAGGTCGGTCATCAAGCAAGCTCTGTGTTTTCACGATTCACGCGTGGCTCTCACTTGAAGGTTACGGCATTGTTGCGAAAATCATCGGTCCATTCCCAACTCACAAGGGGCTCCACCAGCATCCTTAGCTCATTTCCACGAGGTAATCCGGATCAGATAATGGTCAAATAATGAAAATTGCCAATGGAATAAGAGTCTAGAGCTCCGAATCAGGCCAATTTGGCGTGTCTACACCAATGATCAATTGAAAGATATTACTGCTGCCCCTTATATGAGTAGGCCTAAAGAGGGCATTACCTTTTTTGGCATATTGATTTTTCAGTCAATTTTCTTGGTACTTTGCCTATATATTGTTATGAAATATTTTGCATGTAGTTGACATGGCCAAAGCCAACAAAGAAAACCTACTTCTTCAAGGTTGGAACAAGGAAAGATCAATCTCAATGCAAAGATGTTGAGGAACCCATTAAGTTGTTCCTGCCATAACCGGTAGGAGAACAACAAAAGAACACATGCAACACATGGGAGACATTGTTAATTTGGAAGAATAAATTAAATAGATGGATGGTCATTAAATTATTCAATTGTAATATCAGTAAATTCAGTTGGTTCTATTTCGAAGAGATTGATCATTCTTTTTATGTACAATTTATTTTTCGCTTCTCTATATCATCTTGTAACCACAGATTATTAAACTTAACCACATCAAATTTTTAACAATTCTAGCTTGTACACAAGTTGGACTGTTCATATCAGAATTTGAGAACAAACATAAACAAACAAGTGTAGTAAAAGTAACACTATTCTTGATTTTCCTAACCAATGTATACCATCTTGATTGATCTATTTCTGTCACATCTTGATTGTTCTCCCTATGTTTAGGCTAGCTTCTATTAGAACACATTTTTTATGTTGAGTACTATGTGCTTACTGTTGTAGCTGTCTAGGATTCTTCTATGTTTCAATCATCTTAAGATTAAGTAGAAGTATATCTCTACCAAGTGGTAATTATTTTTCATAGTTTGATGCAAATGAGAAGCTTGGGTTGCGACGCAGATGAGAAGCTTTCATTACCTTTTAGGGTCTCTTGTGAGCTACTATTAAGTTGCATCAAGAGGTTGATAATGGGTCAAGCGGAGTTGGAATTTTTATGTTTGCCAAGGATGTAACAAAATTTTGTGTTTGCCCATGGGTGACACACAATTTTGTATCAATTGTTATAACACATTAGATACTATAGTGTTTGCACTTTTATATTTCTCTTAAATCTTATATGATATGTCACGATCTAGAATTTAAATAACATAACCACAAATATGCAGCAGAAATACACAACGTCGTGACAGTGGGATGAAACCCAACACTTGTATTCCATAACCCAATCTTAAACAATCATTTTCATAAGACCCATCAAAACAAGAGAAAAGAACCATAATATTAAGTCTAACAATATTCTTGTTCAAAACAATCAAGGCCAACTACCTAAGTAGAGAATATCAATCATCTCCAAGTGCAAATGACTCTGATTCATTTGGTTTCACCTGAACCTCATCTTCAAGCTCCTAAATCTTCAAAACCTGTTGAAAAATTTAACCCACAACGGGGTGAGTCCGGGACTCCGTAGGATTTACACCCTTTTCTTGCCAATCGGATAACTAACATATAATCAAGCAATGATAGATAACATATCTAGATTGAGATGTAATACAAATGTCTAGAATGTCTTCTATAATTATCTATGTCCCATAACCAAATGATGATTATATTTAAGAAAAAATATTATGCCAATGCTACTCAATTCTAAACCAATGCACACAAGACCATACAAGCTAAACAAATATCATCCAAATGACCTAAAAACTTAACTTAACATGACCAAATTAAAACAAGACAAATCTGATTTTTCTAACATGACATGGTTTAACACCTATACATGACACACAAGTAACATATTTCATATCCTTTCCAAAACACATAGCCAAAGAGCAAGGAATTGGTCATCTTGCTTCACATGTACAAATACTTTCACCAGCTCTAATATATATAGCAGTAACATATAATAAGCTAGCCCAAAGTGCACCTAGGCAGTGGTGACACTAAGGGAAAACCATGGTAATCCGGGATCTGTGGGAGGGCCAGATTCATCTAAGTTACCCGCTGCCCACGGGGCAATTGACTAACATAGGCTGGTGAAGCCTTCATAGCACGTCATATCAAGAGTTCATAACATAAATTTAAATCATGATATACCTGACCATACCATGCATACATGACATAAACATCTAATTTCATAACCTTTCATGCAAGACATAACATTCATAACGAATTTGACAAGACATATGATAACCCGACTTAATTGAACTTGTTCTCAATGGCAACTCGTACTAATCATGACCAAATTGACATGACTAACTATGCATAGCATAGGCCATGATCTAAAAACGAATTAAACACATTTTACCATAAACTAGACAAGACTTGTACTAACCGACTTGGTTGACATATTCTAAATCAAACATATACCAAACTTGACCATATGAACATAAACATATCATGCATGACATAATACGTAATCTGAAACCGGACTAATCAAAATTTATATGATCTACGCACATGCAATGACAAACCGAACTAGACATACTAAAACACATATACAAGACACTTAACCTAACTCATGCTTGGCATAAACTAAACAAATTAAGATATCATGTAATCAATCATAATCTAACCAAAACAGGTTCTAAAAGGTATAATTTGATGACCCAAGAGTCTTCCAAGTCTACACATATTTATATTCCAATTCTAGGTCGAATCTAGCATATAATCACATACATAACTAACATAAGATCAAAACTTATGAAAACTATTTCTACCCATCCAGAATCATGCTAAACATGTTTCATAACATTCAAAATATCAATTTCAAGGTTCTGATTTCAATAATTTTTTAGAAAAATCACTAGTCTTAAAGTCCAAAGTCTAAACTAGTCCAATCAAGGTCCATAGGTTAAATCATTCATATTTTCTTATCTAAACAAGATCAAATAAAAAGACAAGCTTGAGAAACCTACCTAGAAGATTCTGTGAATTTTATGAAATTTTATGGATATTTTAGCTATTTTTATACCTTCTCCTTGATTTCTGCAAATAATAAATCAGAAAATTCCGAAGATGTTGAACCGGGCGGTCGGACCGGGTTTGAACCGGCGTTTGGACCGGGCTGGACCAAGCGGCTCGGTGTTGCTGGGCTGGTGGCCGGCCGGGCAGTCGACCGACGAGGGGGGGCGTGAACGAGCGCGTGTGCGTGCTCACAGGAGGGAGACGTGACGGCTGTCGATGGCAGTGGGGGTAGTCTCCCAGCGACGGTGCTCGCGATGGCGGATGCGACAGCGCACGACGACGCAAGGCTCCGGCGACGGCGAAGGCAAGGGGGATGAAGGCCGGCGGCAGCGGAAAATGAGGGGCTTCCTGCTACTATTCTGGCGGAAACAGGGGTGGCCTCACGGCAGAAATCAATGGCGATGGTGGCGGCTCTGGGCAGCGGCAAATGGCGGCGGCTGCAGTGGTGGTTGGACGGGGACCCATGGCAAAGGCAAGGGGAGGAAGGAGGACGTCGCAGTGGTGGGGCCTCGGGCGGCTGGTTGGCGATGGTGCAGGCCGGCAAGGCAACGGCGGGGGGGGCCGCAAGGGCGCCCTACACCAACACGCGGGGGGGGAGGGGTTGCAATGACTACGGCAGGGGAGGGGCTCCCCGCGGCCGCTGCTGGGGGCGGCTGGCGGTGACAATGGGGGGACTGGCAGCGGCTGTGGCGGGGAAGGGAGCTCCCTGCAGCGGCGGTTCCAGTGGAACAGGGGCTTGCGCACAGATGACTATGGTGGTGGTGGCGACTAGGGGGAGCGACCGAGCGTGCGGATGATGATGTTCGCAAGAGGGAGGCGCAGCGGGGTAGCTCCCAGTGATGGCGAGCTTGACGATGGCAACCGGCGTGAACGGCGGCAGACGAAGAGGGAGAGAGAGGGAGGGAACTCAACGGAAGCGGGAGGGGGGTCTCGTAAGGATATCAATGGGGGGGGTGATTCCGTAGTCGGGAGGGAGACGGGAGAAAGAGTCTCGATGGGAGGGGGAGACCGGCACGGGGGACGATGAGAGAGAGAGAGAGCACGAGAGTGAGAAAGAGGGAGATCTGGGCGGAGAAGAAATCGGCAGGAGAGGGGGAGCGAGCCTGCGTAACCGACGAGAGGAACGGGGGAAGGTGTTACAGAAAATAAATTATTAATTTTTTTTTAGAGCGTTACATGATATGTGGCAACAGTTACGCGGATTCATGTTATTTATAAGTATCTCTTTTGTTCAGCCTATGTTCAAGTGATTTTATCTTGATGTAACTGGACATGTTTATATAAAGGAACGATATTAGTCATCGAAGATATATGTTTTTATATATGCAATTATAGACAATCTCCAAGATTAGTCATAGACACATATTTCAAATGTTGATGTTGATTATATATTGAGAATATTTTTTACTTTAATTATTGAGATGTTTTAAATTTTTAGATAATAAATTATAAAATTTTGATTTTAAGATAATGTTATATCATAAAAATTTTATAATAATAGATATAATAGTTAATAGTTATAAAAATTAATTTTTAATTATTTTTTATTAATTTACAATGTTTTTATATCAACTTTTAATACATGAAATCATTGAAATAGATTTATAGATAACCAAACAATTGAAAATGTTATCGAGAAAATAATTTACGGTATTTTCAAGAAAAACGAATTACCATAAATCAATGATGTTTTCGATTCTTTGAAAACAGTACTTCATGGAAAACATTTTTATTGATTTTATTTTTACTGGGAACCGAACTGACCCTCATGCAGCCCCCACTAACCTTTGAGGCCGGGCAAGAGTGTGTAACCAGGATAGAGATTTTTTTATTAGAATACTATATCAATATATATATATATATCATGGATTCGCAGACTGTAATATCCGTTTCCGATATCCAAGTTTCAAAAACAGCCGTATTGGTAGCGTAATTAAGGAAATTATTGGCCTAACACCATTTATATGTGCATAATATATAGGATATCAGAGGGAGTTATTCATCGACCTGACGTCCATTGTCAACGTGCGATGGCATCTGCTGTCCTGTAACAAATCAATCTAAAAATCAACGATTTCAGAATCATTCATGAATTTTGATTCGCGCTATTGTGAGGATGAAAAACAAGATCTAAAAATAAAGATTTGATATCCAAAACTGAGCTTCAAAATCCACCATCTGCTTGTTAACCCCGCCAAGAAAAAAAGCAACAACAAGACACAGGACGGTGGTCATGCCATGTCATAAACCCAACAAATCAATGGGAGCACCAAATTTGATCAGAGTACTCTTCCTTTATAATGTAGGAAATCACAATGGATGCTAAATGAAGCCATTCCAATCAGCATAAACTAACATGGAATTACAATAAGGAAAAGTGCTAAATTCATGCATAAGACAGGAACCAAGGGGAAGTCGACTTGGAATAGCACATTTCTTATGCAAAAAAAATGGAAATATGCTCAAAGGACAGCAACGGTTGGCGGAAATAAACATTCAACACATGTGCATGGGCCTTAAAAGTAAAATGAAATAACAATAAAATCATCTCTTATTCACGGGCACGATGGCAGCTTAACCTACTCGAAATAAAACAAATCAAGGCCATGAGGTGATTAATAATTGTTATTGGTTTATTAAACCAATGAACCACGACCCCGAAGGGAATGGTCGCCGGCATATGTCATCTTCATTCAGGCCGAATGCCAATGGTCCTCCAATGGAGGGGTTGACGACTGCCTTTTTCAATAATTATCCTTTTTTAAGTCAACCAGCCATGGTTCCCCAGAAAGGGTGGTCGGTGACAAATGTCATCTTCCTTAAGGTCGAACGCCAACAGTCCCCCAACCGGGGAGCCGACGACGACCTTGTCTATTCATTAAACCCCATCTTGAGCCTTTCAGTCCAGTCCATTCATGAAAGAGGGTCAACCGATCTCAAGCACACAGTTAAACATGCCATTTAGCATTCTGTAAACAAGTTTAATGCACACAGAAGGGGAGGTGCGGTAGTCCGATGCAAAGAGAACAGAGCAAAAAAAAAAAAAACAACAACATGAGCAAAAGAGGCTTACAGCAAGAAACGTAACAGGTCCCAGTGCCAAGGGGATCCCGGAAGAACCCCTCGCGACTCTGCTTGGCTGCCCAAAAAATACTCACGAAGTAGACAAGCCCCGCCTGCATATACAAGGGATATGGCTGTAAACGGAATGAGCATTGCCTGCCTCCCTTTCGGCACATAAAAAAAAAACAGAGAAGAAGAAGAATGAAAAGAAAGAAGGGAGATCGCATTCGTGCCTACCTCTGCCAACCGATCCAGAATGAGAGCAGGCAGCTTATGGAAACCCAGGCCGAAGGTCGGGAGACCAGCCCCGCGCGATGCAGTCAACCGCGGAGGGAGTGGCTAGTCGGGGAAGAAGGCTTGGCAGTACGGCGCCTTAGACCCCTTCACGCGCTGCGCAAAAAAAAAGAGCAGAGAACAGGGAAGGAGAAGAAACAGTGACCGCAGCCTAGTGACTACGTCCAGCGACCAAGGCCGGCGACAAAGCTAGTGTCCTCCCCTGCGTCGACCGATGGAGGATGAGGGGGTACGGGTAACAAGCGCGCCAGCGTGGTCTTCCCACCAGGGAGTGCGGAGAAGTCCTCAAGCCTGCACAGGGCCACCAGCGGAAGGGGACAAGGAGGTGCGCACAATGGTGTCAACGACGGGCACATGATAGGAATTAGCAATAGAAAAGAGTAGAAGAGAGAAGAGAAAAGCGCGCAGAGCCAAGAGTACCTCGGGGAGGCACCGTCACAGCCCAGTAGAGAAGGGGCTGATCCTGCTCGTGCCTACCTCTGCCAGCTCATCCCCCGCGAGGCGGACAACCACCGGAAGTCTTTCAGGCCGAGGAGGTCGGAAGAGCAGAACGTCGACGAGGAAGAGCTTTCCGCCACGGCCGACACCCGGGAGACCCAACCGGGAGACCTCGCAGCGCGCCGAATGGACGGAAACGCGAGCGGTGTCTCCGTGGGGACTGACCGCCCAGGAGAGGAGCTCACCTAGGGGAGGCCCGCATAACGGCTGCTAGGGCTTGCGGGAGCTTGACGACGGTGAGGCCGGAGAGGAAGGGGGCCGCCGTCACCTTCAGCCGCCGGTGTACTGCACCGGCGCTCTGAGCGCCTGCCAGCCGCCCGCAGGGGGGTCGAACGCCAGAGGGGTGGAATGGCCGAAGTACCCCTTTCCCGAAGCTTCTTGCGCCAGTCACTTTGTCGTGCCCGCAGCCTCGCCTTATTCCGGATTAGCAATTTTGGCTGGGTCAAAATCGGAGAACAAGGAGGAGGAGCCTCGCCGAGCATCGCCGGGTGGGATATTTCAATAACATAAACAATGTCAGCATGGCCCGGTGGTGCACTACACTGTGCATGAGTAGCCGATTTTTACCAAAGTCAAAATTGAAGAAGAAGCGCATACATGGCCGAACAGGTTGCTGTAGACTCCATCCGCTGGTCGATTTTGACCAAAGTCAAAATAAAAAGGGGGGGGGGAGCGTTACGTGCTGACACGACCCCTTATTGGCAAAAATAAATAAATGAAAAGAAAAAGAAGTGATGATATCGTTCAAAAAAAAGGGAAAAAGGAAAAAAAAAGAATAAGATGATATCTATTTGATGAAAAAATATGTATATAAAAAAAGAGGAGGAAGGATGAGTATTACAATACGTAGAGGAGAAGAAAATTAGCAAAAAAAGGGGTAAAACAAAATGATGATGTCCGTTAGAGGAGAAAAAGAAGAAGAAAAAGAGTGCATATCTCCCGTAAAGAATAAAAATGAAGAAGATGGTTTCTCGTTAGCAAAAAAAAAATAAGAAAGAGAAAAGAAAATTGAGAGAAAGAGAGAAAATAAAATCAGTAAAAAAAGAGGGGAGGATAAAAAGAAGAGGAAGAGAAAAAAATGTAGAATGGAAAAAGTCAGCAAAGAAGAAGAAATAAAAAAATATATAGAAGAAAGAAACATTGAGTTATGTCATGAGTTAAAGGAGAATTTTTATTTTTCATCTTATATCAAATGGGCCACTAACTTGGATCTCATTGGGCCGAACTTGCTTCTTAACATATCCAAGTTTGTCGAAATTTTTAGAGAGATTAGGATCCCTCTAATGAGCCCAAAATAGGCTTAACTAATGTTGATTTATCCATTGGACCCATGCACATACATGTGGGCCTCTATTTTGGCCATTTGGGCCTCAAATTTTCAAAAGGGGAAGGCCCAAAATCTGTCCCAAATGGGACATCCGAAAATCCTCTTGTAAAATGATTTGAGGGACATTTTGTGTAATTGGCCACCCCAACCCTCCATAAAGGTGACCGAAGCCCAAAATGCCCCCTTTTTCCCTCACACCTACCGTAAAGCAAAAAGCATAGTGAAGTATTTCCAAAGTTACCCTCCCCTCTCCTCACCCTCAAAAACAAGGAGAAGTTGGAGCATTTTGTGGACAAAATGCCCCTCTCTTTTGGCATATAAAAAACCATGAAATCCTCTTGGAGAGGAATGAGGCAACATTCCCCAAGGCATTCCCCATACGTAAAGTTCAAGAGCTCCCCTTTGTCCCATCGTCCAAGAGAGTGTAAGGAGGGAAGAGAGGTCCAAGCTCCATTTTTCATGGAATTGGCTAAGTCTCAAGGTATACCATGGGCTCAATCACATCATCTCACACCATGATAGCATGTGAAGCATCAAACAATCAATGGCCTATTAGGCAAGGAGGAATATCACCCATTTCATTCAGGCCCATTAAGGCTCTCAAAGCCCAATTGGCCATCATCAATGTGGATCAAGATCATGTGACCTTATCTCAAGTAAATCAAGTTCAATTAACTAAGGCCCTAAAGTGAAAAATCACTCATCAAAGCCCATTAAGGCTCTCAAAGCCCAATTGGCCATCTTCAAATGAAGTTCAAGACCATGTGCCCCCACTTCAAATAAACCAAGTCCAATCAACTAAGGCCCAATTAGGTCTTAGCCAACATGAACAAGAAATCGATCCAAGGCTCATTAAGGTGGGGCTTAGGCCCATTAAGGTCTATAAGGCCCAAGCAACCATTTTTAAAGGAAGCTCAATGCCATGTGATTCCAATCCAAGTGCATCAAACTCGGTCCATTAAGGCCCAATCCGGTTTTAACCGAGATGAGCATGAGGTCGATCCAAGGTCCATTAACAAAGGGAAGTGGGCCCATTAAGTCCATGATGACCAAAACTCCAACTAAGCCCACATGAACAAAAATCCAACTCCACTAGGAAAGAGAAAACCCCCAACGGTTGGTGGAAGAAAGAGAAAACCCCCAACGGTTGGAAAAAAAGAAAACCCCCAACGGTTGGTGGAGGAAAGATAAAACCCCCAATGGTTGGAAAAAGAACACCCCCAACGGTTGGTGGAGGAAAGAGAAAACTCCCAACGGACCATCAAGGCCCGTCAGCTCGGTTAATCCTCGATCGGGAGATACCGACCGGCGGATGAAAGAGAAAACCCCTAACGGACCATGAAGACCCACCGATTCGGTCAATCCCCAATCGGGAGATACCGACTGGAGGATGAGAGAGAAAGCCCCAACGGCTCACACAAAAAAATCTCAAATTTCATCAACTCGACTTGCTCCCAAACGGGCAATGCCGATGAAAATTTCAAGACCCATTAATCCGGTTAATCCCCGATCGGGAAATACCGGGTAATAGATGAAAAATCCCAAATTCCATCAACTCGGCTCACCCCCAAAATGGGCAATGCCGATGAACAAAAAGTCCAAGACCCATTAATCCGGTTAATCCCCAATCAGGAAATACCGGGTAATGGATGAAAAATCCCAAATTCCATCAACTCGGCTCACCCCCAAAATGGGCAATGCCGATGAACAAAAGTTCAAGACCCATTAATCCGGTTAATCTCCGATCGGGAAATACCAGGTAATGGATGAAAAATTTCAAATTCCATCAACTCGGCTCTCTCCCAAATGAGCAATGCCGACAAACAAATTTCAAGGCCCATTAGTCCGGTTAATCTCCGATCGGGAAATACTGGGTAATGGATGAAAATTCCAAGCCCCATTAATCCGGTTAATCCCCGATCGGGAAATACCGGATAATGGATGAAAATCTCCAACGCCCATCAATCCGGCCAATCCCTAAAAGGAAATGACGGGTCGTGGGTATCATGTCCAAGACCTAGCAAGTCGGTTAATCCCCGATCGGGAAAATACCACTTGTTGGATGTGGAATCACAAAGCATTAGATCAAAAAAAAAGAAAGAAGAGGAGACCGTGAGGCAAGATTCAAGGCAGATGCCGCCTTCTAGTCCCCCAGATCTAGTTCCAAAAAAAAAGAGAGAGGGAAGTAGAAAGGAGACATGAAAAAGAAATAATGGGAAAGGAGAGGCAGTGCCGATACTCCTGCTTGTTATTTCATTATTTATATTCAAAAAAAATAAACACACATTTTTTCCTTGCATTTGTCCCGTCTTGAATGTGTTACCATGGCAGTTAATCAGGGGTTACTGAGCCGCCGCTCAGTGTAATTAACATCAAATCCATTCGTGGATCAATGGAGAGAGGTCCAACCATAACTTAAAGAACCCACACCATAACCACGTTATGTTATTTATGATGACTCTAATAATCATAAAATTATTTTTAATACCGAAAGAGGTGGAGCGAGAATCATGTAATCATCGTTGCTGAGGATTTTCGTGCCAAAAAAACGATAAACGAGAGAAAATGTTGTCGCACCCGCACAATATAATATTTTATTTTATCCCTCAAATAATTTTTACCAAAGATTAACCACAATTCCCATCGTAGAAGAGAGTTTTAAAAAAAACGGAACGGTATAAACGATCGCGAGGTTCGTACACTGCCGTACTTTGCCATTATTCAAATTGCCATTATGCAAAGCATACCAAACAGCCCCATCGGTGTCTGCAATGCCATGTTGGCCCGATGCTGGCCCACCTACCGCCAACCAGCATCTCACCGTCCACGCTCACAATAACACCCACACACCCAGAGCTTCTGACTAGTCTCTACCCCTGGCAATTGCCATCCATGGAGCCCCAATACCCGGCAAGTCACCATCAAAGGCGACGACGAAGAGTTGGTAAAAGTAGAAGTATTGAGTTCCGTACATATCCAAATACGTGGCCGTTAGAAACCGACGAGACCTACCATGTTGAGAAGATTAATCTGCAAATGGCCACAAACCTATACAACTGTGGTGATTCATCCTTGATGGATGGCGCCAACTGACCATGACGTGATTAACGGAGGGAATGTGACATGAACGACGAACTTGCGCCGGCTTGAAGAACGCAATGCGGCATCATTATATACAATTATAAAGAAGAGTGGGCCACTTCCAGGTTGCTGTAGAGGTGTTTCACGGGGAAAGAGTCGCTTGGCTTAAGATGTAATAAGAGCACCCTTTTCTTTTGATCACGTACAGAGTAAATGCAGATAGAATCGGGGAACTTCATGATAACAGTTTATCCAGGAAAGATGAACATCCCATGAGTGACGTAAGGCGAAGTTCATGTCTTCTTTTCCACATCAAGGTAGCCAACAAACTTCAAGGTCTGTTTGGATAGAATTCTAAAATTAATGCAGTATCGATTTTGACGTTGACATTACATTTATCAAGACAAAAATGTAATATCAAATAAATATTATATCATATATTGATCCTCGACCAGTAGAGTCCATGTAAAAAAGGTAACAAAGATCAATTAGCATTATTTCATGAAAGGTCACACTAGACGATGCTGGTTTCCAAGTCTCTATAATAGATTAAAACAATATGAAAAGAAAATGCATTAGGAGATGTAACCGCCCCCCAACTGCCTGGTGTAGTCTAGTGGTAGAAAGCTCAGCTCACTGAACACCACAATCATTGACTGAGGCATCACTTGTTCAGTCCAAGGAACGAAGGGTCTGGGTAGCGACCCGGGTACAACTGAAACATCACATGTTTCTAGGGCTAACCGATGTTTCTAGGGCTAACCTCATCTCCTGTTCCCTTTAAGGGCTGAGGAGGCACCTGCGATCTGTGCTTATGTCCAGCCCATCAACAGATATTGCAAAGAGCCAAAATCACACTATTCCAATCACAAAATACCCCTAAAACTAGGTCCTAACAGGTCCTGAAATCAGTCACTATAATAGGTCCTAACTCCTGAGAACAGGTCCCAAATCAGACCTAAAGCACTCCCTCAATTAGGCTTTGTTTGGACCTACACAGGCATCCCTACACCAGTTCTAAACCAAACCCCATGACAGTCCCAAAACCTGTCCCAAACAGTTTATGAAATCTGCCCTGAACAATCCCCTAGAACAGACCCAAATCAGAGCCCTGTTCTAGTCCTAAACAGACCCCAAAAGGGCCTTTAGCCAGAATCGGTTTTCACCCTAAATCAGTCCCAAATTTTCTCTTAAATAATAGTCCCTAAAACAGCACCCATCTGGTTCAATCTTCAGTGGCCAAATGAAAGCCTATCATGCTGCTTTATAGGACTACTGTTGTTGCTCGTTCCTGCCCAGGCTAGTGCTGTCAAACAAGAAGAAAAGGATGAGAGAAGAAGGCTGCCAGGGCCAGGTTCTGAAAGGAGAAGGACACCAAGGTCAATCCTTGTATGGATTTCCAGGGCAAGCCAGGGCTAGATTCTGCAAGAAATTTCACAACTACCAGGGCCAAATCTTGTAAGAGATTTCAAGGCCGCTGGGGCAGATTCTGCAAGAATTTTCAAGGGCTGCCAGGGCCCCATCTGCCATGATCATCAAGACCGACAGGGCCTTGCCTTGCCGAAGTGTCCCAAGGCTGCTCGAGCCAAGGTATGAAGATGAAAGAAAAGTATGAAGATGAAAGAAAAGACTAAGACCAGCAATGATCTGAAAGACAAAAAAAATCTTAATCAAATATGAAACACAAAAAAATCACTTAAGAAGATAGCCTATCTCCATAGACACCTCATTAGACAAACCCATATGGGCAAACTCCCAAAGGTGTTTGATCCAGATGGAGAAATAGGCACACTCCCATCTTCTACTGATTCTTTCCCTGAAGTAGAGAGTATCAAACTCTCACTTATTAAGAGAAACATATCTCATCAATTTAAAAGGAGGATATGTCAAAATTTACCCTTTAAATTAAAAATGAGAGAAAATATACCAAGAAAGGATCATCCCATGCCCATTAAGGGCTAAAGAAATTTTTATCAACGGGAAATATGGCATTTTATGCCCCTCATGTAATTTACAATTGAATTTGTCAATAAATAAAATTTTAAATTTTTTTACAACATTATTGTCATTGGGAACTTTTGGAGAGCACCAGAGACATGGGAAAATGTAAAAAAATAAAAATATAATAATTAAATTAATCCAAAAATAATAATAATCTGATCAAACTGGTCAAACATAAAATTTCAACTCCAAAATAATTTTAAGATAATTATAACATCAAAAAATAAATTTTTAAATAAAACACTAATTAAAAAGCATATAAAACTAATAAAAATAAAATAACAAAATAAAACCAAAACACATCAAACAGGTTCGAATAAGTAAAAAGAATCTAACTCAGCAAAAAGTAACTTTCAGATTATTAAAATACCTAAAATAAAAATTTCCAAACCAAAAACTCCATTAATTGACAAATAAATTTAACAAAACAAAAAACACCGAACACTCCAACAGGTTAATTCAACCCAAGTAAAAAGAAAATTCTCAAACACAAAAATAATTTTCAGGGAATTATAACACTTACATTGAATTTTTACCAAACCAAAAGACTAATTAATAATCAAATAAGTCAAATAAACCCAATAAACACAAAAATAACGAAACAAAACCCATAATACTCCGAACAGGTCTAAATAGGTGAAATAAAAGCATAAAAATGAATTTTCTCAACCAAAATCCAATCAATAAACAAATAAAACCCAATAAAACACAAAATACCAAAAATTCCAACACCAGATCAAGTGCCAATAATTAGATATGCATCGATCTTAATCCTGTTAAGATCAAGAGAATCCATGTGCTAAGTGTTAGCATCCATGTGCTATAGTCATCAATAATCAATCCATGCATCTAGGATATCCCATAGGCTGAGCATAAATCCTCTATCACTTGAAATTTTAAAGAGTATGTGTGTCAATTCCAGGTGCCAACAGACGTCATAATACATTGATGGTGGACTGATTATTAATTGTCAACCTAAGTCTAATTTTCTTGTTCATATTACAGTATGACATTTTCAATTGGAAAAAGGGTAACAATATGGTTCTTCGATATTTCATGTTCAAGCCTTGACCTTTACAATTCGCCCATATATTCTGATAATTAAGTAAAGTTCATATATAAAATATGTTATTTGCACATAACAGGTGATTACATTCCGATCATTTCCAACAACATAACTTTCTTTTTGTATCAACTAAAGTTGATATCTGTAGAGTAAATATTATGTCATACTAATATAAAATGCCTATTATGTGTATATACAAGGTGTACCTAACATCTCGGCATGTCATCTAAGCACTGATCACCTTAGTTGCTTCAAAAACTATCTATACTAATTACCAGTAAGTTATATCTCCCCGTTGCACTGATAAAGTCATGATGCTGTAAAACGGCATGCCCACAAGCAGTTCAACATGTAGAAACTGATTTCATGTAATGAATTTTGCATTAATTTGCATCACATTTCTCTCCTTGCCCATCTTACATTAGCATTGCCTCAATTAACCATCAAGTTGACCAAGATGACGAAGGTAAAACCACGCCTAGTACAGCCATCCAGTGCATTCTGCAGCACCACAGTGACAAACTTTCTTCTTTACGTTTCCATCTGAATCATGAACCTGATCAATAGTATAGTTGTAATGGTAAGTTAGCTCCTCCAAAGGAGAAATGTTCTCAGCAGCAAAGAACATGATATGAGGCATTCTCTTGTCATCATGGTCATAAAGGATATTTTGTGCATAAAGATTGGGAGAACAGCAATGGTTGATGAACCTTCCTATGTTTCCATAATTAGCAGCATCAATGGTGAACACCTCATCATCCATGATTTCACAGGAAGAATCTTGCTGTAAGCTAGGTATATATGTGGAGAGGCCTTCCCAGAGAGCTTTGTCATAGTAGTTTTGCCCAATGTCAAATAGATAATCATCATTAGTTCTCTTGTTAGCTTCACTTTCCTCAATCATCTCTCCAGTATATTCACAGATGAAACTGCCAGATGGAATAGAAGTTAGTGACCTGATTCCCCACCCCATTGATTTGGTCTTGAAGACCTCCAAAGGATATTTGATACCATGCTGACTGACTCTGTTATGACAAGATGGAGGGCACTTGCAATAAGGGCCACACTCGTACACAAGGGGTTTGGCTTCAACAATAGCACCATCAAAATTGAAAGGAATCTCACCTCCATTTTTTACTGCACATGCACAGTTCATAGAATCCATGCAGCCATTAATGCAGTCACAACCACTTGGGGGAATAAGCTTGTGCCATGAAGAATACATAATTTTGTTAATATAATTGAAATGCAATGGACACTCATTATCTATAGAATTTACAACATGAACAGGGATCTTCTCTTTTCCCTGAGAGATATCGTGCACACATAGCCCACTATTGACTACATATCCCTTAGAAATTTGAATTTCCTTGATAGCAAGCTGTTTTTGACCTGGAATCCTCCGAAGTTGGAATTTAAGTATGAGAAATCCATTATTTCCAATTTCTGGCAAGCATTTCTCAACTAAATATAAACCATCATAAACATATATGGCACTCCCTTTAGCTTTGATAGCTCGACAATTAGTGGCTTTTGACTCCTTGAGACCAAGAATAACTCTAATAGGAATCTGAACGTCCATACTGTTCCTAAGTGCTAGATTTCCATTATCAAGTTTCTGTTCTTTGCAATGTTTCCCATTTTTATTATTGTTGTGTGAATTGTGTTTGGGGTATCCTGTTGAACCAGAATACAGCAGTATGTCTGATCTCCCCATCAAATCAAAATAACCTTCATAAAACACGATACTAGATGCAATATAAACACCATCATGCTTGGCATAACTTACACCAGCCAGTATATTACGGTGAAGGCCAATGACTGAAAGCTCAGCCCTGTAGCGAAACTCATCCCCAATCTCTACACCAGGGATACTTCCAAAAAGATGTTCAGAAACATTTAAACATTTCCGCTTATCTTTGATGAGATTGAGAGCCATAATGTCCACTCGATTGTTATGGCAAGGTTTTCTTGCCTTTGACTCCTCTTCTCTCAAAAGCTTCCTGCATATTGCCTGGAACAAACGAAGAGTCTCCTTGACCATTTTACGTGTGACAATTTCTTTATGTTGTGCCTCTTCCTTCTTCCTTGAATCTTTTATTGTTGAAAAGTTTACACTCTGAATTTTTTCCTTGTAAACTCCATTTATATCTTGCATCCCTTCCTTTTGGATCGATTTCTCAGTTGTGTAATTGTTAACTAATGGTGTTTTTGCAAAGAACAAGGGTTTAAGCAATTCTCCTGACGGTTCACATCCATTGTCACTGTTACCTGACTGACCTTGGTGCTCAGTATCACAACTTACTAAGCATCCAAATCCAGCTGACATATTTCCATGGACCTCGCCGGAAGTGGGAGCATCTTGCAATTTGGTATGGCATTTTGTTACTTCCTTAATTCCATTAGTTGGAGAAGTCTCCTTGCCAGTTCTGTTACCAGAAATGTCTTGGATTGAACATAATCCTCTTATCTCAGATAGATCTGAAGGTTCTGATGAATCAAGGATATCACCATGCACTTCATCTTTCCTGAATCCCAGAGACCGCCAAGATGCTTTGCTTACTGATTTCTTTCTTCCATGGGCCGTCTTCATAGAGGACCGCTCTCGGGTTCTAGTATTTTCAGGAAAACAAGGTAAACCTAAAACAATTATCAACTCATTTCCCTCCTGAACCAGATCTGCAGGCTGTATAGTTTGTGCTCTGGGTACACCATTATGTTCATCCATCAACCTGTCTTCACCAGTGAAGAATGATGTTTCAGCATTATATATGCTTCTAGGAGCTTTTGTCATGTCTGATGGTTGTGATTCCAAAAATTCACACCGTACATAACGGTACTCCGAAACATCATTAGGCAAGCTATATGGGGACACAGAGGTACCAGAATTGCTGTCTTCTATCGGTTCAGGTAAATTATTGAGAGGTACATTACCCTTCCCTTCTCTTGTCATACTTTCCAGTAGTGTGTCATCCTGCACCTGACTGCAATGAAGAACATGGCTCACTGATGAATCTTCATTGCCTTCTTCTTTCCTTGGGCATTTGAACAATTCAAGACCTTCAAGATCCGAGTTACCACCAACCTTACCAGTGACAAGACAAGGGGCCTTCGTGACCTCATCAGGCCTCTGGAACGGGCTGACAGGACTAGCAGAGACCACCACATTGGTGGAGATCTTTGCTAGGCGTGGGGAACATCTCAAGGGAACATTGTCCAACCGCTTGGCCGACACCTTCTTCTTTGGTTTTCTCTGCGGAATATCCTCTTTCCTGACCACGGCTTTTCCCCTGCACCCAACAATCAGTCTCGCCTCATCTAAGAACCTGAAATCATCAACATCTGCATCCACAACTCCGATTCCGCCAGAACCCACTTCCGGCGCCTGTGTGCTGGTCAGCAACTCCGGGACGTCCATGCAATGCGTGTTCAGAACACAAAGGGTCTGAACGGAAGATCGAAAACGTTTGCGCCGTTCCCGGAAGTCATCGACGGTACCAACGACATCGCCAGCATCGGCACCGTCGCTAGTGGCTCCGTAGTCGAAGCCCTTGGACCGGTGAACGCCCAGCATCACGCACGTTTATCTGACAAGGGCAAACAGAAAACGGAAGGACAAGAACTAACATGAGGATAGGAAAACAACGAAGGTGCGGGGGTTCGATCAGATCAATCAATGGTAATTAGAACTAAATAAAAAAAAAGATCGCATGGCAACATGGGATTTCATCTATGAGAATACGGGAAAGAGCCACAATGTAGATCGAGTCTCCAGTCGCTAAAGAACTTGGAAGAGGATGAAGAGTCCATCAAGGAGGTTCTGACTAGAGAACCTCGCCTTCTCCAACAAGAAAGACGCCGAAGATCCCTTCGCAACGCAGGCGGAAGGAAGAGTCCGGTGACGGAGGAAGCCCATGGAGAAATTTTATCACTTTTCTGTTGCTAGCTCTCTCTGTAGACACATGACACGACGATTGCCGCTTCCTCCTACTCTCCTCCGTTCATCCGTAGTACACAGGCCATCGTAATCTCTCTCTCTCTCTCTCTCTCTCTCACTATCTATCTGTCACTCCAATCTACCGCTGGGTTCTCGCGAAAAGCTCCGTCGCCGATTACTGGGACTGGGGAGACGGCATCCTCCTCGTGGTGGCCCCTACCGCGGGAGAATCCCCGGAGGCCTTTGAGGCGGCGCACCGTTACAGGCGCGAGAAGATTGGGACAGGGACCGGCACGAACGGTTTCTAGCGCGGAGTGCCAAACAACCGACAAACGATTAGGGCGCCGAGTCATAAACGATTGTGCAGTTAATATCCGATTATTCGCCGAATTTTTTCTCAAAACGAATATTTCATTAATTAATAGAGTCGATATCATAATTTTAAGATCTGATTTGAATAATATCCGCTCTTATGAAAACCTTTAGATCATTAATTCAACGGTCATCGTAAATCATAATGGAGAGAACATCATAATCATAAGATTCGATTCGGATGATATCTTTGATGAAGACCATTGGATCATTAACTCATCGATCATCATAAATTATATTCAAAAGAATGCTCCTTCGTGAGTTGAGCATGAGGGTGAAGGTGAGGCATGTTTGCGAGTGACAAGCACCAGCACAAGAAGGAAAGTGAGGATCCGAGGAAGGACTTCTACTAGGTGCAAGGAGGTTGCATCCGCCAAGCACCAGTGCTAGGAAACTAATTGAAGAAGAGGTTCTACATGTGCGTGGAGGTCATGTTCAAGTGAGGCCACAAGCACAAGGAGGCCACATGAGGAAGAGGTTCTGCTAACATGATTGCACGAGGAGGTCACTAGCATGAGGAGGAGCCCGTGCAAGGAAGATGTTCCACCCCCGTGAGGAAGCTACATCTTGGTGCGGCCATGAGCACGAGGAGGAGGCCACGTGAGGAACCTGTTCCACCAGCATAAGGAGGCTTGTGAGAGCAAGGACTTCTGCAATCTAGCAGTGCGAGCTGCGAGGAGGATATTCGTGTGAGGTCAAGCACAAGGACTTCCGTGAGCTTCCTCCCTCCCTTCTCCACTCCATGTTCATCAATAGCTTGAAGGCTAAAGCTTCCTCTCCTACATCAACAGTTTGCAGGATCTGTTGGTACCCTCCATCTTTAACTCCTCTCCCCTTCCCGTTTGTAGCACTCACTATGGTTGGGAATAGTTTGAAGTCCACTGCAATTCTAATCCGCCCAAACGGTGTTAAGTGCCCCGTCTCCAAGCTCCATGGACGGCTTCGCATTCCAGTGTTGAACTAAATCTCTATAGCTGACCAAATCGACCTCTGTAAGTAACTGATTGAGATTTGTTTGGTTTCTTTATTGATATAATATTTAAATAACAACAACTTATTCAAGTCCGGTGTCTGATTTAATTATGTTTATTATATCTTAATTGAAGAACATTTATAACATGTATCCAAAGATAGCAAAGTTGGGGCCATCAAATGCAAATACACTCACCACTAATCCTAGTTGTAATAATATTGGGAAGAATAGTGGTATTGTAAATCCTAGTAAAGGAGTACAAACAAAACCTCTTTTACCTAATAAGAGAAAGTTTGGTTTAGTTGTTTGAAATGATTTTGAGAAGAGTAGAATACCTGATGGTTGGGATATCGCTACATGCTTCCATTGCAAAAAGACATTTAATGGTGCCAGCTCAAAAAGTACCACTCATTTGAATATTCATGCAAAGAGGTGTCCACAAAAAGTGAATATAGATATTAAACACCCTATGTTGACAATGTCCAAGTCAACTAACGAAACAAAAGTGAAACTTGCAAACTTCAAATTTGACCAAGAAAATAATCATAGAGATCTTGCAAATGCTATTATCAAGCATGAATTAATATTTAGTTTTTTGAGTATGAATACATTGGTGCATTTCCATCACATCTTCAACCCCAATTCAAGTATTGTTCTAGAACTACTTGGCGACTCCAAAAATGGATTTGTCGTATCCGTATTGCCACCTTAAGAGGGAATGAGAGAAGAATGGAGGTAAACCGGAAAAAGTTTTCAACTTGGTCCCACACTCACATTGATCCTCGAACTTTCATCTCTCGGTGTCACTCGAACACCAATATGACAATTTGGGTCGTGTGGAAGTAGAGTTAGGACGGAATAGAAAGAACTTAATACATAAAGAAAATTGGAGGATGTGGTCATTAGGAGCCGTGGGCTCTACTTTATGTTGTGGAAATAAAAGAAGTGACCATGTGCCTTACTGCGGGAGATCAATGTTCGAGTTCAACCTTCTTCCTCATCGGCCGGCCGATGAGGGAGAGTCATCAACCACTGCTAGCGTGATAAATCTGTGCAACTTAAAATAATAAACCAAGTGAAAGGAGTTGATTAGAACTAGGTGAACTGTAGAAACCAAACAAACCAGGATGAGAAAATAAGCAATTGGATAACTCATTAGTTCAAGGCAAGCCCTAACCCCTCTTTTTTATATTTTTAATGGTATAAAATGATGCATAATTAAGCTAAGATGACCTAAAAATGATATCAAGTGAGGAGTGAAAGACTTATAGAATAAGATGGCTCGAATTGGAGCCAAAACAAGTGAAGGAAAGTTGATTCAGGTGGCCTACACTCAGTGAGTACAGTATCCTGCTAGTGCGACTTCAGTGCAGAGGCTACTACGAATGACTCCAATGTTGGAATCGAGTGTCATTTGTCACCACGGATAGAGGACTTGGAGAAAAAGAGATATTCTGTTGATGACTCTTAGGAATATGCCCGTGCAAACCTGTAGAAGTTTGAGAAGTGGACGGATGTAAAAAATAGAATATGATTATGCACCCTCAGTGCAGCAATAGCCATGGACAATGACACACCAGAATCGAGTGTCGTCTATTGCAAATGAAAGAGGATGCAGAGAGGAAGCTTTCTCCTATTGACCACTATTGCAGCATGCGTCTTGAAGATCCTGTATAAATCGATGAAGAACATCGGTGTCGAGAGCACGAATCAGTCCTCCCTTCTTGCTTAGGGGATTGATCTCTCGTCATCAGATTGGAGTAGGACGTCGAGAAGAGCTTGGTAGATTGTAGGAGAGATGGAAGATGAGCTTTGGTCATGCCGGTATGACTGTGGTAAACTCCAGTCGTTGAGAACAACCCTCACTTTATAGGAGATCGGAGGTCGGTGCAAAAAAGAGAAATAAATTGGACTTGTCCCCGAGTGAGGGCGCACATACTACGTCGCCAACTCAGGGGCACACATACCATGCCCTCAGGTGAGGGTGTGGTGGGCGCACCCTCAGCCAAGTGTGTGCCCAGTGCCGCCTGTCGACTTCGAAAAATGAAGCTCTCCTTTTCAAGATCGTCTGTGAATCCGGATTGCCACCTTAAAAGGGGATGAAAAAGGAAGGTAAGAAAACACGAAAAACAACAACTCACTTCGGTCCCATACTCACATTGATCCCCGAACTTTCATCCCTCAGCGTTGCTCGATCACCGAAGAGACGGTTCGGGTCATGTGGGAGGAGGATGAGAAGAAGTACAATTAAGACATTGGTGGTTGCCAGGAACCATGGATTTTGATTTATGGAATAAAAATGACCGTGTGTACCTTAGCGGAAAGAGTGTGAGTCAAAGCTTCTCCTTCTTTGACCGGCCGATGTAGAAGAGTCCTCAACGCATGGGTGCTTGTTTTCCTGTGCAACTAGACAAACAAACAAGTGAAAGGAACTAAACAAAGTAGAGTATGTGTAAAGAAAATGACATAAAACACACAACCGAAAGAAAACTGATCAGATTCAGGTGATCTCTAACCTTTTTTATTTTAGGATTAATAGATTAAAAACTAATGTAAAAAATGTAAAAATATGATAGGAGGATGTAAAATAACAAAACAAAGAGATAGGAAGAATATAAAATTTAGGAGAAAAATTGAGAGAGATATGGCCAAATCTGGGTTGTTAAAAAAGCCGAACAACAGTCCGAGATCTGCCAGGCGCGACATTGCTTCAGCGCTCGCCACAACTAGCCCCGACCTCAGAATCACGTGCTGTCAATTGCAAACAGAAGTAAACTTGGAGAAGAAGAACTAAGGTTGAGAGCTCAGAAAGAATACATCCACACGCTGTTCTAGAAGCCGAAGAAGAGAGGCTTGGTAGATAACCTATAGACCGACCTTCCTCTCTCCTGAGCTGACTTTTCTTTGATAGAATTGTATGCCCTACAAGCCAATCATATATGATATGATCCGACATTTCTAGATATATCTTATTCAATTAATTAGGCAAATCTTCATTATAAACTCTTATTAGATGCGAATATTGTAATGAAGTTCTTGATCAAATACGATGATGATTAAATCATGATGAGATCATGATAACGAGATTGATCATCTAGAGATATTTGATCTAAATGTTCCTAGTCATAGGATACTTGAGACAGGACATCAAGGATCCGGATAGACTAGTGTATGTGATATTTTCTCATTTGATGAGAATGACCAATCTCATTGGTCATTAGTATGAAGACACTGAGATACCAATACAGGTGCTCATTAGTTGAATGAGATCACTAAACTGACCAAATTAGAAATCCTAAATGGTATCTTATCGAACTGTCAATTAGGGTTTTCTGTCATCACGGTTGCATGGTTGGACCTTTGACTTGAGTTGCCAAAGATATCTTGTTGGGTGGAACTTGTGCTTTGACCATTGACTTATGGATCATCGTTTAGATGGTCCAGTATAGCGATGGATTGGGTACAAGGAAAATTCGATGGAAGTAATTGAGCGGACAACAAGGGATCATCAACTCTCGGTAAGTGAGAGTGAATGTCCTATGGGATAGTACTCTAAATCCCTGACCTGGGTAGATAGGATGATTGGAAAATGAGTTTTCCAATTGATCTAATTCTGAGCACAAGATCTTATAGAGTCGGTACACTAAGGAGTTGACAATCGATGCCGTACTCCTTTCCGACCGGGACATTGGATGGATGAGGGTTTATATCCATGCGGTAACTGATGATGGAAAGGCTCAATGGAGATGAGATTATTCTTATAGCCTTTTGAGATCATGGGATGTGGCTTGTACCCTTCATGATCGGTAGGCCGATTAATCTGTTATCGGATAACAAATTTAATTAAATTAAATAAAATTATTCTATTTTATTTAGGCCTCAACCAAATAGGCTATTGGGCCTAGTGGGTCACACACAAAAGGACTTATCCACAAGTATAGGGGCAAAGGCATAATTTATGGAGATTTTGGGTTTTTATGAAAAAATTTATAATTCTTTATAAATACTAATTGTTTCAGACAAACCCCATCAAGACAAGGGTGAAAACCACATCCCTAGCCTCTTCCCTACCTCCTCCTCTCTCTAGAAGGTGTCTATGGTCGATAGAGCTCTGTTCAAGAACCGTTCTCGAGGCCAGTGCGAAGGGAGAACCTACTGTGGATGAAGTTCGTGTAGATACTGCTGGAGACCGGACATTTGAACGGTTTGAAGAGCTTGAGAAACTCATCTTCTTCCTTTCCATGGGATTATATGAATCCCTATCAGGTATATTCGAACCTGATTTGATCATTTTTTGATTTTTGTCATTCGGTTCTGATTGAGACAGATTTTAAAGGAACGCATAGGAATCGTCGCTTCTGCTGTACCAAATTTTTACGGATGATTCCTTACATTCTCTCCCTAAAAACTTGAAATTTTCTCTCTAAAAATCACAAAATTGATGTAGGAGGGAGCTTGGACGTCTTGAGATGCCCCGGGGGTCGTGAACCAGCCTCTAGATTGACCAAAATCAAAGTCTATATATAGGAGAAAAATGTCGTGATACAACCCTAGAAAATAGGACCCTTGCGCCCTGGTCCAAGGCGCATGCACCCCTTGAAGGGGGTGCATTCAATCCACCTGAAAAATTCGGTCCGATCTGATCAAAAATTTTGATCCGATCCGATTAGAGGTAGAGTCCCAATCAAAAATCGGTTACCTCGTGCTCCCGATCAGGGGCACATGGCCATGTGCCTCAGGATGGGGGCACATGGTCATGTGCCCTGGGGGAAAGGCACATATGCCCTAGGACCAGGGCGCATCGGACTAGTTTCGCGCGTCTTTGTTTTAGAAGCCATTGCGGGCACTCCCGAAATCAGAATTTGATGTCGTTTATTGCATTGGAAAGATAACAGGCCAAAGAAGCTTTCTAAAATGATGCATAAGCATAAAACTCTTCAAAACTTTAAAATTTTATCTAAAAGTTAGGACACTGAATGAAAGATCTAATACTAAACTGAATGATTCCAATGGCCAACCGGAAAGACACAACATGAAACAAAACCTGTCCATAGCATGAATCTGACCATAACCTTCAATGCATGATCATTAAGTAATGGTCATCCAGACAATTTTCGTGTTTACCCGATTTACGTGTGGCTTTTGCTCGAAAATTATGGCTTTGTGCGGAGAAATATGAAAAACATCCGATTTCGTTCGGCAAAACACCAAATCAACATTTAAATGACTCGGCATCTAAGATCAATCACACATGTTACCCTATAAATCATAAGTTTTATGCTCTGAATTAGGCAAATTTGGCATGTCTATAGCTTGCCTCGCCTTGATGTCAGCTTTGTAGGGAATGGCATGTAATGAAGCGGAATGATTCGGAGTGAACTGTAATGGAATGCAAGTGAGTGTAGATGAATGTAGCAAAATGAAATGGTGATAGACGGAAAATGTGGCATCAAGGTGGCATCAAAGTGTAGATATAGACACGCTTATCTACCCGATTCAGCAAAATGAATCTTGTTGAATATTATGTTTCACTTTCATGTTCCATCAAAATCTCATATAATCGATTGGTAAAAGACATGCCATTGGCACGAGAGATGAAAAATAAAAGAAGTAGCCAACCCTCAATGCGGTGAGGAGTCCCCAAATTCGTAGGTTCATTATCAGTCAGCAACCCAAACTTTGCAGTGTTCTTGTACTGTGATGGGCTAAAGTTTAAAAGAGAAATTGATTTTAAAATGAAAAGAATACAAATCCATCATATTTGGAATCTCAAGTTCATTCAAGTTTTACTAAAATACTCAATTTAATTCTAAGTGGAATAACCTCAAGTTCAAAAATGGTTCATTTAAGCACAACAAAATTGCTCAGGTATCGTGAAAATTGTGAATCACGCTCTGGTAGAAAATCTAGTTATTCGGACAATGACAAAATATATTTAAGACATAGTGGGATTGAAAGATAATGGTGGGACTGACATAGAATGATAGGACAAAAGAAACAATGGCATGACAAACATGATAAAATTAAAGACACGGTGGGATATCATAAAAGACATAGTAAGATAACAGAGTAAAACATGGTGGGACAACATTGGTAATGATAAAGAATAAAAAAGAGATGGATATGAAAAATAGAAATTTATGTAGAAAATAATTGAAGATATAGATTATCTATTGGAGGTCAAGACACCTAATTAGGAACCATCGTTCCTCCAATATTCAATTTTGGCTTATCCATGAGTGTGAAGAAATGACCAAGCCATCGTAGATTTTGTTGAAGGGGATCTTGGGCCTAGTCATCTTCACCTTCAAGGTCTTCAACATCAATGCATATAATACATATTAAATGAACCTAACATAACTAAGTGACAGATGGTAGGAGTGATGTGAAGTGGAAAATGGAATGTTGGTGAGGATGTGAGGATGAGAATGTGAATCTGAGTGAAGTCTTCAGGTGTGGTCTATCAACTTGCATCGACTGCCTGATTCATTAGCATCTCTAGTCCATCTTTGTCTTGCCTTTTGATGGAATACAACACCACGATAATGTTCAGCTGGGTGGCACTTCCTTTCTTTTGGTCGCAGGGCTGGCATAATGTTCCTTGGAGAATACCGATCTCACCAATTCACCTGTTGGATTTAAAATGTTGCCTGCACATTTCTGATTAGTACCCAACAGACGAAATTGTCATATCAAGCATGTTGTTCCCAAAATGGACAACTGAAGTTTTACAATTAGAACCATCATTTGAAAGTCAAAACAATATTTTTGATGGTAATTCCTTTAGAAAAAATGCCATTTTCAACATTGAAAACAATTTATGAATTTTTTATATTTTTTAGAATTTTTTTTTGAATTTTTGGTCTATGTGCCCCCGATCTGGGGCATGTGCCCATGCGCTCGAGGGATGGGGCACCATGTGCCCCTAGATGAGGGCACATGCGCCTTGGGACTTTTTTTTTGAAAAAAAAAAGTACCTGACTACCCTTCTCTTTTTGCCTCTTCAACTTTTGAAAAAACTTAACAAAGATGATTAAATTTTTACCATTACTCATTCCCTTGACTATTTATCGTTTGCCTTGATTTTGAGTCAAAAGGGAGAACCTTCTTAATATAGACACGCCAAATTGGCCTGATTTGGAGCCCCAGACTCTTATTCCATAGGCGATATCCATTATTTGACCGTTATCTGATCCGGATTACCTCGTGGAGATGAGCTAAGGACGCTGGTGGAGCCCCTCGCAAGTTGAGAATGGAACGATGATTTCTGGAATAATGCCGTAACCTTCAAGCGAGAGCCGCGCGTGAACTGTAAAAACACGAAGCATGCTTGATAAGTGACCCTGAATGGTCCATAATTGAACATCTCGGGAGTCTCGCATGTGTTCCGTAACATTCAGGGTTTCCGAGAAGTCATTTCGGTAGGCGTCGGTCAATGACGGCTTTCGTTATGGCTTTTTCGATCTGTACTGACACTTTTATCCCGGACCACGCGTTAGGCTTTTCCAGTCATCACCGGGTCTTTTTGGGTCATCCGGGTCGATTCTAGCTGAATATTTTTATCAATCATTGCCATATGTCCGGTTCGTTCAATTTTAGGGTTTCCCGGCTTTTTCGAGCTTCGGTTCACGTTTACCGGGTTAATCTCACATTTTTCGATGACTTCAGGTTTTCCGATCGTACCAGACTTGTTCGGTCATCATTTTAAGTCATCCCGAGTTGACTCGAGATTTCTCGACTGGAACCGTGCTCTTTTGGATCTTCTCCACGAGTTTCAGCTTTTCGTGAGAGGGTAAACTGGTAGAAAGCCCCGTACAAATGTCTCAGGAGTCATGCCGGCTGGTTTACTGACTTGAGGAGGTGTGGCTTAAGGTCCTCTTTCTAATGCAACAAACAGGAGCTGAATCGGACATCCCGTTTGCAAGATACAGCTCGCGGAATGCGCACGTAGGAGAGAAAGTCTACCGCGCCCCTGCTCCCTTTGAAAAGGGAGGGCGCGCCCTGCGCACCCTCAAACGGGGGGCGTGCCCTGCACGCCCCCGGTTCCTTTGAAAAGTGGGGACGCGGTCAGTTTCTAAAAATCAGAAATTGCCCCGATTAGCACCTTCTAAACTGGATTTTTGGAAGGTTTCCGGTGATGATTTTCGATTATTTGTACCGCACCCCCAGTTCGGGGGCGCGTTACATATGTCAAGTCGAATTTTAGCAATTTCTGGAAGTTTCCGACGAATTTTAGCAGTGAGATGCATACCACACCCCCGGTTTCTTTGAAATGGGGGGCGCTCAGACTGTGCCCCCAAAGTGAGGGCGCACCCTGCGCACCCTCAGGTGGAGGGCGCACCCTACGCGCCCTCATCTCCTTTGAAGAGCAGGGGCGCGGTCGGTCCAGTTTCCATTTTTTGCACCGGCTTCCATCCCCTATAAATTGAGGGCCATTCTCAATGACCCAATGTTAATCCCTCATGCCTAGCTCATCCTGAGGTCGTTCAAACTCTCTCCCAAGGCCGTCCCGACGTCCAAAGCCGGTCCGACGTCGAGAGATCGATCCCGAAGTGAAGGAGAAGGCTCAATCCGGGCATTCTGCATCAACCAACTTCATCGACCTTTTCAGAAAATCTGGGACTTTGTCTACAAAAGTCTTCAACATAGAAGTTGTTCCTCTCTTCATCCTCTTTCATTACCAACTTATGGCACTCAATTCCAACTTGCCGTTTGTTTGTGACGGTTGCTGCACTGAGGGCGCACATCCAGGTTCTGCTTTTCACATCCTATCACTTTCATAGTTTTTACATACTTCTACAGGAGTATTTCGGAGAAATCATCAACATAATAACTCTTTCTATTCGAGTCTTCTGTTTACTCCAACAAACGGCACTCGATTCTGACATTGGGGTCGTCCGTAGCATTCTCTGCACTAAAGTCACGCCAGAAGGGTGCAAAGCTACCCGAACTGGCTTGTTTTACTCATCTCGGCTTCAACTCAAGTCGTTTCATTCTATAAGTTTCTCTTAACTCTGTTCATTTAATTGTTTTAGCATATTTTAATTCATTTGCATCATTTTACATAAAAAAAACACAAAAAAAGGGGTTAGGGCTCGCCCCAATCCGGTGAGTTCGATTCCAATTGCTTCTTTGTTTCATCTCTTCTTCTATAGTTTCTACATTTCCCATAGTTCTAATCGATTTCTTTCACTTGGTTTATTGTTCTAGTTGCACAGGTCTATTAAGCTAGCATCGGTTGGAGACTCTTCTTCATCGGCTGGCCGAAGAAGGAGAAGGTTTAACCCACATCCCAATCTCCCGCTCTAAGGTACACGGTCAAATTCAACTTTCTTTCTATTTTCATTCCATAAAGCGGAGCCCGCGGCTCCTGGAGACCACCTTTTATTTATGCTTTAAGTTCAACTCCTCCTCACTCTCCTCCCACATGACCCGAATCATCTTCGGTGCTCGAGCGATGCCGTGAGATGAAAGTTCGGGGATCAATGTGAGTGTGGGACCGAAGTGAGGACTCTTTACAGCTTTCCGAGTTTTTTTCGATTCACTCCCATTTTCCCTTATTCCATCCATCTTCACCTTCTCTTGAGGTGCCGATTCGGAACCCTTTTTCAGAGTCGATAGCTTTTTGGCGATCACGGTGGGACAACCAATGTCTTCAACCGTGCTAGCTTGATTGATTCGTGCAACTAGTTGTTTTCCGACTTGGTTCCCGCGTGAACCGGCCTGTCCTTTACCTTTTCCATGATCATTATCCTTTAAAATTGCTGTTTACTCTTTCTTTAAGATTGTCCCCCATGTGGACTTGAGTTACTTGTCTTTAATTTCAACCCGGTTCCCGCGTGAACCACTTTTCTTCTTATAAACCGGTTCCCGCGTGAACCACCTTTCTTTTTCAACTCGGTTCCCGCGTGAACCAATTTATTTTCAGATCGGTCCCCGCGTGGACCACCTCTTTACAACACCTTCAGATTGGCCCCACGTGGCCCTCTTTCTATTTTGTCAACTCTTACATCGGTTCCCGCATGAACCACCCCTTTCTAAACCCTTTTCTAAACCAGTTCCCATGTGAACCAACCCACTTTTAGATCGGTCCCCGCGTGGACCACCTTTTTGCATCATTTTAGATTGGCCCCACATGGCCCTCCTTTCATTTTTCTAATCAAACAAACCGGTTCCCGCGTGAACCACCTCTTTTCCTTCAAAAAACCGGTTCCCATGTGAACCACCTAACTTTCCAAAAACCCAGCTCCCGCATAAGCCACTTTATTTTCAAATCGTCCCAGCGTGGACCATCCTTTTAACTTTACTTTAGATTTGTCCCCACTTGGACACTCCAACACAAGCCGGTTCCCGCGCAAACCACCTTTTAGTTGCTGGTTGCTAGTTACTTGTTTACTTTATCATTGCTTGTCTTGATTGCATTCACTTGCTTGATTTATTTAATAGCTTTCATTCATGTTTGCATATTGATTGCTTTTTCTTCTCCTACCCTCCATTTTTCATTTTTTGCATTAGCTTTTGCATCGGGTACCGGACTTGTTCCGATCCGTAGGGCATTCGAGGCGGGGGCTCTCTCTCCCAGCACACCCTCACCCTCCAAACACCTTCTTGGTGGATTCTAACCTCTCTTCTGGGATATTCCTTCTTAGTTGATTTGGTTGTTTCCATCAAAGGCCTCCATAAGTCCCCATCTGTGGAGTATTCCTCTCCGCACGATTGGGCCGGTTGTACCACTTTCCCAAAACCCGAAGAACCCAAGTACCTACTCGTGGTGATTGAGTGATAACCTTAGGTCTTGAAGATTGAAGCAATAGGAATCATACCCATTTGAGTGAACAATTGCTAACAATCTATCTAATCTAAGGTTTCAACCCAAAAATTGTCGAGTAGTCATTTTAAAACCTTGTTTGCATAACTTGCTTGCTCACAACAATTGAAACAACCAAATTTTTTTTTCTTTCAAAACAAAAAAAAATTCCTTTAATTTTTGTGTTCAACTTGCTTGCCAAACAACCAAATTGAAACCAAATCAAATCAAACAAACAATCATAACCAAACGAAATTTTTTTTCTTTGCATTTACACTTTTCATTTGCTTTCTTCAACCATTTTGTAAGAAAATTTGACAGGATGCCCATGACACTAAGGTCCGGAAGACACATCGGGATGTCAGACTACTACGGGCAAGAAGAGGAGTACGAGACGGGTCACTACGAGCTTCAGCAACCCATGGTCCAACCAGATGGCCATGTTAATGCCGTGATGGAACCTGAGGTCCAAGATCCTGCTCACCGATCCACCTCACAAAGTATAGAACAAGCTCTCAAGGATCTATCTCTTCACCTTGATCCCAAGACCTTTGCAATTATCCAATCTGCCACTAAGGGCAAGATGCCCGCCAATCAAGATCCGATCGAGGGAAATCAAGCCCCCTCACCACCCCAATCGGCAGTCAGGCCCTTGATCATCTCTTCTCCTAGGCAACCTTGTCGTGTCTCTACTCACCCCGTTGTGGGGCATTCACATAATTCTGCACCTGTTCCTGTTTCCAACCCGCTGCTTCCAACCCATTCACCTAAATACTTTGCTCCGGTGGCTCAGGAATCCAGCCTCACCCAAGCATTCATAGAAAAACTTAACCATATGGATGAGCGTTTTGAAGAGTTGAGGCACCGCCTCGATTCTAAAGCCAGCCCAGAAATTTCTGTTCTATCTTTCCTGGTCCTACATCTCTCTCCTTCTGAAATACCAATCTTTCAACGCTATAATGGGACTGGGAATCCCTTTAACCACCTAAAGAGCTTTCTGTATGACTCCGCGTTCTGGAAGAATGACCGCAAAGCACTTGCCTTCCTATTCCGTCGGTCATTGGAAGGATCCGCCCTTGACTGATTTTATTCTCTTGATTCTATTGAGGCGGCAGATTTCGACATTGTTAAGGCGAAGTTTCTATAGAGGTAGAAGGACCGAGTGGGGCCAGCCTACTCGATAACTGATTTAAATGCCGAGAAGATGAGGCCGGATGAAGACTTTGCCAAGTTTGCTGATCGGTGGAGAGGAATGGCTGAGAGGCTAGTGGATACCATCTCAGAGGGGGAGCAAGTGAGGATGCTCATCGGGAACACCACGCCTAACCTTCACAACCTCCTGATCATGCACTGCCCAACAACCATGAGTGAGCTGTGTGATAGCGCTTGCTACCTCCAATCCCAATTTAAGGACGCATCCATGATCAATCCATTTGACCCCAAACCCCGTAACACTAGAAAGCCTACACCTGTAGGGCCCACCACCGAAGGGGTAGTCAATAACGAGAGTGTCAATGCCATGGGTAATCAGGGTGGGTATCGCCAAAGCCAATACCGTAACCCACCACCCAACCAACAATACCGCCCAGCTCCTCAACCAACTCCTCAGCTCCAGCAGCAACTCGCCTACAACCGAGCACCACCACAGCAACCCACCTACAACCGAGCGCCCCAACAGCAAAATGCCTACAACCGAGCGCCTCAACAACAACCTGTCTACAACCGACCGCAACAACAACAAGCTTACAACCAAATGCCACCACCAGCCAACCGACCTAGGAGGGGGGACCCAAGAGAGAGTACTATCCTCAACTGCCATTCCCCCTCACCGAGATCTTTAATGCATTGATGGCTGAACAGCAGCTGGAGCTTCCAAAGGAGAGAGAAGGATGGCCGGCGAATGTTGACATTGTAAGCACCCGAAACGGGATATCCATAGATCTCCCCTTTTCCGGCCCCTACGCTTGCTTTGGGGACTTGGTGGATGAGATGTTAGTGGGTGTGGTCGCCAGGAGCCAAAGGCTCCAAAATATAGTAGAATGAAAAGAAATGAAATGGAGAAATGACCGTCGTACCTTTGGAAGCGGGGAGATTGTTGGGTTCCGACTTCTCCTCTCTCGGCCGGCCGAAAGAAGAGAGCTTAGTGAGTCCTTCGTCTTCGATCCGGTTGAAGCTCCGCCTCAATCGGATTTACCTAAAAATGTCCATAAGAAAACATAGAAACAAGTGAAAGGTTCATTAGTTCTAATGAAAGCATAGTATCGTGCTCAAATTTGAATTCAAACATGCAAAAGGAAAGAGACTAACCGGATTGGGACTAAATCCCAACCCCTATTTAGAAGGTTTAGATATGCATGAAAATGCAAATGAGTGGCTCAATATATGCTAAATGACATGTTAATGAGAGTTAAAATGAAAGGGGGGAGTAAAGGATCTACCGGAAAGGTAAATAAACTCAAAAAAATGCAAAATGAGGTCTGCCCCTGCTAGTGCCCCATATATGGGGCGCTTGCTGCAGGTGTCCCCTTGATGGGGCGCGTTGACCAAAGTCAAAGCGCCCTATATACGGGACACCAAGGACTGGCTTCAGTAGATTTTCTTCCCTTTTTCGCGGCATCGCCCCGGAGTGTAGGAAGACCTCCAAGATGGAAAAAGGACTTCTTCAAGCAGCCAATACTCAAGTGAAGCTAATGGAAGAGTGTTTTGGCACTATATGTAAGGGAAATGGAGGGTAGAGGCTCTCAAATTCGGAGAAAAATCATATTTCTGAAGAAGGAAACTGCAGGTTTTTTTGGGTTTTTGGGAGAGAGTTTTGAATCGGTTCGAAGGCTTATGGGGGGGTAAAAATGCCTTAGAAACGTGGTGTTGGATGAGCTCTAGGGTGGCACGAAGTTGGAACCTCCTTTCAGTTCCAAATGGGGGTTTATTTATAGCCCAAAAGAGGGTACTTTGGCCATTTTCGAAAAGCAGTGCCACACGGCATAGTGCCCTATATATAGGGCGCCAGCATCATGAGATATGTCAAATCGATTAGACGAGTCACTGCGAGGGGTCAAATCGGCCGGTCAAGTTGATTTGATTTGGTACCAGGCGCCCTGTTTATGGGGCGCCTGGTGCCCTATATACAGGGCGTCTGGTGCCCTATAAGTAGGGCGCCAGGTGCCCTACATATAGGGCGCCAGGTGCCCTGTATATAGGGCGCTTTGACCCTGGTCAACGCCTATCGATCTTCTTCGAAATGCACCGAAAAACTTAATTTTTCCGCAAAAACTCGGTTCTCTTGAAAGGTTACTCAAATATTATTCATGAAAATAAGAATTTAAGCTCTTCAACTAGGCCAAAATTGCGTGTCTACAGCTTGCCTTGCCTTGGCGTCGGCTTTGTAGGGGAGTGACACGAATGAAACATAGGCGAATGTAGTGAAGCATAATGAGGTGTAGCGGAATGAAGTGGTAATGGACTTAAATGGTGACGCCAAGGTGTAGATTTATACACGCCCTCATTGGCCTAGTTGAGTGGAATAAAACTTTACCGGACTCCGAGATTACCCTTTGTCTTATCGAAACCTTCCCTCTGGTTGATTGGTTAAAGAGAAGAACAGTACTGAAAGCAAATAACTAAAATCCCACGTGGGGGATAATTGTTACCGGCCAGGACCCAAACTGCATGGTGTGCTGGACTCGGTAGAAATGCAGTAAATTGCGAAAAGTAAAGAGGAGACAGCCAATCAACCAAGGTTGAGTTCTTCAAATTCATAAGGTTTTACTCAATAATACTGGTTCAGTTCGACATGGAAAAACTTCTTGTTTCGATGAAATCATTGTTAAAATCCGTTGGAAACCGATTCACTGAAAAATCAAGACCTTCTCTGCGGCTATAAAAGACTATCTTTAAAATGTTCATAATGGGACTGAAAGAAGGTTATGGCAGGATTAGGGAACGGGGAATGGTCATGGTGGGATGATGCATGTTGGTGTATGAAATGATGCATGCTGGGTTTAAAGAAATACAAATAAGTATAAGAAAATAGTTGAAGATATAGGTTGAACATAACGGGTCAGGACATCTATGAAGAAACCGTCGTCCCCGCAAATTCAACTTTGGCTTATCCGCAAGCCTAGGAAATGACTGAGCCCTCACTGATTTTGTTGAAGGGGTTCTCAGGCTCAACCCCCTATAGACTTGAGGTCTTCAACATCTCAAATATTATTTATTTTGATAGATGCAATACTAAATGCAAGTCCTAATAGGGGTCGGGGTAGTCCACTTTTGTTTTTCAATTTTTGATTTTTTTGTTGTTTTTGCTTCCTCTAAGTTTCGGGGATATGAAGTCGGCATGCCTTCTCCTATTCCTGCATCCACTTGAGAGAAGATATTAGAACTTTATTTTGGCTTAGTCCCTTGCAAGGAGAGGGCAAAGTTGCCTTGATCTTTTGTCAAGGGACATAAGCCTTATCAAGGTAAAGATAACAGAGATACATAGGTATGCTTAAAAGAAAATATGCAAGACTGAAATGAATGCAAAGACAACTAATCAGTCTAGAAAGCAAACTTTTTGGTGTTTTGAAATTTTTGATTTGTTTGGGTTTTGATGGTTTTATAATGTTTTTGATGTTTTGGAACTTTTATGATTTTTTGGTGTTTTGAATATTTAATTTTTAAGAGTTTTGACTTTATAGATTTTTTTGTGTTTTTGAAGTTTTTAATTTTTTTGGTTTGGTGTGAAAGAAACGACAATCTCATCCTTCGCCTTGCTTGCCATAGGTGCCTCTCATTGTTACCTAAGGGTTAAGAGTAGGCATCACGTGTAAGAAAGTGACTAGTCCGAGATCTTCTGACCTTCCGTCTTTGATAGACTATGGCTCTTCTTGGATCCAGTCGGTCAACCTTACCCGCAAGGTTAAAGAGGGAAGAGGATTGGTGGTAAGTCCTTAATAGGATTCGGGGGTGTCGAATTTGTTTCTCTACTAGTGCCCGCATTGCCCGTTTGGGATTTGACATCTTTGGGTCCTTCCTTCTAGCCCTTTTCTTTGATGGCCCACATTCAGACAGGTCTTTTTTATTTTGCTTGATTTTGACCTGAGGGGTTCATTGCCCATCTTTTGGAGCCTTTTTCTTTTTTGGGCTTTTGTTAGTACACATTCAGACATGTCTATTCTTTTGCCGACCTGAGGGGTCATTGCCCATCTTTTGGCACCTTTTCTTCTTTTTTAAGAAGTCAGACCTTCAGAGGTATTTTCCAACTAAGGCAAGGGGCACTTTCGATACTCCTCATTCCAACCCCTTCCGTCTATTATGGACCGAAACGAAAAGAGAATGGGATTAGGTTGACCTTCTTTTGCTAAGCGTTGCCTAGCTTTCTCTCTGACTTCCGATCATCGGATCTCAAAGTTACGCGTGTAGTGCGTGCAGTATGATGTCTATCCTTATTTCCCTAAGTGACAAATTGGTGCACCGAGCAAGCAAGCATTAGATGTTATCATCATTCTTCACACTTTTAGATTTTATAGATTTTTTTGTTTTTTTGTGATTTTTGTTTTAAGAAAAATATTTTGTGAGGTATACACCATTCCAGGGATGAGCTAGTTCTTCTCCTTCTGTATTAGTCAGTTTATATGAATTACCGGGATAAACAGCCGAAATCACATACGGACCCTCCCAATTAGGTTGAAGTTTGGAGCGGGGACCGGTCGGCTTCAAATTTTCTCTCCACCACCCTCTTCTGATAAAATCTTTTAAGTCTATTCTGATAAGATTTAGTATGTTCGGCAGAGGCTAGCCTCCTTTCATCCAAGAGTTCGAGTTGCGCGAGAAGGGAATCTCGGCGTTCATCTATCGTGATGTCTCGATCGATCTGGACTCGGAGGGAAGGAATGAGTACTTCATATGGGACTACCGCCTCCATCCCAAATGCCAAGGCATAGGGAGTTTGACCTGTTGGGGTTCGAATAGAAGTGCGGTAGGCCCATAGAGCATCAACTAACTTATCTGGCTAGTCCGTGAACTTGCTAGACTTACAAGTTTTCTTAATGATTTTTATCAGGGTTTTATTGGTGGCTTCTGCTTGACCATTGCCTTGAGGATAATATGGAGAAGAATGATGCAATCTGATGCAATACCTGTTGCAAAGGTCACGCAGCTCCTGGGAGATGAATTGAGGTACATTGTCGGTGATGATGTCGCCTGGAATCCCGAACCTGGCAATGATGTTGCGTTTGATGAAGGTGCAGACTGTTGATGCCTTGATTTCCATGTATGCTTCCGCTTCCGCCCACTTGGTGAAGTACTCCTACCTTTCCGGTCGATCCTTTACTCTCCCGTTTCATTTTAACTCTCATTAACATGTCATTTAGCATATATTGAGTCACTCATTTGCATTTTCATGCATATCTAAACCTTCTAAATAGGGGTTGGGATTTATTCCCAATCCGGTTAGTCTCTTTCCTTTTGCATGTTTGAATTCAAATTTGAGCACGATACTATGCTTTTATTAGAACTAATGAACCTTTCACTTGTTTCTATGTTTTCTTATGAACAATTTTAGGTAAATCCAATTGAGGCGGAGCTTCAACTGGATTGAAGACGAAGGACTCACTAAGCTCTCTTCTTTTGGCCAGCCGAGAGAGGAGAAGTCGGAACCCAACAATCTCCCCGCTTCCAAAGGTACGGCGGTCATTTCTCCATTTCATTTCTTTTCATTCTACTATATTTTGGAGCCTTTGGCTCCTGGCGACCACACCCATTAACATCTCATCAACCAAGTCCCCAAAGCAAGCGTAGGGCCGGAAAAGGGAGATCTACGGATATCCCGTTTCGGGTGCTTACACCTTTTGGCGACCACGGTGGGACCGACTTTGCTGTAGTGAGATCCTATTTTCTTTTCTAAGAATGTCCATTTGAAAGCATGTTTATTTTCATTTCCATGTGAGTCATTTCCATTTCCTTGCATCGTTACTTGTTTATGTTGCTTACTAGTTTCTTTGAAGTAGCACCTACTTCTCTTCAAGTTTACTTGCTTTCCGTTTATCTTTTTAAAAGCATAGCGATCTGATTTCCAACTTTGTTAATCAACTTATTTTAACTTAGCATCTTAGATATCATCTTCATTCATCCCTTGTTAAGTACACTTGCCTATTTCTTTCTAAGTCTAGTTCTCTTTTAGCAAACCTTTCAAAGCATGCTTAGTTAAATCAGTGCTTTCTTCTATCTTAGTTTAATTTCATATCATTGTCTCGTTCATTTGCTTCCTACAACATCTCATTAATCATTATATGCTTTTATTTTCTTCTTGCTTGCTCTTTAATTCCTTGACATTTCACTCGCATTTAGTTTGCATTGGGGTTTCGGCTTCTTAGGTCATCCGAGAAGGGAGGCTCTCTCCTCCCAAAGCCCCACACATCCAAACACCCCTCTTGGTGGTTGCCAACTCCTCCTCTGGGGATTCCCTCTCGGAAGGACTGGGTAGCTTCCATCAAGACCTCCGTAAGTCCCCAGACGTGAAGGATTCCCTCTTCACTGATCGGGCAGGTTGTACCTTTTCACCCCAAAACCCGGAGTACCTATTACCTATCATTGTGAACAGAGTGACAACCTTAGATTGCTCGGCGTCGTGAGAGCATAGGGTCCTACCCATTTATTTGAGTGGACAATATTTCTCTTAACAAGCCATTAATTTGAGATTGAAACAACAAAAAAATTGCGTTAATCATTCCAAAGTCTTTGCTATTACCTGTTTGCAAACAAAAACTAAAAATTAAACAAAATCCCAAAATCACCTAAAAGGAACCAAAACAAAAAATTTTGCTTGAGGTTGACTTGCTTGATAACTTGCTTGTCCAACAAAAGAAAATCAAAACAAAAAAGGGGTCAAAAATCAAAATCAAAAGTAAAAAAAAAAATTGGGCTTTTATTTGTCAACCTTCTTTCTCTGTTGTGTTTAAAGTCAGGACTAGTTATCGGAATGGCAGATCAAAGATACGAGCAACTACAGTTGGAGTATGACCAATCTTTTTTCTATCTTGATGCCGTATGTGCCGTCAATGAACCCGAAATTCTCCCCGAACCTAGTCAAATTTATCCTCAACCCTATCCAAATTCACTTTGGGAGGCATTCTCTCATGCCGACCCCACTCAACTTCAGGCTATTGAAACCATTCTCAAGGGCAAGTCGCCCGCTGAACACATCCCTCCCGAAGGTGGTCTTCACATCTCTACCCCTTGGTCGGTAACACATCAACCCAATGTGCCCACTCATGGCCATTCTTATACTGGGCTCGTAGTCCCAATCTCTCCTCATCCGGTAGCTAATCTAGATCACCTTGATCCAAATGCCGTTGCTCCTTCTAGGCCACTAGTTCATTCCTTTAATCATATCAACCCTACTCACCCTTTGGTGCATCCCCCAATGTACCCTTCTTATCCGGCCGCTTCGGCCCACCCAATCCAAGTTCCAGTGCACCAAGCACCCACTCCTCCTCCTCCTCTTAGGGAACCATCTGTCGATCAGTCCATGATTAACAAGATCAATCGCATGGATGAGCAGTATAGAGAGCTTAGACGATTGATCGACACCAAGGCAGCCCCTGAAATTTATCTTCCTTCCCTCCCTACTTTTCATCTACCTCCCTCTGAGATGTCGGTATATCGTCGCTACAACGGAACCAGTGATCCATTAATTCATATCAAGGACGTTTTGTATGAGTCGGTAATGTGGCAAAATGACCCAAGGGCCCTTGCTTTTCTTTTCAAAAGATCATTAGAGGGTTCAACTTTAGAGTGGTTCTACTCGCTTGACTCTTTGGAGACGAGTAACTTTGAAATTGTCAAAGTTAAATTTTTGCAGAGATATCAAGATAGGGTCAGACCAACATATTCTATCACCGACCTCATGGCTAAAAGAATGAGAAATGATGAAGATTTTACCATATATGCTGATAGATGGAGGTTTATGGCAGAAAAGCTTACTGATTCCATTTCAGAACTAGAGCAAGTGAAGATGATCATCACTAATGCCACTCCGACCTTAAAGAATATGCTGGCTTTGCATCACCCCACCTCCATGAGTGAACTCTATGAGAAGGCACGGTACATTCAGACACAGCTTAGGGACTTACCTATCATGAACTTGTTTGATCTTAGACCCTGAGCTGTCAAGAAAACCACTTTTACCACAACCAGCCCAGTGACTGAGGGTGTAGTGACAAACGAGAACCTCAATGTTGTAGGGAACCCACTTATAAATTATCAACACCAGTTTAGGAACCCTCAACAAAATTAACCATTTAGAAACCCTCGTCAACCTCAACATCAACCTCAGTTCCAGCCTTGTCAACAACAAGCCCCGATCCCTCAGCGACCGCAAGCCTCAGTTCCCCAACCACCATGGCAACAACTTGCCAACTACAACCAAGCACCCTCTCCCATGGCTTACGAACCCCGAAAGGTTGGACCCAAGAGGAAACTTTACCCACCATTGTCGTACTCTCTCATGGACATCTTTAGTGCACTCATGGCGGCAGGGCAAATTGCATTGCCAAGGGAAAAGTTGGAGTGGCCTCAAAATGTCAACACAGAGCGATACTGCCTGTTTCACAGATATCCTGGACACAACGTGGAAAATTATTTTCAATTCAAAGACTACATCCACGACCTTAATGAGCAAGGCAGTATTGACTGGGACCAGATGGGGGAATACATCAGAACAGTGAAAACCAACGACAGCATGCACCAGCTCAGCAACAACAACAGAACCCTGGCATGGGGATCATTCAAAACCCTTTACCTCCACATGCACCCGCACCTGGTAATCAACATGTTAATCCCATCTTGATCTCTTCCGAGGAGTATCATGATCGGGGCCAGAATTGGCAAGTTGAGGGAGCCACCTCCGCCATGCATGTCAACCGAACCGTCCATTCTATACCCCAAGCTACATCAGCCTACCCCATTACTCTCAACCTGCCACCCATCATCCGAGCACCATCATGACCCATCATAACACCACCAGCCACACAACTCCAATTGGGACGGACCCTAATCCGCCCGATTAATCCACCACAAACATCACCACCACTAGGACCCACCATCATCCCGCCCCGAGCAACTGTACCTTCACAACCTACCTACCCTACTATGCCTCAAACCACCATCATTACACCCATCGCAAGAGCTCCCATCATTCGACCTAACCCACCACCCACCACTACCACCTCAACTATAACTCCTCAACTTGCCACAGTACTCAGGAGTGGGTGCATGTTCCAAAGGGTCTTTCCCCAGGCCGGTCAGTCAGGATTAGTACCAGAAGCAGAAGAAGAACACATTGAAGAACCATTGCCTGGGACATCCTATGACTTGCTGAAACATCTTGATAAAACCCCGGCATGGATCTCTATCTTAGAGTTGATCAAAAGATCCAGAGTCCATCAAGAGGTTCTCCAACAGTACTTACAACGAGTAATGGTAAACGAGAGCCTCCCCCCGGAAAAGATCTCATCAGTTTTGGTCCCAATAAGTGAGTACCCGGCCCTTACATTCACAAAGGAAGAGTTGGCCGACCCGAAAATAAGGAAATTTGCCTTATGCATCATAGTCCACATCAATGGAGTAGGCATTAAGTCATGTTTGGTCGATACCGAAGCATCCATTAATGTTCTGCCACCAGAAACATTACATCTTTGTGGAATCTCCGAGGAGGACGTCCGGCCATCTCAAATAACAGTGACCTCATATGATAATTCAAAGAAACCCGCTGACGGCATGATTACATTGGGTGTCAAATTTGGACCTCGGATAGTCACTGTCAACTTTCACATACTAGAGTTGGATCCGACATACTATTCTGGGACGTCCCTATTTGGAAGCACTAGAGGTAGTCGCCTCCACCAACCACAAGTGTCTCAAATTTCCTTACAAGGGACAAGTAATTAAGGTGACAAGCATGCCCTTAGATCATCCACCTTCTCCTCCACCACCCCTTGGGTTGCCAAATGAGCCAATTTTGACAATCTTGGATCTTCCAGAAATAAGTAAGTAGCCCAGACAAGTGTGGAGAAGGAAAAGAAAAGAAAATGAAACTATTGGGTGGCATATAATGAAGAGTTTGAGATACCAAGAAGGCCAAGGACTAGGCAAAAAACTACAAGGCATAGCTGAGCCAATCAGTCTAATAAGGTTACAACTAAATAGCGGGGTTGGGTATGATGGAACGACTACGAATGGTCAGAATCTCAAAAGCAGATACTTTTCTGGATGCTTACAAAAGTTTTTCATCAAGAAAAAAACCATTCAACTGGCTGAGAACAAGGAAGATCAAGAGATGGAGCAAGACAAGAGAAGAAGAACTGACGACCCTGAAGATGACTTGTATCCTGAAATATCCCTTTTGTTTTTCACCGATGAAGAAGGGTCAAGCAATGAACCACTCCAGGTTGAACCACCTGTTGACCCACCTGAGGGTCATATTGCCAAACCGATTCAAGGAAAAGTCCAACCAACTCCAAGAGGGCATTCCCTCACTATGTCATCTTTTAGGGCCAATGCCCCAACTCACTGTGATGCTCTTCCCGGGCTTCTTGGCCCGATCCGTATTTCTAGGCCCTCAGGCCCGACTTATGGGTCCGCGTACCGACTTATTGCTCTTGGGCCATCGAGCCCCTCTACTGAATCCGGGCCTCTATGCCCATTTTCTCCAATTCTCAGGCCCTCAAGCCCATCTACAAAACCCAGGCCGTCGAGCCCACATCCTCCTCTTATTGGGTCCATGAACCCACCTTCTTCCATGATCATCCGGCCTACTGGCCCATCACCTCTTTCTGTCAACATTGGGCCCGAAAGCCCCCTTTGTCAAACCTTGCTCGAAGTCTTCCCCTCTTTATCAATATCTTCGCCTACTTTGGCTCCCGTAGTTGATCTCATCCCAAATCGGGCACGTGAAGCCCATTCTTTTTTTATGTTTAGCACTCCCCAAAAAACAACGTCCTCCTCGAAACTGAAATTTCGATCGAGGAAACATCTCAACTTGCCTCGGAAGGGCATTCGACCCAAGGAGCCACCAGATCCTTGATTGACCCTCTTTGCCCTCCATTCTCTTCAATAAATTCTACTCCATCCACCTCCTCTTCCTCCTCTTATTTACCTTCTTCTTCTTTAGGTTTAGTTTCCAATAAAAATAGAACAAAAATCAGAGGTAGGAGAGTTCCAGAAAGATACCTGCATCAGTTAGCTCAGAAAAGCTTAGAATGTGCCAAGCTACCGGAGTATCTAGAAAATGCGATTCAGCTGGATGAAATCCGATATGAGGAGAAGGATAACATTGATCAAACATTGGGGGTTTCTTCCTCTCTCAATTCGACATCACCTACATCCAACAGAAGGCAATCAAGGGCTATACAATTACTGAACACCTTGCCCATCATCCCATTCCAACCTTTGACCCCATCCAATCAGAGTTCCTCGATGAGGAATTGATGTCCATTCCATCTTCTAATCTATGGACTTTATATTTTGATGGGGCATTAAACTCCCAAGGTAGAGGGATAGGGATTGTTCTTCTGTCACCCGAAGGTGTCACCATTCCACAGGCTTTTCAGCTTCATTTTCCAACAAAAAACAATATAGCTGAGTATGAAGCCTTATTGGCCGGACTAGAGGCTGCTCACTTCTATGGTGTCACTGAACTAAGGGTGATCGGTGATACTCAGTTAATTCTCCGCCAAGTGCTGGCCAAATACCGCACATCTCATCCCGGGCTCAGGCCATACCAAGAACTCACTGCCTGTTACATCAAGCTATTCTCCAAACTCGAATTCATTCGTGTTCCTCATGCTCAAAATATTCTTGCCGATGCTCCCACTTCCCTGGCATCTTCACTATCTGTCCCACTAGGCAGACAAGTTAGGACGATCTATGTCCACCGACGTATCATCCCGGCGGTAGAAGATGCACAATTTTTGAAGGTTAAAGAAGAGTTTGAAAGGAAAGAGTACATTGAGCAAAAGGAAGAAGTATCTTTGGTCGAGTTGGAGGAATTAGAAGAGGGTGAGAAACCACGGTATCATGAAATTGCGAATTACTATCAGGATCAGACATATCCACCAGGATCAACTACTGAAGAGAAAAAATCCATATGAAGAGTCTCTCAGAGATACACCATCTTAGGTGGAGTGCTTTATAAAAGGAGCTTGGCCGGCATGCTATTAAGATGCGTAGATGAAGAAGAGGCTGAATTGGTGCTTAAAGAAGCACATTCTGGAGTATGTGGAGGCCATGTAAATGCCCAAGCCCTCGCCAAGAAGATCATCAGGCAAGGGTATTATTGGCCTACTCTGGAAAAAGATTGCTCGATCTTTGTCTGACACTATCATCAATGTCAACTTTACGCCGACAAGATTCACTCTCCCGCATCTTCCCTTCACCCGATTCATGCCCCGTGGCCTTTTGCTATGTGGGCTTTTGATGTTATCGGACCCCTTGGTGACCCAAACTCTACAAATAAAACCAAATCCTTCATCTTAACGGCAATGGAGTACTTCACCAAGTGGGCGGAAGCAGAAGCATACGTGGAAATCAAGGCATCAACAGTCTGCACCTTCATCAAACGCAACATCATTGCCAGGTTCAGGATCCCAGGCGATATCATCACCAACAACGGACCACAATTCATCTCTCAGGAGCTGCGCAACCTTTGCAACAGGTATTGCATCAAATTGCATCATTCATCTCCATATTATCCTCAAGGCAACAGTTAAGCAAAAGCCACCAATAAGAATCTGATAAAACTCATTAAGAAGACTTGTAAGTCTAGCAAGTTCGCGGACTGGCCAGATAAGTTAGTTGATGCTCTATGGGCCTACCGCACTTCTATTCGAACCCCAACGGGTCAAACTCCCTATGCCTTGGCATTTGGGATGGAGACGGTAGTATCATATGAAGTACTCATCCCTTCCCTCCGAGTCCAGATTGATCGAGACATCCCGATGGATGAACGCCGAGATTCCCTTCTCGCGCAACTCGAACTCTTGGATGAAAGGAGGCTGGCCGCTGCCGAACATGCTAGATCTTATCAAAATAGACTTAAAAGATTTTATCAGAAGAGGGTGGTGGAGAGAAAATTTGAAATCGGTGAGGTTGTGCTTAAAAGAATATTCATTAAGCCGGGCGGTCCCCGCTCTAAACTTCAACCTAATTGGGAGGGTCCGTATGTGATCCCGGTAATTCATATAAGCTAATTAATGCAGAAGGAGAAGAACTAGCTCTTCCATGGAATGGTGTATACCTCAAAAAATATTTCTCTTAAAAAATCTCAAAAAAAACAAAAAATCTATAAAATCAAAGGTGTGAAGAATGATGGTAACATCTAACGCTTGCTTGTTCTGTGCCCCAACTTGTCACTTAGGGAAATAAGGATAGGCAACATACTGCACACACTACACACCTAGGTTTCGAAATCCGATGATTGGAAGTCAGAGAGAAAGCTAGGCAACGCTTGGCAAAAGAAGGTCAACCCTGTCCCATTCTCTTCTTATTTCGGTCCAGAATAGATGGAAGGGGTTAGAAAGAGGAGTATCGAAAGTGCCCATTGCCTTAGTTGGAAGATGCCTATGAAAGTCTGACTTTCTAAAGAAGAAGAAAAGGTGCCAAAAGATGGGCAATGAGCCCTCAGGTCGACAAAAGAATAGACCTGTCTGAATGTGTACCAACAAAAGCCCAAAAAGAAAAAGGCTCCAAAAGATGGGCAATGAACCCCTCAGGTCAAAATCAAGTAAAAGAAAAAAGATCTGTCTGAATGTGGGCCATCAAAGAAAAAGGGCTAGAAGGAAGGACCCAAGGATGTCAAAACCCAAAAAGGAAACACGGGCACTAGTAGAGAAACAAATTCGACACCCCCGAATCTTATTAAAGACTTACCATCAATCCTCTTCCCTCTTTAACCTTGCGAGTAGGGTTGACCGACTGGATCCAAGAAAAGCCATAGCCTATCGAAGGCGGAAGGTCAGAAGATTCCAAACAAGGCACTTTCTTACACGTGATGCCTACTCTTAACCCTTGGGTAACAATGAGGGGCACCTATGGCAAGCAAGGCAAAGGATGAGATGATCGTTCCTTCCACACCAAACAAAAGAATTGAATACTTCGAAAATACCAAACAAATTCATAAAATAAAAGTTCTTAAAAAGTAAAAATCTAAAACACCAAAAAATCATAAAAGTTCCAAAACATCAAAAACATTATAAAACCATCAAAACCCAAACAAATCAAAAAGTTCAAAACACCAAAAAATTTGCTTTCTAGATTGACTAGCTGCCTTTGCGTTCATGTTTAATTTCAGTCTTGCATATTTCCTTTTGTGCATACTTCAGTTTTTCTGTTGTCTTTACCTTGATAAGGCCGATGTCACTTGACAAAAGATCAAGGCAACTTTGCCCTCTCCTCACAAGGGACTAAGCCAAAATAAAGTTCTAATATCTTTTCTCAAGTGGGTGCAGGAATAGGAGAAGGCATGCTGGCTTAATATCCCCAGACACTAGAGGAAGCAAAAACAACAAAAAATTCAAAAATTGAAAAACAAAAGTGGACTACCCCAACCCCTATTAGGACTTGCATTTAGTATTGCATCTATTAAAATAAATAATATTTAAGATGTTGAAGACCTCAAGTCTAGAGGGGGCTGAGCTTGAGAACCCCTTCAACAAAATCAGTGAGGGCTCAGTCATTCCCTAGGCTTGCGGATAGGCCAAAGTTGAATATGCGGGGACGACGGTGTCTTCACGGATGTCCTGACACATTGCGTTTGACCTATATCTTCAACTATTTTCCTATATTTATTTGTATTTTTTTAAACCCAGCATGCATCATGCATCGTCATGCATCATCTCATGCATCATCATACTCATGCCGACCTTACCGTCACAGTCTTTCTATGGCTTTTTGAGGAGGCTTTGGTCTGCCCAGAAGATCCGATTTTAACCGTGTTTTAATGATAATTTCATCAAAACAAGAAGATATTCCATTCAAACCTTGCCGGTATTCCTGAGTAAAACCCGATGAATTTGAGGAACCCAACCTTGGTTGATTACTGGTTTCATCTTTACTTTTTTGCAATTTACTTTCTACCGAGTCCAGCACACCATGCAGTTCGGGTCCTGGCCGGTGACAATTCTCCTCCACGTGGGATTTTAGTTATAGTTTTTCCTTACAATCAATCAACCGAAGGGAAGGTTCCGATAAGACAAAAGGCAACCTCGGAGTCTGGTAAAGTTTCATTCCACTCAACTAGGCTAAGGAAGGCGTGTCTAAATCTACACCTTGGCGTCACCTTTTCAGTCCATTACCACTTCATTCCGCTACACCTCACTACATTTCACTACGCTACATCCGTGTCATTAACCTACAAAGCTGACGCCAAGGCGAGGCAAGCTGTAGAGACGCAATTTTGGCCTAGTTGGAGAATATTTAAAGCAAATCATGTTTTCCGGACGGATCAAGTTTTTGGCGCATTCCGAAGGGGATCGATAGAACAATCGACCGGGCCGAACACCCTGTATATAGGGCACCTGGCACCCTATATATAGGGCACCAGGCGCCCTATAAACAAGGCGCCCTGGCACCTGGTCAAATCGACTTGACCGGATGATTTGGCCCGTCACAGTGACTTGTCTTATCGATTTGACATACCTCATGATGCTGGCGCCCCATATATAGGGCGCCATGCCGTGTGGCACTGCTTTTCAAAAATTGCCGAAGTACCCTCTTTTGAGCTATAAATAGACCCCATTTGAAGCTGAGAGGAGGTTCCAACTTCGTGCCACCCTAGAACTCATCCAACACCACGTTTCTAAGCCATTTTTTATCCCCCATAAGCCTTCAAACTGATTCAAAACCCTCTCCCAAAAATCGCAAAAACCTGCAGTTTCCTTCTTCAGAAATATGATTTTTCTCCGACTTTGAGAGCCTCTACACTCCATTTCCCTTACATCTAGTGCCAAAACACTCATCCATTAGCTTCACTTGAGTATTGGCTGCTTGAAGAAGTCCTTTTTCCATCTTGGAGGTCTTCCTACACTCTGGGGCGACGCCGCGAAGAAGGGAAGAAAATCTGCTGAAGCCAGTCCCTGGTGCCCCATAAATAGGGCGCTTTGACTTTGGTCAATGCGCCCCATCAAGGGGACACCTGCAGTAGGCGCCCCATATATGGGGCACTAGTAGGGGCAGACCCCATTTTGCATTTTTTTGAGTTTATTTACATTTCCGGTCGATCCTTTACTCCCCCCTTTCATTTTAACTCTCATTAACATGTCATTTAGCATATATTGAGCCATTCATTTGCATTTTCATGCATATCTAAACCTTCTAAATAGGGGTTGGGATTTAGTCCCAATCCGGTTAGTCTCTTTCCTTTTGCATGTTTGAATTCAAATTTGAGCACGATACTATGCTTTCATTAGAACTAATGAACCTTTCACTTGTTTCTATGTCTTCTTATGAACATTTTTAGGTAAATCCGATTGAGGCGGAGCTTCAACTGGATCGAAGATGAAGGACTCACTAAGCTCTCTTCTTTCGGCCAGCCGAGAGAGGAGAAGTCGGAACCCAACAATCTCCCCGCTTCCAAAGGTACGACGATAATTTCTCCATTTCATTTCTTTTCATTCTACTATATTTTGGAGCCTTTGGCTCCTGGCGACCACACCCATTAACATCTCATCCACCAAGTCCCCAAAGAAAGCGTAGGGGCCGAAAAAGGGAGATCTATGGATATCCCGTTTCGGGTGCTTACAATGTGGACTTGAGTTACTTGTCTTTAATTTCAACCCAGTTCCCACGTGAACCTCTTTTCTTCTTATAAACTGGTTCCTGCGTGAACCACCTTTCTTTCCCAACTCGGTTCCCGCGTGAACCAACTTATTTTCAGATCGGTCCCCACATGGACCACCTCTTTACAGCACCTTTAGATTGGCTCCACGTGGCCCTCTTTCTATTTTGTCAACTCTAACACTGGTTCCCGCGTGAACCACCCTTTTCTTCATAAAAACCGGTTCCCACGTGAACCAACCCCTTTTCTAAACCGGTTCCCGCATTAACCAACCCACTTTCAGATTGGTCCCTGCGTGGACCAACCCTTTGCACCAATTAGATTGGCCCCATGTAGCCCTCCTTTTCTTTTTCCAACCAAACAAACCGGTTCCCGCGTGAACCACCCCTTTTTCCTTCTAAAACCGGTTCTCGCGTGAGCCACCTACCTTTTCAAAACTCGGCTCCCGCATGAGCCACTTTATTTTCAAATCGGTCCTCGCGTGGACCATCCTTTTACCTTTACTTCAGATTTGTCACCACTTGGACACTCCATCACAAGCCGGTTCCCGCACGAACCACCTTTTAGTTGCTAGTTGCTAGTTACTTGTTTTACTTTATCATTGCTTATCTTGATTGCATTCACTTGCTTAATTTATTTAATAGCTTTCATTCATGTTTGCATATTGATTGCTTCTTCTCCTCCTACCCTCCATTTTTCATTTTTGCATTAGCTTTTGCATCGGGTACCGGACTTGTTCCGATCCGTAGGGCATTCGAGGCGGGGGCTCTCTCTCCCAACACACCCTCACCCTCTAAACACCTTTTTGGTGGATTCTAACCTCTCTTCTAGGATATTCCTTCCTAGTTGATTTGGTGGTTTCCATCAAGACCTCCGTAAGTCCCCATCTGTGGAGTATTCCTCTCCGCACGATTGGGCCGGTTGTACTACTTTCCCAAAACCCGAAGAACCCAAGTACCTACTCGTGGTGATTGAGTGATAACCTTAGGTCTTGAAGATTGAAGCAATAGGAACCATACCTACTTGAGTGAACAATTGCTAACAATCTATCTAATCTAAGGTTTCAACCCAAAAATTGTCAAGTAGTCATTTTAAAACCTTGTTTGCACAACTTGCTTGCTCACAACAATTGAAAACACTAAAAAAAAATTTCTTCTTTCAAAACACCTAAAACAAGGAAAAAAAATCGCTTTAATTTTTGTGTTCAACTTGCTTGCCAAACAACAAAATTGAAACCAAATCAAATCAAACAAACAATCATAACCAAACAAAAAAGGGTCTCTTTGCATTTACACTTTTCATTTGCTTTCTTTCAACCATTTTTTTAAGAAAATTTGACAGGATGCCCATGACACTAAGGTCCGGAAGACACAACGGGATGTCGGACTACTACGGCCAAGAAGAGTAGTACGAGATGGGCCACTACGAGCTGCAACAATCCATGGTCCAACCAGAGGGCCATGTCAACACCGTCAGGGAGCCAGAAATTCAAAATCCTACTCATCAACCTGCTTCACTTAGCGTGGAGCAACTCTTCCAGGGTCTATCTCTTCATCTAGACCCTAAATCTTTTTCGCTTGTGCAATCCTTGACGAAGGGCAAGATGCCCGCCAATCAAGATCCAGTCGAGGGAAAGCAAGCCCCCTCAGCACCTCAATCAGTAGTCAGGCTCAAAATCATCTCTTCTCCTGGGCAACCCTACCGTGTTTCCACTCACCCCGTTATGGGGCATTCACATAATACTATTCCAGTTCCTGTTTCCAACCTACCTCTTCCAACCCAATTACCTAAACACTTTGCTCCCGTGGCTCAGGAATCCAGCCTCACCCAGGCATTAATTAACAAACTTAACCAGATGGATGAGCGCTTTGAAGAGATGAGGCACATCCTCGATTCTAAAGCCATCCCTGAAATCTCTGTCTCATCCTTCCCAGTTCTACACCTTCCTCCTTCAGAGATACCAGTCTTCCAACGTTACAACGGGACTGGTAATCCTTTCAACCATCTAAAGTGCTTTCTCTACGACTCCACGTTCTAGAAGAATGACCGCAAAGCACTTTCCTTCCTATTCCGTTGGTCATTGGAGGGATCCACCCTGGACTGGTTCTATTCTCTTGATTATGTTGAGGCAACAGATTTTGATATTGTCAAGGTGAAGTTTCTACAGAGGTACAAGGATCGGGTGGGGCCAGCCTACTCGATAACTGATTTAATTGCCGAAAAGATGAGGCCGGATGAGGACTTTGCCAGATTTGCTGATTGGTGGAGGGGAATGGCTGAGAGGCTAGTGGATACCTTCTAAGAGGGGGAGCAGGTGAGGATGCTCATTGGGAACACCACGCCCAACCTTCGCAACCTTCTGATCATGCACCGCCGAACAACCATGAGTGCGTTGTGTGATAGCACCCGCTACCTCCAAGCCCACTTTAAGGACGCATCTATGATCAACCCATTCGACACCAAGCCCCATAACACTAGAAAGCCTACATCTGTAGGACCCACCACCAAAGGGGTAGTAAACAATGAGAGCATCAATGCCATGGGTAACCAGGGTGGGTATCGCCAAAGCCAATACCATAACCCACCACCCAACCAACAATACCGCCCAGCTCCTCAACCAACTCCTCAGCCCCAGCAGCAACTTGCATACAACCGAGCACCACCACAGCAACCCACCTACAACTAAGCGCCCCAGCAGCAAAATGCCTACACCTGAGCACCTCAACAACAACCCATCTACAACTGACAACCACTACAACAACAACAAGCTTACAACCAAGTGCCACCACCAGCCAACCGACCTAGGAGGAGGGACCTAAGAGAGAGTACTATCCTCAACTGCCGTTCCCCCTCACCGATATCTTTAATGCACTAATGGCTGAACAAAAGTTGGAACTTCCAAAGGAGAGAGAAGGATGGCCGGCAAATGTTGACACAACAAAATACTGCGCTTATCATCGGTATCCCGAGCACACAGTGGATGTCTGTTTCGAGTTTAAAGACTACATTCATGACCTCAATGATCAAGGGAACATTGACTGGGCACAGATGGGTGAATCCATTCAAGTGATGAAGGCAAGTCAAAATCAACCACGGCGACAGAAAGCACAATAGCAGCCCGGCCTGGGCATAGTCCAAGATCCGCTCCCGGTACATGCACCCGTACAAGCACCGGCACCAGCACCACCAAACCAACGACTTGGCCTCGTCCACTCTGCCATCGAGGGGTCAACCCACCATTCCCAGGGTTGGCAGGTCGAGGATAAAATCACCTCCTTGCCCGCCAGACCATCCCCACCTACATACCGCACCATACTCTCCATACCGAGAGCTGCCCCCAGCCCACAAACTACCCAAACACCACTGCCCTAAACAACCATCAACCCTCCACGGTGCCTAATCATTAGACCGCCACCAGCATCCCAACCAGCACCGCAACCATCACCTAACCTACCAACCACTATTAATCCTCCTTGACGTCTAATCATTAGACCGTCACCAACACCCTAAACATCACCTAACCTACCAGCCTCTGTCGACTCCAGAAACGGGTTCCGGATCGGCACCTCAAGAGAAGAAGGTGAAAGATGGAATGAGGGAAAAGGAGTGAATCGAGAAACACTCGGAAAGCGGTAAAAAAAAAACTCCTCACCTCGGTCCCACACTCACATTGATCCCCGAACTTTCATCTCACGGCGTCGCTCGAGCACCGGAGATGGTTCGGGTCATGTGGGAGGAGAGTGAGGAGGATATGAATTTAGAACATGAATAAAAGAAGGTGTGGTCGCCAGGAGCCGCGGGCTCCGCTTTATGTAATAGAAATAGAAAGAAGTTGACCGTGTGTACCTTAGCGTGGGAGAAAGGGATGTGAGTTCAACCTTCTTCTTCTTCGGCCGGCCGATGAAGAAGAGTCTCCAATCCAATGCTAGCTTGATCAACTCCGTGCAACTAGAACAATAAACCAAGTGAAGAATTTGGTTAGACTTGTGAAGTGTAGTAACTGTAGAGAGAATATGAGAGGGAAGCAATTGGAATCGAACTCACCAGATTGGGGTGAGTCCTAACTCCCTTTTTTTGTATTTTTGATTAGGTAAAAATGATATAAATGAACTAAAAGATGCTTTAAAACAATGAATAAACAGAGTTAATGGAGTTGAGAAAGCTTATAGAATGGGTCGGATTGAGTTGAAGCCGAGTTGGTTGAGAAAAGGCCGGTTCGGGTAGCTTTGCACCCTTCTGGCGCGACTTCGGTGCAGAGGATGTTACGGACGACCCCGATGTCAGAATCGAGTTCCGTTTGTTGCAGTAGACGGAGGACTCAGAGAGGAAGAGTTTATATGTTTATGATTTCTCCGAAATATTCCTGTATAAGTCAGTAAAAATTCTTAAAGTGGGCGGATATCAAAAACAGAACCTGGATGCGCGCTCTCAGTGTAGCAACCGCCACGAACAAACGGCAGGTCGGAATGGAGTGCCGTCAGTTGGGGACGAAAGAGGACGAAGAGTGGGACAATTTGTATGTTGAAGACTTTCGCATCAGAAGCCTCGGATTTTCTCCAGAAGTAGATGAAGACGGTTGATGAAGAACACCCGGATCGAGCCTTCTCCTTCACCTCGGGATCGATTTCTTGACTTGGGATCGCCTTTGGATGTCGGGACGGCTTTGGAGAAGAGCTTGGACGACCTTGGGACGAGCTAGGCACCGGGGTTCAACCTCGGTTCGTTGAGAATGGCCCTCAATTTATAGGGGAAGAGAGCCGGTGCAAATTTTAGAAACTGGATGTACTGCGCCCCCTCGTTTCAAAGGAGACGAGGGCGCGCAGGGCGCGCCCTCAAACCAAGGGCGCGCCCCCAGTTCGGGGGCGCGGTCTGCGCGCCCCCCTGTTTCAAAGGTGGCGGGGGCGCGTTCGGCGTCTCACTGCTAAAAATCGACGGAAACTTCCGGAAATTGCTAAAACTTGACTTGACATACGTAACGCGCCCCCGAACCGGGGGCGCGGTACAAATAAGTGAAAATTCTCGCCCGGAAACCTTCCAAAAAACCCGGTTTAGAAGGTGCTAATCGGGGTAATTTCTGATTTAAAGCAACTGACCGCGCCCCCGCATTTCAAAGGAACCGGGGGCGCGCAGGGCGCGCCCCCAGTTTGAGGGCGCGCAGGGCGCGCCCTCAGGTTGAGGGCGCGCAGGGCGCGCCCTCCACTTTCAAGCGGAGCGGGGGCGCGGTACACTCTCTCTCCTGCGCGCGTGTTCCGCGAGCCGTATCTTGCAAACGGGATGTCCGATTCGGCTCCTGTTTGTCACGTTGGAAAGAGTGCCTTCACCCGCACCTCCTCAAGTCGGTAAACCAGCCGGCATGAATCCCGAGATGTTCGTACGGGGCTTTCTACCGGTTTACCTTCTCGCGGAAAGCCGAAACCCGGGGCGAAGATCCGAAAGAGCACGGTTCCGGTCGAGAAATCTCGGGTCAACTCGGGATGACTTGAAATGATGACCGAACAAGTCCGGTACGATCGGACAATCCGAAGTCATCGAAAAATCTGAGATTAACCCGGTAAACGTGAATCGAAAGCTGTAAAAGCCGCGAAACCCTAAAATTGACCGAAATGGCAGTATGGCCCCGGTTGATGAAAATATTCGGCTAGAATCGACCCGGATGATCTGAAAAGACCCGGTGATGACCGTAAAGGCCTAACACATGGTCCGGGATAGCCGTGTCAGCACAGATCGAAAAAGCCGTAACGAAAGCCGTCATTGACCAACGCCTATCGAAATGACTTCTCGGAAACCCGGAACACATGAGGGACTCCCGAGACCTTCAATTATAGACCATTCAAGGTCGGTCATCAGGCATGCTTCGTGTTTCTACGGTTCACGCGCGGCTCTCGCTTGAAGGTTACGGCAATATTCCGGAAATCATTGGTCCATTCTCAACTTGCGAGGGGCTCCACCCATGTCCTTAGCTCATCTTCACGAGGTAATCCAGATCAGATAACGGTCAGATAAAAGATATCGCCTATGGAATAAGAGTCTGGGGCTCCGAATCAAGCCAATTTGGCGTGTCTACAGCTTGCCTCGCCTTGATGTCGGCTTTGCAAGGGAATGGCATGTAGCGGAGCGGAGTGAAACGTAGAGAAAGCGTAGTGAAATGAGATGGATCGTAGTGGAATGTAGTGGAGTGAAATGGTGATGGACTGAAAAGGTGGCATCAAGGTGTAGATATAGACACGCTCAACGACCAGATTCGGCAAGACGAATCTCTTCAAGTCTCTTGGTTAACCGCCATGTCTCATCAAGTCTTCCTATGTTCGATTGGTAATAGATGTGCCATTGGCACGAGAGAAGGATAGCCAACCCCCAACGCGGTGGGGAGTCCCCGAAACATGGGTTCGTAGGTTCATCATCAGCCGGTAACCCGATCTTTGCGGTGTTCCTGTACTGTGATGGGCTAAAATTTAAAAGAGATTTGTTTTGAAAAAGTAAAAGAATACCAATCGAGCACATTCAGGCTCTCAGATTCATTTAAGTCTTCCATGAGACAGGATTCGATTCGGAATGGAATGATCTCAGATTCCGAAAGGCAAATGTTTTAAGCATAGACCGTGAAGATAATGACGGTGCAAGTTCTGATCAAGATAGAAGGCCCTTGGCGGGACGAAATGGCTGCCACGGTGGGATAAGTAGCAAAAGAAGTTGCAATGGCCTCTATGGTGAAAAGAATTGAAAGATTTGAGGGCAAAAAGCGGTTACCGAGCACGGTGGGATTAATAGACACGGTGGGATATTAGAGAGGTTTGTGAGACTAGAGAATATGGTGAATGACACGGTGGGATTTAGAATGATCGAGAGGGTGAGAAGGTGAAGTTTAGGAAATGATGTATGCAATGACAAAACAAAATGTAATGCAATTAATACTACATGATGCATGTTGGGCTCAAGAAAATAAAACAAAACTTGTATAACAAATAGTTGAAGATAGAGATTGTCTATGAGGTCAAGATACCCATTCGGGAACTATCGTCCCTCACAAAGACAACTTTGGCTTATCCGTGAGCATTAGAGATGACCCGACCGTCGTAGATTTTGATGAAGGGGATCTCGGGTCAAGTCTTCTCCGTACTCATGGTCTTCAACAAATAATGCATAAGATAATAATACACGACTAGCGACATATATGCTAGTCGGCAAGTTATGGGGGTTTCCCATGTCTATTCTTCTGTTTCCGTGAGCAATTCCTGGCCACTCTTTTGGAGCATCACCGGAACGAGGCGGTTGCGGCGGTATGGTTTCCATGCCTTCTCCACGTGGTCATTCTCCTGGAGTCAGTGGCAATCAGACACTGATATCTGTAGCAGGCTTAATCTTCTTCTAGTGTTGTAGCTGCTTTTCTTCCTTGTTATAGCACTTCTTGCTTCAGTGTTGTTTGACCTGTTGGCGAGATTCTCACCCCTCCTTGACTTGTGTTTCTTTCCTGAAATACTTAATAAAGGGGTTAGATCTGCTCTATGGCTTACCCCCTTGCCTATTGTCATCTTGCCTTGCTTATATGTCAAGGGGGGTAGCCTTATTAACAAGGTAAGATGAACAAAATGACTAAAAATGAATAAGATAAGGGTTAAGAAAGCTTACCTTCTATGGCGAGAGTCACTCCCTTCTTGATCTTAGAATCCTAAAACACTTAATCAAAGGGGATTAAATCTTTACCATGACTCATCTCTTTGCCTATTGCTGTCTGCCTTGACTTAGGTCAAAGAGAGGAGCCTTCTTAACAAGGTGCAATAACCTAAATGATTGGAATGAAATGGTTAAGAGAACTTACCTGTCGTTGAGAGAACCTTCTCCTCTTATTTTAAAGTCCCTGAAAACACTTGATAAAAGAGGATTAGATCTTCACAACGACTCATCCCTTTGCCTATTATGGCCAACTTTGACTTAGGTCAAAGGGAGGAGCCCTCTTAATGGGGTGATAGTGAAGGTAAATATGCAGTGCGGAAATGAAACATGCAAGACATAAAGATAAACATGAATGCTAGCAAAGGCAAAAATCAAGGTTATGCCAAGTTAGATGATGCATTTTTTTTTTAGATTTTTCTGAAAAGTATTCATTTTTTTTTTTGAAGATATTCAACTTTTTTTTCTCTTTTTTTTTTTTTTGAAAATATTTGAATTTTTGAAAATATTTGTTTTTTTTTTTTTGGATTTTTGAAAATATTTGAGTTTTTTTTGAATTTTTTTGAAAATATTCATTTTTTTTTTGGATTTTTGTGGAGAATGTGCCAGTATTGAGACCATTCATCGATCCTTAAGTGTTGATCAAGATTCAAGCAATAAGCACCACGTGTGAATAATGTTCCTTACCCAGAATCTTTCTTGCCCTCTTCTCTTGATCGGTTTGGATTCCCCCTGAGTTTGGACAGTCTACCCTACCCTAGGGGTTTTAAGATGGAAGAATAATAAAGGAAGTCTTTGATAGGATTTGGGGGTGTTGAGGAGGGTTTCTCTACTCATGCCCAAATTGCCCGTTGGGGTTCGGCCTCTTCGGGTCTTTTCTACATATGGCACTTATTTAGACAAGTCTTTGACCCGTGGGGTCATTGCCCATCTTTTGGTGCCTTCTCTTCATTTTCTATTCTTTCGGGTACTCATTCGTACATGCCCATATTTGTTTAAACCTCGTGGGGTTCATTGCCCATCTTTTGGCACCCTTTTGCACCCTATGAGACGGCCTCCTACTAAGGCGGCGGGCATTTTCGATACTATCCTCCTCTAGTCCCCTTCACCTATCTTGGACCGAATAGAAGAGAATAGGGTAAGGTTTCCTTTCCGCCTTCAGGGTTCTGCCTTGCCTCTCTTGAGTGTTGGGCTATCTAGATTCTGGGATCGGGAGGTGTTGTGTGTGCAAGGTGATGTCTACCCTTGACTTCTAGCTAACACCCTTGGATCGATGACTTGATATCATACTAGAAATTCTCCATTTTCTTTTCTAAGGAAAATATTTTTTCGAGGTAAACGCCGTTCCATGGATGGTTCAATTTTTCTCCATCGGCGTTGGTTAGCTCATATGCATTGCCCGGATATTTTTCAGTTATAACAAAAGGCCCTTCCCAGTTAGGTTGCAACTTGGAGCGGGGACCACCCGGCTTAACGAATATACGTTTAACTACCATCTCACCGATTTCGAACTTTCTCTCTACCACCCTCTTTTGATAAAACCTTTTCAATCGGTTCTGATAAGTCCGGGCATGCTCGGAGGCAGCCAACCTTCTTTCATCTAGGAGTTCAAGTTGTGCAAGGAGAGATTCTCGTCTCTCATCGACAGGATGTCCCTATCGAGTTGAACTCGGAGTGATGGAAGGAGTACTTCGTACGGGACCACCGCTTCCATCCCATATGCAAGAGCATACGGGGTTTGACCGGTGGGGGTCCGTACGTAAGTACGATAAGCCCATAGGGCATCTACAAGCTTATCCGGCCACCGCGAACTTGCTAGACTTACGGTGTTTTCTTGATGATTTTAATCAAAGTTTTGTTGGTGGCTTCGCTGACCATTGCCTTGCGGGTAATAAGGAGATGAATGATGCAATGCAATGCGGTACTGTTGCAAAGATCACGCAGATCTTGAGAGAGAAATTGCGGTCCGTTGTCGGTGACGATGTCGCCGGGTATCCCGAACACGGCGATGATGTTGCGTTTGATGAAGGAGCACGGTGTTGATGCCTTGATCTCCACGAACGCTTCCGCTTCGCCCACTTGGTGAAGTACTCTGTTGCCGTCGGGATGAACGATTTGGAACGGATTTCGCAGTTAAGATCACTTAGAGGGCCAATGATATCGAAAGCCCACATGGCGAAGGGCCATGGGGCATGAATCGGATGAAGGGAAGATGCGGGAGAATGGATCTTGTCGGCATGGAGTTGGCAAGAATGACAGTGCCGGACAAAGATGGAGCAATCCTCTTCTAGGGTTGGCCAATAATACCCCTGCCTGATGATTTTCTTGGCAAGAGCTTGAGCATTGACATGGCCTCCACAGACCCCGGAATGTGCTTCCTTAAGCACCAATTCTGCCTCTTCTTCATCGACGCATCTCAATAAGATTCCGCTCAGGCTCCTCTTGTAGAGCACCCCTCCTAGGATGGTATACCTCTGGGATACTCTCCTGATGGCCTTCTTTTCTTTTACATTTGATCCAGGTGGATATGTTTGATCTTGACAATACCTTGCAATCTCATCAAACCAAGGCCTCTCACCTTCATCTAACTCTTCCAACTCGACTAGAGAAACTTCCTCTTTCTGCTCTAGATACTCCTTCCTGCCAAATCTCTCCTTAACTTTCAGAAATCGCCCATCCTTAATCGCTGGCATCGACCTTCTACGGACATAAATAGTCCGCACCTGTCTACCTAGCGGGACTGATAGAGATGAAGCTAAGGAGGCTAGGGCATCAGCAAGGATGTTCTGAGCTCGAGGAACATGGACAAAAGTGAGTTTGGAAAAGAGCTTGATGTAGCAAGAGGTGAGTTCTTGGTAAGGTTTAAGGTTCGGATGAGAAGTTCGGTATTTGGTTAGGACTTGGCGAAGAATTAGTTGGCTATCACCTATCACCCTTAATTCCGTGGCACCATAGAAATGAGCGGCCTCCAGTCCGGCCAGCAAGGCTTCATATTCAGCTATATTGTTGGTTGCTGGGAAGTCAAGCTGAAATGCCTGTGGAATGGTGACACCCTCGGGTGATAGAAGGACGATTCCTATTCCCTTACCGTGTGAATTCAGAGCCCCGTCAAAATATAATGTCCAAAGGTGGGAAGATCGGATCAACATTAGTTCGTCATCCGGGAGCTCCGATTGGACCGGGTCAAAGAGGGGTATAGGGTGATGGGCTAGATGTTCGGCAATGGCATAGCCCTTAATCGCCTTCTGGGGGACATAGGTGATATCAAACTGAGAGAGGAAGCTCTGCCAACGACCTAACCGATCAGTTAGAACAGTTTTCTCCAGAAGGAACTTGATGGGATTGATGCGGGCAATAAGATTGACCTCATGAGCTAAGAAATAGTGTTTAAGCTTCTGAACTACCCAGACTAGTGCAGCACAGGTCTTCTCCACTACAGTATACTTCTGCTCACATGGATCAAAGATCTTTGACAAATAGTAAGTTGCCCTCTCTTTCCCTTCTTCATCAACTTGTGCAAGGACTGCCCCAAGAGAATTCTCCAAAACCGAGATATATAAAACTAAGGGCTTGCCAGGGGCTGGTGGTCTAAGCACAGGGGGACTAGCCAGGTATCTTTTCAAACCATCGAATGCATCCTGACACTTCGAATCCCATTTGAAGTCTGCCCCCGCCTTGGTCAACTCATAGAAAGGTTTACACCTTTGGGAGTGTTGTGAGATGAACCGGCGGACAAACTGTAGCCTCCCGATTAATCCTCGAAGTTCTTTCATATTTCTCGGGGGAGGCATACCAATGATTGCCTTGGCCTTGTTTGGGTCGATCTCTATGCCCCTTTTGCTCACTATGAACCCCAACAGTTTTCCTGAGGATACTCCAAACGTGCATTTCTTTGGGTTCATCTTCAATTTATATTCCCTAGCCCTTTGCAAGACCTTTCTCAACACTTCCGGGTGATCTTCTCGGCTTCTGGACTTAACGACCAGGTCGTCCACGTACACCTCTACAAGGGTATGCATCATGTCATGGAAGATAGCCATCATTGCCCTCTGATAGGTAGCACCAGCATTCTTCGATCCAAAGGGCATGACGACATAGCAAGAGGGTTCCCCAAGGTGTGGTGAACGAGGTCTTCTCCTGGTCCTCTTCGGCCAACCGGATTTGATTATATCCGTAATAGCCATCCATGAATGACAACATTTCGAATCCAGCGGTGTTATTGACCAATATGTCAATATGAGGTAGAGGAAAGTCATCTTTAGGACACGCTCGGTTCAAGTCCCTGAAGTCTATACAGATCCGAACTCGGCCATCCTTCTTCATGACAGGGACTATGTTTGCCACCCATTGCGGATAAAGGACGACCTTAATGAATCTTGCTTGATGTAACTTGTCGACCTCTTCTTTCATCTTAAGTGTGCCATCACGGTGGGATCTCCTTAATTTTTGCTTGACCCGGGTAACTCCAGCTTTCAAAGTTAGACGATGTTCAACTAACGAGTTGTCTAACCCCGGCATGTCTTCGTATGTCCATGCGAACGTGTCCTTATATTCTTCCAAAATCTTAATCAAACTCTGTTCCTCAGTGGGAGTGAGGTTTGCGCTTAGGAGGATTGTCTTGGGATCTTCCGGTGTTCCGAGATTCAATTCTTTTGTCGGTTCATCCACCGTGGCTAATGGTTCTTCAAATCTTTTAAATCCAGATGTATACGCATCAGCCAAGTCCTCAATTCCATCCTCGAAATCAGGATCTTTTTCTGATAAGACCTCGTAAACTCCCAGTGTATGATCTACATTGAATTCATCCTCATATTGGATTTCATTAAGCTGGATAGTATTTTCCAAAAAACTTGGCAGCCTTGCACATTCCTTGCATTTTTGAGCTATTTGTTGGAGATATCTTTCTGGCACACGTTTACCTCGAATTTTCTTCTTTCCTACCCTAACTACTCCTAAAGAAGACGGAATTGAAAAAGTGGTATTAACAATGGGTGAAGGATCGAGCAGATCGATCAGTGAGTTGGAGAAGAGGGGTCCCTGGTTGGGAGCACCCTCCGAGACAAGTAGCGACGTCTCCTCAATGGAAAACTGAGTTTGTGAGAGGACTTTTTTTTGGGTATTTTGGGTATTTTTAATAACAAAAAGGGAATGAGCCGATGGGGCTCGAGCAAAAATCGAAAGCTTAAGTAAATGGAAGAAAAATGGGCTCGCGGGCCCGATGATGACAAGAAATGGGCAGATAGGCCCAAAGGTGGTGAAAATATCTAAGGGGCACGTGGGCCCAAATGGTGGGCACGCGGGCCCAAAGCAGGAAAATAAATCTAAAGGGCGCGTGGGCCCGACTGGTGGGCAAGCGGGCCCAAGTTTGTTGGATGGGCATAGAAGCCCAGTGGAGTAAGAAGATTTGAATGGGCTCTCAGGCCCATTGATTAGTTCAGGTGGCCATTTTGGCCCAGAAGTGAGAATTGGGCTAGATAGCCCATCAAGCGAATCCAAGAGGGATAGAGTGAGGATTTTGAAATACGTGACCGTAGGATACGGTTCACGCGGGATGTTGTTTGGAGGTGGGTTCGAGTGGACAAGTTGTTTAGAGATGGACTTGCCCTTGACTGGTTCTTCCTCCTCTATGAACAACCGAGCTAAAGATGAACTCAGGTTGTCCACCTCCTCCTCTTGCTCTGGTGCCTTCTTCCTCTTGACTGGTTCTTCCTCTTTGTCCCCGGCCATCATCATGGTCTCCCCTTTGATAAAGAATTTTTGGAGTCCCATGGCATTTTTTGGCCGGTAGACCATCCGCGGAGTGAAACTGGGCTCATAGCCAAGCCCGTGTCTCTTTGGTCTTTGTACGGCTTCAATGGGGTGTACAACCCCCTGCAGCTCCTTTCCCAGCCCCTTTCCTGGCTGGTAGCCCATCCTCTTCATCATCCGCCATGCAACGGTATCTGGAGGCGTCGTCAATACCATGACCTCAGGTAGCTCTGTAGTTGAAACCAACGGCTGGACAGATTTTGATATTGGTAGTGCAGAAGAGGGGTCATCCACGTCATTGAGAATGGGGATGTTGGTTACTTTGATCACCTGGCCCTTGTATGGGAACTTCAGACACTGATGATTAGTGGAGGCAACAGCTCCTATTGCCTCAAGGTACGGGCGTCCCAAGATAGCTTTGAATGTAGGGTCTAATTCTAAAACGTGAAACTCGGCGGTGACAACACACGGCCCGAGCCCTACTTTCAATGTAACCACCCCTCGTGCCGGCTTCCGGGAGTTGTCATATGCGGTCACCGTGACGGCAGAAGGCTCGATTTCTTCATCGGAGATGCCGCAAAGTTGCAATGTTTCTGGCGGCATGACATTTATGGATGCTCCGGTGTCAATCAAGCAAGACTTGATCTCCACGCCTCGGATGACTACTGCAACGCGCAAGGCCTACTTTCTGATCTCGGGCCGTGCCAACTCCTCCTGCGTAAAGGTGAGTGCCGGATGTTCACTCCTCGGGGTCAGGACAGCAATGATCTTCTCAGGCGGGAGGTCCTCATTGACCATGACCCGCTGCAAATACTGTTGTAGGATGTCCTGATGGTTCTTTGACCTCTTTATAAGTTCCAGAATTGAAATCCGTGCCGGCATTTTGTCCAAGTGCTTCAATAGATCATATGCCGTGCCGGGCAACGGTTCTTCTACCACCTCCTCTTCTCGCTCGTTCTCGTGGTTGTATCCCGACCTCGGGGGAAGACCCTTTGGAACATCCTCCCGCTACGAAGTACCGGCGCCAGCGTGGTAGGGGGAAGTGGGGATGATGGTGATGGTAGGGTTGGTTGGTAGGTTGAGGAGCCCATGGTAGGTAGGGGTGGTGAGGATCGGATGATGAGGGGTCGTGGATTGGCGGAGGCCGGTATGTTGGGTGATGGTTGGGGTGTTGGTGGTGATGGTCTAATGATGAGGGGTCGTGGGGTGGCGGTGGATCGGTAGATTAGGTGATGTCTGGTGTTGGTGGCGGTCTAATGATTAGACGCCGTGGAGGATTAATGGTGGTTGGTGGGTTAGGTTGGGGTGATGGTTGGGAGGCTGGTTGGGAGACGGGTGGCGGTCTAATGATTAAGCGTCGTGGAGGGTTAATGGTTGGTGAGGGTAGTGGTGTTTGGATAGTTTGTGGGCTGGGGGTAGCTCTCGGTATGGAGAGTATGGTGCGGTTTGTAGGTGGGGTTGGTATGGCGGGCATGGAGGTGATTTGATCCTCGACCGCCAACCCCGGGAATGGTGGGTTGATTCCTCGATGGCGAGTGGACGAGGCCGAGTCGTTGGTTTGGTGGTGCTGGTGCCGGTGCTTGTATGGGTGCATGTACCGGGAGCGGATCTTGGACTATGCCCGTGCCGGGCTGCCGTTGTACTTGCTGTCGCCGAGGTTGATTCTCGCCGTGCCTTCATGGCTTGTATAGACTCTCCCATCCGTGCCCGATCAATGTTCCCCCTGATCGTTGAGGTCATGAATGTAATCTTTAAACCGGAAACGGACATCCACCGTGTGCCCAGGATACCGATGGTAAGCGCAGTATTTTGTCATGTCAACATTTGCCGGCCACCCTTCTCTCTCCTTTGGAAGCTCTAGCTGCTGTTCAGCCATCAATGCGTTGAAGATATCGGTGAGGGGGAATGGCAGTTGAGGGTAGTATTCTCTCTTGGGTCCCCCCCTCCTAGGTCGGTTGGCTGGTGGTGGCACTTGGTTGTAGGCTTGTTGTGGTGGTGGTGGTCGGTTGTAGACATGTTGTTGTTGAGGCGCTCGGTTGTAGGCATTTGGTTGCTGGGGCACTCGGTTGTAGGTGGGTTGCTGTGGTGGTGCTCGGTTGTATGCAAGTTGTTGCTATGGCTGAGGAGCTGGTTGAGGGGCTGGGCGGTATTGTTGATTGGGTGGTGGGTTACGGTATTGGTTTTGACGGTACCCACCCTGGTTACCCATGGCATTGATGCTCTCATTATTTACTACCCCTTCGGTGGTGGGTCCTACAGGTGTAGGCTTTCTAGTATTACGGGGCTTGGTGTCGAACGGGTTGATCATGGATGCATCCTTAAAGTGGGCTTGGAGGTAGCGGGCGCTATCACACAACTCACTCATGGTTGTTGGACGGTGCATGATCAGAAGGTTGCGAAGGTTAGGCATGGTGTTCCCAATGAGCATCCTCACCTGCTCCCCCTCTGAGATGGTATCCACAAGCCTCTCAGCCATTCCCCTCCACCGATCAGCAAATCTGGCAAAGTCCTCATCCGGCCTCATCTTTTCGGCAATTAAGTCAGTTATCGAGCAGGCTGGCCCCACCCTATCCTTGTACCTCTGTAGAAACTTCGTCTTGACAATGTCGAAATCCGCCGCCTCAATGGAATCAAGAGAATAGAACCAGTCAAGGGCGGATCCATCCAATGACCGACGGAATAGGAAGGCAAGGGCTTTGCGGTCATTTTTCCAGAATGAGGAGTCATAGAGAAAGCTTTTTAAATGGTTGAAAGGATTACCAGTCCCGTTGTAACGTTGGAAGACTGGTATCTCCGAAGGAGGAAGGTGTAGAACTGGGAAAGATGGGACAGAGATTTCAGGGATGGCTTTAGAATCGAGGCGGTGCCTCATCTCTTCGAAGCGCTCATCCATCTGGTTGATTTTGTTCATTAACACCTGGGTGAGGCTGGATTCCTGAGCCACGGGAGCAAAGTGTTTAGGTGGCTGAGGTAGGTTGGAAACAGGAATTGGAACAGAGTTATGTGAATGCCCCATAATAGGGTGAGTGGAGACACGGCAGGGTTGCCCAGGAGAAGAGATGATTTGGGGCCTGACTGCTGATCGAGGTGGTGAGGGGGCTTGATTTCCCTCGACCGGATATTGAGTGGCGGGCATCTTGCCCTTAGTCAAGGATTGCACAAGCGAAAAAGATTCGGGGTCTAGATGAAGAGATAGACCCTGGAGGAGTTGCTCCACGCTAAGAGAAGCGGGTTGATGAGTAGGATTTTGAATTTCTGGCTCCCTGACGGCGTTGACATGGCCCTCTGGTTGAGCCATGGGTTGTTGCAGCTCATAGTGGCCCGTCTCGTACTCCTCTTCTTGGCCGCAGTAGTCCGACATCCCGACGTGTCTTCCGGACCTTAGAGTGGGCATCCTGTCAAATTTCCTTACAAAATGGTTGAAAGAAAGCAAATGAAGGGTGTAGATGCAAATAGAGTTTTTGTTTGATTATGGTTGTTTGTTTGATTTGATTTGGTTTCAATTTGGTTGTTTGGCAAGCAAGTTGAACACAAAATTTAAAGGGATTTTTTTTTGTTTTTGTTTTAGGTGTTTTGAAAGGAGAGAATTTTTTTGGTTGTTTTCAATTGTTGTGAGCAAGCAAGTTATGCAAACAAGGTTTTTAAAATGACTACTCGACAAATTTTGGGTTAAAACCTTAGATTAGATAGATTGTTAGCAATTGTTCACTCAAATTGGGTATGGTTCCTATTGCTTCAATCTTCAAGACCTAAGGTTATCACTCATTCACCACGAGTAGGTACTTGGGTTCTTCGGGTTTTGGGAAAGTGGTACAACCGGCCCAATCGTGCGGAGAGGAATACTCCACGGATGGGGACTTACGGATGTCTTGATGGAAACCACCAAATCAACTAGGAAGGAATATCCCAGAAGAGAGGTAAGAATCCACCAAGAAGGTGTTTGGAGGGTGAGGGTGTGTTGGGAGAGAGAGCCCCCGCCTCGAATGCCCTACGGATCGGAACAAGTCCGGTACCCGATGCAAAGCTAATGCAAAAATGAAAAAAATGGAGGGTAGAAGGAGAAGAAGCAATCAATATGCAAACATGAATGAAAGCTATTAAATAAATCAAACAAGTGAATGCAAGCAAGACAAGCAATGATAGAGTAAACAAGTAACTAGCAACTAACAACTAAAAGGTGGTTCGCGCGGGAACCGGCTTGTGTTGGAGTGTCCAATTGGGGACAAATCTGAAGTAAAGGTAAAAGGATGGTCCACGCGGGGACTGAATTGAAAATAAAGTGGCTCACGCGGGAGCCGAGTTTTGGAAAAGTAGGTGGTTCACGCGGGAACCGGTTTTTGAAGGGAAAATGGGTGGTTCACGCGGGAACCGGTTTGTTTGATTGGAAAAAGGAAATGAGGGCCACGTGGGGCCAATCTAATTGGTGCAAAGGGGTGGTCCACGCGGGGACCGATCTGAAGGTAAGTTGGTTCACGCGGGAACCGAGTTGGAAAAGAAAGGTGGTTCACGCGGGAACCGGTTTTTGGAGGAAAAGGGGTGGTTCACGCGGGAACCGGTTTGTTTGATTGGAAAAAGGAAAGGAGGGCCACGTGGGGCCAATCTAATTGGTGCAAAGGGGTGGTCCACGCGGGGACCGATCTGAAGGTAAGTTGGGTCACGCGGGAACCGAGGTGGAAAAGAGAGGAGGTTCACGCGGGGACCGGTTTTGAAGGAAAAGGGGTGGTGCACGCGGGAGCCGTTGTAAGAGTTGACAAAATGAAAAGAGAGCCACGTGGGGCCAATCTAAAGGTGCTGAAAATGGGTGATCCACGCGGGGACCGATCTGAAAGTAAGTTGGTTCACGCGGGAACCGAGTTGGAAAAGAAAGGTGGTTCACGCGGGAACCGGTTTATAAGAAAAAGTGGTTCACGCGGGAACCGGGCTGAAATTAAAGACAAGAAATCAAGTCCACATGGGGGACAATCTTAAAGGAAGAGTAATTAGCAAGTTTTTAAAGGTAAATTGACATGGAAAAGGGTAAAGGACAAGCCGGTTCACGCGGGAACCAAGTCGGAAAACAACTAGTTGCACGGATCAATCAAGCTAGCACGGTTGAAGACATTGGTTGTCCCACCGTGGTCGCCAAAAAGCTGTCGACTCCAGAAACGGGTTCCGGATCGGCACCTCAAGAGAAGAAGGTGAAAGATGGAATGAGGGAAAAGGAGTGAATCGAGAAACACTCGGAAAGCGGTAAAAAAAAAACTCCTCACCTCGGTCCCACACTCACATTGATCCCCGAACTTTCATCTCACGGCGTCGCTCGAGCACCGGAGATGGTTCGGGTCATGTGGGAGGAGAGTGAGGAGGATATGAATTTAGAACATGAATAAAAGAAGGTGTGGTCGCCAGGAGCCGCGGGCTCCGCTTTATGTAATAGAAATAGAAAGAAGTTGACCGTGTGTACCTTAGCGTGGGAGAAAGGGATGTGAGTTCAACCTTCTTCTTCTTCGGCCGGCCGATGAAGAAGAGTCTCCAATCCAATGCTAGCTTGATCAACCTGTGCAACTAGAACAATAAACCAAGTGAAGAATTTGGTTAGACTTGTGAAGTGTAGTAACTGTAGAGAGAATATGAGAGGGAAGCAATTGGAATCGAACTCACCAGATTGGGGTGAGTCCTAACCCCCTTTTTTTGTATTTTTGATTAGGTAAAAATGATATAAATGAACTAAAAGATGCTTTAAAACAATGAATAAACAGAGTTAATGGAGTTGAGAAAGCTTATAGAATGGGTCGGCTTGAGTTGAAGCCGAGTTGGTTGAGAAAAGGCCGGTTCGGGTAGCTTTGCACCCTTCTGGCGCGACTTCGGTGCAGAGGATGTTACGGACGACCTCGATGTCAGAATCGAGTTCCGTTTGTTGCAGTAGACGGAGGACTCAGAGAGGAAGAGTTTATATGTTTATGATTTCTCCGAAATCTTCCTGTATAAGTCAGTAAAAATTCTGAAAGTGGGCGGATATCAAAAACAGAACCTGGATGCGCGCCCTCAGTGTAGCAACCGCCACGAACAAACGGCAGGTCGGAATGGAGTGCCGTCAGTTGGGGACGAAAGAGGACGAAGAGTGGGACAATTTGTATGTTGAAGACTTTCGCACCAGAAGCCTCGGATTTTCTCCATAAGTAGATGAAGACGGTTGATGAAGAACACCCGGATCGAGCCTTCTCCTTCACCTCGGGATCGATTTCTTGACTTGGGATCGCCTTTGGACGTCGGGACGGCTTTGGAGAAGAGCTTGGACGACCTTGGGACGAGCTAGGCACCGGGGTTCAACCTCGGTTCATTGAGAATGGCCCTCAATTTATAGGGGAAGAGAGCCGGTGCAAATTTTAGAAACTGGATGTACCGCGCCCCCTCGTTTCAAAGGAGACGAGGGCGCGCAGGGCGCGCCCTCAAACCAAGGGCGCGCAGGGCGCGCCCCCAGTTCGGGGGCGCGGTCTGCGCGCCCCCCTGTTTCAAAGGTGGCGGGGGCGCGTTCGGCGTCTCACTGCTAAAAATCGACGGAAACTTCTGGAAATTGCTAAAACTTGACTTGACATACGTAACGCGCCCCCGAACCGGGGGCGCGGTACAAATAAGTGAAAATTCTCGCCCGGAAACCTTCCAAAAAACCCGGTTTAGAAGGTGCTAATCGGGGTAATTTCTGATTTAAAGCAACTGACCGCGCCCCCGCATTTCAAAGGAACCGGGGGCGCGCAGGGCGCGCCCCCAGTTTGAGGGCGCGCAGGGCGCGCCCTCCACTTTCAAGCGGAGCAAGGGCGCGGTACACTCTCTCTCCTGCGCGCGTGTTCCGCGAGCCGTATCTTGCAAACGGGATGTCCGATTCGGCTCCTGTTTGTCACGTTGGAAAGAGTGCCTTCACCCGCACCTCCTCAAGTCGGTAAACCAGCCGACATGAATCCCGAGATGTTCGTACGGGGCTTTCTACCGGTTTACCTTCTCGCGGAAAGCCGAAACCCGGGGCGAAGATCCGAAAGAGCACGGTTCCGGTCGAGAAATCTCGGGTCAACTCGGGATAACTTGAAATGATGACCGAACAAGTCCGGTACGATCGGACAATCCGAAGTCATCGAAAAATCTGAGATTAACCCGGTAAACGTGAATCGAAAGCCGTAAAAGCCGCGAAACCCTAAAATTGACCGAAATGGCAGTATGGCCCCGGTTGATGAAAATATTCTGCTAGAATCGACCCGGATGATCCGAAAAGACCCGGTGATGACCGTAAAGGCCTAACACATGGTCCGGGATAGCCGTGTCAGCACAGATCGAAAAAGCCGTAACGAAAGCCGTCATTGACCAACGCCTATCGAAATGACTTCTCGGAAACCCGGAACACATGAGGGACTCCCGAGACCTTCAATTATAGACCATTCAAGGTTGGTCATCAGGCATTCTTCGTGTTTCTATGGTTCACGCGCGGCTCTCGCTTGAAGGTTACGGCAATATTCCGGAAATCATTGGTCCATTCTCAACTTGCGAGGGGCTCCACCCATGTCCTTAGCTCATCTTCACGAGGTAATCCAGATCAGATAACGGTCAGATAAAAGATATCGCCTATGGAATAAGAGTCTGGGGCTCCGAATCAAGCCAATTTGGCGTGTCTACAGCCTCCACCACCCCTCGGCCTCTCATTATCCGACCATCACCCAACATACCGGCCTCCACCAATCCACGACCCCTCATCATCTGATCCTCACTAACCCTACCTACCACGAGCTCCTCAACATACCAATCAACCCTACCATCACCATCATCACCACTCCCCCCAACCATGCTGGCGCCGATACTTCATAGCGGGAGGATGTTCCAAAGGGTCTTCCCTCAAGCCGGGATGCAACCACAGGAGCAAGCAGAAGAGGAGGTGGTAGAAGAACTGTTGCCTGGCATGGCATATGACTTATTGAAGCACTTGGACAAAATTTCGGCGCAAATTTCAATTCTGGAGCTGATAAAAAGGTCGAAGAACCATCAGGACATCCTACAACAATACTTGCAGCGGGTCATGGTCAATGAGGACCTCCCGCCCGAGAAGATCATTACTGTCCTGACCCCGAGGAGTGAACATCCAGCACTTACATTTACACGGGAGGAGTTGGCATGTCCAGAAATCAGAAAATATGCCTTGCGCGTTGCATTAGTCATCCGAGGCGTGGAGATCAAGTCTTGCTTGATTGACACCGGAGCATCTATAAATCTCATGCTGCCAGAAACATTGCAACTTTGCGGCATCTCCGATGAAGAAATCGAGCCTTCTGTCGTCATGGTGACAGCCTATGACAACTCCTGGAAGCCGGCACGAGGGGTGGTTACGTTGGAAGTAGGGCTCGGACAGTGTGCTATCACCGCCGAGTTTCATGTTCTAGAACTGGACCCTACATTTAAGGCTATCTTGGGATGCTTATATCTCGAGGCAATAGGAGCTATTGCCTCCACTAATCATCAGTGTCTGAAGTTCCCATACAAGGGACAGATGATTAAAGTAACCAACATTCCCTTTCTAAATGACGTGGATGACCCCTCTTCTGCACTGCCAATATCAAAATTTGTCCAGCCGTTGGTTTCCACTACAGAGCTGCCCGAGGTCATGATGTTAACGACGCCTCCAGATACAGTTGCATGGTGGATGATGAAACGGATGTGCTATCAGCCAGGAAAGGGGTTGGGAAAGGAGCTGCAGGGGGTTGTGCACCCCATTAAAGCCGTACAAAGACCAAAGAGACATGGCTTGGCTACGAGCCCAATTTCACTTCGAGGATGGTCTACCGGCCAAAAAATGCTATGGGACTCCAAAAATTCTTTATCAAAGGAGAGACCATGATGATGGCCGGGGATGAAGAGGAAGAACTGACTAAGAGGAGGAAGGCACCAGAGCAAGAGGAGGAACTGGACAACCTAAGTTCATCTCTAGCTCGGTTGTTCATAGAGGAGGAAGAATCAGTCAAAGGCAAAACCTTTTCTACACAGCTCATCCATTCTAGAAAACCTCCAACCAACATTCCACATGAACCATATCCTACGGTCATGTATTTCAAAATCCTCACGCTCTCCCTCCTAAATTCACTTGATGGGCTATCTAGCCCAATTCCTACTTCTGGGCCAAAATGGCCACCTGAACTGATTACTAGGCTTGAGAGCCCATTCAAATCTTCTAACTCCACTGGGCTTCTATGCCCAACTGGGCCCGCGTGCCCACCAATTGGGCCCACGTGCCCTTTAAATTTCTTTTCTAGCTTTGGGCCCATGTGCCCACCACTTGGGCCCATATGCCCCATAGATCTTTTCACAAGCTTTGGGCCTATCTGCCCCTTTCTTGTCATTGTTGGGCCCACGAGCCTATTTTTTCTGTTTTTGCTTAAGCTTTCTATTTCTGCTCGAGCCCCATCGGCTCATTCTCTTTTTGTTATTGAAAACACACAAAATACCCAAAAAAAATGTCTTCTCACAAACTCAGTTTTCCATCGAGGAAACGTCTCTACTTGTTTCGGAGGGTGCTCCCAACTAGGGACCCCTCTTCTCCGACTCACTGATCAATCTACTCGATCCTTCACCCACTGTAAATACGACCTTTCCAATTCTGTCTTCTTTAGGAGTAGTTAGTATAGGAAAGAAGAAAATTCGAGGTAAACGTGTGCCAGAGAGATATCTCTAGCAAATAGCTCAAAAATGCAAGGAATGTGCGAGGCTGCCAAGGTTTTTGGAAAATGCTATCCAGCTTGATGAAATCCAATATGAGGATGAATTAAATGTAGATCATACACAGGGAGTTTACGAGGTTTTATTAGAGAAGGATCCTGATTTCGAGGATAGAATTGAGGACTTGGCTGATGCGTATGCATCTGGACTTAAAAGGTTTGAAGAACCATTAGCCACGGTGGATGAACCGACAAAAGAATTGAATCTTGGAACACTGGGAGATCCCAAGACAGTTCTCCTAAGTGCAAACCTCACTCCCACTAAGGAACAAAGCTTAATTAAAAATTTGGAAGAATACAAGGACACATTCACATGGACATACGAAGACATGCCGGGGTTAGACAACTCATTAGTTGAACATCGTCTAACTTTGAAACCTGGAGCTACCACGGTCAAACAAAAATTAAGGCTACAGTTTGTCTACCGGTTCATCTCACAACACTCCTAAAGGTGTAAACCTTTCTATGAGTTGACCAAGGCGGGGGCCGAGTTCAAATGGGATTCAAAGTACCAGGATGCATTCGGTGGATTGAAAAGATACCTGGCTAGTCCCCCTGTGCTTAGACCACCAGTCCTTGGCAATCCCTTAGTTCTATATATCTCGGTCTTGGAGAATTCTCTTGGGGCAGTCCTTGCACAAGTGGATGAAGAAGGGAAAGAGAGGGCAACTTACTACTTGTCAAAGATCTTTGATCCATGTGAGCAGAAGTATACTATAGTAGAGAAGACCTGTGCTACACTAGTCTGGGTAGTTCAGAATCTTAAACACCATTTCTTAGCTCATGAGGTCAACCTTATTGCCCGCATCAATCCCATCAAATTCCTTCTCTAGAAAACTATTATAACTGATCGGTTAGGTCGTTGGCAGAGCTTCCTTTCCCAGTTTGATATCACCTATGTCCCCTAGAAGGCGATTAAGGGCTATGCCATTGCTGAACATCTAGCCCATCACCCTATACCCCTCTTTGATTCGGTCTAATCAGAGCTCCCGGATGATGAACTAATGTTGATCCGATCTTCCCATCTTTGGACATTATATTTTGATGGGGCTCTGAATTCACATAGTAAGGGAATAGGAATCGTCCTTCTATCACCCGAGGGTCACCATTCCACAGGCATTTCAGCTTGACTTCCCAGCAACCAACAATATAGCTGAATATGAAGCCTTGCTGGCCGGGCTGGAGGCCGCTCATTTCTATGGTTCCAAGGAATTGAGGGCGATAGGTGATAGCCAACTAATCCTTCGCCAAGTCCTAACCAAATACCGAACTTCTCATCCAAACCTCAAACCTTACCAAGAACTCACCTCTTGCTATATCAAACCCTTTTCCAAACTCACTTTTGTCCATGTTCCTCGAGCTCAGAACATCCTTGCTGATGCCCTTGCCTCCTTAGCTTCATATCTATCAGTCCCGCTAGGTAGACAGGTGTGGACTATCCATGTCCGTAGGAGGTCGATGCCGGCGATTAAGGATGGTCGATTTCTAAAGATCAAGGAGAGATTTGGTAGAAAGGAATATCTAGAGCAGAAAGAGGAAGTTTCTCTAGTCGAGTTGGAAGAGTTAGACGAGGGTGAGAACCCTTGGTTTGATGAGATTGCAAGGTATTGTCAAGATCAGACATATCCACCTGGATCCAATGCAAGAGAAAAGAAGGCCATCAGGAGAGTATCCCAGAGGTATACCATCCTAGGAGGGGTGCTCTACAAGAGGAGCCTGAGCGGAATTTTGTTGAGATGCATTGATAAAGAAGAGGCAGAATTGGTGCTTAAGGAAGCACATTCTGGGGGTCTACGGGGGCCATGTCAATGCTCAAGCTCTTGCCAAGAAAATCATCAGGCAGGGGTATTATTAGCCAACCCTAGAAGAGGATTGCTTCGTCTTTGTCCGGCACAGTCATTCTTGCCAACTCCATGCCGACAAGATCCATTCTCCTGCATCTTCCCTTCATCCGATTCATGCCCCATGGCCCTTCGTCATGTAGGCTTTCGATATCATTGGCCCTCTAAGTGATCTTAACTTTGAAATCCGTTCCAAATCGTTCATCCTGACGGCAATATAGTACTTCACCAAGTGGGCAGAAGTGGAAGCATTCGTGGAGATCAAGGCATCAACATTGTGCTCCTTCATCAAACGCAACATTATCGCTAGGTTCGGGATACCCAGCGACATCATCACTGACAACGGACCGCAATTTCTCTCTCAAGATCTGCGTGATCTTTGCAATAGGTACCGCATTGCATTGCATCATTCATTTCCTTATTACCCGCAAGGCAATGGTCAAGCAGAAGCCACCAACAAAACTTTGATTAAAATCATCAAGAAAACCTGTAAGTCTAGCAAGTTCGCAGACTGGCCAGATAAGCTTGCAGATGCCCTATATGCTTATCGTACTTCTGTATGGACCCCCACTGGTCAAACCTCGTATGCTCTTGTATATAGGATGGAAGCGGTGGTCCCGTACGAAGTAATCCTTCCATCACTCCGAGTTCAATTCGATAGGGACATCCCTGTCGATGAGAAATGAGAATCTCTTCTTGCACAACTTGAACTCCTAGATGAAAGAAGGTTAGCCGCCTCCGAGCATGCCTGGACTTATCAGAACCGATTGAAAAGGTTTTATCAAAAGAGGGTGGTAGAGAGAAAGTTCGAAATCGGTGAGATGGTAGTAAAACGCATATTCGTTAAGCCGGGTGGTCCCCGCTCCAAGTTGCAACCTAACTGGGAAGGGCCTTTTGTTATAACTGAAAAATATCCAGGTAATGCATATGAGCTAACCAATGCCGATGGAGAAAAATTGAACCATCCATGGAACGACATTTACCTCAAAAAATATTTTCCTTAGAAAAGAAAATGGAGAATTTCTGGTATGATATTAAGTCATCAATCCAAGGGTGTTAGCTAGAAGTCAAGGGTAGACATCACCCTGCACACACAACACCTCCTGATCCCAGAATCCAGATAGCCCAACACTCGAGAGAGGCAAGGCAGAACCCTGAAGGCAGAAAGGAAACCTTACCCTGTTATCTTCTATTTAGTCCGAAATAGGTGAAGGGGACTAGAGGAGGATAGTATCGAAAATGCCCGCTGCCTTAGTAGGAGGCCATCTCATATGGTGCAAAAGGGTGCCAAAAGATGGGCAATGAACCCCACAGGTTTAAACAAATATGGGCCTGTCTGAATGAGTACCCGAAAAAATAGAAAATGAAAAGAAGGCACCAAAAGATGGGCAATGACCCCACAGGTCAAAGACTTGTCTAAGTAAGTGCCACATGTAGAAAAGACCCGAAGAGGCCGAACCCCAACGGGCAATTTGGGCATGAGTAGAGAAACCCTCCTCAACACCCCCAAATCCTATCAAAGACTTCCTTTATTATTCTTCCATCTTAAAACCCTAGGGTAGGATAAACTTTCTAAACTCAGGGGGAATCCACACCGATCAAGAGAAGAGGGCAAGAAAGATTCTGGGTAGGGAACCTTATTCACACATGGTGCTTATTGCTTGAATCTTGATCAACACTCAAAGATCGATGAATTGTCTCAATACCGGCACATTCTTCACAAAAATTCCCAAAAAAATGAATATTTTCAAAATTTCAAAAAAAAAGCATATTTTTAAAAATCCAGAGAAAATCGAATATTTTCAAAAATCCAAAAAAAGTTGAATATTTTCAAAACAAATGAATATCTTCTAAAAACCCAAAAAATGCATCATTTAACTCGGCATAACCTTGATTTTTGTCTTTGCTAAGCATTCATATTTATTCTTATGTCCTGCATATTTCATTTATGCATTGCATATTTATCTTCATTATCACCCCATTAAGAGGGCTCCTCCCTTTGACCTAAGTCAAAGTTGGCCGTAATAGGCAAAGGGATGAGTCGTTGTGAAGATCTAATCCTCTTTTATCAAGTGGTTTTAGGAACTTTAAAGTAAGAGAGGAAGATTCTATCAACGACAGGTAAGTTCTCTTAACCATTTCATTTCGGTCATTTAGGTTATTTTTACACCTTGTTAAGAAGGCTCCTCTCTTTGACCTAGGTCAACGCAGACAGCAATAGGCAAAGAGATGGGCCATGGTGAAGATTTAATCCCCTTCATTAAGTGTTTCAGGATTCTAAGATGAAGAAGGGAGTGACTCTCGCCATAGCAGGTAAGCTCTCTTAACTTTTACTTTGCTTATCTTGTTAGTCATTTTGTTCATGTTACCTTGTTAATAAGGCTACCCCCCTTGACATGTAAGCAAGACAAGATGATAATAGGGAAGGGGGTCAGCCATAGAGCAGATCTAACCCCTTTATTGAGTTTTTCAGAAAAGAAACACGAGTTAAGGAAGGGGGAGTCTCGCCAGCAGGTATATTTCTTATCCTACATCTATTATTTAATTTTATTGTTTGCCATCCTTTAGAAGGCTTTGCCCCTTGACAAACTCGCAAGGGGCTAAGCCGAAATGTGATACTAACTACCTTTTCAAGAAATGTCAAACATATCAAACAACACTGAAACAAACAGATGAAAATCTGATTACACCATCAAGTGCTACAACAAAGAAGAAAAGCAGCTACAACGTCAGAAAAGCTAAAGTCTGCTACATATATCAGTGTCTGTTGCCACCGGCTCTAGGGGAACGACCACATGGAGAAAGCATGGAAACCATGTTCACCAATACCGCCGCAACTGCCTCGTTTCGGCGATGATCCGAAGGAGTGACCAAGAAATTGCTCACAGAAATGGAAGAATCGACATGGGAGACCCCCATTTCTTGCCGGCTAACATATAAGTCATTAGTCATGTATTATTATTCTTTGCTTAATTGTTGAAGACCGTGAGTGTGGAGAAGACTTGACCTGAGATCCCCTTTATCAAAATCTACGACGGTCGGGTCATCTACGATACTCACGGATAAGCCAAAGTTGTGCTGAGAGGGACGATGGTTCCCGAATGGGTATCTTGACCTCATAGACAATCTATATCTTCAACTATTTGTTATACACGTTTTGTTTTGTTTTCTTGAGCCCAACATGCATCATGTAGCATTAGTTTCATTACATTTTGTTGCATACATCCTTTCATAATCTTCACCTTCTCACCTTAGTCTCTAAATCTTTTATCCTAATTCCGATCATTCTGAACCTCACCGTGTTTTCTAATCCCACCGTGTTCTCTAGTCCCACCGACCTTTCTAATATCCCACCATGTTCGGTAATCACCTTATGCCTCCAAATCCTCCATCACCACTGTGGCCATTGCATCACTTCTTTGCTATTCATCCCACCATGGCAGTCAACTTATCCCACCAAGGGCCTTCTATTTGATCAAAACTTGCACCATCACTATCTCCACGGTCTGTGTTTCAACATTTGCCTTTCGGAATCTGAGATCATTCCATTCCGAATCAAATCTTGTCTCTTGGAAGACTTAAATGAATCTGAGAGCCCGAATGTGCTCGATTGGTATTCTTTCACCTTTTCAAGCAAATCTCTTTTTAATCTTTAGCCCATCACAGTACAGGAACACCGCAAAGATCGGGTTACCGGCTGATGATGAACCTACGAACCCATGTTTCGGGGACTCCCCACCGCGTTGGGGGTTGGCTATTCTTCTCTCGTGACAATGGCACATCTCTTACCAATCGAACATAGGAAGACTTGATGAAACATGGCGGTTAAATAGGAGACTTGAGGAGATTCGTCTTGCTGAATATGGTCGTTGAGCGTGTCTATATCTACACCTTGATGCCACATTTTCAGTCCATCGCCATTTTGCTCCACTACATTCCACTACGATCCATCTCGCTTCGCTACACTTTATCTACATTTCACTCCGCTCTGCTACATGCCATTCCCTTGCAAAGTCGACATCAAGGCGAGGCAAGCTGTAGACATGCCAAATTGACCTAATTCAGAGCCCCAGACTCTTATTCCATAGGTGATATATTTTATTTGACCGTTACTTGATTCGGATTACCTCGTGGACATGAGCTAAGGACATTAGTGGAGCCCCTTGTGAGTTGAGAATGGACCAATGATTTCCGGAATGATGCCGAAACCTTCAAGCGAGAGCCGCGCGTGAACTGTAAAATCATGAAGCCTACTCAATGACCAACCCTGAATGGTCTATAATTGATGGTCTTGGGAGTCCCGCATGTGTTCCGTAACATTCTGGGTTTCCGAGAAGTCATTTCGGTAGACGTCGGTCAATGACGGCTTTTGTTACGACTTTTTCGATCTGTACTGACACGGCTATCCCAGACCATGCGTTAGGCCTTTCCAGTCATCACTGGGTCTTTTCAGGTCATCTGGGTTGATTCTAGCTGAATATTTTCATCAATCATGGCCATACGTCCGGTTCGGTCAATTTTAGGGTTTCCCGGCTTTTCCGAGTTTCGGTTCATGTTTACCGGGTTAATCTCAGATTTTTCGATTACTTCAGGTTTTATAATCATGCTGGACTTGTTTGGGCATCATTTTAAGTCATCTCGAGTTGACCTGAGATTTCTCGACTGGAACTGTGCTCTTTCGGATCTTCGCCACGGGTTTCAGCTTTCTACGAGAGGGTAAACCGGTAGAAAGCCCCATGCAATCGTATCAGGAGTTATGCCAGCTGGTTTACTGACTTGAGGAGGTGCGGCTTAAGGTCCTCTTTTCAATGCAACAAATGGGAGCCGAATTGGACATCCCATTTGCAAGATACGGCTCGCGGAACGCGCGCGTAGGAGAGAGAGTCTACAGCGCCCCCGCTCCTATTGAAAAGGGAGGGTGCGCCCTGCGCGCCCTCAACCTGAGGGCGCACCCTGCATGCCCTCAAACTGGGGGCACACCCTGAGCGCCCCCGGTTCCTTTGAAAAGCGGGGGCGCGGTCAGTTTCCAAAAATTTGAAATTGCCTCGATTAGCACCTTCTAAACCGGATTTTTGGAAGGTTTCCACGGTTGATTTTTGATTATTTATACCGTGCCCCCGGTTCGGGGGCGTGTTACATATGTCAAGTCAAATTTTAGCAATTTCTGGAAGTTTCCAGCTAATTTTAGCAGTGAGACGTGTACCGCGCCCCCGAAGTGAGGGCGCGCCCTGCGCGCCCTCGTCCCCTTTGAAAAGCGGGGGCGCGGTCGGTCCAGTTTCCATTTTTTGCATCGGCTTCCTTCCCCTATAAATTGAGGGCCATTCTCAATGACCCAAGGTAAATCCTCCATGCCTAGCTCGTCTTGAGGTCGTCCAAGCTCTTTTCCAAGGCCGTTCCGACGTCCAAAGTCGATCCGACGCGAGAGATCGATCTCGAAGTGAAGGAGAAGGCTTAATCTGGGTGTTCTGCATCAACCGACTTCATCGACTTATGCCGAAAATATGGGACTCCTGATGCAAAAGTATTCAACATAGAAGTTGTTCCACTCTTCGTCATCTTTCATCTCCAACTGACAGAACTCAATTCCCACCTTCCTTTTGTTCGTTGTGGTTGCTGCTCTGAGGGCGCGCATCCAGGTTCTATTTTCCACATCCGCCCACTTTCATATTTTTTACAGAATTCTACAGGAGTATTTAGGAGAAATCATCAACTTAATAACTCTTTATCTCCAAGTATTCTGTCTACTCCAACAAACATCACTCAATTATGACATTGGGGTCTTCCGTAGCATTCTCTGCACTAAAGTCGCGCCAGAAGAGTGCAAAACTACCCGAACTAGCTTGTTTTACTCATCTCGGCTTCAACTCAAGCCATTTCATTCTATAAGTTTCTCTTAACTCAGTTAATTTAATTGTTATAGCATATTTTAGTTCATTTGCATTATTTTACATAACCAAAAAATAAAAAAAGGAAAGGGGTTAGGGCTAACCCCGAATCCGGTGAGTTTGTTTCCAATTGTCGTTTTATGTTGTTACTTTTACAAGTTACTACACTTCACTCAGTTCTAATCCTTCTTCACTTGTTTTCTTGTCTTATTGTCTTCTAGTTGCACAAATACATCAAGCTAGCATCTGTTGGACTCTCCCTCATCGGCCGGCCGACGAGGAAGAAGGTTTAATCCACATATCATCTCCCGTGCTGAGGTACACATGGTCAACTTCTTTCTATTTTCATTACATAAAGCAGAGCCCGCGGCTCCTGGCGACCACAATTTCTCTTATAATGTTCTAAGTTATTCTATTCCTCACTCTCCCCCCACATGACCTGAACCATCTCCGGTGCTTGAGCGATGCCGTGAGATGAAAGTTCGGGGATCAATGTGAGTGTGGGACCGAGGTGAGGACCTTTTACTGTTTTCTGAGTGTTTTTTGATTCACTCCCTTTTCCCCTATTCCATCTATCTTTCACCTTTTATTGAGGTGCCGATCCAGAACCCGTTTCTGGAGTCGACAGTGAGCTCCTGGTAGGGTTTGAGATTTGGATGAGAAATTCGGTACTTGAATAGGACTTGGCGTAGGATCAATTGACTATCATCTATCACCATCAGTTTGGTGGCACCATGGAAGTGAGCAGTCTCCAGCCCAACCAGTAGGGCTTCATACTCAGCTATGTTGTTGGTTGCTAGAAAGTCAAGCTGAAAAGCCTGTGGAATGGTAACACCTTCGGATGATAGAAGGATAATACCTATCCCTCTACCATAAGAATTCAGAGCCCCGTCAAAATATAATGTCCAAAGATTGGAAGATCGGACTAACATTAGTTCATCATCTGGGAACTCCTACCGGACTGGGTCAAAGATGGGTATGGGAAGATTGGCAAGGTGTTCAGCAATATCATAGCCTTTGATTGCCTTCTGTGGAACAGAGGTGATATCGAACTGGGACAAGAAGCTCTGCCATCACCCTAATCGATAACTAAAATTGTCTTCTCTAAGAGAAACTTGATGGGATTGATACGAGCAATGAGCTTGACTTAGTTAGCAAGAAAATAATGTTTAAGCTTCTAAACCACCCAAATAAGAGAAGCACAGGTCTTTTCTATCACCATGTACTTTAGCTCACAAGCGTCAAAGTCTTAGACAAGTAGTAAGTAGCTCGCTATTTCCCTTCTTCATCAACTTGTGCAAGGACTGCCCTAAGAGAGTTCTCAAGAACCAAAATGTAGAGAACCAAGGGCTTTTTAAAAATTGGTGGTCGAAGTACAGGGGGACTTTCCAGGTATGTTTTCAACTCATCAAATGCCTCCTAGCACTTCAAATCCCATTTAAACTCGCCCCCCCACCTTGGTTAACTCATAGAAAGGTTTACATCTTTGGGAATGTTGTGAGATAAACTGGCAGACAAATTGTAGCCTCCCAATCAATCCTCGAAGCTCTTTCATATTCTTTGGAGGAGGCATACCAATAATTGCCTTGGCCTTGTTTGGGTCGATCTCTATGCCCTTTTTCTTACTATGAACCCTGGTAGTTTTCTTAATGAAACACCAAATGTACACTTCTTAGGGTTCATTTTCAGCTTGTATTTTCTAGCTCATTGCAAAACTTTCCTTAGTACTTTAGCATGATCTTCCCGACTCTTGAACTTGATAACCAAATCGTCCATATACACCTCTACAAGGGTTTGCATCATGTCATAAAAGATAGCCATCATAGCTTTCTGATATGTAGCACCAGTATTCTTCAACTCAAAGGGCATGACAACATAGCAATATGTTCCCCAAGGTGTAGTGAACGAGATCTTCTCTTGGTCCTCCTCGGCTAATTGGATCTTATTGTTTTCAGAATAGCCATCAATAAATGAGAGCATTTCATATCCAACTATGTTATCAACCAAAACATCAATATGAGGTAAGGGGAAATCATCTTTAGGACACGCTTGGTTCAAGTCCCTAAAGTCTATGCAAATCCGAACACGTCCATCCTTCTTTATAATAGGGACTATGTTAGTCACCCATTGTGGATAAAGGATGACTCTAATAAATTTTGCATAGTGTAATTTATGGTCCTCTTCTTTCATTTTGAGTGCAATATCAGGGAGGAACCTCTTGAGCTTTTGTTTAACTGGGTTAGTTCCAGGTTTCAAAGTTAATCTATGTTCAACCATGAATTATTTAGTCCCGACATATCTTCATATGTCCACGCGAACGTGTCCTTGTATTCTTTCAAAACTTTGATCAAAAGTTGTTCTTTTGAGGGAGTGAGGTTTGCACTGATGAGGATAGTCTTAGGATCTTCCAGGGTTCCTAAATTTAGTTCTTGGTTGGTTCATTCCCTGTGGCTGATGGTTCTTCAAATCTTCTAAGTCCAAATGCATATGCATAAGCCAAATCCTCGATTTCATCCTTAAATTCAAGATCCTTTTCTAATACTACCTCATATACTCCCAAAGTATGATCTATGCTATGCTCATCCTCATATCGAATTTCATCTAGCTGATAGAATTTCTAAAAAGTTTGGCAACCTTGCACATTCTATGCATTTCTATGCCAATTGTTGTAGATATCTTCTTGGAACTCATTCACCTCTGACTTTCCTATTTCCTAACTTAACCTGACCTATAGAAGACAAAGTTGGAAAGATGGTATTTACAGTGGAGGGAGGATCGAGTAAATCGATCAATGATTTATAAGAGAGGGATCCCTAATTAAGAGTAACCTCTGGGATGAGTAGAGATGTCTCCTCGATGGAAATGTGAGTTTCAGAGAAGACTTTTTTTGGGATTTTCAAGTAAAAAGACAGACTGAGCCTAAATGACTTGAGACTTGCTAGAGGAAAACTTAAGAATAAAGGGGAACAAGGGGCTTGTGGGCCCAATGGTAACATAAAGTGGACATATGGGTCCAAAACTGATGAAAAGTGTGAACGGGTATGTGGACCCGGTTCCTGACATGGATGGGCATGTGAGCCCATGCTAGAAAGAGCCCTCAGTCCTGAAGCTGACGAGGGAAGTAGATGGGCAAGCAGGCCCAATGAGAAGGGAGGGTTGGAGAGGGCACAAGGGCCCAAAGTGAGTTGTTAATTTAGTGAAAGAAAGTGGGCTCGGAAGCCCATCCAAAAGATCCAAGAATAATGGCACGAGGTTTACACATGGGATTGTTGTATTTAAGCCTCATGGGATAGTTTTGACTTGATTGGTAGCTTGCTTAATAGGATGATCCAAGATTGGTCTGCCCTTGAGTGGTTCTTGATGCTCTTCCTTGGTTGAAAACAAACGAGTCAATGTCAAGCACAGATCTTCCAAGTCTTCTTTTTCATCTGGAGCCTTCCTTCTCTTGGTAGCTATTTTTTCTTCCTTATCATCCTCAGCCATCATCATGGTATCCCCTTTGATAAAGAATGTGTGGAGTCCCATGGCATATCCTGGCTATATGACCCTCCTTGGGATTAAATCTTCTTCATATCCCAACCACTGCCTACGTGGCCTTTTCACAGTTTTGATTGGTTGAGTAATGCCTTGAAGATCCTTGCCCAAACCTTTTCCAGGCTGATAACCCAATTTCATCGTCATCCATCATCCCATAGTGTCTGGCAGAGAAGTTGTCATGCATCCAACTTCTGGCAACTCTCCCATTGAGATCTGGGGTTGTATTGATAATCCTAAGGGTGATGTAAAAGAAGTATCATTTATTTCGTCTCTTACAGGCATGCTAGTCACCTTGACCACTTGTTCTTTAAAAGGTAACTTTATGCACTGGTGGTTTGTTGAAGCTATAGCTCCTATTGCTTCCAGATAAGGCCTCCCAGGTATAGCCCGAAAAGTTGGATCCAGTTATAGGACATGAAAATTAGTTGTGACCGTACATGGTCCAAGTTTAACTTCTAGAGTGACCACCCCACGTGCAGACTTCTTGGAGTTGTCATAGGCTGTTACCATGGCACAACAGGGCTTGATTTCTTGTTCAGAAATGCTGCATAGCTGTAAAGTTTCTAGCGGCATAACATTGATGGAAGCTCCAGTGTCAACCAAATATGATTTTGCTTCAACAATGTAGATGATAACAGCCACATGCAAATCATATCTCTTAACCTCTGGATCTGCTAACTCCTCCTAAGAGAAAGTGAGCATTGGGTGCTCACTTCTAGGGGATAACACTATAGTGATCTTCTCAGGCGGGAGATCTTCATTCACCATGACCCTTTGCAAATATTGTTGTAAAATTTCCTGGTGCACTTTTGATCTTTTGATCAACTCAAGTATGGAATTATGGGTCGATGTCTTATCCAAATGTTTCAACAAATCATAGGTCATGTCCGACAAGGGTTCTTCCACTTGTTCTTCCTCCACTGGATCCTGCGATTGAGTCCCGACTTGAGGAAAGAGCCGCTGTAACATCCTCCCACTCCGAAGCACCGGGATATTTGGTAGTTGGGTAGAGGTGATAGATTAATTGGTGTGGGTTGTGGTGGAATTGGTGGTGTAGGTGCAAGTATGGTGAGTAATGGGATTGGTGGATCGGTGATGATTGGGTTTGTGGGTAGAGAGGTAAGATTTGAAGGTGATAGTGATGGCGATGGTGGTGGATTGATAAGAAGAGGCCGGGGTGCAGAAGTGGTTGATGGGTTTAATGAAGGTGTTGGTAATGTGGTAGGTTGTGGGGTTGGTGGTTTAATAGGTTGGGGTTTTGGAGTAACACAGTTCATAGGTTGGGAATTCAAACTTGGTGGTGATTGTGGTGGCCGGATGAGCAAGGGCCGGTGTGTAGCAATGGTTGATAGTGGTGTGGGGGCTGGCCTAATGATGAGTTGGTGAGCAGAAGTGGCAACCAGTGGTTGAGTTATTGAGCTTGGTGGTGGTTGTGGAGTAGACGGTGCACAAATTATCTATCTAGGGGGTTCCTGGCAGGAGGCCTAGCTAGGTTGACTAACATAGTTGCATCATAGTTTTCTAGTTGCCAACCTTGTGCACGACTGGAAACTTCCTGAGCAATGGAGTGTACTAGACCAATTCATGGGTTTGGTTGTGCTGGTGCCGGTGTTGGAGCGGAAGCATGCAATGGGAGCGGATTCTGAACAATCCCCAAACCAGGTTGTTGTTAAGCTGGTGGACATTGTCGTTGCCGCTGTCTAGCCTTCATTGCATGTATGCATTCCCCAATTCAATTCAATCAATGCTGCCTTGGAAATTTAGATCATGGATGTAGTCTTTGAATTGAAATCACACTTCAACCATGTGACCAGGGTACCGGTGGTAAGCATAGTATCAGGACATATCTGCATTTTCTGGCCAAATCTCTCTTTCCTTGGGCAATTCCAACTATTTTTCAGCCATGAGAACATTGAAGATGTCGGTCAAGGAGTAAGGCAGTTGTCAATAATTCTCTCTCCTAGGACCTCTCCTTCGTGGTGCTTGATTGGGTGGTGGTGGTGCCCTATTGTATATAGGTTGACGAGGTTGCTGGGGCTGCACTACAAGTTGAGGGGTTATTATGGTTGTGGTGGCCTAACCTTCTGTTGAGGGGGGTGGTAAGAAGGATTCTATGGTGGGTTCCTATACTAGTTTTGACGGTTCCCTCCTTAGTTCCACACAATGTTCACAGCTTCATTGTTGACTACTCCCTTGGTTGTTGGCCCAACTGGTGCAGATGTAGTTTACCTGATGTTTCTAGGTTTGGAATCAAAAAGATTTATCATCGTGTCATCTTTGAAGTGGGCTTGTAAGTATCGGGCACTGTCATAAAGCTCATTCATGGTGGTAGGACGGTGCATGATCAAAACATTCTTCAGAGCTGGTGTAGTATTTCTAATGAGCATCTTTACTTGTTCCCCTTCTGAAATATCATTTGTTAGTTTCTCTGCCATTCCCCTCCAGCGATCAGCAAACTTTATGAAGTCCTCTTCGGGCTTCATCTTCTCTGCAATCAAGTTTGTAATTGAGCATGATGGTGCCACCCGGTCTCTATATCTTCGCAAAAATTTGGTCTTGACAATATCAAAATCTCCAACCTCAAAGTGGTTGAGCAAGTAGAACCATTCCAAGGTAGACCCTTCTAGTGATCGGCGGAACAAGAAAGCAAGAACTCTATGATCATTCTTCTAGAATGAGGACTCGTAGAGAAAATCTTTATGGTGGAGAAAAGGATTGCCAGTACTATTGTAGCGGCGATTAACTGGTAGTTCAGAAGGTGGAAGGTGAAGAACTGGAAAAGAAGGAATAGAGATCTTAGGAGTTGACTTGGAATCCAAGCGTCATCTTAGCTCTTCATAACGTTCACTCATTTGGGTGAGTTGCTCCATGATTGCTGGGTTAGAGAAAGTTCTTGGTTTACTGGTGGGGGTATGTGATTAGATGTGTGATTCTGGAGTAGGGAAGCATGATTTGGCAAATTGTCTTATGATTGTCCCATGACCTGGTAGGCCAAGGGAGCAACAAGGTTGAAATAAGATGGCTAGACAAATGATGGTTGAACCAAGGATGGCTAAACCACAGATGGTTGAGCAAGTGATGGTTGAATCATAGATTGTTGAACAATAGGTGGTTGAACAAAGGATGATTGAATGAGTGGTGGTCGAACCATAGGACGAGGAGATGAAGCAACTTGATTGGCTTCAGCCTGATTAGAGACAGTTTTTCCCTTCACCATGGATTGTATACGAGAATAGGTTTCTGGGTCAGTATGAAGAGACAACTCCCTAACAAGTTGTTCAACATCATGGGGAGCAGATGGTTGAGGGACCTCCTGCGCTTCTGACTCAAACAAGAGATTAACGTGACCATCTGATAGAATTTGTTGGTGACCCATCTCGTGCTCTTGACGGTCAGCATGTTCCACCATTCCAATGTGCCTTCCAAACCTTAATTGCATGGTCACCCTTCAACTTCAAGAAAAGGGTAAAACAAATAAGTTGGCAAGACAAACAAAGTATTTTTTTCTAGTTTTTAGTATCTTGCAAAAATTTTAGAGTTTTGAATTTTTTGTTTGACAAACAAGTGATGCAAAGACTTGAAAATTATATTACACAATGATTTTGATTAAACCTTAGGATTATGGATTTGTTAAGAATTGTTCTCTTAACAAATGGGTTAGGATCCTAACTCCAATCTTCAATGACCTAGGTTTCACACAATCTCACCACGTGTAGGTAACAAAGGATGCTTTGGGTTTTGGAGAGTGGTACAACCAACCCAATCGTGAAGAGGAATACTCCACATATGAGGAATTACGAAGGCCTTGATGAAAACCAACCAAGTCAACTAGGAAGGAATATCTCAGAAGAGATGTCAGAATCCACCAAGAGGGTGTTTTAGTTAGGAGGGGTAAATGGGAGCGTGAGCTCCCGCCTAAAAAGGAAAAAAGTGTAAAATAAGGAGGTAGAGAGAAGGAGTAGAGAATTCAATCAAGTAATAATGCAATTAATAAGAAAAACATAAACTTAAATAAACAAGCAATCACACAAGACAAGTAACTAGAAACTAGACGAGCAACTAGAAACTAGAATCTAGACCTTGTTTCTCACGTGAGCCAAATAGAGGTGGTAAAAATATGAGGAAAAGAAGAGGGTTCAGATCTAATAGCCAAACAAAAGGGTGGTCCACGTGGTGACTGATGTAAAAATAAGTTGGTTCATGTGAGAATCGGGGTAAAAAGTGAAGTTGGTTCACGTGGGAGCCAGTTTTTGGGTAAAAATGGGGTGGTTCACGTGGTAACCAGTTTGAATGATTGAAAGAAGGACACGTGGGGCCAATTAAAGGTGAATAAGGATCTGATCCAAGTAAGGATAGGTCTGAAGAAAGAGGTTTGGTTCACGTGGGAACCGAAGTAAAGAAAGAGATTGGTTCACGCGAGAACCGGTTTAAAAGGAGAAGGGTGGTTCTCACGGAAACCGATTTAAATGGCAACTAAAAATAAAAGAGGGTCACGCAGTGACCAATTTGAGGGTGATAACATGCAAAAAAGAGAGGTAAATCTAATTTTAATGGCTTAAAATAAATGTTGGTTCACGTGGGAACCGGTTTGTAGAAGAGAGTTGGTTCGCGTGGGACTTGGTTTTAAAAGCAAAGGTAGGTTCACGCAGGAACTAGCTAAAATTAAATGGCATAAATTAAATGAGGTACATGGCACTTCGAATATGATGAAAGAAGAGTGAAATCAGAAAATTTGATATGGAATCAAATTAGGAAAGGTGGAAAGAAAGGGAGGCTCAATTGGGAACCGGTCTAGAACTAGAACTAGTTGCAAGAATGCACTAAGCACCCACGGTTAAAGACATTGCTTGTCCCACCGTGGTCGCCACAAAGTTGTTGACTCCAAAAAATGAAGCTCTCCTTTCCAGGATTGTCAGTGAATCTGGATCGCCATCTCAAGAGGGGATGAGAAGGGAAGGGAAGAAAACATAGAAAACAACAACTCACCTCGATCCCACACTCACATTGAGCCCCGAACTTTCATCCCTCGATGTCACTCGATCACTCAAGAGACGGTTTGGGTCATGTGGGAGGAGGATGAGAAGAAGTACAATTAAGACATTTTATGGTCGCCTGGAACCGCGGGTTTTGATTTATAGAATAAAAATGACCATGTGTATCTTAGAGGGAAAAGTGCGGGTCAAAGCTTCTCCTTCTTATGCCGGCCGATGAAGAAGAGTCCTCAACACATGGGTGCTTGGTTTCCTGTGCAACTAGACAAACAAACAGATGAAAAGACAATTAGAACTAAACAAAGAGAAGTATGTGTAAAGAAAATGACATGAAGCACACAACTGAAAGAAAACTAACCAGATTCAGGTTATCTCTAACCCTTTTTATTTTCAAATTAATAGATTAAAAAATAATGTAAAAAATGTAAAAAAAAAAAGATAAGAAGATGGAGAATAACTAAACAAAGAGATAGAAAAAATAATTGAAAATTTCTAAGAAGAATTGAGAGAGATATGGCCATATCTGGGTTGTCGAAAAAGCCAAACAACAGTCTGGGATTTGCCAGGTATGACTTTACTTTAGCACTTGCCACGACCAGCCCCGACGTCAGAATCATGTGCCGTCAATTTAAAACATAAGAAAGCTTGGAGGAGAAGAACTTTGATGTTGAGAGATTGGGCAGCAAACATCTACACACTACTATATAAGCCGAAGAAGAGAGACCTAGTAGATCACCTGCAGACCGACCTTTCTCTCTCCTGAACTGACTTTTCTTTCCCTAAAAATATGAAATTCTATCTCTAAAAATTACAAAATTGATGTAGGAGGGAGCTTGGACATCTTGAGATGCTCAAGGGGTCGTGAACCAGCCTCTAGAATGATTGACAGGACTGAAATTGGAGTATGTATATAGGACTAAAATTGGACCCTTGAAAATAGGACCCTTGTGCCCTAGTCCAGGGTGCATGAGCCCCTGAAGGGGGTGCATTCAATCCACCCAAAACACTCTGTCCGATCCGATCAAAAAATTTGATCCAATCCAGTCATAGGTAGAGTCCCGATCAGAAACTGGTTCCCTCGTACCCCCGATTGGGGGCACATGGCCATGTGCCTTAGGATGGGGGTGCATAGTCATGTGCCCTAGGGGCAGGGCACATGTGCCCTAGGACTAGGGCGCATGGGACTAGTTCCACACATCTTTATTCCAGAAGCCATTGCGGACACTCTCAAACTCAAAATTTGATGTTGTTTGTTGCGTTGGAAAAATAACAGGCAGAAGATGCTTTTTACAGGGATGCATCAGCTATCACACTATCCAAAACATAAAAATTTTATCCGAAAGTTAGGATAGTGAACGGAAGATCCGATACTGGTCAAAATGAATCGGACGGCCAATCGGAAAGACACGACATGAAACAAAACTAGTTTGGAGCATGAATCTGACCATAACCTTCAATGCATGATCATTAGGCATTGGTCATCAAGCCAATTTTTGTGTTTATATGATTTACGTGTGGCTTTCGCTCAGAAATTATGGCTTTGTGTGGAAAATTCCGAAAAACATCCGATTTCATTCGGCAAAGCTCCAAATCAACATTAAAAGGACTCGACATCATTCTAAGATCAGTCATGAATGTTACCCTATAAAACATGAGTTTTATGCTTTGAATTAGGCAAATTTGGCGTGCCTGCACCACCTACTAAATTTCTCCCTGGTCGATTCCAAAAGTTTCCAAAAAGTTTTATTTCCAAAACTGCCGCATCCTAGACTTAGGGCGTGGTGAAAATATGAATTTCTTGTGTAGGAACTTACCAAAATACAATTGGAAAGTCAGAAAATGGGGAAGGAGATTGGATCTCTGGAGCTGGACGCGTCCTCGAGGGAGGACACGGTGACCATGCCCTCAAGTGAGGGCGCGCATACCATGTCCTCATGTGAGGGAGCGGTGATTGCGCCCTCATCTATGGACACACATACCATGCCCTCAAGTTAGGGCGTGTTCAAGTCTCTCTCCTGCATGCCCACCATTCGCATGCCGTAACTTGCAAATAGGACATCTGTTCCAACTTTCTTTTGTTGCATAGAAAAGAGGACTCGCAAACATAGCTCCTTAAACTAGTAAACCAATTGGCACACCTCCTGAGATATTCGTATGAAACTTTAACTTCTAGTTTATGATTTTAAGGATGTTGAAGGCCGGAGTGGTGATCTGAAAAGACATGGTTTCGATCAAAAGGCTGAGGGTCAACTCGGGAGAACTTAAAACAACGACCGAACAAATCTAGTGTGATCCGAAAAACTCAGAATCATGAAAAAGTCAGGAATGACCTGGTTTATGCGAAATGAACCTTGGAAAAGTCAGGAATAACTGGGAAACCCTAAAATTGACCGAATTGACTATATGGCACTGATGGGTGATAATAAATAGCCAGGGTTGACCCGGATGACCTGGAAAGGCCCAGTGATGATTGGAAAGACATAAGGCATGGTCTGGGGCAGTCGTGATAGTATTGATTGAAAAGTTGTGATAAAAACTGACATAGACATGTGACCATCGAAAAGACTTGTCGAAAACCAATATGTTACAAAATTTATGCGAGACATCCATGACCTTCAATTGTGGCTCATTAGTAGTCAGTCATTGAGCACGCTTTGTGTTTCTATGATTAAAGCGTGGCTCTCGCCTGAAGGTTATGGCATTGCTTCAGAAATCTTTGGTACATTCTCAATTCACATGGCTCTCCACTGACATCCTTGACTCATATCCACAAGGTGATTTTGATAGGATAACGATCAGATAAAGAGTATTGCCAATAGAATAAGAGTTTGGGGCTTTGAATAAAGCCAAGTTGGTATGTCTACAGCTTGCCTCACCTTGATGTCAGCTTTGCAAGGGAATGATATATAATGCAGCGAAATGGAATGTAAAGAAATATAGCGAAGTGAAATGAAGTGTAATAAAATTTAGTGGAGTGAAATATTGATGGACTAAAAAGGTGGCATCAAGGTGTAGATATAGACATGCTCATTGACCAAATTCGACAAAGTGAATCTCCTCAAGTTTATTGTCTTACTGCCATGTTTCATCAAGTCTTCCTATGTCCGATTGGTAAGGGATGTGCTACGAGCACGAGAAAAGAATTGCTAACCCCTAACATGGTGTGGAGTCCCCGAATCATGGGTTCGTAAGTTCATCATCAGCCAACAACCCTATCTTTGCAGTGTTCCTATACTATGATGGGCTAAAGTTTTAAAAGAGATTTGTTTTGTAAAATAAAAGAATACCAATCGAGCATATTCAGGCTATAATATGTGTTTAAGTTTTCCAAAAGACATGATTTGATTCGGAATGGAATGTTCTCAGATTCTAAAACGCAGTTGTGAAAGCTCAATCAATAGACTATGAAGATAGACAACGGTGCAAGGGTTATGAAGAAAAATGGAAGCCCTCGGTGGGATGAGTGACTGCCATGGTAGGATAAATAGTAAAAATGTGTTGCAATGGCCATGGTGGAATAGAGATGAATGATGTTGAGGGACACAAGGTGATTATGATAGATGATAGACACGGTGGAACTAAAGAACACGGTGGAACTAAAGAACACGGTGGGATATTGAAAAGATCAGAATGATGAGAGAATGTACTTTGTGGGATTCAGAGATCATAGTGAAAGGTGATTATTATGATGGGATGTAATGATAATAAAAAAGTGCAACGAAATTAATGCTATATGATGCATGATGAGCTTAAAAAAACAAAACATGACTTGCTTAACAATTAGTTGAAGATATAGATTGTTTGTGAGGTCAAGATACCCAATCGGAAACCATCATCTCTCACTACACAATTTTGTCTTATCCATTGTCGACTACGAAGACGGGTTCTGGATCGGCACCTCAAGAGAAGGTGAAAGATAGAGTATAATAGGGGAAGGGGGAGTGAATCGGAAAACACTCGGAAAGCGGTAAAAAGGTCCTCACCTCGGTCCCACACTCACATTGATCCCCGATCTTTCATCTCACGGCATCGCTCGAGCACCGGAGATGGTTCGGGTCATGTGGGAGGAGAGTGAGGAGGAGATGAACTTAAAGCATAAATCAAAGGTGGTCGCCAGGGCCACGGGCTCCACTTTATAGAAAGGAAGTTGAATTTGACCGTGTACCTTAGCGTGGGAGATTGGGATATGGGTTCAACCTTCTTCTTCTTCGGCCGGCCAATGAAGAAGAGTCCAACTGATGCTAGCTTGATCAACCTGCGCAACTAGAACAATAAACCAAGTGAAAGAAACTGATTAGAACTATGGGAAGTGTAGAAACTATAGGAGAGGAGATGAAACAAAGAAGCAATTGTAATAGAACTCACCGGATTGGGGTGATCCCTAACCCATTTTTTGTGTTTTTGGTTAAGTAAAATGATGCAAATGAAGTAAAAAATGTTTGAAGACAGCAACTAAACTGAATAAAATGAGTTAAGAAGGACTTATGAAGTGTGTGGCTTAAGTTGAAGCCAAGTTGTTTGAAGAAGGCCGGTTCGGGTAGCTTTGCACCCTTCTGGCGCGACTTTGGTACAGAGAATTCTACGGACGACCCCAATGTCAGAATCGAGTGCCGTTTGTTAGAGTAGAAAGAAGACTTGGACAAAAAGAGTTATTATGTTGATGACTTCTCCTAAATCCTCATGTAGAAGTCTGTAAAAATTCTTAAACTGGGCGGATATAGAAAATAGAACCTGGATGCACGCCCTCAGTGCAGAAATCGCCACGAACAAACAGAAAGTCAGAATCAAGTGCCGTCAGTTGAAGATGAAAGAGGATGAAGAGAGGAACAACTTCTATGTTGAATACTTTCGCATAAGAAGTCCTGGATTTTCTGCAGAAGTCGGTGAATTTGGTTGATGCAGAACGCACAGATCGAGCCTTCTTCTTCGCCTCGGGATCGATCTCTCGACGTCGGATCGGCTTTGGACGTCAGGAGGACATTGGAAAAGAGCTTGGACGACCTCAGGATGAGCAAGGCATGGGGGATTAACCTTGGGTCATTGAGAATGGCCCTCAATTTATAGGGAATTGAAATAGGTGCAAAAAATGGAAACTGGACCGACCGTGCCCCCGCTTTTCAAAGTAGATGAGGGCACGTAGGGCACGCCCTCAAACCAGGGGTGTGCAGGGCACGCCCTCAACTCGGGGGCGCGGTCTGCTCGCCCCCTGTTTCAAAGGGAGCGGGGGCGCATTACACGTCTCACTGCTAAAAATCGACGGAATCTTTCGGAAATTGCTAAAAAATCGACTTGACAAACGTAACGTGCCCCTGAACCGGGGGCACGGTACCAATAATCGAAAATCGTCGGCGGTAACCTTCCAAAAATCTGGTTTAGAAGGTGTAAACTGGGATAATTTCCGATTTTCGGAAACTGATCACGCCCTCGCGTTTCAAAGGAAGAGGGGGCGCGCAGGGCGCGCCCCCAGTTTGAGGGTGTGTAGGGCGTGCCCCCAGGTTGAGGGCGCGCCCTCCGCTTTCAAGGGGAGCAGGGGTGCGGTAGACTCTCTCTCCTACGCGCGTGTTCCGTGAGTCGTAACTTACAAATGAAATGTCCGATTCGGCTCTCGTTTGTTGCGTTGGAAAGAGGGCCTTCAACCGCACCTCCTCAAGTCAGTAAACCAGCCAACATGACTCCCGAGACATTCTCATGGGAGTTTCTACTGGTTTACCCTCTTGCGGAAAGCCGAAACCCGTGGCGAATATCCAAAAGGGTACGGCTCCGGTCGAGGAATCTCGGGTTAACTCGAGATGACTTAAAATGATGACCGAACAAGTTCGGTACGATCGAAAAACCCAAAGTCATTGAAAAGTCTGAGATTAACCCAGTAAACGTGAACCAAAACTCGGAAAAGCCGTAAACCCTAAAATCGACTGAAATGGCCATATGGCCCCGGTTGATGAAAATATTCGGCTAGGATTGACCCGGATGACCCAAAAAAACTCGGTGATGACCGGAAAGGCCTAGTGCATGGTCCGAGATAGCCATGTCAGTACAGATCGAAAAGCCATAACGAAGAAACCGTTATAGACTAATGCCTACTGAAATGACTTGTCAGAAACCCCGAATGTCACGGAACACACGCGGGACTCCGGAGACCTTCAATTAAGGACCATTCATGGTCGGTCATCGAGCAGGCTTCATGTTTTTACAGTTCACGTGCGGCTCTCGCTTGAAGGTTACGACATCATTTCGAAAATCATCGGTCCATTCTCAACTTGCATGGGGCTCCACCAACGTCCTTAGCTCATCTCCATGAGGTAATCCAGATCAGATAACGGTCAAATAAGAATATCGCCTATGGAATAAGAGTCTCGGGCTCTGAATCAAGCCAATTTGGCATGTCTACAGCTTGCCTCGCCTTGATGTCGGCTTTGCAAGGGAATGACATGCAGCAAAGCGGAGTGAAACGTAGAGAAAGCATAGCAAAGCGAGATGGATCGTAGTGGAATGTAGTGAAGTGAAATGGTGATGGACTGAAGAGGTGGCATCAAGGTGTAGATATAGACACACTTAACGACCAAATTCGGCAAGATGAATCTCCTCAAGTCTCCTAGTTAACTGCCATGTTTCATCAAGTCTTCCTATGTTCGATTGGTAAGAGATGTGCCATGGGCATGAGAGAAGAATAGCCAACCCCCAACGCAGTGGGGAGTCCCTGAAACATGGGTTCGTAGGTTCATCATCAGCCGGTAACCCGATCTTTGCGGTGTTCCTGTACTTTGATGGGCTAAAGCTTAAAAATAGATTTTTTTTGAAAAAAAGTAAAAGAATACCAATCGAGCACATTCAAGCTCTTAGATTCATTTAAGTCTTCCAAGAGACAAGATTCAATTCAGAATGGAATGATCTCACATTCCAAAAGGCAAATGTTGAAGCGCAGACCCTGAAGATAGTGACGGTGCAAGTTCTGATCAAATAGGAGGCCCTTGGCTGGGTAAGTTGACTGCCACGGTGGGATAAATAGCAAGAAGGTTGTTGCAGTGGCCACAGTGATGATAGAAATGAAGGATTTGGAGGCACAAGGTGATTACCGAACACGGTGGGATTAACAGACACGGTGGGATATCAGAAAGGTCGGTGGGACTAGAGAACACGGTGGGATTAGAAAACACGGTGAGGTTCAGAATGATCAGAATTAGGATAAAAGGTTTAGAGACCGGGGTGAGAAGGTGAAGATTATGAAAGGATGTATGCAATGACAAAACAAAATATAATGTAACTAATGCTACATGATGTATGCTGGGCTCAAGAAAACAAAACTTGTATAACAAATAGTTGAGGATATAGATTGTCTATGAGGTCAAGATACCCATTCGGGAACCATCGTCCCTCACAGCACAAATTTGGCTTATCCGTGAGTATCAGAGATGACCCGACTATCGTAGATTTTGATGAAGGGGATCTCGGGTCAAGTCTTCTCCACACTCACGGTCTTCAACAATTATGCATAGAATAATAATACACGACTAACAACTTATATGTTAGCCGGCAAGAAATGGGGGTTTCCCATGTCCATTCTTCCATTTCTGCGAGCATTTTCTTGGCCACTCCTTCGGAGCATCACCAGAACTAGGCGGTTGCGGTGGTATTTGTGGACATGTTTCCATGCCTTCTCCACGTGGTCATTCTCTTGGAGTCAGTGGCAACAGACACTGATATATGTAGCAAACTTTAGATCTTCTGGTGTTGTAGCTGCTTTTCTTTTTTGTTGTAGTACTTGATGGCGTAATCAAATATTTATGTGTTCCGGAGTCACTTGCACTGTTCTTCCTGCTCGACATCACTCAAAAGGGTTGTTAACATCATATTTTGGCTTGGCCCCTTGCAAGTTTGTCAAGGGGCAGAAGCCTCTTAAAGATGGTGACAATTAATAATAAAGAAGACAGTAGATGTAAGGTTAAGAAACTTACCTGTTAGCGAGATTTCCCCCTCCTTGACTCGTGTTTCTTTCCTGAAATACTTAATAAAGGGGTTATATCTGCTCTATGGCTTACCCCCTTGCCTATTGTCATCTTGCCTTGCTTACATGTCAAGGGGGGTAGCCTTATTAACAAGGTAATATGAACAAAATGACTGGAAATGAATAAGATAAGGGTTAAGAAAGCTTACCTGCTATGGGAAGAGTCACTCCCTTCTTGATCTTAGAATCCTATCATTGGTAGAATCTTCCTCTTTTACTTTAAAGTTCCTGAAAATACTTGATAAAAGAGGATCAGATCTTCACAACAACTCATCCCTTTGCCTATTATGGCCAACTTTGACTTAGGTCAAAGGGAGGAGCCCTTTTAATGGGGTGATCATGAAGATAAATGTGTAATGCAGAAATGAAACATGCAAGACATAAGAATGAATATGAATGCTAGCAAAGACAAAAATCAAGGTTATCCCAAGTTAAATGATGCATTTTTTTGGATTTTTAGAAAATATTTAAATTTTTATTTTTGAAAATATTCAACTTCTTTTTGGATTTTTTTTGAAAATATTCAATTTCTTTGGATTTTTGAAAATATTCATTTTTTGGATTTTGTGGAGAATGTGCTGGTATTGAGACCATTCATCGATCTTTGAGTGTTAATCAAGATTCAAGCAATAAGCACCACGTGTGAATAAGGTTCCCTACCCAGAATCTTTCTTGCCCTCTCCTCTTGATCGGTTTGGATTCCCCCTGAGTTTAGAAAGTTTATCTTACCCTAAGGTTTTAAGATGGAAGAATAATAAAGGAAGTCTTTGATAGGATCTGGGAGTTTTGAGGAGGGTTTCTCTACTCATGCCCAAATTGCCCGTTAGGGTTCGGCCTCTTCAGGTCTTTTCTACATGTGGCACTTACTTAAACAAGTCTTTGACCTATGGGGTTATTGCTCATCTTTTGGTGCCTTTTCATCATTTTCTATTCTTTCAGGTACTCATTCAGACATGCCCATATTTGTTTAAACCTGTGGAGTTCATTACCCATCTTTTGGCACCCTTTTGCACCCTATGAGATGGCCTCCTACTAAGGTGGCGGGCATTTTCGATACTATCCTCCTCTAGTCCTTTTCACCTATTTCGGACCGAATAGAAGAGAATAGGGTAAGGTTTCCTTACCGCTTTCAGAGTTCTGCCTTACCTCTCTCGAGTGTCGGGCTATCTGGATTCTGGGATCGGGAGGTGTTGTGTGTGCAGGGTGATGTCTACCCTTGACTTCTAGCTAACACCTATGGATTGATGACTTAATATCATACTATAAATTCTCCATTTTTCTTCTCTAAGGAAAATATTTTTTGAGGTAAACGCCATTCCATGGATGGTTCAATTTTTCTCCATCGGCATTGGTTAGCTCATATGCATTACCTAGATATTTTTCAGTTATAACAAAAGGCCCTTCCCAGTTAGGTTGCAACTTGGAGCGGGGACCAACCGGCTTAACGAATATGCATTTGACTACCATCTCACCAATTTCGAACTTTCTCTCTACCACCCTCTTTTGATAAAACCTTTTCAATCGGTTCTGATAAGTCCGGGCATGCTCGGAGGCGGCCAACCTTCTTTCATCTACGAGTTCAAGTTGTGCAAGGAGAGATTCTTGTCTCTCATCGACAGGGATGTCCCTATCGAGTTGAACTCGGAGTGATGGAAGGAGTACTTCGTACGGGACCACCGCTTCCATCCCATATGCAAGTGCATACGAGGTTTGACCAGTGGGGGTCCGTACAGAAGTACAATAAGCCTATAGGGCATCTACAAGCTTATCTGGCCAATCCGCGAATTTGCTAGACTTACATGTTTTCTTAATGATTTTAATCAAAGTTTTGTTGGTGGCTTCTGCTTGACCATTGCCTTGCGGGTAATAAGGAGATGAATGATGCAATGCAATGCGGTACCTGTTGCAAAGATCACTCAAATCTTGAGAGAGAAATTGTGGTCCATTGTCAATGATGATGTCACTGGGTATCCCAAACCTGGCGATAATGTTGCGTTTGATGAAGGAGCACAATGTTGATGCCTTGATCTCCACGAACGCTTCCACTTCTGCCCACTTGGTGAAGTACTCAGTTGCCGTCAGGATGAACGATTTGGAAAGAATTTCAGAGTTAAGATCACTTAGAGGGCCAATGATGTCGAAAGCCCACATGGCGAAGGGCCATCTTGTTTGGGTTGATCTCTATGCCCCTTTTGCTCACTATGAACCCCAACAATTTTCCTGAGGATACTCCGAACATGCATTTCTTTAGGTTCATCTTCAATTTATATTCCCTAGCCCTTTGCAAGACCCTTTTCAGCACTTCAGGATGATCTTCTCGGCTTTTGAACTTAACGACCAGGTTGTCCACGTACACCTCTACAAGAGTATGCATCATGTCATGGAAGATAGCCATCATGGCCCTCTGATAGGTAGCACCAGCATTCTTTAGTCCAAAGGGCATGACAACATAGCTGTAGGTTCCCCAAGGTGTGGTGAACGAGGTCTTCTCCTGGTCCTCTTCAGCCAACCGGATTTGATTATAACCAGAATAGCCATCCATGAATGACAGCATCTCGAATCCAGCAGTGTTATCAACCAGTACATCAATATGAGGTAGAGGAAAGTCATCTTTAGGACACGCTCGATTCAAGTCCCTGAAGTCTATACAGATCCGAACTCGATCATCTTTCTTCATGACAGGGACTATGTTTGCCACCCATTGCGGATAAAGGACAACCTTAATGAATTTTGCTTGATGTAACTTGTTGACCTCTTCTTTCATCTTAAGTGCAACATCAGGGTGGAATCTCCTTAATTTTTGTTTGACCGGGGTAGCTCCAGATTACAAAGTTAGACGATGTTCAACTAACGACTTGTCTATCCCCGGCATGTCTTCATATGTCCATGCAAACGTGTACTTATATTCTTCTAAAATTTTAATTAAGCTCTGTTCCTTGGTGGAAGTGAGGTTTGCACTTAGGAGGACTGTCTTGGGATCTTCTGGTGTTCCAAGAATTAATTCTTTTGTCGGTTCATCCACCGTGGCTGATGGTTCTTCAAACCTTTAAAGTCCAGATGCATACGCATCAGCCAAGTCCTCAATTCCATCATCGAAATCAGGATCCTTCTCTGATAAAACCTCATAAACCCCCAGTGTATGATCTACATTGAATTCATCCTCATATTGGATTTCATCAAGCTGGATAGTATTTTCCAAAAACCTTGGCAGCCTTGCACATTCCTTGCATTTTTGAGCTATTTGCTGGAGATATCTCTCTGGAACACGTTTACCTCAGGTTTTCTTCTTTCCTACCCTAACTACTCCTAAATAAGACGGAATTGGAAAAGTGGTATCTACAGTGGATGAAGGATCGAGCAGATTGATTAGTGAGTCAGAGAAGAGGGGTCCCTAGTTGGGAGCACCCTCTAAGACAAGAAGAGACGTCTCCTCAACGGAAAATTGAGTTTGTGAGAAGACATTTTTTGGGGTGTTTTCAATAACAAAAAGAAAATGAGCTGGTGGGGCTCGAGCAGAAGTAGAAAGCTTAAGCAAATGGGAGAAAAATGGGCTAGCGGGCCCGAAAATGACAAGACATGGGTAGATAGACCCAAAGCTAGAGAAAAGATCGAAGGGGCACGAGGGCCCAAGTGGCGGGCACATGGGCCCAAAGCTAGAAAAGAAATTTAAAGGGCACACGGGCCCGATTGGTGGGCACGCAGGCCCAAGGTTGTTGGATTGAAATGGGCATAGAAGCCCAGTGGAGTAAGAAGATTTGAATGGGCACTCAGGCCCAGTGATCAGTACAGGTGGCCATTTTGGCCCAGAAGTAGGAATTTGGCTAGATAGCTCATCAAGTGAATTTAGGAGGGAGAGCGTGAGGATTTTGAAATACGTGACCATAGCGGATATGGCTCACGCGGGATGTCGTTTGGAGGTGGGTTCGAGTGGACAAGTTGTTTAGAGATGGACTTGCCCTTGACTGGTTCTTCCTCCTCTATGAACAACCGAGCCAAAGATGAACTCAGGTTGTCCACTTCCTTCTCTTGCTCTGGTGCCTTCCTTCTCTTGATTGGTTCTTCTTCTTCATCCCCAGCCATCATCATGGTCTCCCCTTTGATGAAGAATTTTTGGAGTCCCATGGCATTTTTTGGCCGGTAGACCATCCTTGGAGTGAAACTGGGCTCGTAGCCAAGCCCGTGCCTCTTTGGTCTTTGTACGACTTTAATGGGTGCACAACCCCTGCAGCTCTTTTCCCAGCCCCTTTCCTAGTTGATAGCCCATCCCTTTCATTATCCGCCATGCAACTGTATCTGGAGGCATCGTTACCATCATGACCTTAGGCATTTCTGTAGTTGAAACCAACGGTCGGACAAGTTCTGATACTAACAGTGCAGAAGAGGGGTCATCCACATCATTTAGAATGGGGATGTTGGTTACTTTAATTACCTGACCCTTGTATGGGAACTTCAGACATTGATGATTAGTGGAGGTAACAGCTCCTATTGCCTCAAGATATGGGCATCCCAAGATGGCTTTAAATGTAGGGTCCAGTTCTAAAACATGAAACTCGGCGGTGGTAACACATGGCCCAAGTCCTACTTCTAATGTAACCACCCCTCGTGCCGGCTTCTGGGAGTTGTCATAGGCTGTCACCATGATGGCAGAAGGCTCGATTTCTTCATCGGAGATGCTGCAAAGTTGCAATGTTTCTGGCGGCATGACATTTATAGAGGCTCCGGTGTCAATCAAGCAAGACTTGATTTCTACGCCTCGGATGACCACTGCAATGCGCAAGGCATATTTTCTGATCTCTGGCCATGCCAACTCCTCCTGTGTAAATGTAAGTGCCGGATGTTCACTCCTCGGGGTTAGGACAGTAATGCTCTTCTCAGGCGGGAGGTCCTCATTGACCATGACCCGCTGCAAGTATTGTTGTAGGATGTCCTTATGGTTCTTTGACCTCTTGATCAGCTCTAGGATTGAAATCTGTGCCGGCATTATGTCCAAGTGCTTCAACAAGTCATACGCTGTGCTGGGCAACGATTCTTCTACCACCTCCTCTTCTGCCTGTTCCTGTGGTTGTATCCCGGCCTGGGGGAAGACCCTTTAGAACATCCTCCGGCTACGAAGTACCAGCGCCAGCATGGTAGGGGGGAGTGGTGATGATGGTGATGGTAGGGTTGGTTGGTATGTTGAGGAGCCCGTGGTAGGTAGGGGTGGTGAGGATCGGATAATGAGGGGCCGTGGATTGGTGGAGGCTGGTATGTTGGGTGATGGTTGGGGTGTTGGTGGTGATGGTCTAATGATGAGAGGTCGTGGTGTGGCAAAGGATCGGTAGGTTGGGTGATAGTTGGGGTGTTGTTGGTGATGGTTAGATAATTAAGGGTCGCGGAGTGGTGGCGACCGGTGGGTTGGGTGACGTTTGGGGTGTTGGTGACGGTCTAATGATTAGACGCCGAGAAGGATTAATGGTGGTTGGAAGGTTAGGTGATGGTTGGGGTGCTGGTTGGGATGCTGGTGGCGGTCTAATGATTAGGCATCGTAGAGGGTTGATGGTTGTTGGGAACAGTGGTGTTTGGGTAGTTTGTGGGCTGGGGGCAGCTCTCGGTATGAAGAGTATGGTGCGGTTTGTAGGTGGGATTGGTCTGGCGGGCATGGAGGCGGTTTGATCTTCAACCTGCCAACCCTAGTAATGGTGGGTTGACTCCTCGATGGCGGAGTGGACGAGGCCGAGTCGTTGGTTTGGTGGTGCTGGTGCCGGTGCTTGAACGGGTACATGTACTGGTAGCGGATCGTGGACTATGCCCATGCCAGGCTGCTGTTGTGCTTGCTATCGTCGTGGTTGATTCTGACGTGCCTTCATTACTTGAATAGATTCTCCCATCTGTCCCCAGTCAATGTTCCCCTGATCGTTGAGGTCATGAATGTAATCTTTAAACTGGAAACAGACATCCACCGTGTGCCCAGGATACAGATGATAAGCACGGTACTTTGTCATGTCAACATTCGCCGGCCATCCTTCTCTCTCCTTCGGAAGCTCCAACTGTTGTTCAGCCATCAATGCGTTAAAGATCTTGGTGAGGGGAAATGGCAGTTGAGGATAGTACTCTCTCTTGGGTTCCCCCCTCCTAGGTCGGTTGGCTGGTGGTGGCACTTGGTTGTAAGCTTGTTGTTGTTGCGGTTGGTTGTAGACAGGTTGTTGTTGAGGCACTCGGTTGTAGGCATTTTGTTGCTGGGGCGCTCGGTTGTAGATAGGTTGCTGTGGTGGTGCTCGGTTGTATGCAAGTTGCTGTTGGGGCTGAGGAGCTGGTTAAGGAGCTGGGTGGTATTGTTGGTTGGGTGGTGGTTACGGTATTGGCTTTGGCGATACCCACCCTGATTACCCATGGCATTGATGCTCTCATTGTTTACTACCCCTTCAGTGGTGGGCCCTACAGGTGTAGGCTTTCTAGTGTTATGAGGTTTGGGGTCGAATGGGTTGATCATGGATGCATCCTTAAAATGGGCTTGGAGGTAGCCAGCGCTATCACACAGCTCACTCATGGTTCTTGGGCGGTGCATGATCAGGAGGTTGTGAAGGTTAGGCATGGTGTTCCCGATGAGCATCCTCACCTGCTCCCCCTCTGAGATGGTATCCACTAGCCTCTCAGCCATTCCTCTCCACCAATCAGCAAACTTGGCAAAGTCTTCATCTGGCCTCATCTTCTCGGCAATTCAATCAGTTATCGAGTAAGCTGGCCCCACTCGGTCATTGTACCTCTATAGAAACTTTGCCTTAACAATGTCAAAATCTGCCGCCTCAATAGAATCATAAGAATAAAACCAGTTGTTGGCATCAAATTTTTCCGCTTAGCTTGCTTGATACAAGTTTCAGCAATGCCGAAGCCGGTGTAGAAAATCTGACCCAGATTCAAAAAATTCGTGAATAGATGATGTAAACAGGCTTTGGAAATGCCTTGGCATGGCCTTACATGCTACAGATGGCCAAGATAATGTGCTCATTTCATAGCCCCGGTCAAGAGCTTCGCAACGGTGCCCAAAACATGAAAAACGGACACCGGAAGGCCGAAATGACCATTTTGCCCCCGACACTTTGGGACAAATTGGGACTCTAACATGGCATTCCAACTTTACCACATTGTCAGATTGGATAGAGCTAGGCAATGCTCGAAACGGGATCAAAAATCCGACCCCGGATGAAGAGATATGCAAGAAAGAGCAAATTCGGACGAAAGACGTATGTTCTCGCACCAGGGGCATAATGGTCCGATTAGCTCTGGATCGACCCATGGGCTGAAAATTTCAATTTTCATGACCCAAAACTTTGATCTCATGAATATTGATGCATGAAAAATAAATTTGGCCAATGGGAGAAGGCAATTGCATTCAATTACAGTTTTCGGCATTATCGACGGCCGAGATCGCACCGATCGGAGAAACTAGCTAAATCAGGAGATACGTTGCAATTCAAGAGATCTCAAACACACATAAAGATGGAGCATAAGATCAATGGCCATCAGGGCATGATCTGGAATTTTTTGAAGTCAATTTGAGATTTATTTAATTGGTTTTGGTCAGAATTAATGCTAGCCATTGGATCGGGAGCACTTTGATTAAACCAGGGTTAAACCTAACCCAAGATGGGCTAACCCAACCTGTCATGGTCGAATTTCATCCTCCCTCATCTGATGTGTGCGCAAGAAGCCCTAGAAAATAGGGGAGGGAGGCGCACCCACCTCCTCCTTTCTTGGCTAGTGGGTCCCACTCAACCACTTCCCTCAACCACCTCCCATGGCTTATCCCTATCTCTCCCTTGGTTTATCTTCATCCTAACTAATCCTACAACTAACCAAGCTTATCCTTATCCAAGCCTTGGTCGAACCAACCCTCTCTTCACATGTGCGCACACCTCCTTGAAAGGAGGAGATGGTGCGCACCTCTTCTCTCCCTCTCTCTTCTAGTTGGCGCATAATCATCCTCAACAACCAACTATGGGTTATACTTATCATCCCCAACCTCCCTTGAGTTATACTTATCTCCTCTCAACAACCTCCAGACTTATCTCCTCCTGGAGATGGCGCCCCTCAGCCCCTATAAAAGCCCCCTCAGCTGGCCATGTGCAGGACAAGCCGACTGTACCCCGCGGGAAGCCCTGCCTCTCCTCCCTCTACCCTGCACCAAGAGAAATTCTCCTTGCTTGGACGTCTTCATCAGCAATTCAGCAACCTCTCCATCCCCCTTGTGGTGTTCCAAGTGAATAAGAAGAAGGAGAAAAGGCCTCCCTCCAGCAGGCGCGCCAGCAGCAGGTGCAACCAGCCCACCTGATTGGTGTGCCAACTTCAGCAAGTGCAGCAAGCTCTCTTCATTCCTTTGCTTCATCCATCAACATCAGCAAGGATAAGACCCCATTTTCTCATCCAACAGAAAGAGAATAAGGTTTTGGTGGCACCTTCAGCCCATCATCTTCAACACCACTCCAAAGCAAGAGAGAAGAAAGAAACCGGTGAGTTGAAAAAGTGTGTTCCAATGTAGCCTTTTAATTCAACTCTTCACCTTCTCTTCTCTTCCCCTCTCCATGGTGTCATACCCTCTGAGTAATTCCCATTCAGCCCCTTTGAGTGCCCTTCATGTTTTTCTACAGAAAGCCCCAAGTGTACCCTCTATTTGGCCATCACAAAAACAGCCCCTTGCTGCCCCTTAAAACAGGCCTCTGAACCAGCCCCTTTGTGCACCCTTTTGGCCCTCCATGTTGGCCTCTAAACCTTCTACTATCATGCTTGGTTTGACCCCACTGATGGTCACTTGGACATGCACCTCCTGCCTCCCCCAATCAGGCCCCGAATGGCATGCAAAACAGGCCCCTTGCTGGCCCAAGTTCTGCCCCCCTTGTGAGCACCCATGTCAGCCCCCTTTGATGGTCACCTAGTTTGCCCTATGTGCAACACACCCAATACAGCTCCTATAGCACCCACAAACAAACCAACCATCCGCTTTGTTGTGTGGAAGGAGGGGTGCCAGCCTAGGCCCCTTGGAATCCGCCGGACGGGCCAAGAGTTAAGCCGGGTGGCCCTGATTTCTACATGACAAAATGCCCTTGGTGCATTCCTAAACCAGTCCTAGTTCACACCTAAACCTGCCCCTTGTGCAGTCCTACCAAAATCCCACCTAAACAGCACCTTAGCCAACCCATTCCAGCCCCTCTGAGGCTCACCTACTCCGCTGCTACAGCAAGATGTCAAGGTGCAAAAATGGAGTGCAAATCAGGTCAATCGGGCCATGGAGGTGAAAATCTGGCCCATTGGGTCATGAAGCTCAAAGCAGCCGCCAGTGGCCCACGAAGCTCAAGATTTGGCCAACCGGGCCGACATGGTATGAAGCCGGCCTTCTCAGGCCATGAGACATGAAGACCAGCCCATTGTGCTGATGAAGCAGGCCCATTGGGCCTTGGACTCTTAAAATAAACCTTAATTAAATCTGAAGGCGAAATGCCAAAATTTAATAAGGAGTTAGCACCACCACATGGGCGCTCCACCTTGGGCAGCTAGCCCGGACCCGTATCCGGTATGTTGACCCGGGCGTAGGCATGGGACACGCTTCCCACTGCAGACGGACCCTTCCCACTACTTGGAAAGTCAAATGACTATGCCTTGTAGGACGGGTAAAATTCCACACCGATTGAAAAATAATGCGCCATGCTGCCAACATTTTCCCCATCAAGTGGATTTTACACCAAGGGAACAACATTCACACATTTGCACCCTTGACGGCATTATTCATGGCATATGAACCGCCACATCCTGATGTACACCAAGCATGAACATGAATATTCAATGAACATTTCAAGTACCGAGTTGATTACATGTGACCGGGCATCGACACTAGCCCGACAGACCGGATGTGATGCAAACGTAACAAGAGTTAACCAAATCTGAAGTTAACTTAATTAAAATCTTAAAATGCATTCAAATCAAGCTTAAAACATTCTTAAAGCATATCATTAAAGCTTTAACATTCAACAAAAATCATATTTAATACAATCTGGAAGAATTGATTCAATACACTTAATCCATTGGAATTCAATTTCCTAAACAAGTGCAAATCAAATAATTCACAACCAATTGAAAAGAACATATGAAGAAAACATTAATGCATATGAAATTCATCTTAAAACATGCCAAATTCATATCATTAACAATTTTAAGTTCAGGTTTAATCAATTTAAACCAAACTTCAAAACATTTAAAACATACCGAGCACACCCGAATTGGTATGAAAACACCAACCTGACATGAGAAAATCACATGAAAATGACTCAACACATGTCAATTAAACTTAAACAAGTCAAATTGATCAACACATCTAAAATGTCAAGTTCAAACAAAAAGTAAAATAGACTTCAACCAATTGAAGTAAAACAAACCAAACAATTCAAACAAGCTCAAAACACTTAACATTCAAATCCAAGTCAAATGGAAATCTGAAATCAACATTTCAAACCACATCCAAATCAATTCATAAATCAACATAAAACAACTTCAAACAAAATCTAATCAAACTTGTTTGCATCTCATCGGGCCTAAAAGGCCATGGCCCTTTGTGTTCTTTATATATTGTGGATGTGCACGCTCTCGTCAAACAAGATCGCTATGGCAGTTAATCAAGGGTGTTCGAGTTTTTGCTCGATGTAAATGAACATTGGATATTCGCACCATCCAATGGAGAGAGGTCAAAAAATATTTTCACAGAACCCGAACCTCGGTTCTATACTCTTCTAATATCACCTGGATTATCTAGTAGTTTTTATGGTCTATCACCTATTTTACTAGAAAATTCAGGTACGATATTTTAAACATTCAAAAAAAAATCTTTTTCAAGAATCAAAAACGATTCCCGAGGTTCCCACACCAGTCAAGGGGGGATCCCTCCAATGACCGACGAAATAGGAAGGCAAGTGCTTTGCGATCATTTTTCCAAAATGCAGAGTCATAGAGAAAGCACTTTAGGTGGTTAAAGGGATTACCGGTCCTATTATATCGTTGAAAGATTGGTATTTCAGAAGGAGGGAGATGTAGGACTGGGAAAGATGGGACAGAAATTTCTGGGGTGGCTTTAGAATCGAGGCGGTGCCTCAACTCTTCAAACCGCTCATCCATCTGGTTAAGTTTTTCTATGAATGCCTAGGTGAGGCTGGATTCCTGAGCCATGGGAGCAAAGTGTTTAGGTGAATGGGTTGGAAGAGGTGGGTTAGAAACAGGAGCTGGAATAGCATTATGCGAATGCCCCACAACGGGGTGAGTGGAGACACGGCAAGGTTGCCTAGGAGAAGAGATGATCAAGGGCCTGACTGCCGATTGGGGTGGTGAGGGGGCTTGATTTCCCTTGATCGAATCTTGATTGGCTGGCATCTTGCCCTTAGTGGCGGATTGGATGATTGCAAAGGTCTCGGGATCGAGGTGAAGAGATAGATCCTTGAGAGCTTGTTCTATACTACGTGAGGCGGATCGGTGAGAGGGATCTTGGACCTCAGGTTCCATCACGGCATTAACATGGCCCTCTAGTTGGACCATGGGTTGCTGAAGCTCGTAGTGACCCGTCTCGTACTCCTCTTCTTGCCCGTAGTAGTCCGACATCCCGATGTGTCTTCCGGACCTTAGTGTCATGGGCATCCTGTCAAATTTTCTTACAAAATGGTTGAAAGAAGGCAAACTAAAAGTGTAAATGCAAAGAGAGTTTTTGTTTGGTGATGCTTTATTTTTATTTTAATTTATTTGGTTTCAATTTAGTTGTTTGGCAAGCAAGTTGAACACAAAAATTAAAGGAATTCTTTTTGTTTTAGGTGTTTTGAAAGAAGAAATTTTTTTTTGGTTGTTTTCAATTATTTAGAGCAAGCAAGTTATGCAAACAAGTTCTTAAAATGACTACTGGACAATTTTTGGGTTGAAATCTTAGATTAGATAGATTGTTAGCAATTGTTCACTCAAGTAGGTATGGTTCCTATTGTTTCAATCTTCAAGACCTAAGGTTATCACTCAATCACCATGAGTAGGTACTTGGGTTCTTTGGGTTTTGAGAAAGTGGTACAACCGGCCCAATCGTGCGTAGAGGAATACTCCACAGATGGGGACTTACGGAGGTCTTGATGGAAACCACCAAATCAACTAGGAAGGAATATCCCAGAAGAGAGGTTAGAATCCACCAAGAAGGTGTTTGGAGGGTGAGGGTGTGTTGGGAGAGAGAGCATCCGCCTCGAATGCCCTACGGATCAGAACAAGTCCGGTACCCGATGCAAAAGCTAATGCAAAAATGAAAAATGGAGGGTAGAATGAGAAGAAGCAATCAATATGCAAACATGAATTAAAGCTATTAAATAAATCAAACAAAGGAATGCAAGCAAGACAAGCAATGATAAAGTAAAACAAATAACTAGCAACTAGCAACTAAAGGTGGTTCGCGTGGGAACCGGCTTGTGTTGGAGTGTCCAAGTGGGGACAAATCTGAAGTAAAGGTAAAAGGATGGTCCACACGGGGACCGATTTGAAAATAAAGTGGCTAACGCGGGAGCCGAGTTTTGAAAAGGTAGGTGGCTCGCGCGGGAACCGGTTTTTGAAGGAAAAGAGGTGGTTCGCGCGAGAACCGGTTTGTTTGATTGGAAAAAGGAAAGGAGGGCTACATGGGGCCAATCTAAAGTGGTGCAAAAGGGTGGTCCACGTGGGGACCAATCTGAAAGTGGGTTGGTTCACGCGGGAACCGGTTTAGAAAAGGGGTTGGTTCATGCGGGAACAGGTTTTTGTGAAGAAAAGGGTGGTTCACATGGGAACCGGTGTAAAAGTTGAAAAAATAGAAAGAGGGCCATGTGGGGACAATATTGAGGTTCTATAAAGAGGTGGTCCACGTGGGGACCGATCTGAAAAAAAGTTGGTTCATGCGGAAACCGAGTTGGAAAAGAAAGGTGGTTCACGCGGGAACCGGTTTTTAAGAAGAAAAGTGGTTCACGCAGGAACCGGGTTGAAATTAAAGACAAGCAAATCAAGTCCACATGGGGGACAATATTAAAGGAAGAGTAAACAACAAGTTTAAAGGTAAATTGACATGTAAAAGGTAAAGGGCATGCCGGTTTGCGCGGGAACCAAATCGGAAAACAACTAGTTGCACGGTTGAATCAAGCTAGCACAGTTGAAGACATTGGTTGTCCCACCATGGTCGCCAAAAAGTTGTTGACTCAGAAAATGGGTTCCGGATCAGCACCTCAAGAGAAGGTGAAAGATAGAGTATAATAGGGGAAGGGGGAGTGAATCATAAAACACTCGGAAAGCGATAAAAAGGTCCTCACCTTGGTCCCACACTCACATTGATCCCCGAACTTTCATCTCACAACGTCGCTCGAGCACTGGAGACGGTTCAGGTCATGTGGGAGGAGAGTGAGGAGTACATGAACTTAAAGCATAAATAAAAGGTGGTCGCCAAGAGCCGCGGGCTCTGCTTTATAGAATGAAAATAGAAAGGAAGTTGAATTTTGACCGTGTACCTTAGCGTGGGAGATTGGGATATGGGTTCAACCTTCTTCTTCTTCGGCCGGCCGATGAAGAAGAGTCCAACTGATGCTAGCTTGATCAACCTGCACAACTAGAACAATAAACCAAGTGAAAGAAACTGATTAGAACTATGGGAAGTGTAGAAACTATAGGAGAGGAGATGAAACAAAGAAGCAATTGGAATAGAACTCACCGGATTGGGGCGAGCCCTAACCCCTTTTTATGTTTTTGGTTATGTAAAATGATGCAAATAAAGTAAAAAATGTTCTAAGACAGCAAATAAACTTAATAAAATGAGTTAATAAGGACTTATGAAGTGTGTGGCTTAAGTTGAAGCCAAGCTGTTTGAAGAAGGCCGGTTCGGGTAGCTTTGCACCCTTCTGGCGCGACTTTGGTGCAGAGAATGCTACGGATGACCCCGATGTCAGAATTGAGTGCCGTTTGTTGGAGTAGAAATAAGACTTGAAGAGAAAGAGTTATTATCTTGATGACTTCTCCTAAATCCATATGTAGAAGTCTAAAAAAATTCTTAAACTGGGCGGATATAGAAAACAGAACCTGGATGCACGCCCTCAGTGCAGAAATCGTCACGAACAAACGGAAAGTCAGAATCAAGTGCCGTTAGTTGAAGATGAAATAGGATGAAAATAGGAACAACTTATATGTTGAATAATTTTGCAGCAGGAGTCACAGATTTTCTGCATAAGTCGGTGAAGTTGGTTGATGCAGAACGCACAGATCGAGCCTTCTCCTTTGCCTCGGGATTGATCTCTCAATGTCGGATCGACTTTGGACGTCGGGATGGCTTTAGAAAAGAGCTTGGATGACCTCAGGATGAGCTAGGCACAGTGGATTAACCTTGGGTCGTTGAGAATGGCCCTCATTTATAGAGAATTGAAACCAGTGCAAAAAATGAAAACTGGACCAACCGTGCCCCCGCTTTTCAAAGTAGACGAGGGCGCGCAGGGTGCGCCCTCAAACTAGGGGCGCATAGGGCGCCCCTCAACCTAGGGGCGTGGTCTACACGCCCCCCTATTTCAAAGGGAGCGGGGGCGCATTACACGTCTCATTGCTAAAAATCGATGGAATCTTCTGTAAATTGCTAAAAAATTGACTTGACAAACGTAACGTGCCCCCGAACTGGGGGCACGGTACAAATAATCGAAAATCGTCGGCGATAACTTTCCAAATATCCGGTTTAGAAGGTGTAAACCGGGATAATTTTCAATTTTCGGAAATTGACCGTGTCCTCGCGTTTCAAAGGAAGCGGGGGCACGCAGGGTGCGCCCCTAGTTTGAGGGCACGCGGGGCACGCCCTCCCCTTTCAAGGGGAGCGGGGGCGCGGTAGACTCTCTCTCCTGCACGCGTGTTCTGCGAGTCATAACTTTCAAACAGGATGTTTGATTTGGCTCTCGTTTGTTGCGTTGGAAAGAGGGCCTTCAACTGCACCTCCTTAAGTCAGTAAACCAGCCGACATGACTCCTGAGACGTTCGCACGGGACTTTCTATCGGTTTACCCTCTCGCGGAAAGCCAAAAGCCATGGCGAAGATCCGAAAGGGTACTGTTCCGGTCGAGGAATCTCGGGTCAACTCGGGATGACTTAAAATGATGACCGAACAAGTCCAGTATGATCGAAAAACCCAAAGTCATTAAAAATCTGAGATTAACCCAGTAAACGTGAACCGAAACTTGGAAAAGCCGTAAAACCCTAAAATCGACCGAAATGGCCGTATGGCCCCTGTTGATGAAAATATTCGGTTAGGATTGACCCGGATGACCCAAAAAAATCCGGTGATGACCGGAAAGGCCTAGTGCGTGGTCCGAGATAGCTGTGTCAGTACAGATCAAAAAACCATAACGAAGAAACCATTATAGACTAATGCCTACCGAAATGACTTGCCGAAAACTCTGAATGTCACGGAACACACGCGGGACTCCCGAGACCTTCAATTAAGGACTATTCATGGTCGGTCATCGAGCAGGCTTCGTGTTTTTACAGTTCATGCGCGGCTCTCGCTTGAAGGTTACGGCATCAGTCCGAAAATCATCGGTCCATTCTCAACTTGCTAGGGGCTCCACAAACGTCCTTAGCTCATCTCCATGAGATAATCCAGATCAGATAACGGTCAAATAAGAATATTAAGAATATCTCCTGTGGAATAAGAGTCTCGGGCTCTGAATCAGGCTAATTTGGCGTGTCTACACCCATGAGCATGAAGAATGACTTGACCATCGTAGATTTTGGTGAATGGGATCTCGGGTCTGGTCTTCTTCACACTAACGGCCTTCAACAATAATGCATAAGTAATGATATACGACAAACGACTTATATGTTAGTTGGCACTTCATGGGGGTTTCCCATGTCCATTCTTCTGTCTCCGCGAAAGATTCTTGTCACTCATCAAGATGTTAGTTTCGAGGGGACAATGATGTCCACTTGGCTTTAAGCAAAATTCAAATAAATCATCACATCAATTAATTTTTTTTTTAATTTCTCTTAAAAAATAGTTTACCACGCCCCTAGCGGAGGATGCGGCCTATGCACCCTCAGCTGAGGGTGCGGTCACTGCATCCTTCTTTAAGGGCGTGGCCTACACACCCTCAAACGGGGGCACAGACATCACGCCCTCAGTTGAGGGCACGTCCAATCCCAAATATTGGAAATCTTTTCCTCTAGCACTGGATCTGATTCTAACTTGAACTAGGACTTTTTTAGCTTATATAAAGCTTGTGGAGGTCATTCAAAACGTCCTTCCAACCTTCTAGATTGCTCCTCTTTCAAAGAAGCAGTGTGTCGGCATGGTCAGAACTATTTCAAGCATCCCGGGGCATTTGAGATCCAGAATTGATGCCAACTTGGTGAGTTTGCTATCGATTTTAGCTCCCACTCATTCTTTTATCCCCTCTTTTTAATGTTACTTCCTCTTACCTTTTGTTTAGGTGCAGGATTACCCAAATTTTCTCGGTCCATGCTGATATTGCTCTCCATCTTGGCTTGTTGGCATGCTTGATGTCCTTGGCTTGTCGGTGAAAGCGACCCTTTGGGATTGGGGTTTGACCGGACTCTTGATTCACGCCAAGTAGTATTCAGGATATTCCCTCAACTTTGGCTTGATGGAGACCCTTGTTGAGCTGTGGCATCCTGACACTCACACATTTGTGTTCAGTAGCTTTGAGGGCATAGTTCTTCTTGAAGAGGTAGAGCTCCTTCTAGGCCTTCCCTAAACTCGAAAGGGAAAAACTACTGGTATGTTTATCCCTTCTAGGTCACTTTCTAGCTTGGAGTTTTTTTCCGCCGCAACCCATTGTTTTTGTACGTTGCTGCAGTTGGCTTTAGTGAGAAAGTTGCAAACAGGTGTGCTTCACTGAAGAAGAGGCTAGAGTGGCATGCTCACTTTTCCACTATGAACCATTTTGACTTCTTACACTCCCCAATTGCCCTGATGTAGAAGGACCTCAGGTGTGCTTCGTACCCAGCGTGGATCTCCGCTTGCTTACCGGCTCTGCTTTTATGCTGTACAATGCCCACCACTGCCATTCTCAGATTGGCTTGCCATGCTACGAGGTGACCAAGTTGTCTCACCTACTACCCATCAAGGGAAGGGAGCTTGGCTCTATGGACGACTGAGGAGGAGGTGATTTCTACAATTGATTTGTAGGAGATGAGTTGGGTGTGCCACCCGAGCCTTTTGATGAAAGAGGACCTCTGTCAGAAGTATCATTACATCTCTGAGCTGAAGCTTTTATCTTCTTGAGGGTATTCTTTCTTGCTTTTGCTTGTTAGACAAATTGTGATTATTTTTGAATAAACAATAAATTTTATATAGCAAGTTTGAGTAAAAATTCCATGGAAATTTATTTTGTTTTAGAAAATTAAAAGACAAGTGTTGACAATTATGATGAATATGCCTTATTATTTTTCAACCCTATGGAGTTTATTAATATGAAATGAGGTATTTTTCAAAGGTTTTAAAGTGCCTTTTTTCTTCAACTAATCTTTCAGAGCAAACTGTGGGCCTGATGAATTTTCATTCGGTGGCTCTTTGATTAGCTCGATTTTATGAATAGCATGGCACCTTCTGAAATTTTCGCTATTTTTGTCAATTTTGGCCCTAAAAATCCATTTTTAACTATTTATGGCTAAGAAATGCCTAGAATTTTTTCCATGCATTGGATTGACATTCTTTTGGTGGCTTCACGATCAGCTCGATTTCCTGAACCATGACGGATATTTTCAATTTTCTCTCATTTTTTTATTTTTATGCTCTATAAATACCCCTCGAGGCTGAAATTTCTTCATTTCATCTTGCACACTATCTCTCCTCACCTTGAAGCTCTGTTGATTCTAACTCATTTTTGGAGTTTGAGACACCTTCAAAGGTTAGTGATCCTGTCACAACAAATGTAGATCAAGACATGCTCTTTGATTTGGTTCATGTTTCAAGCGATTCAGAGTTTATTTACTCAAGATATGATAAAAATAAAAAGATTGAGGTCAAGGGGTCATGGTCAACACTGGCGCGTTGATCGCGTCCTGGACTGAGGGTGTGGCCACTACGCCCTCAATTGGGTACGTGGTGACCGCACCCTTGGTGGAGGGCATGACCACCACGCCCTCCACTAAAGAGAGGGAAGAGGGTGTGTAGGGCACGCCCAATGCATTGTCAGTTGAATTTTTTAAATAATTATCAGTTAATCAATTTATTAATAGACTTGTTAACTATTTAATTGACTTATTTATTTTTTATTAATCAAATAACTAATTAATTAATATATTAATTAATTAATTAATAGATTAATAGATTAATTAATTAATTAATTCAGGTATATTTTTAAATTAACATGATGTTAACTTCCCTTTTGAATGATGCAGATGCCAAGGTGACTCCATCAACGTGATTCTAATTCATATGAGTTTGACATCCCTCCCGCACGTGAGGTGACCTTCCTTTTGCCTTACACTCATGGTTAGCCCCTTTCTCCTTAGTAATAAAAGTAAATGGACAAAAGAAGAATACTTTCTTGCAGGTGCGGGTAAAATCGCTGATTTCATGGGATTTGGTGTGTGCAGCATATCTGGGCCTTCTGACCATCCAACATGCTCGGTTGGACGAGATAGGGTTTGGTCCCCTCCTCTGCATGACCCCTTTTAGAAGGATCTACCTCTCGTGTAGGTCGTCTAAGAGTCATGGGACTCGGAGTCCCACATTTTCCTCTTTCCCTGGGGACACATGGTGCCATCCTTGGAGGACGTTGCACACATCACCGACCTTCATGTGGATGGTCGACTGGTAGTGTGTGAAACATGTGCCGACTACTTTCCGGAGTTTCAGGCCCTTCTTGCTTATGAGCCCGAGTTTGACCCCGAGGAGGGTCTACGTACCATTGCCAAGTCTGAGGCCAATGTGATGGTTGGCCTGGTTGACACGGCGCATGTCTGTGGCGAGGACTTGTAGAGCCTCTTTGGCCATATGGTCAGCCAAGCTTTGGTTGCCTTCACTGGGTTACCTAGCACTGAGGAGGCTAATGTGGACTTACGCCTCTTCCTCTTCTTCTTTCTTCGGGCATTTATTTCTGGGCTCGAAGACGGACCACATCCACTTGCAGTTTCTTCCATTGCTTGTTAACCTAGAGCAGGTTGGCACATATGTATGGGGTTCAGCGATGCTTTCCCATCTATTCTATAGTCTTTAGCCTAAGTACAGCTCTATCTCTGTGGCTGGTTTCTCTCCCTTCCTTCAAGCAATTTTAGCAACTTTTGCTCTATTCGTCTTGTGTTCTGTACTTGCTACTTAATGAGTTGTCTTTTATAGGTTTGGAGCAAATTTTACTTCCCCCTAGGCCGTGTGTAGTAGTCCTTCTCCAAAAGTCTTCCATTGATGGCCCACCAGGAGCCTATTCACCCTACTTATGGCCACAGGAGCCAGTTGGCGTTCCTTCACCCTAGATTTTCTGCTTCCCACACACCGAGGTACATTTTATTATTCTAATGTGTTTCTCTCAAATAAGTTAGTGACTTGGTCTTCTTTCCATTAGTAGGTGTGCTAGCAGCCCTATCATGAGACTGATGACAACTTACAGGCTTGGATCACTAGTGCTCAGCTGGTCTTCGATCATGACCTGCAACTCCTCTATGTCAACGAAAGGGTCCCCTTGTGGCTTCATTTCTCAGCACGCTCTCTCAGCCTGGAGTAGGCATGGTTGGAGCTTCCTCCGCCTCTTCCATCAGTCAGAGCTAGACATCTAATCCTTATAGTGGACTGGACATAGTGGTACCGAGACTCCATCGAGCTTTGGTACTAGGGCGGCAAGGTGGTCAATAGCTGATGATAGTGTGGACTACCTACTCCACTATAAAGATGCATACAGTAACTTATTTTCCCCCGAGGGTAGGTAATCTTTTCTTGCTTTAGCTATATCTATTTTACTATTACCTATGACTCATGTGATCTTTAATAAAGTTTGTGCACTATTACTCCATCAAAGAACCGAGATTGCTGGCTTGTGAGAAGAGGTAGCCACTCTCTATGCTACCTTGGAGATTGAGGTAAAAGAAGAAAGAAGGTTCTTCTTTTGCTTCTTTATTTGTAACATTCCTTGCCTGGTTATTATATGTCCTCTTTTCTATTTGTAGCGCAAGGCTTGTGTTGCAAGTTCTCCTCCTTTCCTGATGAGGGAGGAAGCAACCGAGCTACGTCAGTGTCTAGGTGAGGCCAAGGAGGTCCTGACAGCCAAAAATGTATAGGTATCCTTGATCATTCTTTATATCTGATCATGATTCTTTTGGCTCATGTTGCCCCTTTTCTTTCCTGGGTTGCCGAGCTTCGGAGTACATTTACTACACGCATCTAGACCTTGAAGACTAAGTTAAAGATGTGGCTGTCAGCACTGGCTGACCTGAGGTCTTAGATGTTCATCTCTGATCTTTGTCACCAGCATGATAGGGCCATGTGGGAGACGGAATGCTAGCATACCCAGGATATCCAATCTTTGAAGCAGCTGAACTTGTAGACACAGGTTCACTTGGCTATGGTGGAGGTGATGTTGTAGGTTTACCACCAGGGTGCTCCTCCACAGCCGAGCCAAAGTCGCACACATTAGAGTAATTCCCACTAGAGTGGAATGAACAAGAGCGGTGGTCATTATAGCCGAAGTCATCATGGTTAGAGAGAGCCAGAATAGAGCTAGTAGGGGCAGAGCTAGAGCCATGAGAGCTATGCTACTATGTACTTCACTACTTCTTCAAAGCATCACCACAATGAGGCGGCTACAGTGGCACTGGCAGACACAACTACCATGCCTCCTCCACGTGGTCATGCTCCCAAAGAGGGTGACAGTGGGCATTGATATTTGTAGCAGGCTTAGCTCTACTTTTGTTGTAGTTGCTTTGTTTCCTCCTTGTTGTATCACCTGATGATGTACTCAGACCTTTGTTTGCTTCAAAGTTATTTGAACCACTTTTTTCTGCCCGACATAACTCAAAATGTTGGTTGGCATCGCATTCTGGCTTGGCCCCTTGCAAGTTTGTCAAGGGGTGGAAGCCTCTTAAAAATGGTAAATAAAATAAAAATAGTAGGTGTAAGGGTAAGAAACATACCTATTTGGCGAGACTTCCCTCCTTCTTGACTTGTGTGTTTCTAAAATGCTCAATAAAGGGGTCAGATTTGCGCCATGGCTTACCCCATTGCTTATTATCAACTTGCATTGCTTATATGTCAAGGGGGTAGCCTTATTAACAAGGTGGGATAAAGAAATGACTAAAAGAAATGAGATGTGATAAAGGTTGAGAGGACTTACCTATCATGGTGAGAATTGTTTCCATTTTGTTCTTGAATTCCTAAAACACTTGATAAAGAAGATTAAATCTTCACCATAACTCATCCCTTTGCTTGTTGTCGACTCCAGAAACGAGTTCTGGATCGGCACCTCAAGAGAAGGTGAAAGATAGAATAGGAAAAAGGGAGTGAATCGAAAAATACTCGGAAAGAAGTAAAATTCTTACCTCAGTCACACACTCACATTGATCCCCGAACTTTCATCTCACGGTGTCACATGAGCACCAGAGACGATTTGGGTCATGTGAGAGGAGAGTGAGGAATGGAATGACTTAGAACATGAATAAAGTGATTGTGGTCGCCAAGAGCCGCAGGCTCCGCTTTATGGAATATAAACCAGCTTAAGTTGAATTTGACCGTGTGTACCTTAGCGTGGGAGAGAATGTGTGTAAGTTCAACCTTCTTCTTCTTCGGCCGGCCGATGAAGAAGAGTCCAACCGATGCTAACTTGATGTACCTATGCAACTATTAAACAAAGAAGACAAGAAAACAAGTGAAGGGAGGATTATAACTGAGTGAAGTGTAGTAACTGTAAAAACAATAACACAAAAGGGCAATTGGAAACAAACTCACCGGATTCGGGGTTAGCCCTAACCCCTTTTTTTTGGTTTTTTTATGATTTATGAAATGATGCAAAACTAAATAAAAATGATGCTTAATTATGAACTAAATGATTTGAATGAAGAGTTATCAAAGGGAATATGAATGGTTAAAGACAACACAACCCAGGCAAAGTGGCAACCGGGTTGGACAGATTCAATGTAAACTGCGCGACTCTGATGCAGAGACCGTAACGAACAACACCAATGTTAGAATAAAGTGATTTTTATTTCAAAATAAATATAACTCATTGAGGGTGGTTTGATATGAAGATAAGTTTGCTTGAATCTTATGATAAGTAATATGAATTTACTTGATAAGCAGGATCTTGGACAGTGAAGTTCTGAAAACTCCGAGCATAATGTCGATGTAGGACGTGCTATAGGCACCACAGATATTCGAATTAAATGATTCTTGTTTTAAATAAAAAATGACTTACCGGGGAACAATTTCTATGAAGGATGTATAGGCGGAATCCACCATTAAATGTACTAAAATTGATTTAGAAGATGATAACTTAGAAGAGAAGACTTCAGATATGTCTGTGCAGCACCGGTGTTGAAGCCATAACAAGCTGAGGGAATGTCAGAATTGATATCCATTTATTGGAGATGAAATATATCTTGATGAATCACACTTATTCTGAAGGAAGTTAAGCCATAAAGTAACTATAAAGATCTATAGAAGCCAATGATCAGCAGTGCATCACGTCAGAGCATAGACCGGCTTCTTCTTCACTTTGGGATGATCTCCGGGCACCGGGACAAAGATAGAACTATTTGGGGAGGTTGGGATGAGCCTAGAGTGGCTGGAGGATTAGGAGAGGAGTTCTTTAGGATGGGTATGCCCTTCTTAGGTGGTTCATATGAGTCTCCATTTATAGGGGATGAAAAACAAGTCAAAAAATAGCAAGTTTTGATACATCCGACCATAGGTTGGATTTCCTCCATTTAATGTTGCTAATTTTTATTCTGAGGCATCTATAAACTTACCCAAATTATTTAGAGGGATTGGAAATCGTGGATCACCTTCCCCATGTTCAAAATATGTCTCCACTTGAAGAGGAAACAAATCTGGTCTAAAAATAGCAAGTTTTGATGTATAAGACAACAAGTTGGATTGCCATCATTTGATGATGCTAATTTAGACCATGAAGCTTCCAGATACTATAACAAGTAATATGAAGAAGTAAAAAGTAAGGTATGGTCGTGAATTGGTCATATATGTGTCCAATGGGCTGGGCTTGCATGCAATTGGGCTTGATCGGTGCTGCGTGCGGACAGAACTGCACATCTGTCTTCTAAAAGGCGCTGCGGACAAATGGTAGATCAGAATTGAATGTTGTTTGTTGCATTGAAAAAATAACTCATATATGAATATTATTGATGTTGAATACTTCTTCATTGTACATCTACATAATCCTATGAAAAATTTATAATTAGAGGATATGTTGGGAAAAGCATAATCTAGCACACCACCAAGAGTCTCTTGTTTGGCAAACACGGATTTGATTAGAGATCCATAACTCTTCCTTATATTTCTAGTAAACTTTTTGGCTCTTCCAAAAGAATGATTCAACTTGATTTTGATGGTCTAAAAGAGATGTTGGCAATGGAATAAGTGTTTAAACCCCCAATAAGGCCAAATTGGCGTGTCTACAGCTTGCCTCACCTTAATGTCTGCTGTGTGTGGGAGTGGCATGTAGCGAAGTGGTGTGAAACGTAGAGAAAGCATAGTGAAGTGAGCTGAATCCTAGTGGAATGTAGTGGAGCTAAATGGTGATGCACTGAAAAGGTGGCATCAAGGTGTAGATATAGACACGCTCAACGACCAGATTCGACAAGACAAATCTCCTCAAGTTTCTTCGATTACTGCCACATTTCATCAAGCCTTTTTACATCTGATTGGTAAAAGATGTGCCACAGGCATGAGAGAAGAATAGCCAACCCCCAACGCGGTGGGGAGTCCCTGAATCATGGGTTCGTGGGTTCATTATCAGCCAGTAACCCGATCTTTGCGGTGTTCCTATACTGTGATGGGCTAAGGTTTAAAAAGATAATTGTTTTGCAAAATAAAAGAATATCAATTGAGTATATTCAGGCTCTCAAATTTGTTTATGTTTTTCAAGAAACATGATTTTATTTAGAATAGAATGATCTCAGATTCCAATAGGCAAATGAGAAAGCTCAATCAACAGACCATGAGGATAATGGTGGTGCAAGAATGATGATCAAATTGGGTGCCCATGGTGGGATGAGGTGATTGTCACGGTGGGATGAATAGAAAGAAGGGTGTTGCAGTGGCCACAATTGGGATAGAAATGAAAGATTTAGAGGCACAAGGTGATTATCGAACATGGTGGGATTAACAGACACAGTGGGTTTAGAAAGCTTGGTGAGATTAGAAAGATCGAAATTAGGGTACATGATGGGAGAGTGCACCCGGTGGGGATTCAGAGGAAGTGATGAGCACAGATGGATGCAGAGATGATGAGCAAGGATGCAATGAAACTAATGCAAAACTACATGATGCATGATGGGCTTAAAAAAATAAAAACTGTACTTAACAAACTAGTTGAAGATATAGATTAAACATCGGAGGTCAAGATACCCAGTCAGGAACCATCGTCCCTTGATATTTAATTTTGGCTTATCTATGAGCACAAAAAATGACCCTGTCTTCGTGGATTTTGATGAAGGGGATCTAAGGTCCGATCTTCTTTGCATTCACGGTCTTCAACATCAATGCATAAAATAAATAGTAATGCACCTAATATATGCTAAGAAAAAAAATGATAATGGTAAGTTTGCAGTGTGATGACATGCATTCTCACAAAAGAGTTCACGTGCCTTGATGAAGACACAGAGCAAAAGTTTCTCGGTAAGGTTGAGACTGAGGTAATGATGACACCTCCTCTGAGAATCCTCAGGGGAGGGAAGTGGCGAGTGTCGCCTGTAAAAAGTTTTGTAAAGGGTTCCTCGGCAAAGTTGAGGCTGAGGTTATGGTGACACCTCCTCCTAAGAATCCTCAAGGGAGGGAAGTGGCGAGCATCGCCTTGTTGTGCAGTTCTCCTTATTTGTTCTTCGTGCCTGAAACACTCGAAAAACGAGATTAGAATGCCAATATGGCTTATCCTCCTTGCAAGTTGCAATCTGCATTGACCTTTGTCAAAGGGTCATAGCTTTCTTAAGGGTGTAAAAATAAAGCAGCAAATATGCGATGAATGTAAAGACAAGAATTCAAACCAAGCATGGTGATGAATTTTTTTTTGACAATTTTGGTTGGGATTTGAAAAAGAAGTTTTGTGAAAAGAATCATTTTTTTGGGATTTTGAAAATATTCAACTTTTTTTAGAGTTTTTGAAAATATTTTTTTTGGGAGAGGAAAAAAATCAGTATTGACACAAGTTCTCATCACTTGGTTGTTATTCTAGGTTCACTAGTAGATACCATATGCAAAATGGGGTTCCTTACCCAGAATCTTTCCGACCTTCAACGTTTGATCGGCTAGAACTTAGCTTTGATTTAGTTGGTCCACCCACACCCTGGGGGTTAAGAATGAAGAATTGATAAGGAAGTCCTTGATAGGCTTTGGAGATGACAAGAGGGATTTCTCTACCTGCACCCAATTGCCCATTGGGGTTCGGCCTCTTCGGGTCTTTTCTTCTTTATTGACAAACTCATTTTTGTGGCACACATTCGGACAGGTGCTTTGACCTGTGGGGTTTTTGCTCATATTTTGGTGCCTTTTTTCATTTTCTACATTTTTTGGGGTACTCATTTAGACAGGCCCATATTTGTTTAAACCTGTGGGGTTCATTTCCCATCTTTTGGCACCCTTTTCTTTTGAGGAGTTGAACCTTTCAAGACGGCCTCCTACTAAGGCAGTGGATGCTTTTGATGCTCTCCCCCTCTAGTCCTCTTTGCCTATCTTGGACCGAACATAAGAGAATATGGTGAGGGTTTTCCTTTCATCTCTAAGCCTTGCCTAGCTTCTCTCAGGTGTTAGGTCATCCAGATTCTGGGATCGGGATGTGTTGTGTGTGGGATGGTATCCACCCTCGACTCCTAGAGAACAACCACATGTGTACTCAAGTCATACCGGTAGTTCTCTCCATTTTTTTAAGGTAGATTACATTCCATAGGTGAATCAATTGAAGCAAGTGTTCTCAAGTCATACCGGTAGTTCTCTCAACCCTTACCACCAATTCATTTAAGTCATTTGTTTTATTCCACCTTGTTAAGAAGGCTCCTCCCTTTGACTTAAAATCAAGGCATACGATATACAGGCAAAGGGATGAGTCATAATGAAGATTTAATCATTTTTCATTAAGTGTTTTCAGGAGCTGAAAAAGCAAAAAAAGAGAAGGGCGATCAGGTACATTTTTTTCAAAAAAAAAAATGGCCATAGGGTGCATGTGCCCTCATATGGGGGCACATGGCCAGGTGCCCCACCCCAGAGCGCATGGCCAGGTGCCCCTGATCGGGGGCACATGGACAAAAAATTCAAAAAAAATCAGAAAAATCTCAAAAATTCAGAAATTGTCTATAATGTTAAAAATGACATTTTTTCTAAAGGAACCATCATCAAAAACTTTGTTTTGACATCCAAATGATGGTTCTAATAGTAAAATCTTCAGTTGATCATTTCATGAACAATCTGCTTCATATGACAATTCTGTCTGTTGGGTACTAACCAAAAATGTGCAGGCAACCTTTTTTTTTGTCCTAACAGGTGAATTGACGAGATCAGTGTTCCTCAAAGAACGTCATGCCAACCTTGCGGCGAAAAGAAAGGAAGCACGCCCAGCTGAACATTCTCATGGTGTTGTATTCCGTCAGAAAGCAAGACAAGGATGGACCAGAGATGCTGATGGACCAGGCGGTCGATGCAGCTTACCTAAAGATTTCATCCTCAGTTTCTCATCAATATCACATCACATCACCACCATCACTTCATTTTTGCACTTCACATCACTCTTACTATTATCTGTCACCTAGTTATGTTAGGTCCATTTGATACATATTATATGCATTAATGTTGAAGACCTTGAGCGTGAAGATGACTGGGCCCGAGGTCCCCTTTAACAAAATCTACGACGGCTTGGTCATTTCTTCACACTCACGGATAAGCCAAAATTGAACATTGGAGGGACGATGGTTCCTAATCGGGTGTCTTGACCTCCAATAGACAATCTATATCTTCAACTATTTTCTACATGATTTTCTATGTGTTCACAGCCATCTCCTTTTCTATCTTCATCATTACCAATTTTATTTCATCATGTTTTCTCTTTCTTTTATTTCATCATGTTTTATTCTTTCTTTTATCCCTTCATGTTTTATTCTATCATTTCTTTTATCCCACCGTGTCTCTTATTTTACCCACCGTGGCAATTGTCATCCCATTGCTATTCTTCTTTACCATCATACTATATTAGTCCCACCATTATATTTCAATCCCACTATAGCTTAAATCTGTCTTGTCGTTTTTCGAATATCGATTTTTTGTCAGAGCGTGATTCATGGTTTTCACGATACCCGAGCAATTTTGTTTTGCTTAAAATGAACCCTTTTAGAATTTGAGATTATTCCACTCAGAATTAAACTGGGTATTTTGGTGAAACTTGAATGAACTTGAGATTCCAAATATGATGGATTGGTATTCTTTTCATTTTAAGATCAACTTCTTTTTTACAAAACTTTAGCCCATCACAGTACAAGAACACCGCAAAGTTCGGGTTGCTGGCTGATGATGAACCTACGAATTCGAGGACTCCTCACCACGCTGAGGGTTGGCTACATCCTTTTATCCTTTATCACTTACTTTTTCATCTCTCGTGCCAAGGGCATGTCTTTTACCAGTCAATTATATGAGGTTTTGATAGAACATGAAAGCGATTTAGAATACTCAGAGAGATTCATTTTGCTGGATCGGGTAGATAAGCGTGTCTATATCTACACCTTGATGCCACCTTTTCAGTCCATCACCGTTCCATTTCACTACATTCATCTACGCTCACTTACATTCCATTACAGTTCACTACGAATCACTTCGCTTCATTACATGCCACTCCTTTACAAAGCCGACATCAAGGCGAGGCAAGCTGTAGACACGCCAAATTCGCCTAATTCAGAGCATAAAACACATGTTTTATAGGGTAACATGTGCGATTGACCTTATAATGATGCCGGGTCTTTTAAAATTTGATTTGGAGCTTCGCCGAACGAAATCGGATGTTCTCCGACGTTTTCCGCAGAAAGCCGTAATTTCCGAGCGAAAGCCACACGTAAATCGTGTAAACATGGAAATTGGCTGAATGACCAATGCCTAATGATCATGCATTGAAGGTTATGGTCATATTCACACCCCGAACAAGTTTTGTTGCATACCGTGCCTTTCCGGTTTGCCGTCGGAGTCATTTTGACTTGTATCGGATATTCTGTTCACTGCCCTAACTTCCGGATAATATTCTGAAGTTTTGGAGGGTGTGAGGGCTGATCCGATGCTATAGAAAGCTTCTTCGGCCTGTTATCTTTCCAACGCAACAAACGGCGTTGAATTCCGAGTTCGGGAGTGTTCGCAATGGCTTCCGGAAGAAGGACGCGCGAAACCAGTCCCATGCGCCCGGGTTCCTGGTCACATGCGCCCGGGACCCAAGGCACGTGGCCATGCGCCCTACCAGTGAGGCACGTGGCCTTGTGCCCTCACTTGAGGGGACATGCGCCCCACCTTTGAGGCACGAGGGACCCAGTTTTTCACCCGGATTCTACCACTGAACCGCCGGACCGGATAAGACCATTATCCTCGGGAACAGTGCCATGCGCCCTCACTGGGGGGCACATGCGCCCTTCAGTGGGGCGCATAGACCGTATTTTTTAGCTCCGATAAGACCTTCTGTTCTCCTATAAATGGACTCTGATTCTAGTCGTTCCAGAGGATGGGCACGACTCCCCAGGCATCTCAAGACGTCCTAGCACCCTCCTGCATCGATTTTATGATTTTTAGAGAGAGAATTTCGAGTTTTTAGAGAGATAAAAGTCGGTTCAAGAGAGAGGAAGGCTGTTCTGCAGGGGATCTGCCCAGTCTCTCTTCCTCGGCCTCTACAGTAGTGTGTGGACGTCTGCTGCCAGAGATCTTTTCATCAAAGTTCTTCTTCTCCAAGTCTTCATGAGTTTTCAATTGACGGAACTTGATTACAAGGTCGGGGCTGGTCGTGACGAGCGCAGAAGCAAAGTCGCACCTGGCAGATCCTGGACTGCTGCTCGGCTTTTTCGACAACACAAATTTGGCTATATCTTCCTCTATTCAACTCAGAATCTTTCAGTTCTTTTTCCTATCTCTTTATTTAGTGATTATCCATCATCCTATCATTTTTTTACATTTTTTTCATTACTTTTACTCTGTTATTCCGAAAAATAAAAAAAGGGGTTAGAGATAACCCGAATCCGGTCAGTTTCTAGTCAATTGTGTGTTTTATGTTATTCTCTTTACATATACTCCACTTTGTCTAGTTCTAATTGTCTATTTCACTTGTTTATTAGTCTAGTTGCACAGAATATCAAGCACCCACATGTTGAGGACTCTTCTTCATCGGCCGGCCGAAGAAGGAGAAGCTTAAACTCACACTCTTCACGCTAAGGTACACACGGTCATCTTTCATTTTAATTCTATAAATCGGAACCCACGGTTCCTGGCGACAACGTTTATTTCTTCTCACCCTCCTCCCACATGACCCGAACCGTCTCTTTGGTGATCGAGCGACGCCAAGGGATGAAAGTTCTGGGATCAATGTGAGTGTGGGACCGAGGTGAGAGTTGCTTTCCGAGTTTTATTCCTTTCTTTTCTCATCCCCTCTTGAGGTGACGATCTGGGTTCACGGACTTCCCTGAAAAGGAGAGGACCCCGTCGAATTTTCAGAGTCGACAGCTTGTACCCTTTATGATCGGAAAGCCGTCAAATCTATTATCAGATAATAAATTTTATTTAATTTAAAAGAAATGTTCTTTTTAAATTTGGCTTCAACCAAATTTACTATTGGGCCTAGTGGGTCACACACATTAGAACTAATTCTATGGACAAGGGCAAGGATGTAAATATATAGAAGATTTGGGTTTTTGTGAAAAATTGAATCTTCTATATATAATATGCTTAAGAAGCTAAACCCTATCAAGCCAAAGGGTTGGAGAACGTCCTTGGCAGCCTCCCTCTCTCCTCTCTTCTCTAGAAGGAGTCCCCGCATGGTCCAACTCCGTTCTGGTAGAGTTTTCGAGCTTGGAGCGAAGGAGAACCGGTCCTTAGAAGAAGTTCGTGTGGATACCGCTAGAGGCCGTCCACTTGAACGGTTTAAAGCAGCAAGGAACATCCACTCTTCATCTCTGATGAAGGATTTTTCAAATCCCAAGAAAGTATATTCGATCTCCTTCTTAATCGGTTCCCGATTTTGTCGTTTTGGTTTCAATAAAGGCTAAGACCATGGATTCAAGGAATCAAAAATATTTTAAATACTTAGAATGATTCCTTACAGTGGTATCAGAGCCAGGTTGAAGCCTTGGTTGAAATCAAAATCGATTTTGAGTGATTTCATGTGTTTTTCGGTTTTCCCGAAATTGTGTAAACCATGATTTTTGTGGAGTAACCATGTTTCGTATGTGATATGATATTTAGATTGGTTTGATCCATGATAATCTCGTGACATAGGACTTTCGAAATCTGCAGTCATATTGAGTTTTAGACCACTATAGAGTTTGATAGAGTCCTTGAGATTCGGGGTTTCTGTCATTGTTGCGCAGTCACCCGGATTTTGGGATGTTTGGATTTCTCCTTCTATGGGGACGAGGGAAACTTTCTAAAGTGTTTATAAGATAGGTAATAGACTTACCTTAAGTTTCCTTTCAAGTTTTAGCCTTGATCGTCTCTCCTAGAGGGAGAACTTCTTCTTTTTCCGTCGGATATGGTATCCACGAAAGCAGCAACTTCCACCGAGTATTTCTCCTTAAACAGATTTTTTCTGAGGATAAAACTTATCCCAATGGTTTCGTGATACTCTAAGGATTCTAAATGCTATTTTTTCGGATTTTTCCTACTCCGTTTGGACGTCCAAATATGAGCCGAAAGTCGGGTTCAGATTAGGGTTTCCCGCTCTCGCCGCCCTTATCGGGCGGGAGAGAAGGATCCGCCGGGTCCAATTCGGACCCAGCGGACCGGTCGACGAATCCGGGTTTGACCCGGATTCGGTTTGACCGGCGCTGGACCGGGCCGGTCTGACCGGGCCTGGTCCGGCGGTTCGTTTTTTTTTTCTTTTTTTTTTCATTTAGAGATGAAATAAATTGTAAAAATTCGGGGAAAATTCTGAAAAATTTCTAAAAAATTGCAGATGTTATTTAATGAGCCATTGAAGTGTTTAATGTCTTATTGAATGATATTTAGCCCTATTGTCAAATTATGCTCTCTTTTTGATCTTGAAATTGTTTTAAGATCAAAATTAGTGTATATAATGATTAAATTAATTCTGGAAAATATGATTTGATAGTTTTATATTTATATCATTATTTATGTGGTTTGCACAAGTTTGGGAATGCTTAGATGTGATTATATGCATGAATGGACTCATCTTAATGCATGTATATTGTTTATGCATTTTTATGCTATTTATTTCATGATAAATACGCTGAGCATGGAATTGAGAATTTCAAAAACTATATTCTATAATTTTATGATATAAAAGTTATATCATATAATTACCACGTATGCGCACTTTGGTCATGTGATGATTTTCTTGTGTGTGTGGATGGTGATCATGGACTTAGTTTCAATTATCTTGCATTGGTTATTTATTTGGTTATGTAATTAATTGGGGCCTGTGTGTGCCTCCACTCTCTCTCTACAATCTGATTATAAATTCTATATTTCCCCAATGTTTGTACTCCTCATGGTTAAAGCCAAGGTTTCTTATAATATGATGTATATTCATTGGGTTTGCATACCCCGAACCGCTTGTAATGACAAGAAGACGGCTCATGGGAGATAGCGAGGGCGAGGACCACTTGGAGAAGAAGTTTATGAAGTGGAGACATGCCAATTCTAACATATGATGCAAGCCTTTTAATTTTGCACCATTAAGGTTGTTTATGGTGCATGCTCGAGATAAGTCCATGATCATCTATTTTCATTTTGCATATTTGATATGTATGTGTGTGTGCTAGATACCTTAGATATATGGTATCCAAAGGTATACATATATATATATGTAGCACATACTATGATGAGACTAAAATAAAAACCCCTCCTCATTTAAATTAGGTTGATAAGCGTGAGACATTAAGAATGACTCACGTAGTCTTCCGTTGTTATGGTCGCAATGAGCCAATCCTAGATTGAGTGAGTTTGTTGTGTTTCCCATAAGGCTCACTCAGCAAGGGATTGGTGATCGTGGCCAAGGCTTAAAGACGAACTTTGGGGTGGACCATTGGCATGGCCTTGTTGTGTTTCCCACAAGGGCTATGTTGAGAATCCATACCTATAACGTAACAAGCGGATTTAACCTAACTAGAGTATATGATTTGTTGTGTTTCCCACAAGGTCACAACTCTAGAGGCTAAAAACTAAGAGTTGCAAGGGTTGCAATTGGCAAAAGTTGCCTACCTATTAAGTATGTGATGACTTGTTGTGTTTTCCACAAGGTCATCACCATAAGGTTAATGGGATCTTAGTCCCCACTAGGACATCATCGAGATGTCCCATCTTTGCATATTGAGGGTTATGCAAATTCGACGAAATTAGTGGGAGCATAAAATTAAGATAAAAGACCTTATCATAGTTTTAATGAATATTTGCAATGTTATCTCATTTTAATATATCTCCTTGTAGATTTCAATGGCGAACCACCCGTTGCATGGCATACTTGATGCCAATAGGCTCACTGGTCCTAACTTCTTTGACTGGCTCAGATATTTGAGAATTGTTCTCACTGCTGAGCGAATAGCCTACGTGCTTGAGAAGCCACTGCCAGATGAACCATCTGATGATGCTAGTGATGATGTGATCGTCACCTTCCAGAAGCACAAAGAGGATGCATCTCTTGTCCAGTGCTACATGTTAGCCTCTATGAGCAATGAGTTGCAGAGGCAACATGAAAAGATGGATGCAATATCCATATTGGCTCATCTTGAGGAGCTATTTGGAGCACATAGTCGAACAGAGAGATATGAGATATCTAAGAATCTATTCAGGACAAGGATGTCTGAGGGAACGACTGTGCAGACACACGTTCTCAAAATGATAGAGTGGGTTGAAAGGTTAGCTGAGCTTGGGTTCTCTATGAACAAGGAGCTGTCAGTTGACCTTATCCTCCAATCTTTACCATCCTCTTTCTCCCAGTTCATAATGAACTTCAACATGAATAAGTTAGATTGCTCTCTAGCAGAGCTTCTGAATATGTTGAAGACTGCTGAAGGCACTATGAACAATGGGAAACCTCCTGTGCTACTTGTTGGTAAGACCAACAAGAAAAGGAAGGCTAATCAAATGGGAAAGAAGGGCAAAGCTAAAGTCAAGAAAGTAGCCAAGAAGACAGAGCCCAAGAAGGACAAAGGACAATGCTTCCATTGCCATAAAGATGGCCACTGGAAGAGGAACTGCAAGTTGTACCTTGCAGAAAAGGCAAAAGGAAAGCTTGGAGAAGCTTCAGGTATTTTTGTCATTGATGTCAATTTGTCTTATAGATCTACATCATGGGTATTGGATACTGGATGTGCATCTCATATCTGCAATGACTTGCAGGTGTTGACAAGTAGTAGAAGGTTGCAAAGAGGAGAGGTTGATCTACGCATGGGAAATGGTGCAAAGGTTGCAGCATTGGCCGTGGGACAAGCTCACCTCAAGTTATCTTCAGGAGATGTCCTACTATTAGATAGTCGCTATTATGTTCCTTCAATAGTTAAGAACATTGTTTCTATTTCAGGCCTAAATAAATGTGGATTTATTGTGAGCTTTGGAAATGGAACTTGTTCCATAACTATGAATGGTAAATTGTTTGCCAATGGATGTTGGATTAATGATTTGTATATATTAGATATGCATGCTCCAATAATGTGTGTGAATGCACCTCTAAAGAGGAAAAGATTTGATATAGATCAAACCTTATTATTGCACCATAGACTTGGTCATATCAATGAGGAAAGACTTAAAAGGCTCCATAAGGATGGATGCATAAAGGTAAATGATTTTGAATCATTGCCCACTTGTGAGTCTTGCCTCATGGGTAAGATGACCAACTCTTCATTTAGTGGACATGGAGAGAGAGCTACTGAGTTGTTGGAATTCATACATTCAGATGTATGTGGCCCTATGTCAACTCAAGCTAAAGGAGGATATTCTTACTTCATTACTTTCATTGATGATTTCTCTAGGTATGGGTATGTGTACTTAATGAAGTACAAATCTGATGCCTTTGAGAAATTTAAAGAATATAAGAATGAAGTGGAGAAGCAACTAGGAAAGAGTATTAAGACTCTTCGATCAGATCGAGGAGGAGAATACTTAAGTACTGAATTCACACAGTTTATGAAGGACAATAGGATATTATCCCAAAGGACACCTCCATACACTCCACAGCTTAATGGAGTAGCTGAAAGGAGAAACCGTACATTGTTAGACATGGTACGAGCAATGACATCTTTTGCTAAGTTACCTTTATCCCTTTGGGGCTATGCACTTGAAACAGCCGCTTATATCCTAAATAGAGTACCTTCCAAGTCTGTTTTGACTACACCATATGAGATATGGAAAGGGAGAAAGCCTGACCTTAAACATGTTAAGGTCTGGGGTTGTCTAGCCCATGTGAAAAGGCATAACACTGAAAAGTTGGAATCCAAGACTGAGAAGTGTAGGCTTCTGGGATATCCTAGGGAAACCCATGGATATTATTTCTACCACCCTAATGATCAAAGAGTTTATGTTGCTAAATGAGATGTATTCCTAGAGGAAGAGTTCCTCCTGGATGGAAACAGTGGGAGCACAGTAGAGATGGAAGAGGTTCTAGAACCACAACCAGAGGACACTTCTAAAAGGGTGCTTGAAAAGGATATCACACATGTCCCTCGTAGGTCTTCTCGTATGCCTATTCAACCTAATAGATATGTGGGACATATCTCTGATGGAGAAAGGAGACACAGTATAATGAGAATGATGATCCTAAGACTTATGAGGAAGCAATATCTGATATTGATTCCAAGGAATGGAGATTGGCAATGAAATCCGAAATGGACTCCATGTACTCCAATCAAGTTTGGAACTTGGTAGATCCACCTTAGGGTATTATACCCATAGGGTGTAAATGGATCTATAAAAGGAAAATTGGAGCAGATGGGAAGGTGGAGACCTTCAAGGCAAGATTGGTAGCTAAAGGATATCGTCAAAGGAAAGGTGTTGACTATGACGAGACCTTTTCACCAGTAGCTATGATTAAGTCCATTAGGATTTGCTTGCCATTGATGCACACTATGATTATGAGATCTGGCAGATGGATGTTAAGACTGCATTCCTTAATGGTGATCTTGAGGAAGAGGTGTATATGATACAACCTCATGGATATGAATCCCATGAACATCCAAATAAAGTGTGCATATTGTTAAAGTCTATTTATGGACTAAAACAAGCATCTCGTAGTTGGAATAAAAGATTTGATGAGACTATCAAGTCTTATGACTTCGTTCAGAACGAAGATGAGCCATGTGTGTATAAGAAGGCTAGTGGGAGTGCTATTGTCTTCTTGATCTTATATGTGGATGACATACTACTCATTGGGAATGATGTAGGTATGCTATCATCGCTAAAGCCTGGTTGTCTAAGAACTTCTCCATGAAGGATTTGGGTGATGCATCCTTTGTGTTAGGGGTAAAGATCTGTAGAGATAGATCAAGGAGGATGCTCGGATTGACCCAATCTATGTACATAGAAACCATTGTCAAAAAGTTTGGCATGGAAAACTCCAAGAGAGGTCTTTTACCTATGAGACATGGAGTTGCACTTTCTAAGGAGATGTCCCCTAAAACTCCTGAAGAAAGAGAGCACATGAGTAGAGTACCTTATGCCTCTACCATAGGGTCTATCATGTATGCTATGATATGTACACGGCCTGATGTGGCACATGCTCTAAGTGTTACGAGCAGATATCAGGCAAATCCAGGTGATAGTCACTGGATTGCTGTGAAATGCATCCTTAAGTACTTGAGAAGAACAAAGGATGCGTTTCTGGTATATGGAGGAGCCGACTTGGTACTTAGAACTTAGAGGTTTCACAGACTCGAGTTTCCAGTCAGACAAAGATGATAGAAAGTCAACGTCAGGGTATGTATTTACCCTGAATGGTGGTGCAGTGAGCTGGAAGAGTTCCAAGCAAGCAACCACTGCAGATTCTACAACTGAAGCGGAATATATTGCTGCTGCTGAAGCTGCCAAAGAAGCTATCTGGATGAAGAAGTTCATCTCAGACCTTGGAGTTGTTCCCTCCATCTCTGATCCAGTTCCATTGTTTTGTGATAACAATGGAGCTATTGCACAAGCAAAGGAACCGAGGTCTCATCAGAAGTCAAAGCACATTCTACGGCGTTATCACTTGATCAGAGAGAGTGCAGCTAGAAGAGATATAGCTATAGATAGAGTAACTTCTGAAAATAACATTGCAGATCCACTAACTAAGGCTCTAACTCAAAGTGTGTTTGAGGGTCACCTTGCGCTGATGGGGATCAAACATGTGGGTGATTAGCTTTAGTGCAAGTGGGAGATTGATGGAAATGTATGCCCTACAAGCCAATCATATGTGATATGGTTTTACATTTCTTGTAATATCTTATTCAGTATTAATGGCATTGTCTTCATTACTTGCTCTATCTAGATGCGTTTATTGTAATGAAGTCCTAAATTGCATGCAATGATGATTGAATCATGATGAGATCATGATAATGAGATCAATCATCTAGAAGCATGTGATCTAAATTGTTCCTAGTCGTAGGATCCTTGAGATGGGACATCAAGGATCCGATAAGACTAGTGTATATGATATCTTCTCATTTGATGAGGATGACCGATCTCATTGGTCATCAGTGTGGGGACACTGAGATACATGTACAGGTGCTCATTAGAGGAATGAGTTCACTGAACTGACCAATATAGAATCCCTGAATGGTATCTTACCGAACTGTCGATCAAGGTATTCTATCATCACGGTTGCACGGTTAGATCTTTGACCTGAGTCGCCAAAGATGTCTTGCCAGGCGTACTATGTACTTTGACTATTGACTTATGGATCACTTAGTATTGTGATCCTATATAGTTAATGGATTGGGTATATGGGAAACCTAGTGGAGGCAATTGAGCGGACAATAAGGGATCGTTCACTCTCGGTAGGAGAGAGAGAATGTCCTATGGATAGTACTCTAAAATCCTTGGCCAAGGTAGATAGGATAATTGGAAAAGGAGTTTTCCAGTTGATCCATTCCTGAGTACAAGATTTCATAGAGTCGGATTATTAAAGGGGTTGACAGTCAGTGCCGAACCCCTGACCGACCGGGACATTGCTTGGACGAGGATTTATATCCGTGTGGTAACTGATGATGGAAATGCTCAATGGATGTTATTTAACTCCCCAAAGTCATTTGGGATCACAAGATGTGGCTTGTACCCTTTATGATCGGAAAGCCATCAAATCTGTTATTAGATAATAGATTTGATTTAATTTAAAAGAATTGTTCTTTTTAAATTTGGCATCAACCAAATTGACTATTGGGCCTAGTGGGTCACACACATTAGAACTAATTCTAAGGACAAGGGCAAGGATGTAAATATATAGAAGATTTGGGTTTTTGTGAAAAATTGCATCTTCTATATATAATATGCTTAAGAAGCTAAACCCTATCAAGCCAAAGGGTTGGAGAACGTCCTTGGCAGACTCCCTCTCTCCTCTCTTCTCTAGAAGGAGTCCCCGCATGGTCCAACTCCGTTCTGGTAGAGTTTTCGAGCTTGGAGTGAAGGAGAACCGGTCCTTAGAAGAAGTTCGTGTGGATACCGCTAGAGGCCGTCCACTTGAACGGTTTAAAGCAGCAAGGAACATCCACTCTTCATCTCTGGTGAGGGATTTTTCAAATCCCAAGAAGGTATATTCGATCTCCTTCTTAAGCGGTTCCCTATTTTGTCGTTTTGGTTTCAATAAAGGCTAAGACCATGGATTCAAGGAATCAAAAATATTTTAAATGCTTAGAATGATTCCTTACAACTAGCACGGTTGAAGACATTGGTTGTCCCACCGTGGTCACCAAAAAGCTATCGACTCCAGAAATGAGTTCCGGATCAGCACCTTAAGGGAAGGTAAAAGATAGAATAGGGAAAAGGGAGTGAATCGAAAAATACTCGGAAAGCAATAAAATTATCACCCGGTCACGGACTCATATTGATCCCCGAACTTTCATCTCATGGTGTCACTCGAGCACCGGAGACGGTTCGGGTCATGTGCGAGGAGAGTGAGGAATAGAATGACTTAGAACATGAATAAAGTGATTGTGGTTTCTAGGAGCCATGGGCTCCGCTTTATGGATTAGAAACCAGATTAAGTTGAATTTGACCGTGTTTACCTTATTGTGGGAGAGAATGTGTGTAGGTTCAACCTTCTTCTTTTTCGGCCGGCCGATGAAGAAGAGTCCAACCGATGCTAGCTTGATGTACCTGTGCAACTATTAAATAAAGAAGACAAGCAAACAAGTGAAGGGAGGATTAGAACTTAGTGAAGTGTAGTAACTGTAAAAACAATAACACAAAAGGGCAATTGGAAACAAACTCACCGATTCGGGGTTAGCCCTAACCACTTTTTTTTGTTTTTTTTATGATGTATGAAATGATGCAAAACTGAATAAAAATGATGCTTAAATATGAACTAAATGATTTGAATGAAGAATTAGCAAAGAGAATATGAATGGTTAAAGACAACACAACCCAGGAAAAGTGGCAACCGGGTTGGACAGATTCAATGTAAACTGCGCAACTCTGATGTAGAGAACGTAACGAACAATACCAATGTTAGAATAAAGTGATGTTTGTTTAAAAATAAATATAACTCACTGAGGGTGGTTTGATATGAAGATAAGTTTGTTTGAATCTTATGATAGTAATATGAATTTACTTGATAAGCAGGATCTTGGACAGTGAAGTTCTGAAAACTCCGAGCACAATGTCGATGTAGGACGTGCTATGGGCACCACAGATATTTAAATTAAACGATTCTTGTTTTAAATAAAATATGACTTACCAGGGAACAATTTCTATGAAGGATGTACAGGCTGAATCCACCATTAAATGTACTTAAATTGATTGAGAAGATGATGACTTAGAAGAGAAGACTTCAGATTTGTCTGTGCAGCACCGGTGTTGAAGCCATAACAAGCTGAGGGAATGTCAGAATTGATATCCATTTATTGGAGATGAAATATATCTTAATGAATCACACTTATTCTGAAGAAAGTCAGGCCATAAAGTAACTATAAAGATCTGTAGAAGCCAATGATCAGCAGTGCAGCACGTCAGAGCATAGACCGGCTTCTTCTTCACTTTGGGAAGATATCCGAGCACCGAGATGAAGAGAGAACGATTTGGGGAGGTTGGGATGAGCCTAGAGTGGCTGGAGGATGAGGAGAGGAGTTCTGTAGGATGGGTATGCCCTTCTTAGGTCGTTCATATGAGTCTCCCTTTATAGGGGATGAAAAACATGTCAAAAAATAACAAGTTTTGATACATCCGACCATAGGTTGGATTTCCTCCATTTAATGTTGCTAATTTTTAATTTGAGGCATCTATAAACTTACCTAAATTATTGATAGGGATTGGAAACTGTGGATCACCTAACCCATGTTCAAAATTCTCCACTTGAAGAGGAAACAAATCTGGTCTAAAAATAGCAAGTTTTGATGTATAAGACAACAAGTTGGATTGCCATCATTTGATGATGCTAATTTAGACCATGAAGCTTCCAGATACTATAAAAAGTAATATGAAGAAGGAAAAAGTAAGGTATGTTCGTGAATTGGTCATATATGTGTCTAATGGGCTGGGCTAGCATGCAATTGGGCTTGATCGGTGCTGCGTGCGGACAGAACTGCACATCTGTCTTCTAAAAGGCGCTGCGGACAAATGGTAGATCGGAATTGAATGCTGTTTGTTGCATTGAAAAAATAACTCATAGATGAAGATTATTGATGTTAAATACTTCTTCATTGGACATCCACATAATCCTGTGAAAAATTTTCAAGTAGAGGATATGCTGGGAAAAGCATAATCTAGCACACCACCAAGAGTCTCTTGTTTGGCAAACACGGATTTGATTAGAGATCCATAACTCTTCATTAGATTTCTAGTAAACTCCTTGGCTCTTCCAAAAGAATGATTCAACTGGATTTTGATGGTCTAAAAGAGATGTTGCCAATGGAATAAGTGTTTAAGCCCCAAATAAGGTCAAATTGGCGTGTCTACAGCTTGCCTCACCTTAATGTCTGCTTTGTGAGGGAGTGGCATGTAGCAAAGTGGTGTGAAACGTAGAGAAAGCATAGTGAAGTGAGCTGAATCCTAGTGGAATGTAGTGGAGCTAAATGGTGATGCACTGAAAAGGTGGCATCAAGGTGTAGATATAGACACGCTCAACGACCAGATTCGACAAGACGAATCTCCTCAAGTTTCTTGGATTACTGCCATGTTTCATCAAGCCCTTTTACATCCGATTGGTAAAAGATGTGCCACGGGCACGAGAGAAGAATAGCCAACCCCCAACGCGGTGGGGAGTCCCCGAATCATGGGTTCGTGGGTTCATCATCAGCCAGTAACTCGATCTTTGCAGTGTTCCTGTACTATGATGGGCTAAGGTTTAAAAAAAGAATTGTTTTGAAAAATAACATAATATCATTCGAGATGAAGATAAGGAGGCTAAGTCATTAGCAAGAGTATTCTGAGCTCCAGAAACATTGACAAAAGTGAGTTTGAAAAATAGCTTGATATAGCAAGGATGAGTTCTTGGTAGGGTTTGAGGTTAGGATGAGAAGTTCGGTATTTGGATAGGACTTGACACAAAATCAGTTGCCTATCACCTATCACTCTCAGTTCAGTGGCACCATACAAGTGAGCGCCCTCCAACTTGACCAACAAGGCTTTAAATTTAGCTATATTGTTGGTTGTTGGAAAGTCAAGCTGAAATGCATGTGGAATGGTGACACCCTCGAGTGATAGAAAGGTGATTCCTATTCCCTTACCGTGTGAATTCAAAGCCCCATTAAAATATAATGTCCAAAGATTGAAAGATCGGATCAACATTAGTTCGTCATCCAGGAGCTCTGACTGGACCGGGTCAAAGGTGGGTATAGGATGGTAGACAAGATGTTCAGCAATGGCATAGCCTTTAATCACCTTCTAGGGGACATAGGTGATATCAAACTGTGAAAGAAAGCTCTACCAATGACCTAACAGATCAATCAGAATGGTCTTCTCAAGAAGGAATTTAATGAGATTAATACGAGTAATAAGGTTGACTTCATGAGTAAGAAAATACTGTTTAAGCTTCTGAACTACCTAGACTAATGTAGCGCAGGTCTTCTCCACTACAGTATACTTATGCTCACATGGATTAAAAATCTTGGACAAATAGTAGGTGGCCCACTCTCTCCCTTCTTCATACACTTGTCCAAGGACTGCCGCAAGGGAATTCTTCAAAAACAAGATATATAAAATTAAGGGTTTGCCACGGGCTGGTGATCTAAACACAAGAATACTAGCCAGGTATCTTTTCAAACTATCGAATGCTTCCTGGCACTTTGAATCCCATTTAAACTCAGCGCCCACCTTGGTTAACTCAGAAAGGTTTACACCTTTAGGTATGTTGTGAGATAAACTGGCGGACAAACTATAGCCTTCCGATTAATTCTCGAAGTTCCTTCATATTTTTTAGAGGAGGCATACCAATGATTACTTTGGCCTTATTTGGGTTGATCTCTATGCCATTTTTGCTCACTATTGTCGACTCCAAAAATTCCACAGGCCCTCTCCTTTTCAGAGAATTCCGTGAATCTGGATCATCACCTTAATAGGGGCTGAGAAAGAAAGAAAGAAAATACAGAAAGCAACTCTCACCTCAGTCCCACACTCACATTGATCCCCGAACTTTCATCCCTTGGCGTCACTCAATCACCAAAGAGACGGTTCGGGTCATGTGGGAGGAGGATGAGAAATAGAAAATTAAGACATATGGTCACTAGGAATCGCGGGTTCTGATTTATGAAATAAAATTGACCGTGTGTACCATAGCATGAAGAGTGCGGGTCAAAGCTTCTCCTTCTTCGGCTGGCCGATGAAGAAGAATCCTCAACACGTGGGTGCTTGATTTTCTATGCAAATAGACAAACAAGCAAGTGAAAAAGACGATTAGAACCAAACAAAGTAGAGTATATGTAAGGAAAATGACATAAAACACAACTGATTAGAAATTGACCGGATTCGGGTTATCTCTAACCCCTCTTTTTTTTCGGATTAATAGACTAAAAATAATGCAAAAAAATTTAAAAAATAATATGAGGATGTAGAATCACTAAACAAAGAGATAGGAAAAAGAACAGAAATATTCTGATAATAATAGAAAGAGATATGGCCAAATCTGGGTTGTCGAAAAAGCCGAGCAGTAGTCCAAGATCTGCCAGGCGCGACTTTGCTTTTGCGCTTGTCACGACCAGCCCCAACCTCAGAATCATATGCCGTCAATTGAAAACTGAATAAGACTCGGAGAGGAAGAATTTTATGTCGAGAGCTCGGACAGTAGACGTCCACACGCTTCTGTAGAGGCCGAATAAGAGAGACTTGGCAGATCACTAGCAGACCAGCCTTCCTCTCTCCTGAACCAACTTTTATCTCTCTAAAAACTTGAAATTATCTCTCTAAAAATCAAAAAATGGATGCAGGAGGGAGCTTGGACATCTTGAGATGCCCGGGGGGTTACGTACATGCCTATGAAATGACCGGAATCAGTCTCAATTTACAAGAGAACGACCGTCGCGATCCGTGCTAAAAAACAGGTGATTTGCACCCTACCCCAAGGCGCATGCACCCTGGTGCAGGGCACATGTGCCCTACAGGGCACATGAACTCCACCTTGGGGTGCATGCGCCCCCTATAGGGGCGCATCTCATCCTTCCTACATATTCAGTCTGATCCAGCCAAAAAAATTGATCTGATCCGGTTAGAGGTAGAGTCTCAATTGAAAATTGGTTCCCTCATGCCCTCGATTGGGGGCACAAGGCCACATGCCTCAGGAGCAGGGTGCATGGCCATGTGCCCTAGGTCCAGGGCACATGTGCCCAGGGACTAGGGTGCATGGGACTATTTCTGCGTGTCCTTCCAGAAGCCATTGTGGACACTCCCGAACTCGGAATTCGACACCGTTTGTTGCGTTGGAAAGATAGTATGCTGAAGAAGCTCTCTATAGCATTGGATCAGACATAACACCCTAAAAAACTTCAGAATTTTATACCAAAGTTAGGCAAGTAAACAGAAGATCCGATACTGATCAGAATGACTCCGACGGCCAACCGGAAAGACACGGCATGACACAAAACTTGTCCGGAGTGTGAATCTGACCATATCCTTCAATGCATGATCATTAGGCATTGGTCATTCAGCCAATTTCTGTGTTTACACAATTTACGTGTGGCTTTCGCTCGAAAATTATGGCTTTGTGCGGAAAACTTCGGAAAACATCTTATTTCATTCGGCGAAGCTCCAAATCAACTTTAAAAAGACCCGGCATTATTAAAATATCAATCACACGTGTTACCCTATAAAACATGAGTTTTATGCTCTGAATTAGGCAAATTTGGCATGTTTACAGTTTAAGGTTCATCTTCAATTTATATTCCCTAGCCCTTTGCAAGACCTTTCTTAACACTTATGGGTGATTCTCTCAGCTTTTAGACTTAACAACCAGGTCATCCACGTACACCTCTACAAGTGTATGCATCATGTCATGAAAGATAGCCATAATGGCCCTATGGTATGTTGCAACAACATTATTTAGTCCAAAGGGCATGACGACATAGCAATAAATTTTCCAAGGTGTAGTAACGAGCTCTTCTCTTGATCCTCTTCAGTTAACTGGACTTGATTATACCTGGAATAGCCATCCATGAATGAAAGCTTTTCAAATCTAGTGGTGTTGTCAATCAATACATCAATATAAGGTAGAGGAAAGTCATCTTTAGGACACGCTCGATTCAAATCCCTGAAGTCTTTACAGATCCAAACTCGTCCATCCTTTTTCATGACAGGGACTATGTTTGCCACCCATTGTGGATAAACAATGACCTTAATAAATTTTGCCTGGTGTAACTTTTTGACCTTTTCTTTCATTTTAAGTACAACATTGGGGTGGAATCTTCTTAATTTTTGTTTGACCGGGGGCTCCAAGTTTCAAAGTTAGTTGATTCTCAACCAACATGTTGTCTAACCATGACATATATTCATATGTCCATGCGAACGTGTCCTTATATTCTTACAAAATTTTATTAGGCTCTATTCTTCAATGGGAGTGAGGTTTGCACTCAGGAGAATGGTCTCTTCCGGTGTTCCAAGATTTAATTCTTTTGTTGGCTCATCCACTATGGCTAATTGTTACTCAAACCTTTTAAGTTCAGATGTATATGCATCAGCTAAGTCCTCAATTCCTTTCTAAAAATCAGGATCCTTCTCTGATACCACCTCATAAACTCCCAATGTATGATCTACATTATGTTCATCCTCATATTGGATTTCATTAAGCTAAATAGCATTTTCTAAGAAATTTGTCAGCCTTGCAAATTCTTTGCATTTTTGAGCTAAATGTTGGAGATATCTTTTCGTAACTCACTTACATCAAATTTTATTTTTTTCTAACCTAACTACTCATATAGAAGAGGGAATTAAAAAGGTGGCATTTACAATGGGTGAAGGATCAAGAAGATTGATCAATGATTTAGAGAGGGGAGGTCCCTGGCAGGGTGCACCCTCTGAGATAAGTAGAGATGTCTCCTCAATGGAAAAGTGAGTTTGCGAGAGGACATTCTTTTTTTGTTGTTTTCAATAAGAAAGAGGGAGTGAGCTGGTGGGACTTGAGGGGAAACGAAAAGCTTAAGAAGAAATAAAAAAATGGGCTCGCGAGCCCCACAATGACAAGAAACAAGCATATGAGTCCGGAACTAGGGAAAAATTCTAAGGGGGCATGTGGGCCCAACTACTGGGCATATGGGCCCGATGTTGTTGATTAGAAGTGGCCTGTCGAGTCTGATGATAGCATCACATGGGCATAGAAGCCCGGTGGGTGAGAAAATTTGAACAGGCTCTCAGGCCTAGTGATCAACTTGGGTGGCCATACCAGCCCAGAGGTGAGAATTGGGCTAGGAAGCCCATCAAGCAAATTCAAGAGGAGGGGTATGAAGACCTTGAAATATGTGATCATAGGATATGACTCACATGGGATGTTGAATGAAGGTTTGCTCGAGTCGATGAGCTATCTAGTAACGGGCTCGTCCGTGAATGGTTCTTTCAGTTCTTTCTCCTCCATGAACAATCGGGCCAGGGATGAACTCAGGTTATCCATCTCTTCCTCATGTTCCAAAGCCCTCCTCCTCTAGGTTGTAGTGTCTAGTTCTTCTCTATCTCTGGCCATCATCATGGTCTCTCCCCTCTGATGAAGAATTTTTGAAGCCCCATGGCATGTTTTGGCCGATAGACCATCCTTGGAACAAAACTTGGCTCATAGCCGAGCCCTTGTCTTCTGGGTCTCTACATAGCTTTAATGGGGTGCACAATCCCCTACAACTTTTGCCTAACACTTTTCCTGGTTGATATCCCATCCTTCTCATTGTCTTCCAAGAAACTATATCTGGGGGTGAGGTCATCAATGCCATGACCCCAGGCAGCTCTATAGTTGAGACCAACAGTTGAACAGATCCTGATAGTGGCAATGCAGAAGAGAGATTACTTACATTGTTCAGAATGGGCACACTGGTTACTTTAATGACCTACCCCTTGTATGAGAACTTCATACACTGGTGATTAGTCAAGGAGACAGTTCCTATTGCCTCGAGATATGGGTGTCCCAATATGGCTTTGAATGTGGGGTCTAGTTCCAGAACGTGAAACTCAGTGGTGATAGTACATGGTCTGAGCCCTACTTCTAATGTAACCACTCCTCGTGCTAGCTTCCTAGAGTTGTCATTTGCAATTACAATGATGGCAGATGGCTCAATCTTTTCATTGGAGATGTCGCATAGCTGCAATGTTTCTGGTGGCATGACATTAATAGATGCACCGGTGTCAATCAAGCAGGATTTAATCTCTATGCTTCTGATGATGATTGCAACTCAAAAAGCGCACTTCCTAACCTCTAGTTATGCCAACTTTTCTTGTGTAAATGTGAGTGATGGATGCTCACTCCTAAGGACTAGTACTACTGTAATCTTTTCTGGTGGGAGGTCCTCATTAGCCATGACCCACTGTAGGTACTGCTGCAAAATTTCTTGATGAATTTTTGACTTTTTTATGAGCTCTAAAATTGAAATCCGTGCTGGCATTTTGTTCAGATGCTTCAGTAAATCATATGTCATGTTGGGCAATGGTTCTTGTATCACCTCCTCTTCTATTTGCTCTTGTGATTGCATCTTGGCTCAAGGAAAGACCCTTTGGAACATTCTCCCACTCCTTAGCACCGGTGCCAGTGTGGTAAGGTGAGTGGCGAAGGTGGTGATGGTATTATTAGTTGGGGTGTTGAGGGGCTTAAGGCAGGCAAGGGTTGTGAGGGTCAAACTAGAAGGGGGCATAGTATGGTAGTGGTTGGTAAGTTAGGCAAGGGCTGAGTGTAAGGAATCAGTCCAATCAGAATGGAACAGCGGAAAATATTTGATTCCTTGTATATCATTGTCTTGGTCTTATCGGAATCGAATGACATTGCCAAAACTGGTATTCAAAACGGTTTTGAATATGTACCTTTGTAGGATTCAAATAATCCTTAAAGATCGTAGAAGATCGAGCATTCTCACACTTGTTCGGCCACTCAAGTGTGTGGCCTCTAATCATATCCACACGAGTCACCACCAAAGTCAAGTTCTCCTTTGCGTTGGGCCTTTTAACTTGCCCCAGATGAAGTCCCATCAACTCTTGATGGTCTCCAGCATAGAAAACGTGAAGGAGAGAGGTAGGGATGAATTTTACAACCTTGGCTTGTAGGGCTTATGCTCAATTCATTATTATATAGAAAATTTAGAGTTTTTCACAAAAACCCCTCCCTTCTCTATATTTACACCCTTGCCCCCAAACTTATGGATTAGCCCTTATGTGTGTGACCTACTAGGCCCAATAGCTCATTTGGTTGAGACCTAATTAAAAGAACAACTTCTTTCAAATTAAATCTATTATCTTATAATAGATTTAACGACTTACCGATCATAAAAGATAAAAGTCACATCCTATGATCCCAAACGGATTTGGGGATGAACTCATAAAGAGCCTTTCCATCATCGGTTATCATACGGCTATAGAACTTCATCCATCCAACGACCCAGTTGGATAGGAGTACGGCATTGACTGTCAACTCCTAAATATACCGACACTATGGAATCTTGTACTCGTAATTGGATCAATTGGAAAACTCTTTTCCAATTATCTTATCTACCTTGGCCAAGGATTTAAAGTATTGTCTATAGGACATTCTCTCTCTCCTACCAAGAGTGGATGATCTCCTACTGTACGCTCAATTGCCTCCACCGAGTTTTCCATATACCCAATCCATTAACTATACATGACTGTCGACTCTGAAAATTCGACGGGGTCCCCTCCTTTTCAGGGAAGTCCGTGAATCCATATCGTCACCTCAAGAGGGGATGAGAAAAGAAAGTAATAAAACATCAGAAAACAACTCTCACCTCAGTCCCACACTCACATTGATCCCCGAACTTTAATCCCTTGGCGTCGCTCGATCACCAAAGAGATGGTTCAGATCATGTGGGAGGAGTATGAGAAAAGGAAATTAAGACATGTGGTCACCAGGAACCGCGGGTTCCGATTTATGAAATTAAAATTGAAAGATGACCATGTGCACCTTAGTGTGAAGAATGTGGGTTAAAGCTTCTCCTTCTTCGGCCGGCCGATGAAGAAGAGTCCTCAACGTGGTGGGTGCTTGATTTTCTATGCAAGTAGACAAATAAACAATTGAAAGAGACTATTAGAACTAGACAAAGTGGAGTATATGTAAAGAGAATAACATAAAACACACAACTGACTAGAAATTGACCAGATTCGGGTTATCTCTAACCCCTCTTTTTTTATTTTCGGATTAACATACTAAAAATAATGAAAAAAATTGTAAAAAAATAATGTGAGGATGGAGAATCACGAAACAAAGAGATATAAAAAAGAACAGAAATATTCTGAGTTGAATAGAGAAAGATATAGCCAAATCTGGGTTGTCGAAAAAGCCGAGCAGCAGTCCAGGATCTGCCAGGCGCGACTTTACTTCTGCGCTCGTCACGACCAGCCCCAATCTCGGAATCAAGTGCTGTTGATTGTAAACTGAAGAAGACTGGGAGAGGAAGAACTTTTATGAAGAGAGCTTGGGCAGCAGACGTTCACACGCTGCTGTAGAGGCTGAAGAACAGAGACCTGGCTGATCACCTGCAGAACAGCCTTCCTCTCTCTTGAACCGACTTTTCTCTCTCTAAAAACTCGAAATTATCTCTCTAAAAATCACAAAATCAATGAAGGAGGGTGGTTGGACATCTTAAGATGCCTGGGGGGTCATGCTCATGCCTTTGGAACGACCAGAATCAGAGTTAATTTATAGGAGAACGAACAGTCTCATCCGGGCTAAAAAAAAGCCACCTTGCGCCCTACCCCAGGGCGCATGCGCCCCACTGAGGGGCGCATGCGCCCCATGGAAGGGGCGCATCTCATCAATTCCGAAAAAAATGGTCTTATCCTATCGATCCGTTCAGCGGTAGAGTCCCGGTGAAAAACTGGGTCCCTCGTGCCTCAAGGGTAGGGCGCATGTGCCCTCAAGTGAGGGCACAAGGTCACGTGCCTCACTGGTAGGGCGCATGGGCACGTGCCCTGGGTCCTGGGCGCATATGACTAGGGACCCGGGCGCATGGGACTGTTTTTGCGCGTCCTTCTTCCGGAAGCCATTGCGAACACTCCCGAACTCGAAATTCGACGCCGTTTGTTGCGTTGGAAAGATAACAGGCCGAAAAAGCTTTATATAGTATCGGATTAGACATCACACCCTCACAAACTTAAGAATTTTTTCCGGAAGTTAGGGCAGTGAACAGAAGATTTAATACAGGTCAAAAATGACTCCGACGGCAAACCGGAAAGGCATGGTATGCAACAAAACATTTCCGGGGTGTGAATATGACCATAACCTTCATGCATGATCATTAGGCATTGGTCATTCAGCCAATTTCTGTGTTTACACGATTTACGTGTGGCTTTCGCTAGGAAATTATGGCTTTTTGCAGAAAACTTCGGAAAACATCCGATTTTGTTCGGCGAAGTTCCAAATCAACTTTAAAAGACCCAGCATTATTATAAGGTCAATCGCACATGTTACCCTATAAAGCATGAGTTTTATGCTCTGAATTAGACGAATTTGGCATGTCTACAGCTTGCATCGCCTTGATGTCGGCTTTGTAAGGGAATGGCATGTAATGAAGTAGAGTGATTCGGAGTGAACTGTAATGGAATGCAAGTGAGTATAGATAAATGTAGCGGAATGGAATGGTGATGGACTGAAAAGGTGGCATCAAGGTGTAGATATAGACATGCTTATCTACCTGATCCAGCAAAATGAATCTCTTTGAGTATTCTAGATCACTTTTATGTTCTATCAAAACCTCATATAATTGACTGGTAAAAGACATGCCCTTGGCACGAGAGATGAAAAAGTAAATGATAAAGGATAAAAGGATGTAGCCAACCCTCAACGTGGTGAAGAGTCCTCGAATTCGTAGGTTCATCATCAGCCATTAACCCGAACTTTGCGGTGTTCTTGTACTGTGATGGGCTAAAGTTTTTAAAAGAGAAATTGATCTTAAAATGAAAAGAATACCAATCCATCATATTTGGAATCTCAAGTTCATTCAAGTTTCACCAAAATACTCAGTTTAATTCTGAGTGGAAGAACCTCAAGTTCTAAAAGGGTTCGTTTTAAGCATAACAAAATTACTCGGGTATCGTGAAAACCATGAATCACGCTCTGGCAGAAAATCAAGTATTCGGAAAATGACAAAACAGACTTAAGCCATAATGGGATTGAAAGATAATGGTGGGACTAACATAGAGTGATGGGAAAGAAGAAACAATGGCATGACATATATGACACGGTGGGTAAAATAAAAGACATGGTGGGATAAAAGAAAGGAAAGAATAAAACATGGTGGAACAAAAAGAAAGGAATAAAACATGAAGAGATAAAATTGGTAATGATAAGAATAAAAAAAGGAGATGGATGTGAAAACATATAAAATTATGTTAAAAATAGTTGAAGATATAGATTGTCTATTGGAGGTCAAGACACCCGATTAGGAACCATCGTCCCTCCAATGTTCAATTTTGGCTTATCCATGATTGTGAAGAAATGACCAAGTCTTCGTAGATTTTGTTGAAGGGGATCTCGGGCCCAGTCATTTTCACTCTCAAGGTCTTCAACATTAATGCATATAATATGTATCAAATGGCCCTAACATAACTAAATGACAGATAGCAGGAGTGATGTGAAGTGCAAAAATGAAGTGATGGTGATGATGTGAGATTTATGAGAATGTGGATTTGAATGAAGTCTTCAGGCGTGATTTATCAACTTGCATCGACTGCCTGATTCACCAGCATCTCTGGTCCATCCTTGTCTTGCTTTCTGACGGAATACAGCACCACGATAATGTTCAGTTGGGTGGAACTTCCTCTCTTCTCGCCACAAGGTTGGCATAACCTTCCTTGGGGAACACCGATATCACCAATTCACTTGTTGGTCTTCAAAGGTTGCCTGATGGCCCTTCTCTTTTGCTTCTTCAGCTCCTGAAAACACTTAACAAAGATGATTAAATCTTCATTATGACTCATCCCTTTGCCTGTATATCGTTTGCCTTGATTTTGAGTCAAAGGGAGGAGCCTTCTTAACAAGGTAGAATAAGACAAATGACTAAAATGAAATGGGAGGTAAGGGTTGAGAGAACTTACCTGCCGTGGTGTGAATCCTCTCCTCTTCTGCATTGAAATGCCTGAAACACTTGACAGAAGGGGATTAGACCTTCACCATGACTCATCCCTTTGCCTATTATGGTCAACTTTGACTTAGGTCAAAGGAAAGAGTCTTCTTAACAAGGTAATTAAAGTAAAAAAATGAATATGCAATGCAGAAATGAAAATATGCTTGACAATCAAATAAGCATGGATGCAACTAAGGCAATGATCATGACTAAGCAAAAAAAAATTTGGATTTTCTTGAAAACAATCATTTTTTTTTGATTTTATTGAAATATTCAATTTTTTTTTTTGAAATATGTATTTTTTTGGATTTTTGAAATATCCATCTTTTGTGGATTTTTGAATTATGCAAATTTTTTTGGGGTTTTTGAAATATTCCTTTTTTTGGATTCTGAAAATATTCACTTTTTTGGATTTTTGAAATATGTATTCACTTTTTTTGTAATTTTTGAAATATTTATCTTTTTTGTAGAGAAAATGCTGGTATTTGAGACAATTCATCGGCCTTTGGGGTTTGTCAAGACTCAAATGGTAGATGCCACGTGCAAAAATAAAGTTCCCTATCTAGAATCCTTCTAACCTTCTTCCTTTGATCGGCTTGGATTCCACCTGGATTTGGTCGGTTTACCCTACCCAAGGGGTTTAAGGAGGAAGAGTATAGAGGAAGTCCTTGATAGGGTTTGAAGATGTTGAGAGGGATTTCTCTACTCTCACTCAAATTACCCATTGGGGTTCGGCCTCTTTGGGTTTTTTATATTTTTTTTCTCTTTTCTATGTGGCACATATTTGGACAGGTTTTTTTTTGACCCGTGGGGACATTGCCCATCTTTTAGTGCCTTTTGCCTTGACTATCATTCTGGGTACTCATTCGGACATGTTGATAATTTTTCTTTTTTCTAACCTGAGGGGTTCATTGCCCATCTTTTGGCACCCTTTTGTACCCTCTGAGACAGCCTCCTACTAGGGTGGGAGTGTTTTCGATACTACCCCTCTCTAATCTTCTCTCCCTATCTTGGACCGAGTAGAAGAGAATAGGGTAAGGGTACTCCTTCCATTTCTAGATTTCTTCCTTGCCTTTCGCAAATGTCAGGTTGTCTGGATTCTAGGATCGGGAGGTGTTGTGTGTGTAGGATGGTACCTACCCTTGACTTCTCATGAACAACCTAGGATCGATGACTTGAGATTATACCAGTGGTTTCTCCATTTTTATGAAAAGTACTTTTTGAGGTAAACTCCATTCCAAGGATGATTCAATTTTTCTCCATCTGCATTAGTCAATTCATATGCATTACCTGGATACTTTTCAGTTATTGCAAAAGATCCTTCCCAGTTAGGTTGTAACTTGGAGCGGGGACCCCCTGGCTTAACGAATATGCGTTTGACTACCATCTCACCGATCTCGAATTTTCTCTCGACCACCCTCTTTTGATAAAACCTTTTGAGTCTATTCTGATAAGTCCGGGCATGCTCGGCGGAGGCTAGCCTTCTTTCATCCAAGAGTTCAAGCTGTGCAAGGAGAGATTCTCGTCTCTCATCAACAGGAATATCCTTGTCGAGCTGAACTCGGAGAGATGGAAGTAATACTTCGTAAGGGACCACTGATTCCATCCCATATGCCAAAGCATATGGGGTTTGTCCAGTGGGAGTCCTTACAGAAGTACGATAAGCCCATAGAGCATCTATAAGCTTATCAGGCCAGTCGACAAATTTGCTAGACTTACAAGATTTCTTGATGATTTTGATTAAGGTCTTATTGGTGGCTTCTTCTTGACCATTGCCTTGAGGATAGTATGGTGATGAATGATACAATGAAATGCGATACCTGTTGCAAAGATCACGCAGATCTTGAGAAAGAAATTGTGGCCCATTATCGGTGACGATGTCGCTGGGGATCCCGAACCTTGCCAGGATGTTGCGCTTGATGAAGGAGCAGACTGTTGATGCTTTAATCTCCACGAATGCTTCCGCTTCAGCCCACTTTGTGAAGTACTCCATTGCCGTCAGAATGAATGATTTTGAGCGCATTTCGGAGTTGAGGTCACTCATGGGGCCAATGACATCAAAAGCCCACATGGCGAAAGGCCATGGGGCATGAATTGGATGAAGGGAAGATGCGGGAGAGTGAATTTTATCGGCATGGAGTTGACATGAATGACAGTGCCGGACAAAGATGGAGCAGTCTTCTTCTAGAGTTGGCCAATAATACCCTTGTTGGATGATTTTCTTAGCAAGGGCTTGGGCATTCACATGACCACCACAAACTCCAGAATGTGCTTCCTTCAGCACCAACTCAGCTTCTTCTTCATCAAGACATCTGAGTAAGATTCCACTTAGACTTCTCTTATAGAGCACTCCTCCTAGGATTGTATACCTCTGGGATACTCTTCTAGTTGCCTTCTTTTCTTTGGTGGTTGATCCAGGTGGGTATGACTGATCTTGGCAATACCTCGCAATCTCGTCATACCAAGGTCTCTCACCTTCTTCTAATTCTTCCAACTCACTTAAGGAGATTTATTCTTTATGTTCTAAGTATTCCTTTCTGTTGAACCTCACCTTAACCTTCAGAAAATGTCCATCCTCAATTGCTGGAATTGTCCTCTTACAAATGTGGATAGTTCGCACTTGCCTGCCTAGCGGGACAGATAGACATGAAGCTAGTGAAGCTAAGGCATCGGCGAGGATATTCTGAGAACGGGGAACATGGACAAAGGTGAGTTTGAAGAATAGCTTGATGTAGTAGGTGGTAAGCTCCTGGTAGGGTTTGAGGTTTGGATGAGAAGTTCGGTACTTGGATAGGACTTTGCGTAGGATCAATTGACTATCACCTATCACCCTCAGTTCGGTGGCACCATGGAAATGAGCGGCCTCCAGCCCAGCCAGCAAGGCTTCATACTCAGCTATGTTGTTGGTTGCTGGAAAGTTAAGCTGAAAAGCTTGTGGAATGGTGACACCTTCAGGTGACAGAAGAACAATACCTATCCCTCTACCATGAGAGTTCAGAGCCCCGTCAAAATATAATGTCCAAAGATTGGAAGATCGGACTGACATTAGTTCGTCATCCGGGAACTCCGACCGAACTGGGTCAAAGACGGGTATGGGATGATGGGCAAGGTGTTCAACAATAGCATAACCCTTGATTGCCTTCTGTGGGACATAAGTGATATCAAATTGGGATAAGAAACTCTGCCATCACCCTAACCGATCAGTCAAGACTGTCTTCTCTAACAGAAACTTAATGGGATTGATACGAGCAATGAGCTTGACTTGGTGAGCAAGAAAATAATGTTTGAGTTTCTGAACCACCCAAACAAGAGCAGCACAGGTCTTTTCTACCACAATGTACTTCAGCTCACAAGCATCAAACATCTTAGACAAGTAGTAAGTAGCTCGTTCTTTCCCTTCTTCATCAACTTGTGCAAGGATTGCCCCAAGAGAGTTCTCAAGAACTGAAATGTAGAGGACCAAGGGCTTGTCGGGAATTGGTGGTCTAAGTACAGGGGGACTTGCCAGGTATGTTTTCAACCCATCAAACGCCTCCTGGCACTTCGAATCCTATTTAAAATCGGCCCCCGCCTTGGTTAACTCATAGAAAGGTTTACACCTTTGGGAATGTTGTGAGATAAACCGGCAGACAAATTGTAGCCTCCCAATCAATCCTCGAAGCTCTTTCATATTCTTCGGGGGAGGCAAACCAATAATTGCCTTGGCCTTGTTTGGGTCGATCTCTATGCCCCTTTTGCTTACTATGAACCCAAGTAGTTTTCCTGATGAAACTCCAAATGTACATTTCTTAGGGTTCATTTTCAGCTTGTATTCTCTAGCTCGTTGCAAGACTTTTCTTAGCACTTCAGAATGATCTTCCCGACTCTTGGACTTGATAACCAAATCATCCACATACACCTCTACAAGGGTGTGCATCATGTCATGAAAGATAGCCATCATAGCCCTCTGATATGTAGCACCAGCATTCTTTAACCCAAAGGGCATGACAACATAGCAATATGTTCCCCAAGGTGTAGTGAATGAGGTCTTCTCTTGGTCCTCCTCAGCTAACCGGATCTGATTGTATCCAGAATAGCCATCCATGAATGAAAGCATTTCAAATCCAGTTGTGTTATCAACCAAAACATCGATATGAGGTAAAGGAAAATCATCCTTAGGACATGCTCGGTTCAAGTCCCTGAAGTCTATACAAATCCGAATTCATCCATCCTTCTTCATAACAGGGACTATGTTAGCCACCCATTGTGGATACAGGACAACCTTAATAAATTTTGCTTGATGTAGTTTGTCGACCTCTTCTTTCATTTTGAGTGCAATATCAGGGTGGAACCTCCTGAGCTTTTGTTTAACCGGGATAGTTCCAAGTTTCAAGGTTAATCTATGTTCAACCAATGATTTGTCTAATCCCGGCATGTCTTCATACGTCCATGCAAACGTGTCCTTATATTCTTCCAAAACTTTGATCAAACGTTGTTCTTATGAGGGAGTGAGGTTTACACTAAAGAGGATAGTCTTAGGATCTTCCAGGGTTCCTAAATTCAGTTCCTTGGTCGGTTCATTCCCTGTGGCTGATGGTTCTTCAAATATTCTAAGTCCAGATGCATATGCATCAGCCAAGTCCTCGATTTCATCCTCGGATTAGGGATCCTTCTCTGATACCACCTCATATACTCCCAAAGTATGATCTATGTTATGCTCATCCTCATATCGGATTTCATCTAGCTGGATGGTATTCTCTAAAAGTTTGGCAGCCTTGCACACTCTATGCATTTCTGTGCTAATTATTGCAGATACCTATTTGTAACTCATTTACCCCTAACTTTCCTATTTCCTAACCTAACTTGACCTACTAAAGACAAAGCTGGAAAGGTGGTTTTTATAGTGGAGGGTGTAGACACGCCAAATTGGCTTGATTCGGAGCCCTAGACTCTTATTCCATAGGCGATATCTTTTATTTGACCATTATCTGATCCGGACTACCTCGTGGAGATGAGCTAAGGACAGTGGTGGAGCCCCCCTTGTTAGGTGAGAATGGACCAATGATTTCCGAAATATTGCCGTAACCTTCAAGCGAGAGCCGCACGTGAACTGTAAAAAAACACGAAGCCTGCTCGATGACCGACCTTGAATGGTCCATAATTGAAGGTCTCGGGAGTCCCGCATGTGTTCCGTAACATTCAGGGTTTCCGAGAAGTCATTTCGGTAGGCGTCGATCAATGACGGCTTTCGTTACGGCTTTTTCGATCTGTGCTGACACGGCTATCCCGGACCACATGTTAGGCCTTTCCGGTCATCACCGGGTCTTTTCAGGTCATCCGGGTCGATTCTAGCCGTATATTTTATCAACCGGGGCTATAAGGCCGGTTCGGTCAATTTTAGGGTTTCGCGGCTTTTACGGCTTTCGATTCACGTTTACCGGGTTAATCTCAGATTTTTCGATGACTTCGGATTGTCCGATCGGACCGGACTTGTTCGGTCATCATTTCAAGTCATCCTGAGTTGACCCGAGATTTCTCGATCAGAACCGTGCTCTTTCGGATCTTCGCCCCGGGTTTCGGCTTTTCGCGAGAGGGTAAACCGGTAGAAAGCCCCGTACGAACATCTCGGGAGTCATGCCGGCTGGTTTACCGACTTGAGGAGGTGCGGGTGAAGGCAATCTTTCCAACGTGACAAACGGGAGCCGAATTGGACATCCCGTTTGCAAGATACGGCTCGCGGAACACGCGCGCAGGAGAGAGAGTGTACCGCGCCCCCGCTCCGCTTGAAAGTGGAGGGCGCGCCCTGCGCGCCCTCAAACTGGGGGCGCGCCCTGAGCGCCCCCGGTCCCTTTGAAAGGCGGGGGCGCGGTCAGTTACTTTGAATCGGAAATTACCCCGATTAGCACCTTCTAAACCGGGTTTTTGGAAGGTTTCCAGGGGAGGATTTTTACTTATTTGTACCGCGCCCCCGGTTCGGGGGCGCGTTACGTATGTCAAGTCGATTTTTAGCAATTTCCGGAAGTTTCCGTCGATTTTTAGCAGTGAGACGCCGAACGCGCCCCCGCCCGCTTTGAAACAGGGGGGCGCACAGACCGCGCCCCCGAACTGGGGGCGCGCCCTGCGCGCCCTTGGTTTGAGGGCGCGCCCTGCGCGCCCTCGTCTCCTTTGAAACGCGGGGGCGCGGTACATCCAGTTTCTAAATTTTGCACCGGCTCTCTTCCCCTATAAATTGAGGGCCATTCTCAACGACCCAAGGTTGAACCCCCGGTGCCTAGCTCGTCCCAAGGTCGTCCCAGCTCTTCTCCAAAGCCGTCCCGACGTCCAAAGGCGATCCGAAGTCAAGAAACCGATCCGGAGGTGAAGGAGAAGGCTCGATCCGGGTGTTCTTCATCAACCATCTTCATCGACTTCTGGAGAAAATCAGAGGCTTCTGCTGCAAAAGTCTTCAACATACAAATTGTTCCTCTCTTCGTCCTCTTTCGTCCCCAACTGACGGCACTCCATTCCGACCTGCCGTTTGTTCGTGGCGGTTGCTACACTGAGGGCGCGCATCCAGGTTCTATTTTTGATATTCGCCCACTTTCAGAATTTTTACTGACTTATACAGGAGGATTTCGGAGAAATCATCAACATAGAAACTCTTCCTCTTTGAGTCCTCCGTCTACTGCAACAAACAGAACTCGATTCTGACATCGGGGTCGTCCGTAACATCCTCTGCACCGAAGTCGCGCCAGAAGGGTGCAAAGCTACCCGAACCGGCCTTTTCTCAACCAACTCGGCTTCAACTCAAGCCGATCCATTCTATAAGCTTTCTCAACTCCATTAACTCTGTTTATTCATTGTTTTAAAGCATCTTTTAGTTCATTTATATCATTTTTTACCTAATCAAAAATACAAAAAAAGGGGTTAGGACTCACCCCAATCCGGTGAGTTTGATTCCAATTGCTTCTCTCTCATATTCTCTCTACAGTTACTACACTTCACAAGTCTAACCAAACTCTTCACTTGGTTTATTGTTCTAGTTGCACAGGTTGATCAAGCTAGCATTGGATTGGAGACTCTTCTTCATCGGCCGGCCGAAGAAGAAGAAGGTTGAACTCACATCCCTTTCTCCCACGCTAAGGTACACACGGTCAACTTCACTCTATTTCCATTACATAAAGCGGAGCCCGCGGCTCCTGGCGACCACACTTTATTTTTATTTCATGTTTTATTTTCATCTCCTCCTCACTCTCCTCCCACATGACCCGAACCATCTCCGGTGCTCGAGCGACGCCGTGAGATGAAAGTTCGGGGATCAATGTGAGTGTGGGACCGAGGTGAGGAGTCTTTACCGCTTTCCGAGTGTTTTCCGATTCCCACTCCCCTTTTTCCCCTATTCCATCTTTCACCTTCTTCTCTTGAGGTGCCGATCCGGGACCCGTTTTCTGGAGTCGACAGCTTTTTGGCGACCACGGTGGGACAACCAATGTCTTCAACCGTGCTAGCTTGATTCAACCGTGCAACTAGTTGTTTTCCAACATGGTTCCCGCGTGAACCGGCTTGTCTTTTATCTTCCATGTCAATCTACCTTTAAACTTGCTAATTACTCTTCCTTTAAGATTGTCCCCCATGTGGACTTGATTTCTTGTCTTTAATTTCAGCCCGGTTCCCGCGTGAACCACTTTTCTTCTTATAAACCGGTTCCCGCGTGAACCACCTTTCTTTTCCAACTCGGTTCCCGCGTGAACCAACTTACTTTCAGATCGGTCCCCGCATGGACCACCCATTTGCAGCACCTTTAGATTGGCCCCACGTGGCTCTCTTTTCATTTTGTCAACTCTTACACCGGTTCCCGCGTGAACCACCCCTTTTCCTTCAAAAACCGGTTCCCGCGTGAACCACCTTTCTTTTCCAACTCGGTTCCCGCGTGAACCAACTTACCTTCAGATCGGTCCCCGCGTGGACCACCCCTTTGCACCAATTAGATTGGCCCCACGTGGCCCTCATTTCCTTTTTCCAATCAAACAAACCGGTTCCCGCGTGAACCACCCATTTTCCCTTCAAAAAACCGGTTCCCGCGTGAACCACCTACTTTTTCAAAACTCGGCTCCCGCGTGAGCCACTTTATTTTCAATTCGGTCCCCGCGTGGACCATCCTTTTACCTTTACTTCAGATTTTTCCCCACTTGAACACTCCAACACAAGCTGGTTCCCGCGCGAACCACCTTTTAGTTGTTAGTTGCTAGTTAGTTGTTTACTCTATCATTGCTTGTCTTGCTTGCATTCACTTGCTTGGTTTATTTAATAGCTTTCATTCATGTTTGCATATTGATTGCTTCTTCTCCTTCTACCCTCCATTTTTCATTTTTGCATTAGCTTTTGCATCGGGTACCGGACTCGTTCCGATCCGTAGGGCATTCGAGGCGGGGGCTCTCTCTCCCAACACACCCTCACCCTCCAAACACCTTCTTGGTGGATTCTTACCTCTCTTCTGGGATATTCCTTCCTAGTTGATTTGGTGGTTTCCATCAAGACCTCCGTAAGTCCCCATCCGTGGAGTATTCCTCTCCGCACGATTGGGCCGGTTGTACCACTTTCCCAAAACCCGAAGAACCCAAGTACCTACTCGTGGTGAATGAGTGATAACCTTAGGTCTTGAAGATTGAAGCAATAGGAACCATACCCAATTTGAGTGAACAATTGCTAACAATCTATCTAATCTAAGGTTTCAACCCAATAATTGTCGAGTAGTCATTTTAAAACCTCGTTTGCATAACTTGCTTGCTCACAACAATTGAAAAAAAAAAAATTCTCTTTCAAAACACCTAAAAAAAAAAAAAACCTTTAATTTTTATGTTCAACTTGCTTGCCAAACAACCAAATTGAAACCAAATCAAGTCAAACAAACAACCATAACCAAACAAAAGCTCTCTTTGCATTTACACCCTTCATTTGCTTTCTTTCAACCATTTTGTAAGGAAACTTGACAGGATGCCCACTCTAAGGTCCGGAAGACACATCGGGATGTCGGACTACTGCGGCCAAGAAGAGGAGTACGAGACGGGCCACTACGAGCTGCAACAACCCATGGCTCAACCAGAGGGCCATGTCAACGCCGTCAGGGAGCCAGAAATTCAAAATCCTACTCATCAACCCGCTTCACTTAGCGTGGAGCAACTACTCCAGGGTCTATCTCTTCATCTAGACCCCGAATCTTTTTCGCTTGTGCAATCCTTGACAAAGGGAAAGATGCCCGCCACTCAAGATCCGGTCGAGGGAAATCAAGCCCCCTCACCACCTCAGTCAGCAGTCAGGCCCCAAATCATCTCTTCTCCTGGGCAACCCTGCCGTGTCTCCACTCACCCTATTATGGGGCATTCACCTAATTCTGTTCCAATTCCTATTTCCAACCTACCTCCTCCAACTCAGCCACCTAAACACTTTGCTCCCGTGGCTCAGGAATCCAGCCTCACCCAGGTGTTAATGAACAAAATCAACCAGATGGATGAGCGCTTCGAAGAGATGAGGCACCGCCTCGATTCTAAAGCCATCCCTGAAATCTCTGTCCCATCCTTCCCAGTTCTACACCTTCCTCCTTCTGAGATACCAGTCTTCCAACGTTACAACGGGACTGGTAATCCTTTCAACCATCTAAAGAGCTTCCTCTATGACTCATCATTCTGGAAAAATGACCGCAAAGCCCTTGCCTTCCTATTTCGTCGGTCATTGGATGGAGCCGCCCTTGACTGGTTCTATTCTCTTGATTCCATTGAGGCGGCGGATTTCGACATTGTCAAGACGAAGTTTCTACAGCAGGTACGGGGATAGGGTGGGGCCGGCTGCTCGATAACCGACTTAATTGCTGAAAAGATGAGGCCGGACGAGGACTTTGCCCGATTTGCCGATCGGTGGAGGGGAATGGCCGAGAGGCTTGTGGATACCATCTCGCAGGGGAGCAGTGAGGATGCTTATTGGGAACACCACGCCTAACCTTCGCAACCTTCTGATCATGCACCGTCCAACAACCATGAGTGAGTTGTGTGATAGCGCCCGCTACCTCCAAGCCCACTTTAAGGATGCATCCATGATCAACCCGTTCGACACCAAGCCCCGTAATACTAGAAAGCCTACACCTCGTAGGACCCACCACCGAAGGGGTAGTAAATAATGAGAGCATCAATGCCATGGGTAACCGTGGTGGGTACCGTCAAAGCCAATACCGTAACCCACCACCCAATCAACAATACCGCCCAGCCCCTCAACCAGCCTCCTCGGCCACAACAACAACTTGCATACAACCGAGCACCACCACAAAGAACCCACCTACAACCGAGCGCCCCAGCAACCAAATGCCTACAACCGAGCGCCTCAACAACAACATGTCTACAACCGACCACCACCACCACAACAAGCCTACAACCAAGTGCCACCACCAGCCAACCGACCTAGGAGGGGGGACCCAAGAGAGAGTACTACCCCCACCGGCCATTCCCCCTCACCGATATCTTCAACGCATTGATGGCTGAACAGCCTAGAGCTTCCAAAGGAGAGAGAAGGATGGCCGGCAAATGTTGACATGACAAAATACCGCGCTTACCATCGGTATCCCGGGCACACGGTGAATGTCCGCTTCCGGTTTAAAGATTACATTCATGACCTCAACGATCAGGGGAACATTGACTGGGCACAGATGGGAGAGTCTATACAAGCCATGAAGGCACGGCAGAATCAACCTCGGCGACAGCAAGTACAACAGCAGCCTGGCCTGGGCATAGTCCAAGATCCGCTCCCGGTACATGCACCCATACAAGCACCGGCGCCAGCACCACCAAACCAACGACTCGGCCTCGTCCACTCCACCATCGAGGAGTCAACCCACCATTCCCAGGGTTGGCAGGTCGAGGATCAAATCACTTCCATGCCCGCCGTACCAACCCCACCTACAAACCGCACCATACTCTCCATACCGAGAGCTTCCCCAGCCCACAAACTATCCAAACACCACTATCCTCACCAAACATTAACCCTCCACGGCGCTTAATCATTAGACCGCCACCAGCCTCCCAACCAAGACCCCAACCATCACCCCAACCTAACCCACCAACCACCATTAATCCTCCACGGCGTCTAATCATTAGACCGCCACCAACACCCCGTACATCACCTAACCTACCAGTCACTGCCACCCCACGACCCCTCATCATTAGACCATCACCACCAACACCCCAACCATCACCCAACATACCGGCCTCCACCAATCCACGACTCCTCATCATCCGATCCTCACCACCCCTACCTACCATGGGCTCCTCAACCTACCAACCAACCCTACCATCACCATCATCACCACTTCCCCCTACCACGCTGGCACCGGTACTTCGTAGCGGGAGGATGTTTCAAAGGGTCTTCCCCCGTGTCGTGATACAACCACAGAACAGCGAGAAGAGGAGGTGGTAGAAGAACCGTTGCCCGGCACGGCATATGACCCGTTGAAGCACTTGGACAAAATGCCGGCACGTATTTCAATTCTGAGCCGATAAAGAGGTCGAAGAATCATCGTGACATCTTGCAACAATACTTACGGCGGGTCATGGTCAATGGGGACCTCCCGCCAGAGGAGATCATTACTGTCGTGACCCCGAGGAGTGAACATCCGGCACTCACCTTCACACAACAGGAGTTGGCACGGCCGGAGATCGAAAGTACGCCTTGCGCGTTGCGTAGTCATCCGAGGCGTGGAGATCAAGTCCTGCTTGATTGACACCGGAGCATCCATAAATGTCATGCCGCCAGAAACATTGCAACTTTGCGGCATCTCCGATGAAGAAATCGAGCCTTCTGCCGTCACGGTGACCGCATATGACAACTCCCGGAAGCCGGCACGAGGAGTGGTTACGTTGGAAGTAGGGCTCGGACCGCGTACTGTCACCGCCGAGTTTCATGTTCTAGAACTGGACCCTACATTCAAAGCTATCTTGGGACGCCCGTACCTTGAGGCAATAGGAGCTGTTGCCTCCACTAATCATCAGTGTCTGAAGTTCCCATACAAGGGCCAGGTGATCAAAGTAACCAACATCCCCATTCTGAATGACGTAGATGACCCCTCTTCTGCACTACCAATATCAAAATCTGTCCAGCCGTTGGTTTCAACTACAGAGCTACCTGAGGTCATGGTATTGACAACGCCTCCGGATACCGTTGCATGGCGGATGATGAAAGGGATGGGCTATCGCCCAGAAAGGGGCCGGGAAAGGAGCCGGCAGGGGATTGTGCACCCCATTGAAGCCGTACAAAGACCAAAGAGACACGGGCTTGGCTATGAGCCCGCTCACTCCGCGGATGGTCTACCGGCCAAAAAATGCCATGGGACTCCAAAAATTCTTTATCAAAGGGGTAACCATGATGATGTCCGGGGCCAAAAAAGAAGAACCAGTCAAGAGGAAGAAGGCACCAGAGCAAGAGGAGGAGGTGGACAACCTGAGTTCATCTTTGGCTCGGTTGTTCATAGAGGAGGTAGAACCAGTCAAGGGCAAGTCCATCTCTAAACAACTTGTCCATTCGAACCCACCTCCAAACAACATCCCGCGTGAACCATATCCTTTGGTCACGTATTTCAAAATCCTCACTCTATCCCTCTTGGATTCGCTTGATGGGCTATCTAGCCCAATTCCCACTTATGGGCCAAAATGGCCACCTGAACTGATCAATGGGCCTGAGAGCCCATTCAAATCTTCTTACTCCACTGGGCTTCTATGCCCATCCAACAAACTTGGGCCCGCGTGCCCACCAGTCGGGCCCACGTGCCCTTTATATTTATTTTCTTGCTTTGGGCCCGCGTGCCCATCATTTGGGCCCACGTGCCCCTTAGATCTTTGCACCACCTTTGGGCCTATCTGCCCATTTCTTGTCATCATCGGGCCCGCGAGCCCATTTTTCTCCCATTTACTTAAGCTTTCGATTTCTGCTCGAGCCCCATCGGCTCATCCCCTTTTTGTTATTGAAAATACCCAAAATACCCAAAAAAAAATGTCCTCTCACAAACTCAGTTTTTCATTGAGGAGACGTCGCTACTTGTCTCGAAGGGTGCTCCCAACCAAGAACCCCTCTTCTTCAACTCACTGATCGATCTGCTCGATCCTTCACCCATTGTTAATACCACCTTTTCAATTCCGTCTTCTTTAGGGGTAGTTAGGGTAGAAAAGAAGAAAATTCGAGGTAAACGTGTGCCAGAAAGATATCTCCAACAAATAGCTCAAAGATGCAAGGAATGTGCAAGGTCGCCAAGGTTTTTGGAAAATACTATCCAAATTTGATGAAATCCAATATGAGGATGAATTCAATGTAGATCATACACTCGGGAGTTTACGAGGTCTTATCGAGAAAAAGATCCCGATTTCGAGGATGGAATTGAGGACTTGGCTGATGCGTATACATCTGGATTTAAAAGATTTGAAGAACCATTAGCCACGGTGGATGAACCGACAAAAGAATTGAATCTCGGAACACCGGAAGATCCCAAGACAATCCTCCTAAGCGCAAACCTCACTCCCACTGAGGAACAGAGTTTGATTAAAATTTTGGAAAAATATAAGGACACGTTCTCATGGACATACGAGGACATGCCGGGGTTAGACAACTCGTTAGTTGAACATCGTCTAACTTTGAAACCTGGAGTTACCCCGGTCAAACAAAAATTAAGGAGATTCCACCCTGATGTTGCACTTAAAATGAAAGAAGAGGTCGACAAGTTACATCAAGCAAGATTCATTAAGGTCGTCCTTTATCCGCAATGGGTGGCAAACATAGTCCCTGTCATGAAGAAGGATGGTCGAGTTCGGATCTGTATAGACTTCAGGGACTTGAACCGAGCGTGTCCTAAAGATGACTTTCCTCTACCTCATATTGACGTACTGGTTGATAACACTGCTGGATTTGAGATGTTGTCATTCATGGATGGCTATTCTGGATATAATCAAATCCGGTTGGCCGAAGAGGACCAGGAGAAGACCTCGTTCACCACACCTTGGGGAACCTACTGCTATGTCGTCATGCCCTTTGGACTGAAGAATGCTGGTGCTACCTATCAGAGGGCAATGATGGCTATCTTCCATGACGTGATGCATACCCTTGTAGAGGTGTACGTGGACGACCTGGTCGTTAAGTCCAAAAGCCGAGAAGATCACCCGGAAGTGTTGAGAAAGGTCTTGTAGAGGGCTAGGGAATATAAATTGAAGATGAACCCAAAGAAATACACGTTTGGAGTATCCTCAGGAAAACTGTTGGAGTTCATAGTGAGCAAAAGGGGCATAGAGATCGACCCAAACAAGGCCAAGGCAATCATTGGTATGCCTCCTCCGAGAAATATGAAAGAACTTCGAGGATTAATCGGGAGGTTACAGTTTGTCCGCCGGTTCATCTCACAACACTCCCAAAGGTGTAAACCTTTCTATGAGTTGACCAAGGCGGGGGCCGAGTTCAAATGGGATTCGAAGTGCCAGGATGCATTCGATGGTTTGAAAAGATACCGGCTAGTCCCCCGTGCTTAGACCACCGGTCCCCTGGCAAGCCCTTAGTTTTATATATCTCGGTTTTGGAAAATTCTCTTGGGGCTCCTTGCACAAGTTGATGAAGAAGGGAAAGAGAGGGCAACTTACTATTTGTCAAAGATCTTTGATCCATGTGAGCAGAAGTATACCGTAGTGGAGAAGACCTGTGCTGCACTAGTCTGGGTAGTTCAGAAGATTAAACACTATTTCTTAGCTCATGAGGTCAACCTTATTGCCCGCATCAATCCCATCAAATTCCTTCTGGAGAAAACTGTTCTAACTGATCGGTTAGGTCGTTGGCAGAGCTTCCTTTCTCGCCTTGATATCACCTATGTCCCCCAGAAGGCGATTAAGGGCTATGCCATTGCCGAACCTCTAGCCCATCACCCTATACCCCTCTTTGACCCGGTCCAATCGGAGCTCCCGGATGACGAACTAATGTTGATCCGATCTTCCCACCTTTGGACATTATATTTTGACGGGGCTCTGAATTCACACGGTAAGGGAATAGGAATCGTCCTTCTATCACCCGAGGGTGTCACCATTCCACAGTGCATTTCAGCTTGACTTCCCAAAGAACCAACAATATAGCCGAATATGAAGCCTTGCCGGCCGGCCGGGAGGCCGCTCATTTCTATGGTGCCACGAAATTAAGGGTGATAGGTGATAGCCAACTAATTCTTCGCCAAGTCCTAACCAAATACCGAACTTCTCATCCAAACCTCAAACCTTACCAAGAACTCACCTCTTGCTACATCAAGCTCTTTTCCAAACTAACTTTCGTCCATGTTCCTCGAGCTCAGAACATCCTTGCTGATGCCCTAGCCTCCTTAGCTTCATCCCTATCAGTCCCTCTAGGTAGACAGGTGCGGACTATTCATGTCCGTAGAAGGTCGATGCCAGCGATTAAGGATGGGCGATTTCTGAAAGTTAAGGAGAGATTTGGCAGGAAGGAGTATCTAGAGCAGAAGGAGGAAGTTTCTCTAGTCGAGTTGGAAGAGTTAGATGAGGGTGAGAGGCCTTGGTTTGATGAGATCGCAAGGTATTGTCAAGATCAAACATATCCACCTGGATCAAATGCAAAAGAAAAGAAGGCCATCAGGAGAGTATCCCAGAGGTATACCATCCTAGGAGGGGTGCTCTACAAGAGGAGCTTGAGCGGAATTTTATTGAGATGCGTTGATGAAGAAGAGGCAGAATTGGTGCTTAAGGAAGCACATTCCGGGGTCTGTGGGGGCCATGTCAATGCTCAAGCTCTTGCCAAGAAAATCATCGAGCGTGGGTATTATTGGCCAACCCCTAGAAGAGGATTGCTCCATCTTTGTCCGGCACTGTCATTCTTGCCAACTCCATGCCGACAAGATCCATTCTCCCGCATCTTCCCTTCATCCGATTCATGCCCCATGGCCCTTCGCCATGTGGGCTTTCGATATCATTGGCCCTCTAAGTGATCTTAACTCTGAAATCCGTTCCAAATCATTCATCCTGACGGCAACAGAGTACTTCACCAAGTGGGCAGAAGCGGAAGCGTTCGTGGAGATCAAGGCATCAACACTGTGCTCCTTCATCAAATGCAACATCATCGCCAGGTTCGGGATACCCAGCGACATTATCACTGACAACGGACCGCAATTTCTCTCTCAAGATCTGCGTGATCTTTGCAACAGGTACCACATTGCATTGCATCATTCATCTCCTTATTACCCGCAAGGCAATGGTCAAGCAGAAGCCACCAACAAAACTTTGATTAAAATCATCAAGAAAACTCGTAAGTCTAGCAAGTTCGCGGCCTGGCCAGATAAGCTTGTAGATGCCCTATGGGCTTATCGTAGTTCTGTACGGACCCCCGCTGGTCAAACCCCGTATGCTCTCGCATATGGGATGGAAGCGGTGGTCCCGTACGAAGTGCTCCTTCCATCACTCCGAGTTCAACTCGATAGGGACATCCCTGTCGATGAGAGACGAGAATCTCTCCTTGCACAACTTGAACTCCTAGATGAAAGAAGGTTGGCCGCTTCCGAGCATGCCCGGACTTATCAGAACCGATTGAAAAGGTTTTATCAAAAGAGGGTGGTAGAGAGAAAGTTCGAAATCGGTGAGATGGTAGTAAAACGTATATTCGTTAAGCCGGGTGGTCCCCGCTCCAAGTTGCAACCTAACTGGGAAGGGCCTTTTGTTATAACTGAAAAATATCCAGGCAATGCATATGAGCTAACCAATGCCGATGGAGAAAAATTGAACCATCCATGGAACGGCGTTTACCTCAAAAAATATTTTCCTTAGAAAAAAAAAATGGAGAATTTCTGGTATGATATCAAGTCATCGATCCAAAAGTGTTAGCTAGAAGACAAGGGTAGACATCACCTTGCACACACAACACCTCCCGATCCCAAAATCTAGATAGCCCAACACTCAAGAGAGGCAAGGCAGAACCCTGAAGGCAGAAAGGAAACCTTACCCTATTCTCTTCTGTTCGGTCCAAGATAGGTGAAGGGGACTAGAGAAGGATAGTATCGAAAATGCCCGCCACCTTAGTAGGAGGCCGTCTCATAGGGTGCAAAAGGGTGCCAAAAGATGGGCAATGAACCCCACAGGTTTAAACAAATATGTGCCTGTCTGAATGAGTACCCAAAAGAATAGAAAATGAAAAAGAAGGCACCAAAAGATGGGCAATGACCCCACAGGTCAAAGACTTGTCTAAATAAGTGCCATATGTAGAAAAGACCCGAAGAGGCCGAACCCCAACGGGCAATTTGGGCATGAGTAGAGAAACCCTCCTCAACACCCCCAGATCCTATCAAAGACTTCCTCTATTATTCTTCCATCTTAAAACCCCTAGGGTAGGGTAGACTGTCCAAACTCAGGGGGAATCCAAACCGATCAAGAGAAGAGGGCAAGAAAGATTCTAGGTAGGGAACCTTATTCACACGTGGTGCATATTGCTTGAATCTTGATCAACACTCAAAGATCGATGAATAGTCTCAATACTGGCACATTCTCCACAAAAATCCAAAAAAAAGCAAATATTTTTCAAAAACCCAAAAAAAATGAATATTTTCAAAAAAATACAAAAAAATCAAATATTTTTAAATTTTTTTTTTCAAAAATTCAAATATTTTCAAAAAAAAAAGAAAAAAAAAAGAGAAAAAAGAAATTTGAATACTTTCCAAAAATCTAAAAAAAATGCATCATCTAACTTGGCATAACCTTGCTTTTCGCCTTTGCTAGCATTCATGTTTATCTTTATGTCTTGCATGTTTCATTTCCGCATTGCATATTTACCTTCATTATCACCCCATTAAGAGGGCTCCTCCCTTTGACCTGAGTCAAAGTTGGCCATAATAGGCAAAGGGATGAGTCGTTGTGAAGATCTAATTCTCTTTTATCAAGTGTTTTCAGGGACTTTAAAATAAGAGGAAAAGGTTCTCTCAACGACAGGTAAGTTCTCTTAACTATTTCATTTCGGTCATTTAGGTTATTACACCTTGTTAAGAAGGCTCCTCTCTTTGACCTAAGTCAAGGCAGACAGCAATAGGCAAAGAGATGAGTCATGGTGAAGATTTAATCCCCTTTGATTAAGTGTTTTAGGATTCTAAGATCAAGAAGGGAGTGACTCTCGCCATAGCAGGCAAGATGACAATAGGCAAAGTGAGCACGCCAGTCCGGCCTTTTCTTCACTGATGCACACCTATTGGTGACTCTCTCGCCGAAGCCAAGCGCATCGGCATATGGAAACAAGGGGCTACGGCGGAAGAGCTGCGACCTGGTGGCCACCTCACCGGCTGGATCAAACTTAAAGTGAAGATCGGCACAGCAAGCAAGTAAAAGCGCACTGCCGAAGGGAGGACGACCCACGCAAGCTGCGGACAGTCCGCAGTACAAGTAGCCCAAAACTGAAGGCCCCAACCGCGCACCGGTCCAGATGCCGCGGATGCACGAGAGTTGATCAACCTCCAGGAAACCATCCTCCGCAGGAAACAAGAACACCACGGCAAGGCAAGCCGCGAAACCCTTTGCACCGCGCAGAATCCGGTCCTCGTCCAGACCAGGAGCCGTCAGAAGAGAGATTGTCCAAGCCACCAACTTGGGAACACTGATTCGCTTGCCGACCAACAAGGTGCTGATCTGCCGAGCCTCGACAAAATCCTGCAAGAATTCCAAGCAAGAGAGGGGTCCTGAAGGGATGAACATACCTTCAGTTTCTCCCTTCTTAGTCCGAGGGAGGCCGAGAAGGAGCTCTGCTTCTTCAAGAAGAATTGTACACTCAAAGCTGCCAAACACGAACGTGTGAGTGTCGGGATGCCAAAACTCAACAAGAGCTCCCATCAAACCGAAGTCAAGGGAGTAGCCTGAATATTGCTTGGCATGGATCAAGAGCCCGGTTAAGCCCCAATCTCGAAGAATTGCTCTGACCGACAAGCCGAGGACGTCAAGCAAGCCGGAAAGCCAGGGAGGAGAGCAATACCGGCGAGGCCCAGGGAAGTTTGGGTAATCCTACACCCAAACAGGAGGTAAGAGAAAATCTTTTTTAAGGAAAAGAAGAAGAAAATGGTTGAAAGCTAAAATTGGCAGCGAACTTACCAAGTCGGCGCCGATTCTGGCCTTCAGATGACCCGGGATGCTTGAAATACCTCGAACCGAGCCAACACGCTGCTTTTTCAAAGGAGGAGCCATCCTGGGTGTTGTTAGGACGATTTGGTCGTCCTAAGAGGAGTTTATATAGAGAAAAATGGTCCCGATTTGAATCGGATTCGGATCCGATCAAAACAGGAAACTGGGATCGAACGCGCCCCCAAGGTGGGGGCGCGCAGGCCGCGCCCCCCAACCTAGGGCGCGCTGGCCGCGCCCCCAAACTGAGGGCGCGCAGGCCGCGCCCTCGGTTCGGGGGCACGTTCGGTCAAATTTTTGAAAATTTCTCAAAAAATTCAAAAAAATTCAAAAAAAAAATTTATAGAAAAATTTCAGAAAATTTTTTAAAATCAAATACATTTATGTTTGATCTTTATTAAGGACAGGTGAACATTATTGTTCATTCGGAACTAACATTTTGATGAAAGACAGGAGTTGCTCGCGGAAACGGAGGAATGGACATGGGAAACCCCCATAACTTGCCGACTAGCATATATGTCGCTAGTCGTGTATTATTATCTTATGCATTATTTGTTGAAGACCATGAGCATAGAGAAGACTTGACCCGAGATCCCCTTCATCAAAATCTACGACGGTCGGGTCATCTCTAATGCTCACGGATAAGCCAAAGTTATGCTGTGAGGGACGATAGTTCCCGAATGGGTATCTTGACCTCATAGACAATCTATATCTTCAACTATTTGTTATACAAGTTTTGTTTTATTTTTTTGAGCCCAACATGCATCATGTAGTATTAATTGCATTACATTTTGTTTTGTCATTGCATACATCATTTCCTAATCTTCACCTTCTCACCCTCTCGATCATTCTAAATCCCACCGTGTCATTCACCATATTCTCTAGTCCCACCAACCTCCCTAATATCCCACCGTGTCTATTAATCCCACCGTGTTCGGTAACCACTTTTTGCCCTCAAATCTTTCAATTCTTTTCACCACAGAGGCCATCGCAACTTCTTTTGCTACTTATCCCACCGTGGCAGCCATTTCGTCCCGCCAAGGGCCTTCAATTTTGATCAGAACATGCACTGTCATTATCTTCACGGTCTATGATTAAACATTTGCCTTTCGGAATCTGAGATCATTCCATTCCGAATTGAATCTTGTATCTTGAAAGACTTAAATGAATCTGAGAGCCTGAATGTGCTCGATTGGTATTCTTTTACTTTTTCAAAACAAATCTTTTTTTTAAACTTTAGCCCATCACAGTACAGGAACACCGCAAAGATCGGGTTACCGGCTGATGATGAACCTACGAACCCATGTTTCGGGGACTCCCCACCGCGTTGGGGGTTGGCTATTCTTCTCTCGTGCCAATGGCACAATTATTACCAATCGAACATAGGAGGACTTGATGAAACATGGCGGTTAACCAAGAGACTTGAGGAGATTCGTCTTGCCGAATCTGGTCGATTGAGCGTGTCTATATCTACACCTTGATACCACCTTTTCAGTCCATCGCCATTTCGCTCCACTACATTCCACTACAATTCATCTCGCTTCGCTACGCTTTCTCTACGTTTCACTCCGTTCCGCTACATGTCATTCCCTTGCAAAGCCGACATCAAGGCGAGGCAAGCTGTAGACACGCCAAATTGGCTTGATTCGGAGCCCTAGACTCTTATTCCATAGGCGATATCTTTTATTTGACCATTATCTGATCCGGACTACCTCGTGGAGATGAGCTAAGGACAGTGGTGGAGCCCCCCTTGTTAGGTGAGAATGGACCAATGATTTCCGGAATATTGCCGTAACCTTCAAGCGAGAGCCGCACGTGAACTGTAAAAAAACACGAAGCCTGCTCGATGACCGACCTTGAATGGTCCATAATTGAAGGTCTCGGGAGTCCCGCATGTGTTCCGTAACATTCAGGGTTTCCGAGAAGTCATTTCGGTAGGCGTCGGTCAATGACGGCTTTCGTTACGGCTTTTTCGCTCTGTGCTGACACGGCTATCCCGGACCACATGTTAGGCCTTTCCGGTCATCACCGGGTCTTTTCAGGTCATCCGGGTCGATTCTAGCCGTATATTTTATCAACCGGGGCTATAAGGCCGGTTCGGTCAATTTTAGGGTTTCGCGGCTTTTACGGCTTTCGATTCACGTTTACCGGGTTAATCTCAGATTTTTCGATGACTTCGGATTGTCCGATCGGACCGGACTTGTTCGGTCATCATTTCAAGTCATCCTGAGTTGACCCGAGATTTCTCGATCAGAACCGTGCTCTTTCGGATCTTCGCCCCGGGTTTCGTCTTTTCGCGAGAGGGTAAACCGGTAGAAAGCCCCGTACGAACATCTCGGGAGTCATGCCGGCTGGTTTACCGACTTGAGGAGGTGCGTGTGAAGGCACTCTTTCCAACGTGACAAACGGGAGCCGAATTGGACATCCCGTTTGCAAGATACGGCTCGCGGAACACGCGCGCAGGAGAGAGAGTGTACCGCGCCCCCGCTCCGCTTGAAAGTGGAGGGCGCGCCCTGCGCGCCCTCAAACTGGGGGCGCGCCCTGAGCGCCCCCGGTCCCTTTGAAAGGCGGGGGCGCGGTCAGTTACTTTGAATCGGAAATTACCCCGATTAGCACCTTCTAAACCGGGTTTTTGGAAGGTTTCCAGGGGAGGATTTTCACTTATTTGTACCGCGCCCCCGGTTCGGGGGCGCGTTACGTATGTCAAGTCGATTTTTAGCAATTTCCGGAAGTTTCCGTCGATTTTTAGCGTGAGACGCCGAACGCGCCCCCGCCCGCTTTGAAACAGGGGGCGCGCAGACCGCGCCCGAACCGGGGCGCGCCTGCGCGCCCTTGGTTTGAGGGCGCGCCCTGCGCGCCCTCGTCTCCTTTGAAACGCGGGGACGCGGTACATCCAGTTTCTAAATTTTGCACCGGCTCTCTTCCCCTATAAATTGAGGGCCATTCTCAACGACCCAAGGTTGAACCCCCGGTGCCTAGCTCGTCCCAAGGTCATCCCAGCTCTTCTCCAAAGCCGTCCCGACGTCCAAAGGCGATCCGAAGTCAAGAAACCGATCCGGAGGTGAAGGAGAAGGCTCGATCCGGGTGTTCTTCATCAACCATCTTCATCGACTTCTGGAGAAAATCCGAGGCTTCTGCTGCAAAAGTCTTCAACATACAAATTGTTCCTCTCTTCGTCCTCTTTCGTCCCCAACTGACGGCACTCCATTCCGACCTGCCGTTTGTTCGTGGCGGTTGCTACACTGAGGGCGCGCATCCATGTTCTATTTTTGATATCCGCCCACTTTCAGAATTTTTACTGACTTATACAGGAGGATTTCAGAGAAATCATCAACATATAAACTCTTCCTCTTTGAGTCCTCCGTCTACTTCAACAAACGGAACTCGATTCTGACATCGGGGTCGTCCGTAACATCCTCTGCACCGAAGTCGCGCCAGAAGGGTGCAAAGCTACCCGAACCGGCCTTTTCTCAACCAACTCGGCTTCAACTCAAGCCGATCCATTCTATAAGCTTTCTCAACTCCATTAACTCTGTTTATTCATTGTTTTAAAGCATCTTTTAGTTCATTTATATCATTTTTTACCTAATCAAAAATACAAAAAAAAGGGGTTAGGACTCACCCCAATCCGGTGAGTTCGATTCCAATTGCTTCTCTCTCATATTCTCTCTACAGTTACTACACTTCACAAGTCTAACCAAACTCTTCACTTGGTTTATTGTTCTAGTTGCACAGGTTGATCAAGCTAGCATTGGATTGGAGACTCTTCTTCATCGGCCGGCCGAAGAAGAAGAAGGTTGAACTCACATCCCTTTCTCCCACGCTAAGGTACACACGGTCAACTTCACTCTATTTCCATTACAAAAAGCGGAGCCCGCGGCTCCTGGCGACCACACTTTATTTTTATTTCATGTTTTAATTTCATCTCCTCCTCACTCTCCTCCCACATGACCCGAACCATCTCCGGTGCTCGAGCGACGCCGTGAGATGAAAGTTCGGGGATCAATGTGAGTGTGGGACCGAGGTGAGGAGTCTTTACCGCTTTCCGAGTGTTTTCCGATTCCCACTCCCCTTTTTCCCCTATTCCATCTTTCACCTTCTTCTCTTGAGGTGCCGATCCGGGACCCGTTTTCTGGAGTCGACAGAGGGAGGATCGAGTAAATCGATCAATGATTCAGAAAAGAGGGATCCCTGATTGGGAGCACCCTCTGGGATGAGTAGAGACGTCTCCTCGATGGAAATGTGAATTTCAGAGAAGACGTTTTTTTTGGAAATTTCAAGTAAAAAGATAGAATGAGTCAGCATGACTCGAGGTTTGCTGGAAACTGACTGAATTAATAGAAAGAAAAACTTAAGAATAAAGGGGAAAAATGGGCTCGTGGGCCCAATGGTAACAGAAAGTGGACACATGGGTCCAAAACTGATGAAAAAAGTAAACGGGTATGTGGACCCGATCTCAGAAATGGATGGGCATGTGAGCCCATGTTGGAAAGAACCCTCAGTTCTAAAGTTGATGAGGGAAGTAAATGGGCAAGCTGGCCCAGTAAGAGTGGAAGGTTGAAGAGGGCACATGGGCCCAAAGTGGGTAAGTGGGCCCGGAAGCCCATCCAAAAGATCTAGAAACAAAGGTATGAGGTTCAAGCATGGGATTGTTGTATTTGGACCTCGTGGAATGGTTTTGACTTGGGTGGTAACTTTCTCAACATGGTGATCCAAAATTGGTTTGCCCTTGAGTGGTTCCTGGTGCTCTTCCCCACTTGAAAATAGACGAGTCAAAGATAAGCATACGTTTTCCAAGTCTTCTTCTTCATCTAGAGCCTTCCTTCTCTTGACAACTGTAATGAAACTTTTGTCATCTTCAGCCATCATCATGGTCTCCCCTTTGATAAAGAAGGTGTGGAGTCCCATGGCATATCCTGGCTGGAAGATCCTCCTTGGGATGGAATCCTCTTCGTATCCCAACCCCTACCTACGTAGCCTTTTCACAGTTTGAATCGGCTGAGTGATTCCTTGAAGATCCTTGCCTAAACCTTTTCCAGGCTGATAGCCTAGTTTCATCATCATCCGCCATCCCACTGTGTTGGGAAGAGAGGTGGTCATACATCTGACTTCTGGTAAATCTCCCATTGAGATATGGGGTTGCATTGACAAACCAAGGGGTGTAAAAGTAGGAACATTCATCTCGTCCCTTATAGGCATGCTAGTCACTTTGACCACTTGTACTTTAAAAGGAAACTTTATGCACTGGTGGTTTGTTGAAGCCACAGCTCCTATTGCCTCCAAGTATGGCCTCCCAAGTATAGCCCGAAAAGTTGGATCTAATTCTAGAACATGAAAATCCGTTGTGACCGTACATGGTCCAAGTTTAACTTCTAGAGTGACCACCCCACGTGCAGACTTCTTGGAGTTGTCGTAGGCCGTCACCATGGCACAGGATGGCTTGATTTCTTGCTTAGAAATGCCACACAACTGCAAAGTTTCTGGCGGCATAACGTTGATAGAAACTCCAATGTCAACCAAACATGATTTCACTTCGACATTGCAGATGATAACTGCCACATGCAAAGTATATCTCCTGACCTCTGGATCTGATAATTCTTCCTGATAGAAAGTGAGTGTTGGGTGCTCACTTCTAGGGGCTAACACTGTAGTTATCTTTTCAGGTGGGATATCTTCACTCACCATGACCCTTTGCAAGTACTACTATAGAATCTCCTGGTGCACCTTTGATCTTTTGATCAACTCAAGTATGGAAATACGGGCCGGTGTCTTATCTAAATGTTTCAACAGATCATAGGCCGTGCCCGGCATGGTTCTTCTACTTGTTCCTCCTCCACTGGATCCTGCGGTTGAGTACCGGCTTGGGGAAAGAGTCGCTGGAACATCCTCCCACTCCGAAGCACTGGGGCTATTTGGCGGTCGGGTAGAGGTGACTGGTTAACTGGGATGGATTGTGGTGGAACAGGTGGTGTAGGTACATGTATGATAGGTAATGGGATCGATGGTTCTGGGATGATGGGGTTAGTTGGTAGAGGGGTAGGATTTGGAGGTGGTAGTGATGGTGATACCGGTGGCCTAATAAGAAGAGGCCGGGGTGCAGAAGTGGTTGGTGAGTTTAATGAAGGTGTAGGTTGTGGGATTGGTTGTGGTGTTGGTGGTATGATAGGTTGGGGTTTTGGAGTGGTAGAGCTCGTAGGTCGGGGGTTCGTGTTTGGTGGTGATTGTGGTGGTCGGATGAGCAAGGGCCGGTGTGTAGCAATGGTTGAAGGAGGTGTAGTTAGAGAGGGGGCTGGCCTAATGATGGGTCGGCGAGAAGAAGTGGCGGCCAGTGGTTGGGTTATTGAGCTTTGTGGTAGTTGTGGAGTAGAAGGTGCACGAATTATTTGTCTAGGAGGGTTCCTAGCAGGAGACCTAGCTGGGTTGACTAGCATGGTTGCATTTTGGTTTTCTAGTTGCCAACCTTGAGCACGGCTGGCATCTCCCTAGACAATGGAGTGTACTAGACCAATTCCTGGGTTTGGATGTGCTGGTGCCGGTGCTGGAGCAGGAGCATGTAATGGGAGCGGATTCTGAACAATCCCCAATTCAGGTTGTTGTTGAGGTTGAGCCGGTGGACGCTGCCACTGCTGCTGCCTAGCCTTCATAGCTTGTATGCATTCCCCCATTTGAGCCCAATCAATGCTGCCTTGGTCATTCAGATCGTGGATGTAATCCTTGAATTGAAAACATACTTCTATAGTGTGACCAGGACACCGGTGGTAAGCACAGTATCGGGACATATCTACATTTGTTGGCCAAACCTCTCTTTCCTTGGGCAAATCCAACTGTTTCTCCGCCATGAGTACATTGAAGATGTCGGTCAAGGAGTAAGGGAGTTGTTGGTAGTTCTCTCTCCTAGGACCTCCCCTTCGTGGTGCCTGATTGGGTGGTGGCGGTGCCCTATTGTAGGTAGGTTGACGAGGTTGCTGGGGTTGTGCTACTGTTTGAGGGGGTTGTTGTGGTTGTCGTGGTTGTTGTGGCCTAACCTGTTGTTGAGGGGGGTAATAGGAAAGGTTTTGTGGTGGGTTTCTGAACTGATTTTGACGGTTCCCTCCCTGGTTCCCCACAATGTTTATAGCTTCATTGTTGACCACTCCTTCGGTTGTAGGCCCAGCTAGTGCAGAGGGGGTTTTCCTGAAGTTTCTAGGTTTATGATCAAAAGGGTTTATCATGGTGGCATCTTTGAAGTGGGCTTGCAAGTATCGGGCACTGTCATAGAGTTCATTCATTGTGGTAGGACGGTGCATGATCAATACATTCCTTAGGGCAGGTGTAGTGTTGCCAATAAGCATCTTTACTTGTTCCCCTTCAGAAATCACATCTGTCAATTTCTCTACCATTCCCCTCCAGCGATCAGCAAACTTTATGAAGTCCTCTTCGGGCTTCATCTTCTCAGCAATCAAGTCTATAATGGAGCATACTGGTGCCACCCGGTCTCTGTATCTTTGCAAGAATTTGGTCTTCACAATATCAAAGTCTCCTACCTCAAAGGAGTCGAGTGAGTAGAACCATTCCAATGCAGACCCTTCTAGTGATCGTCGAAACAAGAAGGCAAGAACCCTACGATCATTTTTCCAGAATGAGGACTCGTAGAGAAAATCTTTAAGGTGGAGAAAAGGATAGCAAGCACCATTGTAGCGGTGATAAACTAGTAGCTCAGAAGGTGGCAAGTGGAGAACTGGCAGAGAAGGAATAGAAATCTTAGGAACTGACTTGGAGTCCAGGCGACATCTCAGCTCTTCATAACGTTCATTCATCTGCGTGAGCTGATCTATGATTGCCTAGGTGAGAGCAGGTTCTTGGTTTACTGGTGGGGATATGTGGTTAGAGACATGATTCTGGAATTGAGGAGCATGACTTGGCAAATTTACTGAAGATTGTCCCATGACTTGATGGGCCAAGGGAGCAACATGGTTAAAATAAGATGGTTGAATAAATGAGGGTTGGACCACAGATGGTTGAACTATAGATGGTTGAACTACAGATGGTTGAACTAGTGATGGTTGTGTTAATGATGGTTGAATCATAGATTGTTGGACAACAGGTGGTTGAACAAAGGGTGACTGAATAAGTGATGGTCGAACCATAGGACAAGGAGATGAAGCAACTTGGTTGGCTTCAGCCTGATCTGAGGCACTTTTTCCCTTCACCATGGATTGTATGCGGGCGTAGGTTTCTGGGTCGGTATAGAGGGACAACTCCCTAAAGAGTTGTTCAACATCACGGGGATTAGATGGTTGAGGGACCTCTTGCGCTTCTGACTCAAACAATGGATTAACACGACCATCTAACGGATTTGGTTGATGACCCATCTCGCGCTCTCGGTGTTCAGCTTGTTCCGCCATTCCAACGTGCCTTCCAGACCTTAGTTGCATTGAACTTCAAAGAACAAACAAGTTGACAAAGTAAACAAAGAACTTTTTTTTTGGTTTTTAGTATTTTGCAAAAAGTTAGAGGTTTGAATTTTTGTTTGACAAACAAGTGATGCAAAGACTTGAAAGCAAAATTACGCAATGATTTTGATTAAACCTTAGGTTTATAAATTTGTTAAGAATTGTTCTCTCAACAAATGGGTTAGGATCCTAACTCCAATCTCTAATGACCTAGGTTTCACACAATCTCACCACGCGTAGGTAACATAGGATGCTTCGGGTTTTGGGGAGTGGTACAACCAACCCGATCGTGAAGAGGAATACTCCACGTATGAAGAATTACGGAGGCCTTGATGAAAGCCAACCAAGTCAACTAGGAAGGAATATCCCAGAAGAGATGTCAGAATCCACCAAGAGGGTGTTTGGATGAGAGAGGTAAATGGGAGAGTGAGCTCCCACCTCAAAAAAGTGTAAAAGAAGGAGGTAGAGAGAAGGAGTAGAGAATGCAATCAAGTAATAAAACAAGAAATGAGCAAAACATAAGCTTAAATAAACAAGCAATCAACACCAGACAAGCAATTAGAAACTAGACAAGCAACTAGAAACTAGAATCTAGACTTGTTTCTTATGTGAGCCAAATGGAGATAGTGAAAAGTGATGGAAAGAAGAGGGTTCAGATATGATAGCCAAGCAAAAGGGTGGTCCATGTGGGGACCGATGTAAGAATAAGCTGGTTCACGTGGGAACGGGGGTAAAAAGTAAAGGTGGTTCACGTGGGAACCGGTTTTGGGTAAAAAGGGGTGGTTCACGTGGGAACCGAAGTAAAGAAAGAGATTGGTACAAGTGGGAACCGGTTTAAATAAAATGACAGAAGTTAAATGGCATACTTGGCACTTCAGATCTGATGAAAGATGAGTGAAATAAGAAATTTTGAGATGGCATGAAATTAAGAAAGGTGGAAAGAAGGAAAGGCTCACGTGGGAACCGGTCTAGAACTAGAACTATTTGCAAACAAAACACTTAGCACCCACGGTTAAAGACATTGCTTGTCCCACCGTGGTCGCCACAAAGTTGTCAACTCTGAAAATTCGACGGGGTCCTCTCCTTTTCAAGGAAGTTTGTGAATCCAGATCGTCATCCCAAGAGGGGATGAAAAAAGAAAGGAATAAAACATCGGAAAGCAACTCTCACCTCGGTCCCACACTCACATTGATCCCCGAACTTTCATCCCTTGGCGTCGCTCGATCACCAAAGAGACGGCTTGGGTCATATGGGAGGATTATGAGAAGAAGGAAATTAAGACATGTGGTCGCCAAGAACCGCGGGTTCCGATTTATGAAATTAAAATTGAAAGATGATCGTGTGTACCTTAGTGTGAAGAATGTGGGTTAAAGCTTCTCCTTCTTCGGCCGGCCGATGAAGAAGAGTCCTCAACGTGGTGGGTGCTTGATTTTCTATGCAACTAGACAAATAAACAAGTGAAAGAGACTATTATAACTAGACAAAGTGGAGTATATGTAAAGAGAATAACATAAAACACACAACTGACTAGAAACTGACCAGATTCGGGTTATCTCTAACCCCTCTTTTTTTATTTTCGTATTAACATAATAAAAAAATACCAAAAAATATAAAAAAAAATGATGTGAAGATGGAGAATCACGAAACAAAGAGATAGGAAAAAGAACAGAAAGATTCTGAGTTGAATAGAGAAAGATATAGCCAAATCTGGGTTGTCGAAAAAGCCGAGCAGCAGTCCAGGATCTGCCAGGTACGACTTTGTTTCTGCACTCGTCACGACCAGCCCCAATCTCAGAATCAAGTGCCGTTGATTGAAAACTGAAGAAGACTGGGAGAGGAAGAACTTTGATGAAGAGAGCTCAGGCAACAGACGTTCACACGCTTCTGTAGAGGCTGAAGAACAGAGACCTGGCTTATCACATGCAGAACAGCCTTCCTCTCTCTTGAACCGACTTTTCTCTCTCTAAAAACTCGAAATTCTCTCTCTAAAAATCACAAAATCAATGCAGGAGGGTGGTTGGACGTCTTAAGATGCCTGGGGGGTCGTGCTCATGCCTTTGGAATGACTAGAATCAGAGTTAATTTATAGGAGAATGAATAGTCTCATCCGGGCTAAAAAAAAGGCCACCTTGCGCCCTACCCCAGGGTGCATGCGCCCCACTGAGGGGCGCATGCGCCCCCTGGAAGGGGCGCATCTCATCAATTCCTAAAAAATGGTCTTAACCTATCGATCCGTTCAGAGGTAGAGTCCCGGTGAAAAACTGGGTCCCTCGTGCCTCAAGGGTAGGTCACATGTGCCCTCAAGTGAGGGCACAAGGTCACGTGCCTCACTGGTAGGGCGCATGGGCACGTGCCCTGGGTCCTGGGCGCATGTGACTAGGGACCCGGGCGCATGGGACTGTTTTTGCGCGTCCTTCTTCCGGAAGCCATTGCGAACACTCCCGAACTCGAAATTCGACGCCGTTTGTTGCGTTGGAAAGATAACAGGCCAAAAAAGCTTTATATAGTATAGGATTAGCCATCACACCCTCACAAACTTAAGAATTTTTTCCGGAAGTTAGGGCAGTGAACAGAAGATCCAATACAGGTCAAAAATGACTCCGACGGCAAACCGGAAAGGCACGATATGAAACAAAACATTTCCGGGGTGTGAATATGACCATAACCTTCATGCATGATCATTAGGCATTGGTCATTCAGCCAATTTCTGTGTTTACATGATTTACGTGTGGCTTTCGCTAGGAAATTATGGCTTTTTGCAGAAAACTTCGGAAAACATCCGATTTCGTTCGGCGAAGTTCCAAATCAACTTTAAAAGACCCAGCATTATTATAAGGTCAATCGCACATGTTACCCTATAAAACATGAGTTTTATGCTCTGAATTAGACGAATTTGGCATGTCTACAATGACTACAATACTAAGTGATCCATAAGTCAATAGTCAAAGTACATGGTACGCCAGGCAAGACATCTTCAGCAACACATGTCAAGGATCCAACTATGCAACCATGATGATAGAATACCCTGATCAATAGTTCGATAAGATTGTCGACTCCAGAAATGGGGCTCTCTTTCTTTAGGGTTCATGAATCCGGATTGCCACCTCAAGAGGAGATGAGAAAGAAAGAAAGAAAAAATAGAAAACAATTTACCTCGGTCCCACACTCACATTGATCCCCGAACTTTCATCCCTCGGCGTCGTTCGATCACCGAAGAGATGGTTCAGGTCATGTGGGAGGAGGATGAGAAGAAGAAAACATAATACATTGATGTGGTCTCAAGGAACCGCGAGTTCCACTTTATGCAATAAAATGACGGTGTATACCTTAGTGGGAAGAGTGCGGGTTAAAGCACCTCCTTCTTCGGTCGGCCGATGAAGAAGAGTGCTCAACGAGTGGGTGCTTGGTTTCTTGTGCAGTCAGACAATAAAACAAATGAAAAGATAATTAGAACTAAAAAAAGTGGAGTATATGTAAAGAAAATGACATGAAACATACAACTGAAAGGAAACTGACCAGATTCGAGTTATCTCTAACCCCTTTTTTATTTTTAAGATTAAAAGACTAAAACTAATGTAAAAAATGTAAAAAAAAATAATATAAGGATGGAGAATAACAAAACAAAAGTAGGAAAATAACAAAAAATTTCTGAGAAGAATTGACAGAGATATGACCAAATCTAGGTTGTCGAAGAAGCCGAACAGCAATCCAGGATCTTCCAGGAGCAACTTTGCTTCAGAGCTTGCCATGACCAGCCCCAACCTCAAAATAATGTGCCGTCAATTGAAAACAGAAGAAGCTTTGGAGAGGAAGAACTTTGATATTGAGAGCATGGACAGCAGACATTCACACGCTGTTGTGAAAGCTCATAAACAGATACCTAGCAGATCACCTACAGACCGGCCTTCCTCTCTCCTGATTCGACTTTTCTCTCTCTAAAACTCAAAATTCTAACTCTAAAATTTACAAAATCAATGCAGGAGGGATCTTGGATGTCTTGAAAACCCCAGGGGGCCTTGAACCAACCTCTGGAATGACCAAAATCGGAGTCTATTTATAGGAGAAAACCAGCGTGATCCATCCCTAGAAAATAGGGTCCTTGCGCCCTGGCCTATGGCCTAGGGCACATACGCCCTCTCCTGGGGGTGCATGTAATCCACCCAAAAAATTAGATCCAATCCGATCAAAAATTTTGATCCAATCCTGTCAGAGGTAGAGTCCCAATCGAAAACTGGTTCCCTTGTGCCCCCGATCAGGGGCACATGGCCATGTGCCTCAAGATGGGGGCACATGGTCATGTGCCCTAGGGGCAGGGCACATGTGCCCTGGGACCAGGAAGCATGTGACTAGTTCTGTGCATCTGTGTTCCGGAAGCCATTGTGGACACTCCCGAACTCAAAATTCAACGTTGTTTGTTACGTTGCAAAAATAACAGGCCGAAGAAGCATTGTACGGAAATGTAACAGACATAAAACTCTCCAAAACTTTAAAATTTTATCCAAAAGTTAGTACAGTGAACAAAAGATCTGATACTGACCGAAATTATTCTGACGACCAAATGGAAAGACACGGCATGAAATAAAACATGTCTGAAACATAAATATGACCATAACCTTCAATGCATGATCATTAGGCATTGGTTTCATGGCCAATTTTTATGTTTACACAATTTACGCATGGCTTTCGCTCGAAAATTATGGCTTTGTGTGGAAAACTCCTGAAAATGTCCGATTTCATTCGACAAAGCTCCAAATCAACATTAAAAGACCCGGCATCATTATAAGATCAATCACGCATGTTACCCTATAAAACATGAGTTTTGTACTCTGAATTAGGCAAATTTGGCATGTCTACAGCTTGCCTCAACTTGATGTCGGCTTTGTGAGGGAATGGCATGTAATGAAGCAGAGTGATTCAAAGTGAACTGTAATGGAATGCAAGTGAGCGTAGATGAATGTAGTGGAATGAAATGGTGATGGACTGAAAAGGTGGCATCAAGGTGTAGATATAGACATGCTTATCAACCCAATTCAGCAAAATGAATCTCGCTGAATATTCTAGATCACTTTCATGTTCCATCAAAACCTCATATAATTGATTGGAAAAAGACATGTTGTTGGCACGAGAGATAATAAATAAAAAGATAAAGCAGTAGCCAACCCTCAATGCGGTGAGGAGTCCTCGAATTCATAGGTTCATCATCAGCCAGCAACCTAAACTTTGTGGTGTTCTTGTACTGTGATGGGCTAAAGTTTAAAAGAGAAATTGATTTAAAAATGAAGAGAATACCAATCCGTCATATATTGAATCTCAAGCTCATTCAAGTTTCATCAAAATACTCAGTTTAATTCTAAGTAGAATAACCTCAAGTTCTAAAGGGGTTCATTTAAGCATAACAAAATTACTCGGGTATCATGAAAACCGTGAATCACGCTTTGGCAGAAAACCCAGATATTTAGGCAAGAACAAAATAGACTCAAGCCACGGTGGGATTGAAAGATGACAGTGGGACTAACATAGAATGGTGAGACAAGAGAAACAATGGCATGACAATTGCCATGGTGGAATAAACAAATGTGATAGAATAAAAACTTAGTGGAATAACAGACACGGCGAGATAACAGATTAAGTAACGAAAACATGGTAGGACAACATTGGCAATAATGATGAAGAATGAAAAAGAGATGGATGCGAAGACATAAAGTATTATGTAGAGAATAGTTGAAGATATAGATTGTCTATTGGAGGTCAATACACCTGATTAAGAACCATCGTCCCTCCAATATTCAAGTTTGGCTTATCTGTGAGTGTGATGAAATGACCAAATTGTCGTAAATTTTGTTGAAGGGGATCTCAGGCCCAGTCATCTCCACCCTCAAGGTCTTCAACATCAATGCATATAATATATATTAAATAAACCTAAGATAACTATATGACAAAGTGATGTGAAGCACAAAATGGAATGTTAATGATGATGTAAGGATAATAATGTGAAATTGATGATGAAAATTTGCAACTGTATCAAAAATGTGAGCTGACACACTTCAGGCTTCACCCTTGCTATCTGAGTTCCTTTCTTTTCACCGCAGGGCTAGTATGAAGTTCTTTCGGGAATACCGATCTCACTAATTCACCTGCTAGACTTAAAATGCTGCCTACACATTTCTGAATAGTACCCAATAGATGAAATTGTCATATGAAGCATATTGTTCCCAAAATGGATAATTGAAGTTTTCACTATTGGAACCATCATTTGGAGGTCAAAACAATGTTTTTGATGGTGGTTCCTTTAGCGAAAATGTAATTTTCAACATTCCAAACAATTTCTGATTTTTTGAGATTTTTTTGAACTTTTAGTTCATGTTACCCCGATCAGGGGCACGTGCCCATGTGCCTGGGAGATGGGGCACATGGCCATGTGCCCCCAGATGATGGCACATGCGCCCTAGGGAATTTATTTTTTTTACAAAAAAAGTACCTGATGGCCCTTCTCTTTTTGCCTCTTTAACTTCTGAAAACACTTAACAAAGATGATTAAATTTTTATCATGACTCGTCCCTTCGCCAATTTATCATTTGCCTTGATTTTGAGTCCAAGGGAGGAGCTTTCTTAACAAGGTGGAATAAATAAATGACTTAAATGAAATAGGGGCAAGGGTTGAGAGAACTTACCTACCGTGGTGAGAATCTTCTCCTCTTACCTTAAAGCCCCTGAAACACATAATAGAAGGGGATTAGATCTTCACGATGACTCATCCCCTTGCCTATTATGGCCAACTTTGACTTAGGTCAAAGGAAAGAGCCTTCTTAACATGATAATTAAAGCCAAAATGAACATGCGATGCAGGAATAGAAATATGCATGACAAAAAGGTAAACATGGATGTAACTAAGGCAATGATTATGACTAAGCTAAAATGATACATTTTTTTTGAATTTTCTTAAAAATATTCAATTTTTTTGAATTTTTGTAAATTTGAAATATTCACTTTTTTGGATTTTTGAAATATTCAATATTTGAATGTTTAAAATATTCAATTTTTTGGATTTTTGAAAATATTTAATTTTTTGGGAATTTTAAAAATATTTAATTTTTTGTGAAGAAAATGTTGGTATTTGATATAATTCATCGTTCTTTGGGGTTTGTCAAGACTCAAGTGGTAGATACCATATGCCAAATAAAGTTCCCTACCTAGAATCTTTCTAACCTTCTTCCTTTGATCGGCTTGGGTTTCACCTGAATTTGGTCGATTTACACCACCATAGGGGTTTAAGGAGGAAGAGTATAGAGGAAGTCCTTGATAGGGTTTGAAGATGTAGAGAGAGATTTCTCTACTCATCCAAATTACCCGTTGGGGTTCGACCTCTTCAGGTCTTTCCGATTTTTTTGCTCTTTTATGTGGCACATATTTGGACAGGTTTTTGACCCATGGGAACATTGCCCATCTTTTAGTGCCTTTTTTCCTTGACTATCATTTTTAGTATTCATTCAGACATGTTGATCATTTTCTTTTTAACCTGAGGGGTCTATTGCCCATCTTTTGGCACCCTTTTTGCACCCTCCGAGACAGCCTCCTGCTAGGGTGGTGGGTATTTTCGATACTATCCCTCTCTAATCTCTTCTCCTTATCTTGGACCAAGTAGAAGAGAATAGGGTAAGGGTATTCCTTTCACTTCTAAGTTTTTGCCTTGCCTTTTACAAGTGTCGGTTGTTTGGATTCTAGGATCAGGAGGTGTTGTGTGTGTGGGATGGTACCTACCCTTAACTTCTCACGAATAGCCTAGGATCAATGACTTGAGGTTATACCAATGGTTTCTCCATTTTTTATCTAAAATACTTTTTGAGATAAACTCCATTCCAAGGATGAATCAAATCTTCTCCATCTGCATTAGTCAATTCATATGCAATTCTTGGATACCTTTCAGTGATTACGAAAGGCCCTTCCCAGTTAAGTTGTAATTTGGAGCAGGGACCCCCTGACTTAAAGAAAATCATTTTAATGACCATCTCACTGATCTCAAATTTTCTTTCGACCACCCTCTTTTGATAAAACATTTTATGTCTATTTTGATATGTCTGGGCATGCTCGGTAGCAGGTAGTCTTCTTTCATCCAAGAGTTCAAGCTGTGCAAGGAGAGATTCTCGTCTCTCATCAACAGGAAGATGTGGGAACCTCGGGAATCATTTTGATTCTTAGAACATATTTTTTTGTTTTTGTCTGTTTTGAAATATCGACATCTGAATTTTCTAGTAAGGTAGGTGATAGACCATAAAAATACTAGATAGTCCGGGTGATATTAACAGAGTATAGAACAGAGGTTCGGGTTCTGTGAAAATATTTTTGACCTCTCTCCATCAGATGGTGCGAATATCCAATGTTCATTTACATCGAGCAAACACTCGAACACCCTTGATTAACTGCGATAGCAATCTTGTTTGACGAGAGCGTGCACATCCACAACATATAAAGAACACAAAGGGCCCTGGCCTTTCAGGCCCGATGAGATGCAAACAAGTTTGATTAGATTTATTTTGGACTTGACTTATACTGATTTATGAATTGATTTTGATGTGGTTTGAAATGTTGATTTCATATTTTGATTTGACTAGGATTTGAATGAAATTTGTTTTGAGCTTGTTTGAATTGTTTGGTTTGTTTTACTTCAATTGGTTGAAGTTTATTTTATTTTTTATTTGAACTTGATATTTTAAATGTGTTTATCAATTTTAACTTGTTTAAGTTTAATTGACATGTGTTGAGTCATTTTCATGTGATTTTCTCATGTCGGTTGGTGTTTTCATACCAATTTGGGTGTGTTCGGTACGTTTTAGATGTTTTGAAGTTTGGTTCAAATTGATTAAACTTGAACTTCAGATTGTTAATGATCAGAATGTGACATGTTTTAAGATGAATTTCAGATGCATTAATGCTTTCTTTTTGTGTTCTTTTCAATTGATTGTGAATTGTTTGATTTGCACTTGTTTAGGAAATTGAATTCCAAAGGATTAAGTGCATTGAATCAATTTTTTCAATTTGTATTAAATCTGATTTTTGTTGAATGTTAAAGCTTTAAAGATCTGTTTTAAGCATGTTTTAAGGTTGGTTTGAATGTATTTTCATATTTAATTAAGTTAACTTCAGATTTGATTAACTCTTGTTCGGTTTGCATCACATCCGGTCTGTCAGGCTAGTGTCAATGCCCAGTCACATGCAATCAGCTCGGCACTTGAAATGTTCATGTTCAAAGTATTCCACATCAATGTACATTAGATGTGGCAGTTCATATGCCATGTTCAATGTTGTCAATGGTGCAAATATGTGAATGTCCTTCCCTTGGTGTAAAATCTACTTGATTGTGACAATTTTGGCAGTATGCCGCCTTATTTTCCAATCGGTGTGAAATTTTACCCGTCTTACAAGGCATAGTCATTTGACTTTCCAAGTAGTGGGAAGGGTCCATCTGTAGTGGGAAGCGTGCCCCATGCCTACGCTCGGGTCAGCATTCTGGTACATGCCAGATGAGCCGCCCAATGGAGCGTCCAGTTGTGGACTAACTCCTTATTTAATTTTGGCATTTTGCCTTCAGATTTAATTAAGGTTTATTTTAAGTGTCCAAGGCCCAATGGGCCAGCTTCATCAGCACAATGGGCTGGTCTTCATGTCTCATGGCCTGAGAAGGCCAGCTTTATATCATGTCAGCCCAGTTGGCCCATTCTTGAGCTTCATGGGCCCCGGCGGCCTGCTTTGAGCTTCATGACCCAATGGGCCTGATTTGCACCTCCATGGCCCGGTTGGCCTAATTTGCACTCCATTTTTGTACCTTGAAATCTTGCTATAGCAGCAAGGTAGGTGAACCTCAGAGGGGCTGGAATGGGTTGGCTAAGGCGCTGTTTAGGTGGGCTTTTGGTAGGACTGCACAAGGGGCAGGTTTTGGTGTGAACTAGGACTAGTTTAGGAATGCACAAAGGGCATTTTGACATGTAGAAATCAGGGCCACCTGGCTTAGTTGTTGACCCGTCCGGAGGATTCCAAGAGGCCCGAGCTGTCACCCCTCCTTCCACACATTAAAGAGGCTGTTTGGTTTGTTTGGGGGTGCTGTAGGATCTGCATTGGGTGTGTTGCACATAGGGCAAACTAGGTGACCATCAAAGGGGCCTGACATGGGTGCTCACAAGGGGGGCAGAACTTGGGCCAGAAAGGGGGCCTGTTTGGGATGCCATTCGGGGCCTGATTGGGGGAGGCAGGAGGTGCATGTTCAAGTGACCATAAGTGGGGTCGAACAAGGCATGATAGTGGAAGGTTTAGGGGCTGAAATGGAGGGCCAAAAGTGTGCACAAGGGGGCTGGTTCAGAGGCCTGTTTTAAGGGACAGCAAGGGGCTGTTTTTGTGATGGCCAAATAGAGGGTACCCTTGGGGCTAAAGGATGGCTTTATGTAGACCAACATGAAGGGAACTCAAAGGGGCTGAATGGGCATTACTCAGAGGGTATGCCACAGTGGAGATGGGTAGAAAAGAGAAGAGGAAGAGTAGAATTAAAGGACTACATCGGAGCACACTTCTCCTACTCACCGGTTTTTTCTTCTCTCTTGCACTGCAGGTGGTGTTGAAGATGATGGGCTGAAGGTGCCACCAATCCCTTATTCTCTTGATTTTGGATGAGAAAAGTGGGTCTTCTCCTTTATGATGTTGATGGATGGAGCAAAGGGATGAAGAGAGCTTGCTGCACTTGCTGAAGTTGGCACACCAATCAGGTGGGATGGTTGCACCTGCTGCTGGCGCACCTGCTGGAGGAAGACTTTTTCTTCTTCTTCTTCTTCACTTGGCACACAAAAAATGGGTAGTAGATATTCCTTACTTGATGCTGAATATGTCCAAGCAATGTGAGGAAGGCTTGGAGCAGGGTAGAGGGCACACCAAAGAGAAGAATGGGCTGGAGCAGAGCTGGCGCACAGGTGGGCTGAGCTAGCTTTGACCAAGGCCAGATGGGGGGCCTTTTTATAGAGGATTGGAGACCCATATAAAGCTGAGGAAGAGGCTGAGAGGTTGAGAGTCCTAATTCCCAAAGATTTCTATTTTTACTAGACTTTTAATTGGGCTAGACATCTAACCAAGGTGTGGTGTATGTAAGATGCAATCTGGCGCACCAGCTCCTACCTTTTAGGTGAGTGTGCGCACATGGCAGGTGGGAATGGGTTGAAGTTCGACCAAAGCATCCCCATATGATGGTTAAGATAAGCCTTGGATGATAAGGCTCATATGGGATGAGGATAAATCAAGGGAGTGGTTGATGGTGATAAGGATAAGCCATGGGAGGTTGAGGTGGTTGAGGATGAGAAGCTGGCACACCTGCCCCTACATTGTAGGGTGTTGGCGCACCTAATATTATATTTAAGGGCATTGAATGTTCAATGAAGGTGGGAAAGAGCTGGGTTCGGCCAGATGCAGCTTGGGTTAGCCCACTTTGGGTTAATTTTAACCCGGGTTTGATCGAAGTGCTCCCGATCCGACAGATACAATAAATCCTGACCGAAATCAATTAGAAACACCTTGAATTAATCCCAAAAAATATGAAATGAGCTATGATGACCATTTATCATGTGATCCACCAAGATGTGTGGCTGAGATCTCCCAAATTGCTTTGGATTTCTGATTTCCCTGATCGGGGCGATCTCGACCTTTGATAATGCCAAAAACTGTAATTGAGTGCCATTACCTTCTCCCATTGGCCAAATTTATTTTTAATGCATCAATATTCATGAGATCCAAGTTTTGGGTCATGAAAATTGAAATTTTCAGCCCATGGGTGGATCCGGAGCTGATCGGACCATTATGCCCCTGGTGCGACGACATACGGCTTTCCGTCCAGATTTGCTCTTTCTTGCATATCTCTTCATCCGAGGGTCGGATTTTCAATACGTTTCGAGCATTCCCTAGATCTATCCAACCTTGACAATGTGGTAAAGTTGGAATTCCATGTTAGAGTCTCAATTTGTCCCAAAGTGTTGGGGGCAAAATGGTCATTTTGGCCTTTCGATGTCCGTTTTCTATGTTTTGGGCACTGTTGCGAAGCTCTCGACCGGGTATATGCAATGATCACATTATATTGGCCATTTTTGGCATGTTAAGCCATGCCAAGGCATTTCCAGAGCCTGTTTGCATCATCTATTCTTGAATTTTTGAATTTGGGTCAAATTTTCTGCACCGGCTTCGGCATTGCTAAAATTTGTATCAAGCAAGCTAAGCAGAAAAATTTGATGCCAATAGAAGAAAACATGGAAAACAACAACTCACCTCGGTCCCACACTCACATTGATACCTAAATTTTCATCTTTCAGCGTTGCTCGATCATCGAAGAGACGGTTCACGTCATGTGGGAGGAGGATGAGAAGAAAAAAATTTAGGACATTGATGTGGTCGCCAAGAACCGCGGGTTCTGCTTTATGCAATAAAAATGACTGTGTACCTTAGCGCGAAGAGTGCAGGTTAAAGCTTCTCATTCTTTGGTCGGCCACTGAAGAAGAGTCCTCAACTAGTGGGTGTTTGGTTTAGCGCTCGCCACGACCAGCCCCGACCTCATAATCACATGCCGTTGGTTGTAAATAGAAGAAGACTCGGAGAGGAAGAACTTTTATGTTGACAGTTCAGGCAGAAAACGTCCACACACTGCTATAGAAGTCGATGAAGAGATACCTAGCAGATCACCTACAGACCGACCTTCCTCTCTCCTGGACCAACTTCTCTTTTTGTAAAAATTCAAAAATTTCACTCTAAAAATTACAAAATTGATGCATAAGGGAGCTTGGATGTCTTGAGAAGCCCAAGGGGTCATGTTCCAGACTCTGAAACAACTAGAATCGGAGTCTACTTAAAGGAGAAAAACTGGCCCAATCCTTCTTAAAAAATAGGTGAGCCCTGGTCCATGGCACATGTGCCCCTTGAAGGGGGCGCATGTTATCTCTTCGAAAAATTCAGCCCAATCCGATCGAAAATTTTGATCCGATCCGGTGAAAGTAGAGTCCCAATCGGAAATTGGTTCCCTCATGCCCCTGATCGGGGGCACATGGCCATGCACCTCATGATGAAGGCACATGGTCACGTGCCCTAGGGTAGGGCACATGTGCCCTAGGACCAGGGTGCATGGGACTAGTTTTGCATGTCTTTGTTCGGGAAGCCATTGCGAACACTCCTAAAATGGGAATTCAACATAGTTTGTTGCGTTGGAAAGATAACAGGTCGAATAAGCTTTTAAAAACAATGAATCAGCCATCATACTTTCCAACACTTTAGAATTTTATCCGGAATTTAGGATAGTGAATGGAAGATCTGATACTGGTCGAAATTATTCCGACGGCCAACTGGAATGACACAGCATGAAACAAAACTTATCCAGAATATGAATCTGACCATAAACTTCAATGCATGATCATTAGGCATTGGAAACCTGGTCAATTTTTGTGTTTACATGATTTATGTGTGGTTTTCGCTCAGAAATTATGGCTTTATGCGAAAAAGTCTGAAAAACATCCGATTTCATTCGGCAAAGCTCTAAATCAACACTAAAAGAACCTGACATCATTTTAAGATCAATCACACATGTTACTTTATAAAACATGAGTTTTATGCTCTGAATTAGGCAAAAATTGGCGTGTCTACATCTTGCCTCGCATTGATGTCGGCTTTCTAAGTGAATGGCATGTAATGAAGAAGAGTGATTTGGAGTGAATTGTATTGGAATGCAGGTGAGCGTAGATGAATGTAGAAGAATGAAATGGTGATGTACTAAAAAGGTGGCATCAAGGTGTAGATATTGACATGCTTATCTACCTGATTCAGCAGAACGAATCTTGTTGAATATTCTGTATCACTTTCATGTTCCATCAAAACCTCATATAATCAATTGGTACAAGACATGTCATTGGCACGAGAGATGAAAAATAAAAGAAGTAGCCAACCCTCAATGTGGTGAGGAGTCCCTAAATTCTTAGGTTCATCATCAGTCAGCAACCCAAACATTGCGATGTTCTTGTACCATAATGGGCTAAAGTTTAAAAGAGATTGATTTTAAAATGAAAAGAATACCAATCCATCATATTTGGAATCTCATGTTCATTTAACTTTCACCAAAATACCCAGCTTAATTCTATGTAGAATAACTTCAAGTTCTAAAAGGGTTCATTTTTAAGCACAACAAAATTGCTTGGGTATCATGAAAACTGTGAATCACGCTCTGGCAGAAAACCTGGTTACTCGGACAATGACAAAATAGACTCAAGCCATAGTGGGATTGAAAGATAATGGTGGGACTAACATAGAATGATGAGATAAAAGATACAATTGCATCACAATTGCCATGCTGGAATACACGGTGGGATAACAGAGATAGTAGGTAATAGAAACATGGTGGGACAAAATTGACAATGATGAAGATTAAAAAAAAGATGAGTGTTAAAACATAAAAAATTATGTAGAAAATAGTTGAAGATATAGATTATCCATTGGAGGTCAAGACACCTAGTTAGGAACCATTGTCCCTCCAATGTTCAATTTTGGCTTATCCATGAGTGTGAAGAAATGACCAAGCCATCGTAGATTTTGTTTAAGGGGATCTCAGGCCCAGTCATCTTCACCCTCATGGTCTTCAACATCAATGCATGTGATACACATTAAATGAACCTAACATAACTAAATGACAAATGGTAGAAGTGATGTGAAGTACATAACGGAATGCTAATGATAATGTGAAGATAAGAATGTGAAATTGATAATAAAATTTTGCAAGTGTATCCGAAATGTGAGCTGACACACTTCCGGCTTCACCCTTGCTATCTAAGAAAAGTCTTTAGGTGGTGGTACTAACATAGTCCATCAACTTCCATCGACCACCTAATTCATCAGCATCATTGTTCCATCCACATCTTGTCTTTTGATGGAATACAGCACTATGATAATGTTCAACTAGGTGGTGCTTTCTTTCTTTTCCATGTAGGGTTGGTAAGAAGTTCCTTCGGGAACACTGATCTCACTAATTCACCTGCTGGACTTAAAATGTTGCTTGCACATTTCTGATTAGTACCCAACAGACGGAATTATCATATGAAGCACATTTTTCCCAAAATAGACAACTGAAGTTTTCACTATTAAAACCATCATTTGGAAGTAAAAACAATGTTTTTGATGGTGATTCCTTTAGAAAAAATGTCATCCTCAACATTGTGAACAAGAGCTCATCAGTGGCACCAATGGCAGCACGAGCAACATTGTTGTGTCGATAGGCGACGAAGATATGTTATACTAGTGAGAGAAGTGGTAGGAGCTGCAAAGCACGATGGAGGATGCTTTATGTAGGGGGGTGGCTACATGCAAAGATGGGAACCAAGGTGCTCGATAGCGGCAGCAATGGACGAACATGCCGCTTTGATAACAGTGTTGTATCGAATGAGCAAGCAAGGAGATTGGCAATGCAATGAGATGTTACATTCTTATAAAATATAGAGGAAGAGGAACCTCGTGAAATTGAGAATGAACCTTTAATCATAATAGATGATGATTATTACAATGAAGACTCTAGAAATGATCTACCAATTGAAGAAGAACCTAAGATAGCATAACAAGCTCAGCAAGAAGTAGTTAAGAATCAGAAAAATCCTATGATAGAAGGACCATCTGATATATCTACAATTGACAACAAGAGAACTAGAACTCTGCCTACATGGATAGATGATTTCTATTTATACTAATGTGAGTCTTCATGTCTTATAGTAGATATTGATGAGGAAAATCACACAGATCCAATAAATTACATAGATGACATGAAATCTTACAAATTAGAATTATGGCTAGAAGCTATGAAAGAAGAAATAAACTTCATGAAAATTAATAGAGTGTGGGAACTATGTGATTTGCCTAGGAATAGGAAGGCTATTTGGTGTAAATAGGTATTTAAAAGAAAGTTTTGAGCCGACGGGTCTATAGAAAAGTATAAGGCCTAGCCAGTTGCTAAGGGGTTTAATTAGAAGGTAGGTATTGATTTTTAAAAAAACCTATTCTCTTGTGGCAAAGTTTGCATCTACAAGGATGCTATTAGCAATTGATTCATATCTTGACTTAGAATTTACATGTTGGATGTCAAGACCGCATTCCTCAGCGGAGAGTTGGAAGAAGATATATATATGCAACACCTGATGGGTTCTAGGTGAAAGGAAAAAAGAATAAGATATGTAAATTAAGAAAATCCTTGTATGAATTAAAGCAATCATCTAGACAATGGTATCTCAAATTTTATGATATGATTATTCAACTTGACTTTATTTCAAATTAGTTGGATAAATGTGTGTATATTATGAAGAGTGGAAGCATGGTTATTATATTATCTTTGTACGTGAATGATATATTGCTCACCAGAAATGTTAAATCTGAGGTATGTCCTTGGTGTCTAGATTGAGATGGACAAGAAGTTTAGATGTTTTGACTATAAACCAGGAAAACTACATATGATTTGTACTGAGAAGATTTGGGATGCAGAATTACAATATGACAAATAAACCACTGGTTTATGAAAAAAAGTTAAGCAATGAGCAATGTCCCGAAGAGGGGCAAGGCTCACTTAACATGCCTTATGCTCAAGTTGTTGGAAGCTTAATGAATGCAATACTTTGTACCAGACCTAATATAGCATTTGCAATAAGCTTAGTGAGAAGAAATCAAAGTAATTTTGAACCAGCACATTGAGAAGCTATTAAGATGATTATGAAGTACATAAAGTGTACATTGCATCATATGTTAGTATACCAAGCATAAACACTTGAAGTGTTTTGTTACTCTGATGTAGATTTTGGAGGGGATAAAGATGATAGAAAGTCTACTTCAGGACATTTACTCATTTTTGGTGGTGCAGATGTTTCTTGGAGTAGTAAGAAATAGGGATGTGTGGTAATATACACATAGGAAGTTGAGTATATTATTTGTGGTATGGCTACTACTCACGTCATCTAGATTAGAGGATTTTTTATTGATTTAGGTCTCAATTTGGTTGATGGGCCAATAGTGATTTGTTGTGACAATCAGGCTACCATTAGCTTGATTAATAGTGAATCGAATAGCTTAAGAGAAAAGTATATAAAAGTACTGTATCATTATACATAGGATATTGTGCAGAAAGGGGAGATAAAGGTGTTATAGCCTCACTAGTGATATGATTGCCGATCTTTTGACAAAGAGTATCTCGGTGAAAAATTTTATTAAGCATGTTGACTTAATGGGACTCAAAAATATAAGTTAATGATAATATTCTTAAATAATGATATTATTCACAAGTGGTAAAAGAAAATACATGCATTTTATGAATAATGAATGTATACGAATATATATGTATCTCATGGATAGTGGGAGTACATAAAAATTAATATACATCTCATAGATAGTGGGAGTGTATGCAAATACATTTATTTTACATATAGTTAGTGTAAGGAATCGTCCATAAAAATTTGGTGCAGCGAAAGCGATGATTCCTATGGGTTCCTTTAGACTCTGTCTCAATTGGAATCGAACGACGAAAATCGAAAACTGATCAAATCGGGTTCAAATATACCTGATAGGGACTCATATAATCCCATGGAGAGGAGGAGATGAGCTTCTCAAGCTCTTCAAACCGTTCAAGTGTACGGTCTCCAGCAGTATCTGTTGATTCTGAAAATTCGACGGGCCTATCCTTTTTAGGGAAGTCAGTGAATCCAGATCGTCACCTCAAGAGGGAATGAGAAAGAAAGAAAGAAAACACGGAAAGCAACTCTCACCTCGGTCCCACACTCATATTGATCCCCGAACTTTCATCCCTTGGCGTCGCTCGATCACCAAAGAGATGGTTCGGGTCATGTGGGAGGAGGGTGAGAAGTAGAAAATTAAGACATGTGGTCGTCAGGAATCGCGGGTTCCGATTTATGAAATTAAAGATGACCGTGTGTACCTTAGCGTGAAGAGTATGTGTCAAAGTTTCTCCTTCTTCGGTCGACCGATGAAGAAGAGTCCTCAACGCGTGGGTGCTTGATTTTCTATGTAACTAGACAAATAAACAAGTGAAAAGGACAATTAGAACTAAACAAAGTATATGTAAATAAAATGACATGAAACATACAATTGACTAGAAACTGACCGGATTCAGGTTATCTCTAACCCCTCTTTTTCTATTTTCGGATTAACAGACTAAAAATAATACAAAAAATGTAAAAAAATAATATGATGATTGAGAATGATGAAACAAATGGATAGGAAAAAGAAGAGAAAGATTCTAAATAGAATAAAGAGATATATGGCCAAATCTGGGTCGTCGAAAAAGCCAAGCAGCAGTCCAGGATCTGCCAAGCGTGACATTGATTCTGCACTCACCACGACCAGCCCCGACCTCAGAATTATGTGCCATTTATTGAAAACTGAAGAAGACTTTGAGAGGAAGAACTTTTATGTAACGAGTTCTGGAAGCAGACGTTTACACACTGTTGTAGAAGCCGAAGAAGGGAGACCTGACAGATCACCTGCAGACCAGCCTTCCCCTCTCTTGAACTGACTTTTATCTCTCTAAAAACTTGAAATTCTCTCTCTAAAAATCACAAAATAGATGTAGGAGGGAGCTTGGAGGTCTTGAGATGCCTGGGGGGTCGTGCACATGCCTTTGGAACGACCGGAATCGGAGTTTATTTATAGGAGAACGATAGGTCTTATCAGGGCTAAAAAACAGGTGAATTGCGCCCTACCCCAGGGCGCATGTGCCCTAGTGTAGGGCGCATGTGCCCCACCTTGGGGTGCATGCGCCCCCTGGAGGGGGCGCATCTTATCCTCCCTGTAAAATTAACTCGATCCGATCGAAAAGTTCAATCTGATCTATTAAGAGGAAGAGTCCCGGTCAAAAACTAGTTCCCTCGTGCCCTCGATCGGGGGCACAAGGCCACGTGCTTCAGGGGGCGCATGGGCACGTGCCCTGGGTCCTGGGAGCATGTGACTAGGGACCCGGGCACATGGGACTATTTTGCGCGTCCTTCTTCCGGAAGCCATTGCGAACACTCCCGAACTCGGAATTCGACGCCGTTTGTTGTGTTGGAAACATAACAGGCCAAAGAAGCTCTTTATAGAATTGGATAAGCCATCACACCCTCCAAAACTTCAGAATTTTATTCATAAGTTAGGATAGTGAACAGAAGATCCGATACTGGTCGGAATGACTCCGATGGCCGACCGGAAAGACACGACATGAAACAAAACTTGTCCGGAGTGTGAATCTGACCGTAACCTTCAATGTATTATCATTAGGCATTGGTCATTCAGCTAATTTACATGTTTACATGATTTACGTGTGGCTTTCGCTCAAAAATTATGGCTTTGTGTGATAAACTTCAGAAAACATCCGATTTCGTTCACAAAGCTCCAAATGAACCTTAAAAGACCCGTCATCTCTATAAGGTCAATCACACATGTTACCCTATAAAACATAAGTTTTTATGCTCTGAATTAGGCGAATTTGGCGTCTCTACAGCTTGCCTCGCCTTGATGTCGGCTTTGTAAGGGAATGGCATGTAATAAAGCGAAGTGTTTCGGAGTGAACTGTAATGGAATGCAAGTGAGCGTAGATGAATGTAGCGGAATGGAATGGTGATGGACTAAAAAGGTGGCATCAAGGTGTAGATATAGACACGCTTATCTACCCGATCCAACAAAATGAATCTCTTTAAGTATTCTAGATCACTTTCATGTTCCACCAAAACCTCACATAATTGATTGGTAAAAGACATGCCATTGGCACAAGAGATGAAAAATAAAGGATAAAGGATGTAGCCAACCCTTAGCGCGGTGAGGAGTCCTTGAATTCGTAGGTTCATCATCAGCCAGCAACTCGAACTTTGTGGTGTTCTTGTACTGTGATGGGCTAAAATTTGAAAGAGAAATTGATTTTAAAATGAAAAGAATACCAATCCATCATATTTGGAATCTCAAGTTCATTCAAGTTTCACCAAAATACTCAGTTTAATTCTGAGTGGAATAATCTCAAATTCTAAAAGGGTTTGTTTTAAGCGTAACAAAATTGCTCGGGTATCGTGAAAACCATGAATCATGCTCTGGCAGAAAACCTGATTAAACAAAAATAATAGACAGACATAAGCCATAGTGGGATTGAAAGATAATGGTGGGACTAACATAAAATGATGGAAAAGAAGAAACAATGGCATGACAAACATGGTGGGATAAAAATAAAAGACACGGTGGAATAAAAGAAAGGAAAGTATAAAACATTGTGGGATAAGATAAAAGAGTAAAACATGGTGGGATAACATTGGTAATGATGAAGAATGAAAAAGAGATGGATATGAAAATATAGAAAATTATGTAGAAAATAGTTGAAGATATAGATTGTCTATTGGAGGTCAAGACACCTGATTAGGAACCATCGTTGTCGACTCCAGAAAATAGGTTCCGGATCGGCACCTCAAGAGAAGGTGAAAGATATAATATGGGAAAAAAGAGTGAATCGGAAAACACTCAGAAAGCAGTAAAGAGTCCTCACCTCGGTCCCACACTCACATTGATCCCCGAACTTTCATCTCATGGCGTCGCTCGAGCACCGGAGATGGTTCGGGTCATGTGGGAGGAGAGTGAGGAATAGAATGACTTAAAGCATGAAAGAGGTGGTCACCAGGAGCCGTGGGCTCTGCTTTATGGAATAAAAGATAAGATTAAGTTGAATTGACCATGTGTACCTTAGCGTGGGAGATTGGGATGTGAGTTCAACCTTCTTCTTCTTCGGCCGGCCGATGAAGAAGAGTCCAACCGATGTTAGCTTGATGTACCTGTGCAATTAGTAGACAAATAAGATAAGAAAACAAGTGAAAGAAGGATTAGAACTGAAGGAAGTGTGGTAACTGTAAAAGCAATAACATAAAACAACAATTGGAAACAAACTCACCGGATTCGGGGTTAGCCCTAACCCCTTTTTTTGTTTTTTGTGATATATGAAATGATGCAAAACAGAATAAAAATGATGCTTAAATATGAACTAAATGATATGAATGAAGAGTTAACAAAGAGAATATGAATGATTAAAGATAACACAACCTAGGCAAAGTGGCAACCGGGTTGGACAGATTCAATGTAAATTGCGCAGCTCTAATGCAAATACCGCAGCAGACAGAACCGATGTCAAAATCAAGTGTTGTTTATTTCAAAATAAAGATAAATCACCAAGGGTTTTTTTATATGAAGGCAAATTTTATTTAATATTATGATAAGTAATCTGAATTTACTTGATAAGATGAATCTTGGACAATGAAGTTCTAAAAACTTCCAGCATAATGTCGATGTAGGATGTGCTATGGGCACTACAGATATCCAAATTAATTTATTCTTGTTTTAAATAAAAAAGGACTCACCGGGAAACAATTTATATGAAGGATGTATAGTCTAAATATACCATTAAATGTACTGAAATGGACTGAGAAAACAATGACTTAGAAGAGAAGACTTCGGATCTGTCTGTATAGCGCCGGTGTTGAAGCCGTAACAAGCCGAGGGAATGTCAGAATTGATCTTTGTTTGTTGGATACGAAATATATATTGATGAATCACACTTATTCTGAATAAAGTCAGGCAAGAAAGTGACTATAAAGATCTGTAGAAGCTGATGATCAGAAGTGCATCAAGTCGGAGCATAGACTGGCTTCTTTCTCAATTCGAGATGATCTCCGAGCACCGGGACAAAGAGAGAACAATTTTGGGAGGTTCGGACGAGCCTAGAATGGCTGTAATATGAGGAAAAGAGTGATGGAAGATGGGGATTCCCTTCTTAGGTCGTTCATATGAGTCTCCCTTTATAAGGGATGAAAAACAGATCAAAAAATAGCAAGTTTTGATACATCCGACCATAGGTTGGATTTCCTCCATTTAATATTGAAAATTTTCATATTGAGGCATTTATAAACTTACCAAAATGATTGATATGGATTGGAAATCGTGGATCACCTTCCCCATGTTCAAAATATGTCTCCACTTGAAGAGGAAACAAATCTAGTATAAAAATAGCAAGTTTTGATGTATAAGACAACAAGTTGAATTGCCATCATTTGATGATGCTAATTTCGACCATGAAGCTTTTAGATACTATAAGAAGTATGAAGGAGTAAAAAGGAAGGTAAGGTTGTGAATTGGTCAGATATGTGCCCAATGGGCTGGGCTTGCATGCAATTGGGCTTGATCGGTGCTGCGTGCGGACAGAACTGCACATTTGACTTCTAAAAGGCGCTGTAGACAAATGGTAGATCAGAATTGAATTCCGTTTGTTGCATTGAAAAGAGGACTCATAGAGGAATATTATTTATGTTTAAGACTTATTCATTGGATTTCCACATAATTCTTTGAAAAAATTTCAAAGTAGAGAATATGCTGGGAAAAGCATAATCTGGCACATCACCAAGAGGTGCAACATTGCTGCAAAGACCACCAAGAGCAACATAGAAGTTAGAATAGGATATCATTTGTAAAAAATGAATTTAATTAGAGATTAACAACTCTTCCTCAAATTTCTAGTGAACTCCTCGGCTTGTCCAAAATAATGATTCAACTTGATTTTGATGGTCTAAAAGAGATGTTGCCAATGGAATAAAGGTTTAAACCCCAAATAAGGCCAAATTGGCGTGTCTATAGCTTGCCTCACCTTGATGTCGGCTTTGAAAGGGAATGTTATGTAGTGAAGTGAAGTGAAATGTAGAGGAATGTAGCTAAGTGAAATAAGTTGTAATGGAATGCAGTGGAGCGAAATAGCAATGGACTGAAAAGGTGGTATCAAGGTATAGATATAGACACGCTCAACGACCAAATTCGGCAAAGAGAATCTGTTCATGTTCCTCGGATTACTGTCATGTTTCATCAAGTCTTCATATGTTCAATTGGTAAGAGATGTGACATTGGCACGAGAGAAGAATAGCCAACCCCCAACGTGGTGGGGAGTCACCGAAACATGGGTTCGTAGGTTCATCATCTACCGGTAACCCGATATTTGTGGTGTTCATGTACTAAGATGGGCTAAGGTTTTAAAAGAGATTTGTTTTTTGTAAAGTAAAAGAATACCAGTCGAGCATATTCAGGCTCTCAGATTCATTTGAGTTTTCCAAAAGACATGATTTGATTCAGAATGGAATGATCTTGATTCCAAAAGGCAAATGTTTAGGCACAATCAACAGACCGTGAAGATAATGGTGGTCAAGAATGATGATCAAAATGGGTGCCCATGGTGGGATGAGGTGATTGCCATGGTGGCATGAATAGTGTTGAAATGGCCACGGTGGGATAGAAGTGAAAGATGTTGAGGAACACATGGTGATTTATCAAACATAATGGGATTAACAGACACGGTGGGATTAACAAACATAGTGGGATTAGAAAACACGGTGGGATTAGAAAGATTGGAATTGGGGTACACGATGGGAAGAAGGGACCCGGTAGTGTTCAGAAATATCCAAACAGAAGTAGAAAATCATGAATGATGTATGCAATGACAACGAAAAATGCAATGTAACTAATATTACATGATGCATGCTGGGCTCAAGAAAATAAAAACAAAACTTGTATAACAATTAGTTGAAGATATAGATTGTCTATGAGGTCAAGATACCCATTCGGGAACCATCGTCCCTCATTGCATAAATTTGGCTTATCCGTGAGTACAAAGAATGACCCGACCGTCGTGGATTTTGATGAAGGGGATCTCGGGTCTGCTCTTCTTTGCATTCACGATCTTCAACATCAATGCATAAAATAAATACTAATGCACCTAATATATGCTAAGAAAGGAAAAAGTTAATGGTGAGTTTGCGATGTGATGACATGCATTCTCACAAAAGAGTTCATGTGTCCTAATGAGGACACAGAGTGAAAGTTTCTCGGCAAAGTTGAGGCCAAGGTAATGATGACACCTCCTCCTGAGAATCCTCAAGGGAGGGAAGTGGTGAGCATCGCCTTATTGAAATCTTGAAAAATGCTCCTTGGCAAAGTTGAGGCCGAGGTCATGGTGACACCTCCTCCTAAGAATCCTTGGGGGAGGGAAGTGGCGAGCATCGCCTTGTTGTGCAATTCTCCTTGTTTGTTCTTTGTGCCTGAAACACTTGAAAAACAAGATTAGAATGCTAGTATGGCTTATCCCCCTTGCAAGTTGCAGTATGTCTTGACCTTTGTCAAGGGGTGTAGCCTTCTTAAGGGTGTAAAAAAAATAAAGCAGCAAATATGCAATGAAATATTTGAAACATGAGAGACTAAGAATAAATATGAATATAAATACGAGAATTCAAACGAAGCATGGTGATAAAAAAATTGAAAATTTTATTGGAATTCGAAAAGAAGTTTTGTTAAAAGATTAATTTTTTTGGGGATTTTGAAAATATTCATTTTTTGGAGTTTTGAAAAAATTTAATTTTTTTGGATTTTTGAAGATATTCAACTTTTTTGAAAACAAATTTTTTTGGGAGAGAAAAAATCAGTATTGACACAAGTTCTCATCACTTGGTTGTTATTCTAGGTTCACTGGTATATACCATGTGCAAAATGGGGTTCCTTACCGAGAATCTTTTTTTTGACCTTCAACCTTTGATCGGCCAGAGTTTAGCTTTGATTTGTTGGTCCACCCATACCCGGGGGGGAGGGGGTTAAGAATGAAGAATTGATAGGAAGTCCTTGATAGGCTTTGGAGATGTCAAGAGAGATTTCTCTACTTGCACCTAATTGCTCGTTGGGGTTCGGCCTCTTCGGGTCTTTTCTTCTTTATTAACAAACCTATTTTCTTGTGGCACACATTCGGACAGGTCTTTGACCTGTGGGGTCATTGCCCATCTTTTGGTGCCTTTTTCATTTTCTACATTTTGGGTACTCATTAAGACAGGCCCATATTTGTTTAAACCTGTGGGGTTCATTGCCCATCTTTTGGCACCTTTTTTCTTTGGAGAAGTTGGACCTTCTAAGATGGCCTCCTACTAGGGCGGAGGATGCTTTCGATACTCTCCCCCTCTAATCCCCTACGCCTATCTTGGTCCGAATAGAAGAGAGTAGGGTAAGGGTTTTACTTCCATCTCTATGCTTTGCCTATCTTCTCTTAGGTGTTGGGTCATCCGGATTCTGAGATAGGGACATGTTGTTTGTGTAGTATGGTATCTACCCTCAAATCCTAGAGAACATCCTAGGACATGTGGACTCAAGTCATACTAGTAGTTCTCTCCCTTTTTTAGGTAGATTACATTCCAGAGGTGAATCAATTGAAAACATGCCTTGCATTGTAAAGAATTCATTAAGATAAAACAAAAAGTACCTATCGTCAATCATAAATTTCTCTCAAGTAAGATTGTCATGTGAGATTAAAAATCATTTAAAAAAAAGCATTGCCTTGTGGATGACATAATGATGATGAATGCAATTTCATGTAATACCTGAGAGAAGGAATTCATTGTTGGTGACGATGTTGCTTGTGCTTGCCTTGCCTTGCCTGCTATGCCTTGCCCAAATGCTTCCACTTTTGATATGCTCCATATCGCATTGGATTCAAGATTCAAAGTCATATCATAAAGTGAAAGATGTGGAGGATATGATTTAGCATGGCGGAACTAGGATTGATGATGTAGAAGGCAAAGATTGTAGTATCGCCCAAGACATTTCTCTACATTGATTCTTTTTGTTAAAAGTAAAACTTGGAAAAAGAAAGAGAATTCAAAAAGGAAAGAAACATGTTTGAAAACAAAAGTGTGCTAAAGTGGGCTCTTGGGCCAAAGAGTTGATAGTGGGATTGAAAGGCCGGGAAGGGTTGGAATCAAGAGGCATATGGGCCCACGGGTTGAAGGCGGAATAGAGGGCCCAGTTGATGTTGATGGGCATGAGGGCCCGATGAGGGCCCGATTGGAGGTTGAGCCTGAGGGACCCAATGAAAAGAGTGGGCATATAGACCCGATTTAAATGGTTGCGGGCAAGATTGTGATTTGTGATGGGATCGCTGGTGCCATTGAAGAGTATGGGTGCACAATCCCAAAGTTGAAGAAGTGGGGGCACGGGGGCCCGATTTCGAAGAAGTATGGGCACGCGGGCCCGATGGTGAAGAAATGAGGGCATACAAGCTCGAAGTTGAAGGAGTGGGGGCATGTGTGCCCGAGTTTTTTAGAAGGTGGGCACTGTAAGGAATCGTCCATTAAAATTTGGTGCAGCGGAAGCGACGATTCCTAGGGATTCCTTTAGAATCCGTCTCAATCAGAACCGAACGACGAAAATCAAAAACTAATCAAATCGGGTTTAAATATACCTGATAGGGATTCATATAATCCCTTGGAGAGGAAGGATATGAGCTTCTTAAGCTCTACAAACCATTCAAGCGTCCGGTCTCCAGCAGTATCCACACGAACTTCATCCACAACAGGTTCTCCCTTCGCGCCGGCCTTGAGAACTCTTCTCGAACGGAGCTCCATCGACCATGGACACCTTCTTGAGAGAGGAGGAGGTAGGGAGGAGGCTTGGGACGTGGTTTTCACCCTTGGCTTGATTGGGCTTGGCTGAAACCATTAGTATTTATAGAGAATTATGGAATTTTTCATAAAAAACTCAAAATCTCCATAAATTACGCCCTTGCCCCTGTACTTGTGGATAAGTCCTTTTGTGTGTGACCCACTAGGCCCAACAGCCTATTTGGTTGAGACCTAAATAAAATAGAACAATTTTATTTAATTTAATTAAATCCGTTATCTGATAACAGATTAATCGGCCTACTGATCATGAAGGGTACAAGCCACATCCCATGATCCCAAATGGCTATGGGGATAATCTCATCTCCATTGAGCCTTTCCATCATCAGTTACCACATGGATATAAACCCTCATCCATCCAATGTCCCGGTCGGAAAGGAGTACGGCATCGACTGTCAACTCCTTAGTGTACCGACTCTATAGGATCATGTACTTGGAATTGGATCAATTGGAAAACTCCTTTTCCAATTATCCTATCTACCCTAGCCAGGGATTTAGAGTACTATCCCATAGGACATTCACTCTCACTTACCGAGAGTGGACGATCCCTTGTTGTCCGCTCATTTGCCTCCATCGGATTTTCCTTGTACCCGATCCATCGCTATATAGGACCATCTAAATTGTGATCCATAAGTCAATGGTCAAAGCACAAGTTCCACCCAACAAGGCATCTTTGGCGACTCAGGTCAAAGGTCTAACCATGCAACCATGATGATAGAAAACCCTGATAGACAGTTCGGTAAGATACCATTCAGGGTTTCTAATTCGGTCATTTCAATGAACGCATTCAACTAATGAGCACCTGTATGTGTATCTCAGTATCTCCACACTAATGACCAATGAGATCGGTCGTCCTCATCACATGAGAAGACATCACATACACTAGTCTATCCGGATCCTTGATGTCCCGTCTCAAGTATCCTATGACTAGGAACATTTAGATCAAATACCTCTACATGATCAATCTCATTATCATGATTTCATCATGATTTAATCATCATTGTATTTGATCAAGGACTTCATTATGATATTCGCATCTAATAAGAGCTTATAATGAAGATTTGCCTAATTAATTGAATAAGATATATCTAGAAATGTCAAATCATATCATATATAATTGGCTTGTAGGGCATACATTTCTATCAATCTCCCACTTGCACTAAAGCCAATCACGCATCTGGCTGATCTATATCAGCTCGAGGTGAAGCTCAAACACTCTTTGAGTAACTGCTTTAGTTAGTGGATCTGCAATGTTATTAACGGTAGATACTTTATCTTTAATTATATCTCTATAAGTTGCAATCTCTCTGATTGTATGGTATCGCCACAGAAGTTCTAAACTTCTGATGAGACATCGGCTCTACTCCATTGTTTTCTCAAAACAATGATACACTTTCAGAGAAAATTGAGACAATCCCATATCAAATATGTAGATGAAAAACTTCATCTAGACTACTTCTCAAGTAGTGTGCAACCACTATGTAAACTTGTTTACATATGTTGTAGAACTTACATTGTTCTATCACATAGAACTCTTTCAACTCACTGCACCACCATTATTCTGACTTAATATCAAACTTATTTGATTAGAAGCTTGTGTTTGTAAAACTACAAGACTTCAAGTCTTATCCTACAGGGTATAGAGATACATTCTCAGTGCTTCTCAAGTACCAAATGATATATCTCTAAACTATCCAGTGACTCTCACCTGGATCTTCCTGATGAATGCTCATAACACTTAGAGCATTAATCACATCATGTACGTAGCATCATATAAATGATAGACCCTATGACAAAAGCATAAGGGCTCTATTTATGTGATCTCTTTATCTTACAAGAAGTCTACAAAGACAACACTTTACAGAGATCAACTCCACACCACATAGGTAAGAAACCTATCTTGGAGTTTATCATGTCAAACCCTTTGACTATGGTGACTACGTACATTAACTGGGTATTGATTTTAGATCTATCTCCAAAGATCTCAAAACCCAAATTGTGTTTGGAGGATCAATTTGATAGCTAGGTTCACTTATGATAACACACCTACTTCATTCTTAATGAGTAGTATGTCATCAACATAAAATGTCAAGAAAGTAATAGCACTCCCACTTATCTTGTTGAATACACAAGGCTCCTCTTCGTTCTTAACGAAGTCATAAGATTTAATCTCATTAAACCTTATATATGATCTATGTGAAGTTTTACTTCAGTCCATAAATGAACTTAATACACATTCTTCTTGGATGTTATTGGGACTTGATTCCCTATAGTTGTATCATATACACCTATTCCTTAAAATACTTTAGAGGAACACTTTCTTAACATCCAATTAGTTTATCTTATAATCATAGAGTGTAACAATCAAAATTCGAATGGATTAATCCATGGAATAGGTAAAAGATCTCATCATAGTCAACCATTTGACTTCAATGATATCCTTTTCAACTATTCTCACCTTTGAAGGTATCTACCTTCTAATCCACTCCAATCTATTCTTTAGTTATCCATTTATTCCTTATGGATACTATATCCTTAGGTGGATCTATCAAGTTCTAAACTTGATTAGAATAGATAAAGTTTATATTGGATTTTATTGTCTCTTCCCATTTTAGAATCAATATCTCATATTGGTTCTATATAGATATTAGGATCAATATCCTTATTATCTTATGCCTTATTTCATCTATCAGAGATATGTCTCACATTTCTGTTAGGTTGAATGGACACAAGAATAGATCTATAAGTTGCCAATGTGTAATTATTAATTAGCACCTTAATAGAAGTGTTATTGGGTTGTGGGACTGGAACATCTTCCATATATATCTTTCTCCCACTATCTTTCATAAGAATGAACTTTTCCTTTAGAAATATAGTGAGCTAAGTAACACATACCCTTAACATAAAAGTCGTATATTTAATATCCAAAAGTTTCCTTAGGATATTCCACAAGCCAACACTTCATAGTCATATATTCTAACTTGTTAGAGTTATACTTCTTCACCAGGTCAGACATTCCGAAACCTTAACTTGCTTAAGGTCAAGCTTTAACCCCTTTTCCATATCCTATATGCCTTTTGCAGACTTTGTTTCTCCAAAAGGTCGTAGATGCAATGTTTCCCCCTTTCATCTGGTGCATTAACATTGGGCACAGCAAGGGTCCCATTGTTGTAATCTTCCAGTCCAGAGTGAAGAACTGCTGGCAAGCGGCAAGATAACAGGTTGTAGTCATCTACGCTTCTCCTCCATAAGCTTAGAAGGAGTCTTGATAGGCATCGCTTGGTGGGTGTGGTCCCATGAGCAACACGTTGTTGATGTTGAGGTGCCGAAAGGATCCTCACTCACTCATGTTCTTCCTCAGGTTGAGGGGTGTCGTAGCAGGTGTCAGCATGGCAGCAGGTGCAGGCACAAATGTTGTGGCAGAAATAGTAGATGCCAGGGCAGCAAGTTGAGTAGGTACTATGACAGTGGGTGTGGGTGCGGGCCCAAATTCAAGGGTGATCTGATTCACCATGAAAGTCTCACGTGGGGGAGACAACAGAACATTTCTGGGAGCAACTTGGCGGTGTCCAGGCCAAGCTTTTGAAGATGCATTATGGAGTAGAAAGTGAGGGGTAGCATTGCTATGTCCTCAGAAGCAGGTGGTGACTCCAAGATGGTGTCGAGCCAGTCCAGGAGCAACACGATCTTTGCAAACTTGCTGAAATTGATCACCAACGTGATTGAGCTGACGCTGCATTGTCAACATAAGTTTTTAAGTAAATGACACCTTCACAAGCCGCCGCTGAACCAGTAAAAAGGTTGACTTGATTAGAGTGTTTTTAAGAGGTAGTGGATGTGCACTTTCTCAGATCGCTATGGCAGAGAGATGAAGGGAAAGAGAGAGGTCCCACCGGGCGTGCCAATTTGTGGGAACCTCGGGAATCATTTTTTTTTCTTGGAAAAGATTTATGAAATGTATTTTTTGTTTTTTGTATGTTTTGAAATATCGACATCCGAATTTTCTAGTAAAGTAGGTGATAGACCATAAAAATACTAGATAGTCTGGGTGATATTAAAAGAGTATAGAACCGAGGTTCGGGTTCTGTGAAAATATTTTTGACCTCTCTCCATCGGATGGGGCAAATATCCGATGTTCATTTACATCGAGCAAACACTCGAACACCCTTGATTAACTGCCATAGAGATCTTGTTTGACGAGAGCGTGCACATCCACAACGTATAAAGAACACAAAGGGCACCGGCCTTTCAGGCCTGATGAGATGCAAACAAGTTTGATTAGATTTTGTTTGGAGTTCATTTATGCTGATTTATGAATTGATTTTTGATGTAGTTTGAAATGTTGATTTCATATTTTGATTTCACTTGGATTTGAATGTTATTTGTTTCGGTTTGTTTTAATTGTTTGGTTTGCATCACATCTGGTCTGTCGGGCTAGTGTCGATGCCCAGTCACATGCAATCAACTCGGCACTTGAAATGTTCATTGAATATTCATGTTCATGGTGGTGTACATCAGATGTGGCAGTTCATATGCCATGTTCAATGCTGTCAATGGTGCAAATGTGTGAATGTCCTTCCCTTGGTGTAAAATCCCACTTGACTAGGAGAATTTTGGCAGCATGCCGCCTTATTTTCCGATCAGTGTGAAATTTTACCCGTCTTACAAGGCATAGTCATTTGACTTTCCAAGTTGTGGGAAGGGTCCGTATGCAGTGGGAAGCGTGTCCCATGCCTACGCCCGGGTCAACGTTCTGGTGCATGCCGGATGAGCCGCTCAATGAAGCATCCAGTTGTGGACTAACTCCTTATTTAATTTTGGCATTTCGCTTTCAGATTTCATTAAGGTTTATTTTAAGTGTCCAAGGCCCAATGGGCAACTTCATGTCAACGGCTCAATGGCCGGTCTTCAAGCTATGTCGGCCCGGTTGGCCTATCTTGAGCTTCATGGGCTCTGGCGGCCTATTTTGAGGTTCATGACCCAATGGGACAGATTTGCACCTCCACGGCCTGATTGGCCTGATTTGCACTCTATTTTTGCACCTTGACATCTTGCTGTAGCAGCGGAGTAGGTGAGCCTCAGAGGGGCTGGAATGGGTTGGCTAAGGTGCTGTTTAGGTGGGCTTTTGGTAGGACTGCACAAGGGGCAGGTTTAGGTGTGAACTAGGACTGGTTTAGGAATGCACAAAGGGCATTTTGACATGTAGAAATCAGGGCCACCTGGCTTAACTCTTGGCCCGTCCGGCGGATTCCAAGAGGCCCGGGCTGTCACCCCTCCTTCCACACATCAAAGAGGATGTTTGGTTTGTTTGGGGGTGCTGTAGAAGCTATATTGGGTGTGTTGCACATAGTGCAAACTAGGTGACCATCAAAGGGGCCTGACATGAGTGCTCACAACAGGGGCAGAACTTGGGCCAGCAAGGGGACCTGTTTTGCATGCCATTCGGGGCCTGATTGGGGGAGGCAGGAGGTGCATGTCCAAGTGACCATCAGTGTGGTCAAACCAAGCATGATAGTAGAAGGTTTAGAGGCCAACATGGAGGGCCAAAAGGGTGCACAAAGGGGCTGGTTTAGAGGCCTGTTTTAAGGGGCAGCAAGGGGCTATTTTTGTGATGGCCAAATAGAGGGTACACTTGGGGCTTTCTGTAGGCAAACTTGAAGGGCACTCAAAGGGGCTGAATGGGAATTACTCAGAGGGTATGCCACCATGGAGAGGGGTATATAAGAGAAGGGTAAGAGTTGAATTAAAAGGCTACATTGGAACACACTTTTTCAACTCACCGGTTTTTTCTTCTCTCTTGCACTGCAGGTGGTGTTGAAGATGATGGGCTGAAGGTGCCACCAAACCCTTATTCTCTTGATGTTGGATGAGAAAAGGGGGTCTTCTCGTTGCTGATGTTTATGGATGGAGAAAAGGAATGAAGAGAGCTTGCTGCACTTGCTGAAGTTGGCACACCAATCAGGTGGGCTGGTTGCACCTGCTGCTGGCGCGCCTGCTAGAGGGAGGCCTTTTCTTCTTCTTCTTCTTCACTTGGCACACCACAAAGGGGCTGGAGAGGTTGCTGACTTGCTGATGAAGACGTACAAGCAACGATAAGCTGTCTTGGAGCAGGGTAGAGGGAGGAGAGGCAGGGCTTCCGCAGGGTGATCAGCTTGTCCTGCACATGGCCAGCTGAGGGGGCTTTTATAGGGGCTGAGGGGTGCCATCTACAGGAGGAGATAAGGCTGGAGGTTGTTGAGAGGAGATAAGGATAACTCAAGGGAGGTTGAGGATGATAAGGATAACTCAAGGGAGGTTGTTGAGGTGATTGTGCGCCAACTAGAAAGAGAGGGAGAGAAGGGTGCGCACATTCTCCTACTTTCAAGGAGGTGTGCGCACATGACTTGCGGTAGGATGGATGGTTCGGCCAGGTCTTAGATGAGGATAGGCTTGGTTAGTTGTAGGATTAGTTAGGATGAAGATAAACCAAGGGAGTGATAGGGATAAGCCATGGGAGGTGGTTGAGGGAAGTGGTTGAGTGGGACCCACCAGCCAAGGAAGGAGGAGGTGGGTGCGCCTCCCTCCCCTATTTTTTAGGGCTTCTTGCGCACAAGGAAGGAGAGAGAAATCTGGTAGGTTCGACCAAAGCATGTGGAGGGGAGAGAGAGAGAGACAATCTAGTCCATTCATCTAACAGACTCCCAATCCGACGGCTACTATTAATTCTGGCCAGAAAGTGATTAAACATACCCAAAATTAAATCAGAAAAATATGGGACAATCATTGATGACCATTTATCTTATGATACATCCAAATGTGTGGCTGAGATCTCCCTAAATGCCCAGGATCTCTGATTTTACCGATTTCTCCGATCGGTGTGATCTCGACCGTCGATAATGCCGGAAACTGTAATTGAATGCAATTGCCTTCTCCCATTGGCCAAATTTATTTTTCATGCATCAATATTCATGAGATCAAAGTTTTGGGTCATGAAAATTGAAATTTTCAGCCCATGGGTCGATCCAGAGCTAATCGGACCATTATGCCCCTGGTGCGAGAACATATTTCTTTCCGTCCGGATTTGCTCTTTCTTGCATATCTCTTCATCTAGGGGTCGGATTTTCGATCCATTTCGAGCATTGCCCAGATTTATCTAACCTTGACAATGTGGTAAATTTGGAATTCCATGTTAGAGTCCCAATTTGTCCCAAAGTGTCAGGGGCAAAATGGTCATTTCGGCCTTTCGGTGTCCGTTTTTCATGTTTTGGGCACCGTTGCGAAGCTCTTGACCGGGGCTATGTAATGAGCACATTATCTTGGCCATTTGTAACATGTAAATCCATGCCAAGGCATTTCGAAAGCCTTTTTACATCATCTATTCATGAATTTTTTGATTTTGGGTCAGATTTTCTGCACCGACTTCGACATTGATGAAATTTGTATCAAGCAAGCTAAGCGAAAAAATTTGATGCCAATAATGACAAATGCCTAATGATCATGCATTGAAGGTTATGGTCAGATTCACGCCCCGGGCAAGTTTTGTTTCATGCCGTGCCTTTCCAGTTTGCCGCAGAGTCATTTTGACCTGTATCGGATCTTCTGTTCACTGCCCTAACTTCAGGACTAAATTCTGAAGTTTTGGATGGTGTGATGGCTGATACAATGCTATAGAAATTTTCTTTGGCCTGTTATCTTTCCAACGCAACAAACGGCGTCGAATTCCAAGTTCGGGAGTGTTCGCAATGGCTTCCGGAAGAAGGACGCGCAAAAACAGTCTCATGCGCCCGAGTCCCTGGTCACATGCGCCCGAGTCCCTGGTCACATGCGCCCGGGTCCCTGGTCACATGCGCCCGGGTACCAGGAAACGTGCCCATGCGCCCTAATAGTGAGGCACGTGACCTCGTGCCCTCACTTGAGGGCACATGCGCCCTACCCTTGAGACACGAGGGAACCAATTTTTCACTAGGACTCTACCACTGAACAGATCGATCGGATAAGGACAAATTTTTCAAGAATAGTGCCATGCGCCCCCACTGGGAGGCACATGCACCCCTCAGTGGGGCGCATGCGCCCTACACCAGGGTGCATGCGCCCTGGGGTAGGGCGCAAGGAGCCCTATTTTTTAGTCTAGATCGTGTCGTTCGTTCTCTTATAAATTAACTCCGATTCTGGTCATTCCAAAGGCATGAGCACGACCCCCCAGGCATCTCAAGACATCCAATCACCCTCCTTCATTGATTTTGTGATTTTTAGAGAGAGAATTTTGAGTTTTTAGAGAGAGAAAAGTCGGTTCAAGAGAGAGGAAGGTTGTTCTACAGGTGATCTGCCAGGTCTCTCTTCTTCGGCCTCTACAGCAGCGTGTGGACGTCTTCTGCCCGAGCTCTCTTCATAAAAGTTCTTCCTATCCAAGTATTCTTTAGTTTACAATTGACAGAGCTCGATTCCAAGGTCAGGGCTTGTCGTGAAGAGCGCAGAAGCAAAGTCGCGCCTGGCAGATCCTGGACTGCTGCTCAGCTATTTCGACAACACAGATTTGGCCATATCTTTCTCTATTCAACTCAGAATCTTTATGTTATTTTTCCTATCTCTTTGTTTAGTGATTCTACATCCTCATATTATTTTTTTGCATTTTATTTCATTATTTTTAGTCTGTTTATCCGAAAATAAAAAAATAGGGGTTAGAGATAACCCGAATCCAGTCAGTTTCTAGTCAATTGTGTGTTTCATGTTATTCTCTTTACATGTACTCCAATTTGTTTAGTTCTAATTATACATTTCACTTGTTTATTTGTCTAGTTTCACAGAAGATCAAGCACCCACACGTTGAGGACTCTTCTTCATCGGCCGGCCGAAGAAGGAGAAGCTTTAACCCACACTCTTCACGCTAAGGTACACACGGTCATCTTTCATCTTTAATTTCATAAATCAGAACCAACAATTCCTGGCGACCACATGTCTTAATTTATTTCTTATCACTCTCCTCCCACATGACCCGAACCATCTCTTTGGTGATCGAGCGATGCCAAGGGATGAAAGTTCGGGGATCAATGTGAGTGTGGGACCAAGGTGAGATTTGCTTTCCGAGTTTTATTCCTTTATTTTCTCATCCCCTCATGAGGTGACGATCTGGATTCACGGACTTCCCTAAAAAGGAGAGGACCCCGTCGAATTTTCAGAGTCGACAATAGGGTTTGGAGATGTTGAGAGGGATTTCTCTACTCTCACTCAAATTGCCCGTTGGGGTTCGGCCTCTTTGGGTCCTTCATATTTTTTTCTCTTTTCTATGTGGCACATATTTAGACAGATTTTCGACCCGTGGGGACATTGCCCATCTTTTAGTGCCTTTTGCCTTGACTATCATTCTAGGTACTCTTTCAGACAGGTTGATTATTTTTCTTTTTCTAACCTGAGGGGTTCATTGCCCATCTTTTAGCACCTTTTTGCACCCTCCGAGATGGCCTCCTACTAGGGTGGTGAGTGTTTTCGATACTACCCCTCTCTAATCTTCTCTCCCTATATTGGACTGAGTAGAAGAGAATAGGGTAAGGGTAATCCTTCCATTTCCAGATTTTTGCCTTGCCTTTCGCTAGTGTCGGGTTGTCTGGATTCTAAGATCGGGAGGTGTTGTGTGTGTAGGATGGTACCTACCCTTGACTTCTCACGAACAGCCTAGGATCGATGACTTGAGATTATACCAGTGGTTTCTCCATTTTTATGGAAAGTACTTTTTAAGGTAAACTCCATTCCAAGGATGATTCAATTTTTTTCCATCTACATTAGTCAATTCATATACATTGCCCAGATACCTTTCAGTGATTACAAAAGGCCCTTCCCAGTTAGGTTGAAATTTGGAGCGGGGACCCCCTGGCTTAACAAATATGCATTTGACTACCATCTCACTGATTTTGAATTTTCTCTCAACCACCCTCTTTTGATAAAACCTTTTAAGTCTATTCTGAGAAGTCCGAGCATGCTCGACGATAGCTAGCCATCTTTCATCCAAGAGTTCAAGCTGTGCAAGGAGAGATTCTTGTCTCTCATCAACAGGAATATCCCAGTCGAGCTGAACTCGGAGAGATGGAAGTAATACTTCATAGGGGACCACTGCTTCCATCCCATATGCCAAAGCATATAGGGTTTGTCCAGTGGGAGTCCTTACAGGAGTACGATAAGCCCATAGAGCATCTACAAGCTTATCAAGCCAGTCGGCAAACTTGCTATACTAACAAGATTTCTTGATTATTTTGATTAAGGTTTTGTTGGTGGCTTTTGCTTGACCATTGCCTTGAGGATAGTATGGTGATGAATGATGCAATGAAATGCAATACCTGTTGCAAAGATCACACAGATCTTGAGAGAGAAATTGTGGCCCATTATCAGTGATGATGTCGCTGGGGATCCCGAACCTTGCAATGATGTTGCGCTTGATGAAGGAGCAGACTGTTGACGCTTTAATCTCCACGAACGCTTTCGCTTCAGTCCACTTTGTGAAGTACTCCGTTGCCATCAGAATGAATGATTTTGAGCACATTTCGGAGTTGAGGTCACTCAAGGGGCGAATGATATCAAAAGCCCACATGGCGAAAGGCCATGGGGCATGAATTGGATGAAGGGAAGATGCGGGAGAATGAATCTTGTCAGCATGAAGTTGACATGAATGACAATGTCGGACAAAGATGGAGCAATCTTTTTCTAGAGTTGGCCAATAATACCCTTGTCGTATGATTTTCTTAGCAAGGGCTTGGGCATTCACATGACCACCACAAACTCCAGAATGTGCTTCCTTTAGCACCAACTCGGCTTCTTCTTCATCAAGACATCTGAGTAAGATTCCACTTAAGCTTCTCTTGTAGAGCACTCCTCCTAGGATTGTATATCTCTGGGATACTCTTCTAATTGCCTTCTTTTCCTTGGTGGTTGATCCAGGCGGGTATGACTGATCTTGGTAATTCCTCGTAATCTTGTCATACCAAGGTATCTCACCTTCTTCTAATTATTCCAACTCAATTAAGGTGATTTCTTCTTTGTGTTCCAAGTATTCCTTTATGTTGAACCTCTCCTTAACCTTCATAAAACGTCCATCCTAAATTGCTAGAATTGACCTCTTATAGATGTGAACAATCCGCACTTGCCTGCCTAGCAGGACAGATAAAGATGAAGCTAGTGGGCATCGGCGAGGATATTCTGAGAACGGGAGACATGGACAAAGGTGAGTTTGAAGAATAGCTTGATGTAGCAAGTAGTGAGCTCCTGGTAGAGTTTGAGGTTTGGATGGGAAGTTCAGTACTTGGATATGACTTGGCGTAGGATCAATTGATTATCACTTATCACCCTTAGTTCAGTGGCACCATGGAAATGAGCAGCCTTCAGCCCGGCCAACAAGGCTTCATACTCAGCTATGTTGTTGGTTGCTGGAAAGTTAAGCTGAAAAGCCTGTGGAATGGTGACACCTTCAGGTGACAGAAGGACAATACCTATCCCTCTACCATGAGAGTTCAGAGCCCCGTCAAAATATAATGTCCAAAGATTGGAAGATCGGACTGACATTAGTTCGTCATCCGGGAACTCTAACCGAACTAGGTCAAAGACGGGTATGGGATGATGGGCAAGGTGTTCAGCAATAGCATAGCCCTTGATTGCCTTCTGTGGGACATAAGTGATATCAAATTGGGATAAGAAACTCTACCATCACCCTAACCGATCAGTCAAGACTGTCTTCTCTAACAGAAACTTAATGTGATTGATACGAGCAATGAGCTTGACTTGGTGAGAAAGAAAATAATGTTTGAGTTTCTAAACCACCCAAACAAGAGCAGCACAGTTTTTTATACCACAGTGTACTTCAGCTCACAAGCATCAAACATCTTGGACAAATATTAAGTAGCTCATTCTTTCCCTTCTTCATCAACTTGTGCAAGGACTTCCCCAAGAGAGTTCTCAAGAACCGAAATGTAGAGGACCAAGGGCTTGTCAGGAATTGGTGGTTTAAGTACAGGGGGACTTGCCAGGTATGTTTTCAACCCATCAAATGCCTCCTGGCACTTCGAATCCCATTTAAACTCAGCCCCCTCCTTGGTTAACTCATAGAAAGGTTTACACCTTTAGGAATGTTGTGAGATAAACCGGCGGACAAATTGTAACCTCTCAATCAATCCTCGAACCTCCTTCATATTCTTTGGGGGAGGCATACCAATGATTGTTTTGGCCTTGTTTGGGTCGATCTCTATGCCCCTTTTGCTTACTATGAACCCTAGTAGTTTTCCTGATGAAACTCCAAATGTGCACTTCTTAGGGTTCATTTTAGCTTGTATTCTCAAGCTCGTTGCAAAACTTGTCTTATCACTTCAAAATGATCTTCCCGACTCTTGGACTTGATAACCAAATCATCAACATAACCTCAACAAGGGTGTGTATCATGTCGTGAAAGATAGCCATCATAGCCATCATTCGCCTAATTCAGAGAATAAAACTCATGTTTTATAGGGTAACATGTGTAATTGACCTTAGAATGATGCCGGGTCTTTTAAAGTTCGTTTGTAGCTTCGCTAAACGAAATCGGATGTTTTCCGAAGTTTTCCGCAAAAAGCCATAATTTCTGAGCGAAAGCCACACGTAAATCATGTAAACATGGAAATTGGCTGAATGAACAATGCCCAATGATCATGCATTGAAGGTTATGGTCATATTCAACCCCGGACAAGTTTTGTTACAAACCGTACCTTTCCGGTTTGCCGTCGGAGTCATTTTGACCAGTATCGAATCTTCTGTTCACTGTCCTAACTTCCAGATAAAATTATAAAGTTTTGGAGGGTGTTATGGATTATCCAATGCTATATATAGCTTTTTCGGTCTGTTATCTTTCCAATGCAACAAACGGCATCAAATTCCAAGTTCGGGAGTGTTCGCAATGGCTTCCGGAAGAAGGACGCGCAAAAAGTCCCATGCACCCAGGTCCCTGGTCACATGCGCCCAGAACCCAGGGCACGTGCCCATGCGCCCTACCCTTGAGGCACGAGGGAACCAGTTTTTCACTGGGACTCTACCACTGAACGGATCGATCCAGATAAGACCAAAATTTTTGGAAAAGATGCCATACGCCCTCACTGGGAGGCACATGCGCTCCTCAGTGGGGCGCATGCGCCCTGGGGTAGGGTGCAAGGTCCCCTTTTTTTAGCCTTGATAAGATCAGTCGTTCTCCTATAAATTGAGGCTGATTCCGGTCATTTAAAAGGCAGGTGCACAACTCCCCAGGCAACTCAAGACGTCCAACCTCTCCCCTGCATCAATTTTATGATTTTTAGAGAGAGAATTTCGAGTTTTTAGAGAGAGAAAAGTCGGTTCAAGAGAGAGGAAGGTTGGTCTGCAGGTGATTTGTCAGGTCTCTCTTCTTCGGCCTCTACAGCAGCGTGTGGACGTCTTCTGCCCAAGCTCTCTTCATCAAAGTTCTTCCTCTCCAAGTCTTCTTCAGTTTTCAATCAATGGCACTTGATTCCGAGGTCAGGTCTGGTCGTGATAAGCACAGAAGCAAAGTCGCACCTGGCAGATCCTGGACTGCTGCTCGGCTTTTTCGACAACCCAGATTTGGCCATATCTCTCTCTATTCTTATTAGAATCTTTCTGTTCTTTTTTATATATCTTTGTTTCGTGATTATACATCCTCCAATTATTTTTTTACATTTTTTTGCATCATTTTTTGTCTGTTAATATGAAAATAGAAAAAGAGGGGTTAGAGATAACCCGAATCCGGTCAGTTTCTAGTCAATTGTGTGTTTCATGACATTTCCTTTACATATACTCAACTTTGTTTAGTTCTAATTGTCTCTTTCACTTGTTTATTTGTCTAGTTACACAGAAGATCAAGCACCCACACGTTGAGGACTCTTCTTCATCGGCCGACCGAAGAAGGAGAAGCTTTGATTCACACTCTTCATGCTAAGGTACACACGGTCAATCTTTATTTCATAAATCGGAACCCACGGTTCCTGGAGACCACATGTCTTAATTTACTTCTTCTCACCCTCCTCCCACATGACCCGAACCATATCTTTGGTGATCGAGCAACGCCAAGGGATGAAAGCTCGGGGATCAATGTGAGTGTGGGACCGGGGTGAGAGTTGCTTTCCATGTTTTCTTTCTTTCTTTGAGGTGATGATCTGGATTCACGGACTTCTCTGAAAAGGAGAATCCCCGTCAAATTTTCAAAGATGACATGTAGCACCAGCATTCTTTATCCCAAAGGGCATGACAACATAGCAATATGTTCCCCAAGGTGTAGTGAATGCGGTCTTCTCTTGGTCCTCCTCAGCTAACCAGATCTGATTGTATCCAAAATAACCATCCATGAATGAAAGCATTTCAAATCCAGCTGTGTTATCAACCAAAACATCGATATGAGGTAAAGGGAAATCATCCTTAGGACACGCTCGGTTCAAGTCCCTGAAATCTATACAAATCCGAACCCGTCCATCCTTCTTCATAACAGGGACTATGTTAGCCACCCATTGCGGATATAGGATAACTTTAATGAATTTTGCTTGGTGTAGTTTGTCGACCTCTTCTTTCATTTTGAATGCAATATCAGGGTGGAATCTCCTGAGCTTTTGTTTAACTGGGGTAGTTCCAGGTTTCAAGGTTAATCTATGTTCAACCAATGAATTATCTAATCCCGGCATGTCTTCATATGTCCATGCAAACGTGTCTTTGTATTCTACCAAAACTTTGATCAAGCATTATTCTTGTGAGGGAGTGAGGTTTGCACTAATCAGGATAGTCTTAGGATCTTCCAGGGTCCTAAATTCAGTTCCTTGGTTGGTTCATTCCCTATGGCTAATGGTTCCTCAAATATTCTAAGTCCAGGTGCATATGCATTAGCCAAGTCCTCAATTTCATCCTCAAATTCGGGATCCTTCTCTGATACCCCCTCATATACTCCCAAAGTATGATCTATGTTATGCTCATCCTCATATCGGATTTCATCTAGCTAGATGGCATTCTCTAAAATGTATGGCAGCCTTGCACACTCTACACATTTCTGCGCCAATTGTTGCAGATACCTATTTGGAACTCGTTTACCCCTGACTTTCCTATGTGCCCTCAGTCCTGAAGCTGATGAGGGAAGTAAATGGGAAAGCAAGCCCAGTAAGAGTGGAAGGTTGGAAAGGGCACAGACACGCCAAATTGGCCTGATTCAGAGCCCCAGACTCTTATTCCATAGGTGATATTCTTATTTGACTATTACCTGATTCGGATTACCTCGTGGACATAAGCTAAGGACATTGGTGGAGCCCCTTGTGAGTTGAGAATGGACCAATGATTCCCGGAATGATGCATCAACCGACTGCATCAACCAATGATGCCCGGAATGCTCAATTCGGGCGTTCTACATCAACCGACTTCATCAACTTCTTCATAAAATCAGAGACTCCTTCTGCAAAAGTTTTAAACATAGAAGTTATTCCCCTCTTCGTTCTATTTCATCTGAAGCTGACGTCACTCGATTCCAACTTTCCGTTTGTTTGTGGCGGTTGTTGCACTGAGGGCGCGCATCCAAGTTCTATTTTCCACATCCACCCACTTTCATAATTTTTACAGACTTCTACAGGATGGTTTCGGAGAAGTCATCAACATAATAACTCTTCCTATCCTAGTCTTCTGTTTACTCCAACAAACGGAACTCGATTCTTACATCGGGGTCATTTGTAGCATCCTCTGCACTAAAGTCGCGCCAAAAGGGTGCAAAGCTACCCGAACCGGCTTGTTTTACTCATCTCGGCTTCAACTCAAGCCGTTTCATTCTATAAGTTTCTCTTAACTCAGTTCATTTAATTGTTATAGCATATTTTAGTTCATTTGCATCATTTTACATAACCAAAAACACAAAAAAGGGGTTAGGGCTCGCACCAATCTGGTGAGTTCGATTCCAATTGCTTCTTTATTTCATCTCCTCTTCTATAGTTTCTACACTTCCCATAGTTCTAATTGGTCTCTTTCACTTGGTTTATTGTTCTAGTTGCACAGGTCTATCAAGATAGCAGCGGCTGGATACTCTTCTTCATCGGCTGGCCGAAGAAGAAGAAGGTTTAACCTACATCCCAATCTCCCACGCTAAGGTACACGGTCAAATTCAACTTCTTTCTATTTTCATTCCATAAAGCGGAACTCGCGGCTCCTGGAGACCACCTTTTATTTATGCTTTAGGTTCATCTCCTCCTCACTCTCCTCCTACATGACCCAAACCATCTACGGTGCTCGAGCGACGCCGTGAGATGAAAGTTTGGGAATCAATGTGAGTGTGGGACCGAGGTGAGGAGTATTTACCGCTTTCCGAGTGTCTTCCGATTCACTCCCATTCCCCTATTCCAATCCATCTTTCACCTTCTCTTGAGCTTCCGATCCAGAACTCATTTTCGGAGTCGACAACGTTTTGGCGACCACGGTGGGACAACCAATGTTTTCAACCGTGCTAGCTTGATTGATTCGTGCAACTAGTTGTTTTCCGACTTGGGTCCCGCATGAACCGGCTTCTCCTTTACCTTTTCCATGTTCATTTACCTTTAAAATTTCTGTTTACTCTTACTTTAAGATTGTTCCCCATGTGGACTTGATTTTCTTGTCTTTAATTTCAACCCGGTTCCCGTGTGAACCACTTTTCTTCTTATAAACCAGTTCCCGCGTGAAACACCTTTCTTTTCCAACTTGGTTCCCGCGTAAACCAACTTATTTTCAGATCGGTCCTAGCGTGGACCACCTCTTTACAGCACCTTTACATTGGCCCCACGTGGCCCTCTTTCTATTTTGTCACCTTTTACATTGGTTCCCGCGTGAACCACCCCTTTCTTCAATAAAATCGGTTCATGCGTGAACCAAACCCTTTTCTAAACCGGTTCCCGCGTGAACCAACCCACTTTCAGATCGGTCCTCGCGTGGACCACCCTTTTGCACCACTTTAAATTGGCCCCAAGTGGCCCTCCATTCATTTTTCAAATCAAACAAACTGGTTCCCACGTGAACCACCCCTTTTTCCTTCAAAAACCGGTTCCCGTGTGAACCACCTACCATTCCAAAACCCGGCTCCCGCATGAGCCACTTTATTTTCAAATCGGTCCCCGCATGGACCATCTTTTACCTTTACTTCAGATTTGTCCCCACTTGGACACTCCAACACAAGCCGGTTCCCCGTGCGAACCATCTTTTAGTTGCTAGTTGCTAGTTACTTGTTTACTTTATCATTGCTTGTCTTGATTGCATTTACTTGCTTGATTTATTTAATAGCTTTCATTCATGTTTGCATATTGATTGCTTCTTCTCATCCTACCCACCATTTTTCATTTTTGCATTAGCTTTTGCATCGGGTACCGGACTTGCTCCGATCCGTAGGACATTCGAGGTGGGGGCTCTCTCTCCCAACACACCTTCACCCTCCAAACACCTTCTTGGTGGATTCTAACCTCTCTTACGGGATATTCCTTCCTAGTTGATTTGGTTGTTTCCATCAAGACCTCCGTAAGTCCCCATCCGTGGAGTATTCCTCTCCGCACGATTGGGCCGGTTGTACCACTTCCCAAAACCCGAAGAACCCAAGTACCTACTCGTGGTGATTGAGTGACAACCTTAGGTCTTGAAGATTAAAGCAATAGGAACCATACCTACTTGAGTGAACAATTGCTAACAATCTATCTAATCTAAGGTTTCAACCCAAAAATTGTCGAGTAGTCATTTTAAAACTCGTTTGCACAACTTGCTTGCTCACAACAATTGAAAACAACTAAAAAAAATTTTCTTTCAAAACACCTAAAATAAAAAAAAAATCCCTTTAATTTTTGTGTTCAATTTGCTTGCTAAACAACAAAATTGAAACCAAATCAATTCAAACAAAAACAAAAACTCTCTTTGCATTTACACTTTTCATTTGCCTTCTTTCAACCATTTTGTAAGAAAATTTGACAGGATACCCATGACACTAAGGTCCGGAAGACACATCGGGATGTCGAACTACTACGGGCAGGAAGAGGAGTACGAGATGGGTCACTACGAGCTTCAGCAACACATGGTCCAACCAGAGGGCCATGTTAACGCCGTGATGGAACCTGAGGTCCAAGAACCCGCTCACCGATCCGTCTCACGTAGTATAGAACAAGCTCTCAAGGATCTATCTCTTCACCTCGATCCTGAGACCTTTGCAATCATCAAATCCGCCTCTAAGGGCAAGATGCCCGCCAATCAAGATCCGGTCGAGGGAAATCAAGTCCCCTCACCACCTCAATCAGTAGTCAGGCCCCTAATCATTTCTTCTCCTGGGCAACCCTACCAAGTCTCCACTCACCCCGTTGTGGGGCATTCACATAATTCTACACCAGTTCCTGTTTCCAACCCGCCTCTTCCAACCCATTCACATAAACACTTTGCTCTTGTGGCTCAGGAATCCAGCCTCACCCAAGCATTCATAGAAAAACTTAACCAGATGGATGAGCGTTTTGAAGAGCTGAGGCACCGCCTCGATTCTAAAGCCACCCCAAAAATTTTTGTCCCATCTTTCCCGGTCCTACATCTTCCTCCTTCTGAAGTACCAATCTTTCAATGCTATAATGGGACCGGGAATCCCTTTAACCACCTAAAGAGCTTTCTCTATGAATCCGCGTTCTGGAAAAATGACCGCAAAGCACTTGCCTTCCTATTCCGTCGGTCATTGGAGGGATCCGCCCTTGACTGGTTTTATTCTCTTGATTCTATTGAGGCAGCGGATTTCGACATTGTTAAGATGAAGTTTCTACAGAGGTACAAGGATCGGGTGGGGCCAGCCTACTCAAAAACAGATTTAATTGTTGAGAAGATGAAGCCGGATGAAGACTTTGCCAAGTTTGCTGATCGGTGGAGAGGAATGGCTGAGAGACTAGTGGATACCATCTCAGAGGGGGAGCAGGTGAGGATGCTCATCGGGAACACCACGCCTAACCTTCGCAACCTCCTTATCATGCACCGCCCAACAACCATGAGTGAGCTATGTGATAGCGCCCGCTACCTCCAAGCCCATTTTAAGGACGCATCCATGATCAACCCATTCAAATCCAAACCCCGTAACACTAGAAAGCCTACACCTGTAGGGCCCACCACCGAAGGGGTAGTCAATAATGAGAGCGTCAATGCCATGGTAACCAGGGTGGGTATCGCCAAAGCCAATACCGTAACCCACCACCCAACCAACAATACCGCCCTGACTTCTCAACTAGCTCCTCAAATTCTTCAAAGAAGAACTTGCATACAACCGAGCACCACCACAGCAACCTACCTACAACCGAGCGCCCCAGCAACAAAATGCCTACAACCGAGCGCCTCAACAACAACATGTCTACAAACAACCACAACAACAAGCCTACAACCAAGTGCCACCACTAGCCAACCGACCTAGGAGGGGGGACCCAAAAGAGAGTACTATCCTCAACTGCCATTCCCCCTCATCAATATTTTCAATGCATTGATGGCTGAACAGCAGCTAGAGCTTCCGAAGGAAAGAGAAGGATGGCCGACGAATGTTGACATGACAAAGTACTGCGCTTACCATCGGTATCCTGTGCACACGGTGGAGGTATGTTTCCAATTTAAAGACTACATTCATGACCTCAACGATCAGGGGAAGATTGACTGGGCACAAATGAGGGAGTCCATTCAAGCAATGAAGGCACGTCAAAATCAACCACGGTGACAGCAAGCACAACAGCAGCCCAACCTGGGCATAGTCCAAGATCCACTACTAGTACATGCACCCGTTCAAGCACCGGCACTAGCACCACCAAACCAATGACTCGGCCTCGTCCACTCCGCCATAGAGGAGTCAACCCACCATTCCCAGGGTTGGCAGGTCGAGGATCAAATTGCCTCCATGCCCGACAGACCAACCCCACCTACAAACCGCACCATACTCTCCATACCAAGAGCTTCCCCCAACCTACAAACTACCCAAACACCACTACCCTCACCAGCCATTAACCCTCCACAGCGCCTAATCATTAGACCACCACCAAGATCCCAACCAGCACCCCAACCATCACCTAACCTACCAACCACCTTTAATCCTCCCTGGCATCTAATCATTAGACCACCACCAACACCTCAAATATCACCTAACCTACCAGCCTCCACCACCCCTCGGCCTCTCATTATCCCACCATCACCTAACCTACCATTCGCCACCACTCCGCGACCCTTAATCATCCGACCATCACCAACAACACCCCAACTATCACCTAACCTACTAGCCTCCACCACCCCTCGGCCTCTCATTATCCGACCGTCACTTAACCTACCGGTCACCACCACTCCGCGACCTCTCATCATTAGACCATCACCAACAACACACCAACTATCACCCAACCTCGCCGGCCATTGCCACTCCACGACCTCTCTTCATTAGACCATCACCACCAACACCCCAACCATCACCCAACATACCAACCCCCACCAATCCACGACCCCTCATCATCCGATCCTCACCACCCCTACCTACCATGGGCTCCTTAACATACCAAAAAACCCTACCATCACCATCATCACCACTCCCCCCTACCATGCCAGCACTGGTACTTCGTAGCTAGAGGATTGTTGGCATCAAATTTTTCCGCTTAGCTTTCTTTATACAAGTTTCAGCAATGCCGAAGCTGGTGTAGAAAATCTAACCCAGATTCGAAAAATTAGTGAATAGATGCTGTAAACAGGCTTTGGAAATGCCTTGGCATGGCCTTACATGCTACAAATGGCCAAGATAATGTGTTCATTACATAGCCCCGGTCAAGAGCTTCTCAACGGTGCCCAAAACATGAAAAACGGACACCGGAAGGCCAAAATGACCATTTTACCCCTGACACTTTGGGACAAATTGGGACTCTAACATGGAATTCCAACTTTAACACATTGTCAAGGATAGATAGAGCTAGGCAACTCTCGAAACGGATCGAAAATCCGACCCCCGGATGAAGAGATATGCAAGAAAGAGCAAATCCGGACGGAAAGCCGTATGTTCTCGCACCAGGGGCATAATGGTCCGATTAGCTCTGGATCGACCCATGGGCTGAAAATTTCAATTTTCATGACCCAAAAATTTTATCTCATGAATATTGATGCATGAAAAATAAATTTGGCCAATGGGAGAAGGTAATTGCACTCAGATACAGTTTTTAGCATTATCGACGGCCAAGATCGCACCGATCAGAGAAACTAGCTAAATTAAGTGATCCGTTGCAATTCAAGTGATCTCAACCACACATCAGGATATAGCATAAGATAAATGGCCATCAGGGCATGATCTGGAATTTTTTGAAGTCAATTTGGGATTTATTTAATTGGTTTTGGTCGGAATTAATGCTAGCCGTTGGATCGGGAGCACTCTGATTAAACCAGGGTTAAACCTAACCCAAGATGGGCTAACCCAACCTGTCATGGCCGAACCCCATCCTCCCTCATCTTATGTGTGCGCAAGAAGCCCTAGAAAATAGGGGAGGGAGGCGCACCCACCTCCTCCTTCCTTGGCTGGTGGGTCCCACTCAACCACTTACCTCAACCACCTCCCATGGCTTATCCCTATCTCTCCCTTGGTTTATCTTCATCCTAACTAATCCTACAACTAGCCAAGCTTATCATCATCCAAGCCTTGGTCGAACCAGCCTTCTTGCCACATGTCATGTGCGCACACCTCCTTGAAAGGAGGAGATGGTGCGCACCCTTCTCTCACTCTCTTTCTAGTTGGCGCATAATCATCCTTAACAACCAACTATGAGTTATTCTTATCATCCCCAACCTCCCTTTAGTTATCCTTATCTCCTCTCAACAACCTCCAGCCTTATCTCCTCTTGGAGATGGCGCCCCTCAGCCCCTATAAAAGCCCCCTCAGCTGGCCATGTGCAGGACAAGCTGATCACCCTGCGGAAGCCCTACCTCTCCTCCCTCTACCCTTCTCCAAGAGAACTTATCCTTGCTTGGACGTCTTCATCAGAAAGTCAGCAACCTCTCCAGCCCCCTTGTGGTGTTCCAAGTGAATAAGAAGAAGGATAAAAGGCCTCTCTCCAGCAGGTGCGCCAGCAGCAGCCCAATCGGTGGTGCTCCGATTCCAACAGCAGGTGTTCCTTCTTGGAGCACTGATTCCAGCCCAATTTTCAGCAACAAAAAAAGAATAAGAAGAAGGGTATAAAGCCAGCCATCTTCTCCTTCAATCTCCAACAAGGATTGTGCCAAAAAGGTGAGGGAAGATGTAGTACTTTCTAGTTCTTTCCCTCCCCTCTTCTTTCTCTTCCCTTCGGCCTTCTCTATGGCCATTCAAGAAGCTCCAAAAACCAAGCCTTGTTGGTACCACCTAGAGCCCATGTTCAACCTCCCTATGCTGGTCCCACAAGCCATCAAAAATTAGCCTCTTTGAGCCCTTCATTTCAGACCCCTTGCTGTCCTAATTCTAGCTCCTCATTGCCCATGTGCGCACAGCCCATAGGTGGCCTGTAAACAGCCCATTTGCCATCCCCAAGCAGCCCCATGCTGTCACCTAACACCGTGCCCCTTGTTAACATCCCTCTAGCAGCCAATTAGGCTCCCGAACATGCTCCTAATCAGGCTATGTTCGACCATCCTTGCTGCCCAAGTGGACGAACTTCAGAAAACACCCAAATCAGGCCCCTCTGAATGGCTTGGAAACCAGCACCTACTTAACCTCTCTGATGGCCATCTAAACAGCACCCAATCAGCCCTATTCTCTACACAGATCCCTTACCCATTGAGGAGGATGGAGTGATGTCCCGGGCATTCTTGGATCCACAAGATGGGCCAAGTCTCCCCCGGGTGGGCTCTTGATCCCTTGTTTTGGCTGGAGGAGAGGGTGATGTCCTGGGAATTCTTGGAATCCGTACGACGGGTCAAGTCTCTCTCAGGCGGATTCTCAACTTCAACCAAGACAGCCCATTTGTGTGGCCTTCCTTATTTCAATACCAAACAGCCCCTTTGAGGCATTGAAATCCTTTCCAACATGCCCTTTGTGCAGCACCTAATCAACCCTTCCAAACTTGCCTTAAACCTTCCCCTTGTGCAGTCCCCTTTCCAACTCTTCCAAGCAGCACCCCCACAGATCCATTCCAGCCCCTCTGAGGCTTCCTTTGCCCACTGCTACAGCAAGAAGGCAAACACTAGAAATCAAATTCTGCAGATTGTCAAAGCAGGCCATTCTGGCCCTTGGAGATCAAAACAGGTGCTGCAAACAAGTGCAACAAACCGAGGCTACAACAGGTCCTTGTAAGTACCAGGTTGGAGGTGACGGCCTGATCCCCCTTGGCTCACATGATGGGTCAAGGGCATGAGAAGGTGGCTCTCGATTCTGGTCCAAACAATGTGTAAAACAGGCCAACCGGGCCATGGAGACATGAAGCTTGAATTGGGCCAACCGGGCCAACATGACATGAAGCCGGCCTTCTCAGGCCATGAGACATGAAGACCAGCCCATTGTGCTGATGAAGATGGCCCATTGGGCCTTGGACACTTAAAATAAACCTTAATTAAATCTGAAGGCGAAATGCCAAAATTAAATAACGAGTTAGTCCACAACTGGACGCTTCATTGGGCGGCTCATCCGGCATGCACTGGAACGTTGACCCGGGCGTAGGCATGGGACACGCTGCAGACGGACCCTTCCCACTACTTGGAAAGTCAAATGACTATGCCTTGTAGGACGGGTAAAATTCCACACCGATTGGAAAATAAGGCGGCATGCTGCCAAAATTTTCCCAATCAAGTGGTATTTTACACCAAGGGAAGGATATTCACACATTTGCACCATTGACAGCATTGAACATGGCATATGAACTGCCACATCTGATGTACACCAGCATGAACATGAATATTCAATGAACATTTTGAGTGCCGAGTTGATTACATGTGATTGGGCATCGACACTAGCCCGACAGACCGGGATGTGATGCAAACCGAACAAAAGTTAACCAAATCTGAAGTTAACTTAATTAAATCTGAAAATACATTCAAACTAATCTTAAAACATTCTTAAAACAGATCATTAAAGTTTTAACATTCAACAAAAATCAGATTTAATACATTCTGGAAAAATTGATTCAATACACTTAATTTATTTGAATTCAAATGCTTAAACAAGTGCAAATCGAATAATTCACAACCAACTGAAAAGAACACATAAAGAAAATATTAATGCATATGAAATTCATCTTAAAACATGCCAAATTCATATCATTAACAATTTGAAGTTCAAGTTTAATCACTTTAAACCAAACTTCAAAACATCTAAAACATACTGAACACATCCGAATCGGTACTAAAACACCAACCAACATGAGAAAATCACATAAAAATGACTCAACACATGTCAATTAAACTTAAACAAGTCAAAATTGTTCAACACATTTAAAATAAAATAAACTTCAACCAATTGAAGTAAAACAAACCAAACAATTCAAACAAGCTCAAAACAAATAACATTCAAATCTAAATCAAATTGAAATATGAAATCAACATTTCAAATCACATCAAAATCAATTCTTAAATCAAACATAAATCAACTTCAAATCAAATCTAACCAAACTTGTTTGCATCTCATCGGGCTTGAAAGGCCAGGGCCCTTTGTGTTCTTTATATGTTGTGGATGTGCACGCTCTCGTCAAACAAGATCGCTATGGCAGTTAATCAAGGGTGTTCGAGTGTTTGCTCGATGTAAATGAACATTGGATATTCGCACCATCCAATGGAGAGAGGTCAAAAAATATTTTCACAGAACCCGAACCTCGGTTCTATACTCTTCTAATATCACCTGGACTATCTAGTAGTTTTTATGGTCTATCACCTATTTTACTAGAAAATTCAGGTACGATATTTCAACATTCAAAAAAACAAATATTTTAAACACATTTCCAAGAATCCAAAATGATTCCCGAGGTTCCCACAAGGATGTTCCAAAGGGTCTTCCCCCAGGCCGGGATGCAACCACAGCAGCAATCAGAAGAAGAGGTAGTGGAAGAACCGTTGCCCGGCACGGCATATGACTTATTGAAGCATCTGGACAAAATGCCGGTGTGGATTTCAATTCTGGAGCTGATAAAAAGGTCGAAGAATCATCAAGACATTCTATAAGAGTACTTACAGCTGGTCATGGTCAATGAGGACCTCCCGCCCGAAAAGATCATTACAGTCTTGACCCCGAGGAGTGAACATCCGGCACTTACATTTACACAGGAGGAGTTGGCACGGCCAGAGATCAGAAAGTACACCCTGCGTGTTGTAGTAGTCATCAGAGGTATGGAGATTAAGTCCTGCTTGTTTGACACCAGAGCATCTATAAATGTCATGCCGCCAGAAACATTGCAACTTTGCGGCGTCTCCGATGAAGAAATCGAGCCTTCTGCCGTCACGGTGACAGCCTATGACAACTCACGGAAGCCAGCACGAGGGGTGTTTACATTGGAAGTAGGGCTCGGGACGAGCGCTGTCACCACCGAGTTTTATGTTCTAGAATTGTACCCTACATTTAAAGCCATCTTGGGATGCCCATATCTTGAGGCAATAGGAGTTGTTGCCTCCACTAATCATCAATGTATGAAGTTCCCATACAAGGGCCAGGTGATTAAATTAACCAACATCCCCATTCTAAATGACGTGGATGACCCCTCTTCTGCACTGCCAGTATCAGAATTTGTCCAGCCGTTGGTTTCAACTACAGAGCTGCCCGAGGTCATGATGTTAACAACGCCTCCAGATACAGTTGCGTGGCGGATAATGAAAGGGATGGGCTATCAACCAGGAAAGGGGTTGGGAAAGGAGCTACAGGGGGTTGTACAACCCATTAAAGTCGTACAAAGACCAAAGAGGCACGGGCTTGGCTACGAGCCCAGTTTCACTCCAAGGATGGTCTACCGGCCAAAAAATGCCATGGGACTCCAAAAATTCTTTATCAAAGGGGAGACTATGATGATGGCCGGAGACAAAGAAGAAGAACCAGTCAAGAGGAGGAAGGCACCAGAGCAAGAGGAGGAAGTGGACAACTTGAGTTCATCTTTGTCTCGGTTGTTCATAGAGAAGGAAGAACCAGTCAAGGGCAAGTCCATCTCTAAACAACTTGTCCACTCGAACCCACCTCCAAACAACATCCCGCGTGAGCCGTATCCTATGGTCACGTATTTCAAAATCCTCATGCTCTCCCTCCTAAATTCACTTGATGATCTATCTAGCCCAATTCCTACTTCTAGGCCAAAATGGCCACTTGAACTGATCACTGGGCCTGAGAGCCCATTCAAATCTTCTTACTCCACTGGGCTTCTATGCCCATTTCAATCCAACAACCTTGGGCCCGTGTGCCCACCAATTGGGCCCGCGTGCCCTTTAAATTTCTTTTCTAGCTTTGGGCCCACGTGCCCACCACTTGGGCCCACGTGCCCCTTAGATCTTTTCACTAGCTTTGGGCCTATCTACCCCTTTCTTGTCATTGTTGGGCCCACGCGCCCATTTTTCTTATGTTTACTTAAGCTTTCTACTTCTACTCGAGCCCCACCAGCTCATTTTCTTTCCGTTATTGAAAACACCCAAAAAAAATGTCTTCTCACAAACTCAATTTTCCGTTGAGGAGATGTCTCTTCGTGTCTCGGAGGGTGCTCCCAACCAAGGACCCCTCTTCTACAACTCACTGATTGATCTGCTCGATCCTTCACCCACTGTAGATACCACCTTTCCAATTTCATCTTCTTTAGGAGTAGTTAGGATAGGAAAGAAGAAAATGCGAGGTAAGCGTGTTCTAGAGAGATATCTCCAGTATATAGCTCAAAAATGCACGGAATGTGCAAGGCTACCAAGGTTTTTCGAAAATGCTATCCAGCTTGATGAAATCCAATATGAGGATGAATTTAATGTAGATCATACACTAGGAGTTTATGAGGTTTTATCCGAAAAGGATCCTGATTTCGAGGATGGAATTGAGGACTTGGCTGATGCATATGCATCTGGACTTAAAAGGTTTGAAGAACCATTAGCCACGGTGGATGAACCGACAAAAGAATTGAATCTTGGAACACCGGAAGATCCCAAGATAGTCCTCCTAAGTGCAAACCTCACTCCCACTGAGAAACAAAGCTTAATTAAAATTTTGGAAGAATACAAGGACACGTTCGCATGGACATATGAAGACATTCCGGGGTTAGACAACTCATTGGTTGAACATCATCTAACTTTGAAACCTGGAGCTACCCCGGTCAAACAAAAATTAAGGAGATTCCACCCTGATGTTGCACTTAAGATGAAAGAAGAGGTCGACAAGTTACATCAAGCAAGATTCATTAAGGTTGTCCTTTATCCGCAATGGGTGGCAAACATAGTCCCTGTCATGAAGAAGGATGGTAGAGTTCGGATCTGTATAGACTTCAGGGACTTGAATCAAGCGTGTCCTAAAGATGACTTTCCTCTACCTCATATTGATGTACTGGTTGATAACACTGCTGGATTTGAGATGTTGTCATTCATGGATGGCTATTCCGGTTAGCCGAAGAGGACCAGGAGAAGACCTCGTTCACCACACCTTGGGAACCTATTGCTATGTCGTCATGCCCTTTGGACTAAAAAATGCTGGTGCTACCTATCAGAGGACCATGATGGCTATCTTCCATGACATGATGCATACCCTTGTAGAGGTGTACGTGGACGACCTGGTCGTTAAGTCCAAAAGCCGAGAAGATCATCCTAAAGTGTTAAGAAAGGTCTTGCAAAGGGCTAGGTGTAGACACGCCAAATTGGCCTGATTCGGAGCCCCAGACTCTTATTCCATAGGCGATATTCTTATTTGACCATTACTTGATTCGGATTACCTCGTGGACATGAGCTAAGGACATTGGTGGAGCCCCTTGTGAGTTGAGAATGGACCGATGATTTCCGGAGTAAAGCCGTAACCTTCAAGCGAGAACCACATGTGAACTATGAAAACACGAAGCCTGCTCGATGACCAACCTTTAATGGTCCATAATTGAAGGTCTCGGGAGTCCCGCATGTGTTCCATAACATTCAGAGTTTCCGAGAAGTCATTTCGGTAGGCGTCGATCAATGACGGCTTTCGTTATGGCTTTTTCGATCTGTACTGACACGGCTATCCTGGACCACGTGTTAGGCCTTTCCGTTCATCACCGGGTCTTTTCGGATCATCTGGGTTGATTCTAACAGAATATTTTCATCAATCATGGCCATACATTCGGTTTGGTCAATTTTAGGGTTTCTCGGCTTTTCCAAGTTTCAGTTCATGTTTAACGGGTTAATCTCAGATTTTTTGATGACTTCGGGTTTTAAAATCGTACCATATTTTTTCGGTCATCATTTTAAGTCATCCCGAGTTGACCCGAGATTTCTCGACCGAAACCGTGCTCTTTCGGATCTTCGCCCCGGGTTTCGGCTTTCCCCGAGAGGGTAAACCGGTAGAAAGCCCTGTCCGAATGTCTCGGGAGTCATGCCAGATGTTTTACTGACTTGATGAGGTGTGGTTGAAGGCCCTATTTCCAACGCAAAAAATGGGAGCCAAATCAGACATCTCGTTTGCAAGATACGGCTCGTGGAACACGCGCGCAGGAGAGAGAGTCTATCGCGCCCCCGCTCCCTTTGAAAGGGGAGGGCGCGCCCTGCGCGCCCCCGGTTCCTTTGAAAAGCGGGGGCACGGTCAGTTTCCAAAAATCAGAAATTGCCCCGATTAGTACCTTCTAAACCGGATTTTAGGAAGGTTTCCGCGGATGATTTTCGATTATTTGTACCGCGCCCCCGGTTCGGGGGTGCGTTACGTATGTCAAGTCGATTTTTAGCAATTTCCGTAAGTTTCCGGCGAATTTTAGCAGTGAGATGCATACCGCACCCCAGTTTCTTAGAAACTAGGGGGCGCGCAGACCGCGCCCCCGAAGTGAGGGCGCGCCCTGTGCGCCCTTGGTTTGAGGGCGCGCCATGCGCGCCCTCGTCCCCTTTGAAAAGCGGGGGCGCGGTCAGTCCAGTTTCCTTTTTTTGCACCGGCTTCCTTCCCCTATAAATTGAGGGCCATTCTCAATGACCCAAGGTGAACTCTCCATGACTAGCTCATCCATAGGTCGTCCAAGCTCTTCTCCAAAGCCGTCCTGACGTCCAAAGGCAATCCGACATTGAGAGATCGATCCCGAAGTGAAGGAGAAGGCTCAATCCGGGCGTTCTACATCAACCAACTTCATCAACTTCTTCATAAAATCAGAGACTCCTTCTGCGAAAGTCTTAAACATAGAAGTTATTCCTCTCTTCGTTATCTTTCATCTGAAACTGACATCACTCGATTCCAACTTACCGTTTGTTTGTGGCGGTTGTTGCACTGAGGGCGCGCATCCAGGTTCTATTTTCCACATCCACCCACTTTCATAATTTTTACAGACTTATACAGGATTATTTCGGAGAATTCATCAACATAGGAACTCTTCCTCTCCAAGTCTTCTATCTACTCCAATAAACGGAACTCAATTCTGACAACAGTGTCATCCTTAGCATTCTCTGCACTAAAGTCACGCCAGAAGGGTGCAAAGCTACCCGAACCGGCTTGTTTTACTCATCTCGGCTTCAACTCAAGCCGTTTCATCCTATAATTTTTTATTAACTCAGTTTATTTACTGTGTTAAAGCATCTTTTAGTTCATATGCATCATTTTTACATAATCAAAAATACACAAAAAAGGGGTTAAGGCTCACGCCGAAGCCGGTGAGTCCAATTCCAATTGCTTCTTTCTCATCTTCTCTCTACAGTTACTACACTTCCCATAGTTCTAATCATTTTCTTTCACTTGGCTTATTGTTCTAGTTGCATAGGTCTATCAAGCTAGCATCGGTTGGAGACTCTTCTTCAACGGCCGGCCGAGGAAGAAGAAGGTTGAACCCATATCCCGATCTCCCGTGCTAAGGTACACGGTCAAAATCAACTCACTCTTGTTTTCATTCTATAAAGCGGAGCCCGCAGCTCCTGGCAACCACAACACCTTTCATTTATGTTTTAAGTTCATCTCTTCTTCACTCTCCTCACACATGACCCGAATCGTCTCCGGTGCTCTAGCGACGCCGTGAGATGAAAGTTCGGAGATCAATGTGAGTGTGGGACTGAGGTGAGGACTTTTTACCACTTTCCGAGTGTTTTCCGAGTCACTCCCCTTTTTCCCTCCATTCTTCTATATTTCACCTTTTATTGAGGTGCCAATCCGGAACCCATTTTCGGAGTATACAGCTTTTTGGCGACCACGGTGGGACAACCAATGTCTTCAACCATGCTAGCTTGATTGATTCGCGCAACTAGTTATTTTCCGATTTGGTTCCCACGCAAACCGGCTTGTCTTTTACCTTTTCCATGTTCATTTACCTTTAAGCTTGTTGTTTACTCTTCTTTTAAAAAATTTTCCTCCATGTGGACTTGATTTTCTTGTCTTTAATTTCAACCCAGTTCCCGCGTCAACCACCCTTTTCTTCTTATAAACCGGTTCCCGCGTGAACCACCTTTCTTTTCCAACTCGGTTCCCGCGTGAACCAACTTATTTTCAGATCGGTCCTAGTGTGGACCACCTCTTTACATCACCTTTACATTGGCCCCACGTGGCCCTCTTTCTATTTTGTCACCTTTTACATTGGTTCCCGCGTGAACCACCCCTTTCTTCAATAAAACTGGTTCCTGCGTGAACCAAACCCTTTTCTAAACCGTTTCCCGCGTGAACCAACCCACTTTCAGATCGGTCCCCGCGTGGACCACCCTTTTGCACCACTTTAAATTGGCCCCAAGTAGCCCTCCATTCATTTTTCAAATCAAACAAACCGGTTCCCACGTGAACCACCCCTTTTTCCTTCAAAAACCGGTTCCCGCGTGAACCACCTACCTTTCCAAAACCCGGCTCCCGCATGAGCCACTTTATTTTCAAATCGGTCCCCGCATGGACCATCTTTTACCTTTACTTCAGATTTTTCCCCACTTGGACACTCCAACACAAGCCGGTTCCCCATGCGAACCATCTTTTAGTTGCTAGTTGCTAATTACTTGTTTACTTTATCATTGCTTGTCTTGATTGCATTTACTTGCTTGATTTATTTAATAGCTTTCATTCATGTTTGCATATTGATTGCTTCTTCTCATCCTACCCACCATTTTTCATTTTTGCATTAGCTTTTGCATCGGGTACCGGACTTGCTCCGATCCGTAGGACATTCGAGGCGGGGGCTCTCTCTCCCAACACACCTTCACCCTCCAAACACCTTCTTGGTGGATTCTAACCTCTCTTATGGGATATTCCTTCCTAGTTGATTTGGTTGTTTCCATCAAGACCTCCGTAAGTCCCCATCCGTGCAGTATTCCTCTCCACACGATTGGGCTGGTTGTACCACTTCCCAAAACCCGAAGAACCCAAGTACCTACTCGTGGTGATTGAGTGACAACCTTAGGTCTTGAAGATTAAAGCAATAGGAACCATACCTACTTGAGTGAACAATTGCTAACAATCTATCTAATCTAAAGTTTCAACCCAAAAATTGTCGAGTAGTCATTTTAAAACTCGTTTGCACAACTTGCTTGCTCACAACAATTGAAAACAACTAAAAAAAATTTTCTTTCAAAACACCTAAAATAAAAAAAAATCCCTTTAATTTTTGTGTTCAATTTGCTTGCCAAAAAACAAAATTGAAACCAAATCAATTCAAACAAAAACAAAAACTCTCTTTGCATTTACACTTTTCATTTGCCTTCTTTCAACCATTTTGTAAGAAAATTTGACAGGATACCCATGACACTAAGGTCCGGAAGACACATCGGGATGTCGAACTACTACGGGCAGGAAGAGGAGTACGAGATGGGTCACTACGAGCTTCAACAACCCATGGTCCAACCAGAGGGCCATGTTAACGCCGTGATGGAACCTGAGGTCCAAGATCCCGCTCACCGATCCGCCTCACGTAGTATAGAACAAGCTCTCAAGGATCTATCTCTTCACCTCGATCCTGAGACCTTTGCAATCATCAAATCCGCCTCTAAGGGCAAGATGCCCGCCAATCAAGATCCAGTCAAGGGAAATCAAGTCCCCTCACCACCTCAATCAGTAGTCAGGCCCCTAATCATTTCTTCTCCTGGGCAACCCTGCCAAGTCTCCACTCACCCCGTTGTGGGGCATTCACATAATTCTACACCAGTTCCTGTTTCCAACCCGCCTCTTCCAACCCATTCACCTAAACACTTTGCTCCTGTGGCTCAGGAATCCAGCCTCACCCAAGCATTCATAGAAAAACTTAACCAGATGGATGAGCGTTTTGAAGAGCTGAGGCACCGCCTCGATTCTAAAGCCACCCCAGAAATTTTTGTCCCATCTTTCCCGGTCCTACATCTTCCTCCTTCTAAAGTACCAATCTTTCAATGCTATAATGGGACCGGGAATCCCTTTAACCACCTAAAGAGCTTTCTCTATGAATCCGCGTTCTGGAAAAATGACCGCAAAGCACTTGCCTTCCTATTCCGTCAGTCATTGGAGGGATCCGCCCTTGACTGGTTTTATTCTCTTGATTCTATTGAGGCGAAAGATTTCGACATTGTTAAGATGATGTTTCTGCAGAGGTACAAGGATCGGGTGGGGCCAGCCTACTCAAAAACAGATTTAATTGCTGAGAAGATGAAGCCTGATGAAGACTTTGCCAAGTTTGCTGATCGGTGGAGAGGAATGGCTAAGAGACTAGTGGATACCATCTCAGAGGGGGAGCAGGTGAGGATGCTCATTGGGAACACCATGCCTAACCTTCTCAACCTCCTGATCATGCACCGCCCAACAACCATGAGTGAGCTGTGTGATAGCGCCCGCTACCTCCAAGCCCATTTTAAGGACGCATCCATGATCAACCCATTCAACTCCAAACCCCGTAACACTAGAAAGCCTACACCTGTAGGGCCCACCACCGAAGGGGTAGTCAATAATGAGAGCGTCAATGCCATGGTAACCAGGGTGGGTATCGCCAAAGCCAATACCGTAACCCACCACCCAACCAACAATACCGCCCAGCTTCTCAACTAGCTCCTCAGCCCCAGCAGCAACTTGCATACAACCGAGCACCACCACAGCAACCTACCTACAACCGAGCGCCCCAGCAACAAAATGCCTACAACCGAGTGCCTCAACAACAACCTATCCACAATTGACCACAACCACAACAACAAGCTTACAACCAAGTGCCACCACTAGCCAACCGACCTAGGAGGGGGGACCTAAGAGAGAGTACTATTCTCAACTGCCATTCCCCCTCACCGATATCTTTAACACACTAATGGCTGAACAGCAGTTGGAACTTCCAAAGGAGAGAGAAGGATGGCCAGCAAATGTTGACACAACAAAGTACTGCGCTTATCATCGGTATCCTAGGCACACGGTAGATGTATGTTACCAGTTTAAAGACTACATTCATGACCTCAATGATCAGGGGAACATTGACTGGGCACAAATGGGGGAGTCCATACAAGCTATGAAGGCACGGCAGAATCAACCACAGTGACAACAAGCACAATAGCAGCCCAGCCTGGGCATTGTCCACGATCCACTCCCGGTACATGCACCCGTACAAGCACCGGCACCAGCACCACCAAACCAACGACTCGGCCTCGTCCACTCCGCCATCAAGGAGTCAACCCACCATTCCCAGGGTTGGCAAGTCGAGGATCAAATCACCTCCATGCCCGCCAGACCAACCCCACCTACAAACCGCACCATACTCTCCATACCAAGAGCTGCCCCTAGCCCACAAACTACCCAAACACCACTACCCCCAACAACCATCAACCCTCCACGGCGCCTAATCATTAGACCACCACCAGCACCACAACCATCACCTAACCTTCCAACCACCATTAATCCTCCTCGACATCTAATCATTAGACCGTCACCAACACCCCAAACATCACCTAACCTACCAGCCTCCACCACCCCTCGGCCTCTCATTATCTGACCATCACCCAACCCACCAGTCGCCACCACTCCACGACCTCTCATCATTAGACCATCACCACCAACTCCCCGACCATCACCCAACATACCGGCCTCCACCGATCCACAACCCCTCATCATCCTATCCTCACCACCCCTACCTACCACGGTCTTCTCAACATACCAACCAACCCTACCATCACCATCATCACCACTTCCCCCTACCACGTTGGCGATGGTACTTCGTAGCGGGAGGATGTTCCAAAGGGTCTTCCCCCAGGCTGGGATGCAACCATAGGAGCAAGTAGAAGAGGAGGCATATGACCTATTAAAGCATCTAGACAAAATGCTCGCACAGATTTCAATCCTAGAGCTGATTAAAAGGTCAAAGAACCATCAGGACATTCTACAACAGTACTTGCAGCGGGTCATGGTCAATGAGGACCTCCCACCCGAGAAGATCATTACTGTCCTGACCCCGAGGAGTGAACATCCGACACTTACATTCACACAGGAGGAGTTGGCACGGCCAAAAATCAGAAAATACGCCTTACGCGTCGCAGTGATCATCAGAGACGTGGAGATTAAGTCCTGCTTGATTGACACCGGAGCATCTATAAATGTCATGCCGCCAGAAACATTGCAAATTTGCGGCGTCTCCAATGAAGAAATCGAGCCTTCTGCCGTCACGATGACAGCCTATGACAACTCATAGAAGCCGGCACGGGGGGTGGTTACGTTGGAAGTAGGGCTCGGACCGTGTGTTGTCACCACTGAGTTTCATGTTCTAGAACTAGACTCTACATTCAAAGCTATCTTGGGACGTCCATATCTTGAGACAATAGGAGCCGTGGCCTCCACTAATCATCAGTGTCTGAAGTTCCCATACAAGGGCCAGGTGATTAAAGTAACCAACGTCCCCATTCTAAATGACGTGGATGACCCCTCTTCTGCACTGCCAATATCAAAATTTGTCCAACCGTTGGTTTCCACTACAGAGCTGCCCGAGGTCATGATATTAACGACACCTCCAGATACAGTTGCATGGTGGATAATGAAAGGGATGGGCTATCAGCTAGGAAAGGGGTTGGGAAAGGAGCTGCAGAGGGTTGTGCACCCCATTAAAGCTGTACAAAGAACAAAGAGACACGGGCTTGGCTACGAGCCCAATTTCACTTCGAGGATGGTCTACCGGCCAAAAAATGCCATGGGACTCCAAAAATTCTTTATCAAAGGGGAGACCATGATGATGGCCTGGGACAAGGAAGAAGAACCAGTCAAGAGGAAGAAGGCACCAGAGCAAGAGGAGGAAGTGAACAACATGAGTTCATCTTTTGCTTGGTTGTTCATAGAGGAGGAAGAACTAGTCAAGGGCAAGTCCATTCTTAAACAACTTGTCCACTCAAACCCACCTCCAACCAACATTCCATGTGAGCCGTATCTTACGGTCACGTATTTCAAAATCCTCACTCTATCCCTCTTGGATTCGCTTGATGGGCTATCTAGCCCGATTCCTACTTCTGGGCCAAAATGGCCACCTGAACTGATCATTGGGCCTGAGAGCCCATTCAAATCTTCTTACTCCACTGGGCTTCTATGCCCATTTCAATCCAACAACATTGGGCCCGCGTGCCCACTAATCGGGCCCACGTGCCCTTTAGATTTATTTTCTTGCTTTGGGCCCACGTGCCCATCATTTGGGCCCACGTGCCCCTTAGTTCTTTTCACTAGCTTTGGGCCTATCTGCCCATTTATTTTCATTGTCGGGCCCGCGAGCCCATTTTTCTCTCATTTGCTTAAGCTTTCTACTTCTGCTCGAGCCCCATCGGCTCATTTTATTTCTGTTATTGAAAACATTCAAAAAAAAACGTCCTCTCGCAAACTCAATTTTCTATTGAGGAGACGTCTCTTCTTGTCTCGGAGGGTGCTCCCAACCAGGGACCCCTCTTCCCTGACTCACCGATCGATCTGCTCGATCCTTCACCCACTGTAAATACCACCTTTCCAATTCCATCTTCTTTAGAAGTAGTTAGTATAGGAAAGAAGAAAATTCGAGGTAAATGTGTGCCAGAGAGATATCTCCAGCAAATAGCTCAAAAATGCAAGGAATGTGCAAGGCTGCCAAGGTTTTTGGAAAATGCTATCCAGCTTGATGAAATCCAATATGAGGATGAATTCAATGTAGATCATACACTGGGAGTTTACGAGGTTTTATCAGAAAAAGATCCTGATTTCGAGGATGGAATTGAGGACTTAGCTGATGCGTATGCATCTGGACTTAAAAGATTTGAAGAACCATCAGCCACGGTGGATGAACCGACAAAAGAATTGAATCTCAGAACACCGAAAGATCCCAAGACAGTCCTCCTAAGTGCAAACCTTACTCCCACTGAGGAACAGAGCTTAATTAAAATTTTGGAAGAATACAAGGACACGTTCGCATGGACATACAAAGACATGCCGGGGTTAGACAACTCGTTAGTTGAACATCGTCTAACTTTGAAACCTAGAGCTACTCTGGTCAAACAAAAATTAAGGAGATTCCACCATGATGTTGCACTTAAGATGAAAGAAGAGGTCGACAAGTTACATCAAGCAAAATTCATTAAGGTTGTCCTTTATCCGCAATGGGTGGCAAACATAGTCCCTGTCATGAAGAAGGATGGTCGAGTTCGGATCTGTATAGACTTCAGGGACTTGAATCGAGCGTGTCCTAAAGATGACTTTCCTCTACCTCATATTGATGTACTAGTTGATAACACTGCTGGATTCGAGATGTTGTCATTCATGGATGGCTATTCTAGATATAACCAAATCCGATTGGCCGAAGAGGACCAGGAGAAGACCTCGTTTACTACACCTTGGGGAACCTACTGCTATGTCGTCATGCCTTTTGGACTAAAGAATGCTGGTGCTACCTATCATAGGGCAATGATGGCTATCTTCCATGACATGATGCATACCCTTGTAGAGGTTTACGTGGACGACCTGGTCGTTAAGTCCAAAAGCCGAGAAGATCACCCGGAAGTGTTAAGAAAGGTCTTGCAAAGGGCTAGGGAATATAATCTGAAAATGAACCCAAAGAAATGTACGTTTGGAGTATCCTAAGGAAAATTGTTGGGGTTCATAGTGAGAAAAAGGTGCTTAGAGATCGACTCAAACAAGGCCAAGGCAATCATTGGTATGCCTCCTCCAAGAAATATGAAAGAACTTCGAGGATTAATCGGGAGGCTACAGATTGTCCGCCGGTTCATCTCACAACACTCCCAAAGGTGTAAACCTTTCTATGAGTTGACCAAGGCGGGGGCCGAGTTCAAATGGGATTCAAAGTGCCAGGATGCATTCGATGGTTTGAAAAGATACCTGGCTAGTCCCCCTGTGCTTAGACCACCAGTCCCTGGAAAGCCCTTCGTTCTGTACATCTCGGTTTTGGAGAATTCTTTTGGAGTAGTCCTTACACAAGTGGATGAAGAAGGGAAAGAGAGGGCAACCTACTACTTTTCAAAGATCTTTGATCCATGTGAGCAGAAGTATACTGTAGTGGAGAAGACCTGTGCTGCAATAGTCTGGGTAGTTCAGAAACTTAAACATTATTTCTTAGCTCATGAGGTTAATCTCATTGCTCGCATCAATCCCATCAAATTCCTTCTGGAGAAAACTGTTCTAACTGATCGGATAGGTCGTTGGCAGAGTTTCCTTTCACAGTTTGATATCACCTATGTTTCCTAGAAGGCCATTAAGGGCTATGCCAATGTCGAACATCTAGCCCACCACCCTATACCCCTCTTTGACCCGATCCAGTCGGAGCTCCCGGATGACGAACTAATGTTGATCCGATCTTCCTATCTTTGGACATTATATTTTGACGGGGCTCTGAATTCACACGGTAAGGGAATAGGAATCGTCCTTCTATCACCCGAGGGTGTCACCATTCCACAGGCATTTCAGCTTGACTTCCCAACAACCAACAATATAGCTGAATATGAAGCCTTACTGGCCGGGCTGGAGGCCGCTCATTTCTATGGTGCCACGGAATTGAGGGTGATAGGTGATAGCCAACTAATCCTTCGCCAAGTCCTAACCAAATACCAAACTTCTCATCCAAACCTCAAACCTTACCAAGAACTCACCTCTTGCTACATCAAACTCTTTTCCAAACTCACTTTTGTCCATGTTCCTCGAGCTCAGAACATCCTTGCTGATGCCCTAGCCTCCTTAGCTTCATCTCTAACAGTCCCACTAGGTAGACAGGTGTGGACTATCCTTGTCCGTAGAAGGTCGATGCCGGCGATTAAGGATGGTCGATTTATGAAGGTCAAGGAGAGATTTGGCAGAAGGGAACATCTAGAGCAGAAAGAGGAGATTTCTCTAGTCGAGTTGGAAGAGTTAGACGAGGGTGAGAGGCCTTGGTTCGATGAGATTGCGAGGTATTGTCAAGATCAGACATATCCACCTGGATCAAATGCAAAAGAAAAGAAGTCCATCAGGAGAGTATCCCAAAGGTATACCATCCTAGGAGGGGTGCTCTACAAGAGGAGCTTGAGTGGAATTTTGCTTAGATGCGTTGATGAAGAAGAGGCAGAATTGGTGCTTAAGGAAGCACATTCTGGGGTCTATGTGGGCCATGTCAATGCTCAAGCTCTTGCCAAGAAAATCATCAGGCAGGGGTATTATTGGCCAACCCTAGAAGAGGATTGCTCCGTCTTTGTTTGGCACTGTCATTCTTGCCAACTTCATGCCGACAAGATCCATTCTCCCGCATCTTCCCTTCATCTGATTCATTCCCCATGGCCCTTCACCATGTGGGCTTTCGATATCATTGGCCCTCTAAGTGATCTTAACTCTGAAATCCGTTCCAAATCGTTCATCCAAACAGCAACAGAGTACTTCACCAAGTGGGCAGAAGCAGAAGCATTCGTGGAGATCAAGGCATCAACATTGTGCTCCTTCATCAAACGCAACATCATCGCCAGGTTCGGGATACCCAGCGACATCATCACTGACAACGGACCACAATTTCTCTCTCAAGATCTGCGTGATCTTTGCAACAGGTACCACATTGCATTGCATCATTCATCTCCTTATTACCCGTAAGGCAATGGTCAAGCAGAAGCCACCAACAAAACTTTGATTAAAATCATCAAGAAAACCTGTAAGTCTAGCAAGTTTGTAGATTGGCCAGATAAGCTTGTAGATGCCCAATGGGCTTATCGTACTTCTGTACGGACCCCCACTGGTCAAACTCCGTTTGCTCTCGCATATGGGATGGAAGCGGTGGTCCCGTATGAAGTACTCCTTCCATCACTCTGAGTTCAACTCGATAGGGACATCCCAGTCGATGAGAAACGAGAATCTCTCCTTGCACAACTTGAACTCCTAGTTGAAAGAAGGTTGGCCGCCTTTGAGCATGCCCGGACTTATCAGAACCGATTGAAAAGGTTTTATCAAAAGAGGGTGGTAGAGAGAAAGTTTGAAATTGGCGAGATGGTAGTAAAACGTATATTCGTTAAGCCAGGTGGTCCCCGCTCCAAGTTGCAACCTAACTGGGAAGGGCCTTTTGTTATAACAAAAAAATATCCAGGCAATGCATATGAGCTAACCAATGCCGATGAAGAAAAATTGAACCATCCGTGGAACGGCGTTTACCTCAAAAAATATTTTCCTTAAAGAAAAGAAAAATGGAGAATTTTTGGTATGATATCAATTCATCGATCCAAGGGTGTTAGCTAGAAGTAAAAGGTAGACATCACCCTACACACACAACACCTCCCGATCCCAGAATCCAGATAGCCCAACACTCGAGAGAGGCAAGGCAGAACCTTGAAGATAGAAAGGAAACCTTACCCTATTCTCTTCTATTCGGTCCAAGATAGGTGAAGGGGACTAGAGGAGGGTAGTACCGAAAATGCTCGCCGCCTTAGTAGGAGGCTGTCTCATAGGGTACAAAAGGGTGCCAAAAGATGGGCAATGAACCCCACAGGTTTAAACAAATATGGGCCTGTCTGAATGAGTACCCGGAAGAGTAGAAAATGAAAAGAAGGCACCAAAAGATGGACAATGACCCCACAGGTCGAAGACTTGTCTAAGTAAGTGCCACATGTAGAAAAAACCCAAAGAGGCCGAACCCCAACGGGCAATTTGGGCATGAGTAGAGAAACCCTCCTCGACATCCCCAAATCCTATCAAAGACTTCCTTTATTATTCTTCCATATTAAAACCCTAGGGTAGGGTAAAACTATCCAAACTCAGGGGGAATCCAAACCGATCAAGAGAAAAGGGCAAGAAAGATTCTGCGTAGGGAACCTTATTTTCACGTGGTGTTCATTACTTGAATCTTGATTAACACTCAAAGAACGATGAATTGTCTCAATACCGGCACATTCTCCACAAAAATCCAAAAAAATGAATATTTTCAAAAATTCAAAAAAATTGAATATTTTCAAAAATTCAAAACAATTTGAATAATTTCAAAATTCCAAAAAAATGAATATTTTCAAAAATCCAAAAAAAAATGAATATTTCCAAAATTCCAAAAAAAAATTGAATATTTTCAAAAATAAAAAAATGTATACTTTCTAAAAATCCAAAAAAAAATGCATCATTTAACTTGGCATAACCTTGACTTTTGCCTTTGCTAGCATTCATGTCTTTTTTTATGTCTTGCATGTTTCATTTATGCATCGCATATTTATCTTGATTATCACCCCTTTAAGACGGCTCCTCCCTTTGACCTAAGTCAAAGTTGGCCATAATAGGCAAAGGGATGAGTCGTTGTGAAGATTTGATCCTCTTTTATCAAGTGTTTTCAGGAACTTTAAAGTAGGAAAGGAAGATTCTATCAATGACAGGTAAGTTCTCTTAACCATTTCATTTCAGTCATTTAGGTTATTTTTACACCTTGTTAAGAAGGCTCCTCTCTTTGACCTAAGTCAAGGCAGACAGCAATAGGCAAAGAGATAAGCCATGGTAAAGATTTAATCTCCTTCATTAAGTGTTTCAGGATTCTAAGATCAATAAGAGAGTGACTCTCACCATAGCAAGTAAGCTTTCTTAACCCTGATCTTAATCATTTTCAGTCATTTCGTTCATATTACCTTGTTAATAAGGCTACCCCCCTTGACATGTAAGCAAGGCAAGATGACAATAGGCAAGGGGGTCAGCCATAGAGTAGATCTAACCCCTTTATTGTGTTTTTCAGAAAAGAAACACGAGTTAAGGAAGGGGGAGTCTCGTCAGCAGGTATATTTCTTACTCTACATCTATTATTTACTTTTATTATTTGCCATCTCTTAAGCGTGTCTATATCTACACCTTAATGCCACCTTTTCAGTCCATCACCAGTTTGCTCCACTACGTTCCACTATGATCCATCTCGCTTCGCTACGCTTTCTCTATGTTTCACTCCGCTTCACTACACGTCATTCCCTTACAAAGCCGACATCAAGGCGAGGCAAGCTGTAGACACGCCAAATTGGCCTGATTCGGAGCCCCAGACTCTTATTCCATAGGCGATATTCTTATTTGACCATTACCTGATTCAGATTACCTCGTGGACATGAGCTAAGGACATTGGTGGAGCCCCTTGTGAGTTGAGAATGGACCGATGATTCCCGGAATGATGCCGAAACCTTCAAGCGAGAGCCACGCGTGAACTGTAAAAACACGAAGCCTGCTCGATGACTGACCTTCAATGGTCCATAATTGAAGGTCTCGGGAGTTCCGCATGTGTTCCGTAACATTCAGGGTTTTCAAGAAGTCATTTTGGTAGGCGTTGGTCAATGATGGCTTTCGTTATGACTTTTTTCGATATGTACTGACACGGCTATCCCGAACCACGCGTTAGGCCTTTCCAGTCATCACCGGGTCATTTCGGGTCATTCGGGTCGATTCTAGCTGAATATTTTTATCAATCAGGGCCATACATCTGGTTCGGTCAATTTTAGGGTTTCGCGGCTTTTCCGAGTTTCGGTTCACGTTTACCGGGTTAATCTCAGATTTTTTGCTGACTTCGGGTTTTCCGATCGTACCGGACTTGTTCAGTCATCATTTTAAGTCATCCTGAGTTGACCCGAGATTTCTAGACCGGAACCGTGCACTTTCGGATCTTCGCCACGGGTTTCGACTTTCCGTGAGAGGGTAAACCGGTAGAAAGCCCCAAGAAAACATCTCGGGAGTCATGCCATCTGGTTTACCGACTTAAGGAGGTGCGGTTGAAGGCCCTCTTTCCAACGCAACAAACGGGAGCCGAATCGGACATCCCATTTGCAAGATACGGTGCGCGGAACACGTGCGCAGGAGAGAGAGTCTACCGCGCCCCCACTTCCCTTGAAAAAGGAGGGCGCGCCCTGCACGCCCTCAACCTGAGGGCACGCCCTGAGCACCCTCAAACTGGGGGCGTGCCCTGGCGCCCCTGGTTCCTTTGAAACGCGAGGGCGCGGTCGATTTCCAAAAATCAGAAATTGCCCCGATTAGCACCTTCTAAACCGGATTTTTGGAAGGTTTTCGGTGATGATTTTTGATTATTTGTATTGCGCCCCCGGTTCGGGGGCACGTTACATATGTCAAGTCGAATTTTGGCAATTTTCGGAAGTTTCCGACAATTTTTAGCAGTGAGACGCGTACCACGCCCCCGGTTTCTTTGAAACTGAGGGGTGCGCAAACTGCGCCCCCAAGGTGAGGGCGCGCTCTGAGCACCCTCAGGTGGAGGGCGTGCCCTGCGCGCCCTCGTCTACTTTGAAGAGCAAGGGCGCGGTCGGTCCAGTTTCCATATTTTGCACCGGCTTCCTTCCCCTATAAATTGAGGGCCATTTTCAATAACCCGAGGTGAATCCGCGGTTTCTAGCTTGTCCTGAGGTCATCCAAGCTCTCTCCCAAGGCCATCCCGACGTCCAAAGCCGGTCCGACGTCGAGAGATCGATCCCGAAGTGAAGGAGAAGGCTCAATCCGGGCGTTCTGCATCAACTGACTTCATCGACTTCATCAGAAAATCTGATACTCCTTCTGCAAAAGTCTTCAACATAGAAGTTGTTCCTCTCTTCGTCCCCCTTCATCTTAAACTGATGGCACTTGATTCCGACTTGCTGTTTGTTCGTGGAAGTTGTTGCACTGAGGGCGCGCATCCAGGTTCTATTTTCCACATCTACCCACTTTCATAATTTTTACAGACTTATACAGGAGGATTTAGGAGAAGTCATCAACATAATAACTCTTCCTCTCCAAGTCTTCTGTTTACTCCAACAAACGGCACTCGATTCTGACATCGGAGTGCAAAGCTATCCCAACCAGCTTGTTTTACTCATCTCAGCTTCAACTCAAGCCGTTTCATTCTATAAGTTTCCCTTAACTCAGTTCATTTAATTGTTATGGCATATTTTAGTTCATTTGCATCATTTTACATAACCAAAAACACAAAAAAAGGGTTAGGGATTGCACCAATCCGGTGAGTTCGATTCCAATTGCTTCTTTATTTCATCTCCTCTTCTATAGTTTCTACACTTCCCATAGTTCTAATCGGTCTCTTTCACTTGGTTTATTGTTCTAGTTGCACAGGTCTATCAAGCTAGCAGTGGCTAGAGACTCTCCTTCATCGGCTGGCCGAAGAAGAAGAAGGTTTAACCCACATCCCAATCTCCCACGCTAAGGTACACGATCAAATTCAACTTCTTTCTATTTTCATTCCATAAAGCGGAGCCCGCGGCTCCTGGCAACCACCTTTTATTTATGCTTTAAGTTCATCTCCTCCTCACTCTCCTCCCACATGACCCAAACCATCTCCGGTGCTCGAGCGACGCCGTGAGATGAAAGTTCGGGGATCAATGTGAGTGTGGGACCAAGGTGAGGAGTCTTTACCGCTTTCCGAGTGTCTTCCGATTCAGTCACATTCCCCTATTCCAATCCATCTTTCACCTTCTCTTAAGGTGCCGATCCGGAACTCATTTTCGGAGTTGACAGGCGCATAGTCCCAAAATGAGTTGTTAGTTTGGTGGAAGAGAGTGGGTTTGGAAGCCCATCCAATAGATCTAAGAACAACGGCACGAGGTTTAAACATGGGATTGTTATGCTCGGGCCTTGCGGAATGGTTCTGACTTGGGTGGTATACTCAACCAGATGATCCAAGATTGGTCTGCCCTTGAGTGGTTCTTGGTACTCTTCCCCACTTGAGAACAAACGAGTCAAAGATAAGCACAGGTCTTTCAAGTCTTCTTCTTCTTCATCTGGAGCCTTTCTTCTCTTGACAGCTTTTATGAAACTCTTGTCATCTTCAGCCATCATCATGGTCTCCCCTCTGGTAAAGAAGGTGTGGAGTCCCATGGCATATCCTGGCTAGAAGATCCTTTTTGGGATGGAATCTTCTTCGTATCCCAACCCCTGCCTGCGTGGCCTTTTCACAAATTCAATCGGTTGAGTGATTCCTTGAAGATCCTTGCCTAAACCTTTTCCAGGCTGATAGCCCAATTTCATCATCATTTGCCATCCCACTATGTCTGGAAGAGAGGCGGTAATGCATCTGACTTCTGGTAATTCTCTCACTAAGATCTAGGGTTGTATTGACAGTCCTAAGGGCAAAGAAGCATCATTCAGCTCGTCCCTTATAGGCACGCTAGTCACCTTGACCACTTGTTTTTTAAAGGGAAATTTTATGCACTGGTGGTTTGTTGAAGCCACAGCTCCTATTGTCTCCAAGTATGGCCTCCCAAGTATAGCCCGAAAAGTTGGATCCAATTCTAGAACATGAAAATCCGTTGTGACCGTACATGGCCCAAGGTTAACTTCTAGAGTGACCACCCCACGTGCAGACTTCTTGGAGTTGTCATAGGCCATCACCATGGCACAAGATGGCTTGATTTCTTGTACAGAAATGCCGCACAACTGCAAAGTTTCTGGCGGCATAACGTTGATAGAAGCTCTAGTGTCAACCAAACATGATTTCACTTCGACATTGCAGATGATAATAGCCACATGCAAAGCATATCTCCTAACCTCTGGATCTGCTAATTCCTCTTGAGAGAAAGTGAGTGTTGGGTGTTCACTTCTAGGGGCTAACACTGTAGTGATCTTCTCAAGTGGGAGATCTTCACTCACCATGACCCTTTGCAAATATTGCTGTAGAATCTGCTAGTGCACCTTTGATCTTTTGATCAACTCAAGTATGGAAATACGGGCCAGTGTCTTATCTAAATGTTTCTACAAATCATACGCCGTGTCTGGCAATGGTTCTTCCACTTGTTCCTCCTCCACTGGATCCTACGGTTGAGTACCATCTTGGGGAAAGAGCTGCTGGAACATCCTCCCACTTCGAAGCACTGGGGCTATTTGGCGGTCGGGTAGATGTGATGGGTTAACTGGGGTGGACTGTGGTGGAACAGGTGATGTAGGTGCATGTATGGTAGGCAATGGGATTGGTGGTTCTGGGATGATTGGGTTAGTAGGTAGAGGGGTAGGATTTGGAGGTGATAGTGATGATGATATTGGTGGCCTGATAAGAAGAGGCCGGGGTGCAGGAATGGTTGATGGGTTTAATGAAGGTGTTGGTAATGTGGTAGGTTGTGGGGTTGGTGGTATGATAGGTTGAGGTTTTGGAGTGACAAAGCTTATAGGCTGGGGGTTCAGGTTTGGTGGTGATTGTGGTGGTTGGATGAGCAAGGGCCGGTGTGTAGTAATGGTTGAGGGAGGTGTAGTCAAGGCGGGGGCTGGCCTAATGATGGGTCGGCGAGAAGAAGTGGTGGCCAGTGGTTGGGTTATTAAGCTTGGTGGTGGTTGTGGAGTAGAAGGTGAACAGATTATTTGTCTAGAAGGGTTCCTAGCGTGAGGCCTAGCTAGGTTGACTGGCATGGTTGCATTTTGGTTTTCTAGTTGCCAACTTTGAGCACGACTGGCATCTCCCTGGACAATGGAGTGTACTAGAACAATTCTTGGGTTTGGATGTGCTGGTGCCGGTGCTAAAGTGGGAGCATGTAATGGGAGCAGATTCTGAACAATCCCTAAGCCAGGTTGTTGTTGGGGTTGAGCTGATGGACGCTGCCGCTGCTGCAGCCTAGCCTTCATTGCCTGTATGCATTCTCCCATTTGGACCCAATCAATGCTGCCTTGGTCATTCAGATCGTGGATGTAATCCTTGAATTGAAAACGCACTTCTACAGTGTGACCACGGTACCGATGGTAAGCACAATATCGGGACATATCTGTATTTGTTTGCCAAACTTCTCTTTTCTTGGGAAATTCTAATTGTTTCTCTGCCATGAGTACATTGAAGATGTCGGTCAAGAAGTAAGGGAGTTGTTGGTAGTTCTCTCTCCTAGGACCTCCCCTTCTTGGTGCCTGATTGAGTGGTGGCGGTTCCCTATTGTAGGCAGGTTGACGAGGTTGTTGGGGTTGTGCTACTGGCTGAGGGGGTTGTTGTGGTTGTCGTGGTTGTGGTGGCCAAACCTGTTGTTGAGGGGGGTAAGAAGAAAGGTTCTGTGGTGGGTTTCTAAACTGGTTTTAACGGTTCCCTCCCTGGTTCCCCACAATATTTATAGCTTCGTTGTTGGCCACTCCTTCGGTTGTAGGACCAACTGGTGCAGAGGGGGTTTTCCTGATGTTCCTAGGTTTGGGATCAAATGGATTTATCATTGTGGCATATTTGAAGTGGCCATGCAAGTATCGGGCTCTGTCATAAAGTTCATTCGGTGGTAGGACAGACAGATGGTTGTGCTAATGATGGTTGAATCACAGATTATTGAACAATAGGTGGTTGAACAAAGGGTGATTGAATGAGTGGTGGTCGAAGTAGAGGACAAGGAGATGACACAACTTGGTTGGCTTCAGCCTGATCTGAGGCAATTTTGCCCTTCACCATGGATTGTATGCGGGCGTAGGTTTCTGGGTTGGTATAGAGAGACAACTCCCTAAAGAGTAGTTCAACATCACGAGGAGCAGATGGTTGAGGGACCTCTTGCGCTTCTGACTCAAACAATGGATTAACATGACTGTCTAATGGAATTGGTTGGTGACCCATCTCGTGCTCTCGATGTTCAGTGTGTTTCACCATTCCAACGTGCCTTCTAGACCTTAATTGCATTGTCACCCTTCAACTTCAAGGAGAAGGTAAAACAAACAAGTTAGCAAAGCAAACAAAGAACTCTTTTCTGGTTTTTAGTATCTTGCAAAAAATGTTAGAGGTTTGAATTTTTGTTTGACAAACAAGTGATGCAAAGACTTGAAAGAAAAATTACGCAATGATTTTGATTAAACCTTAGGTTTATGGATTTTGTTAAGAATTTTTCTCTCAACAAATGGGTTAGGATCCTAACTCCAATCTCCATTGACCTAGGTTTTACACAATCTCACCACGTGTAGGAAACATAGGATGCTTCGGGTTTTGGGGAGTGGTACAACTAACCCGATCGTGAAGAGGAATACTCCACGTATGAGGAATTACGGAGGCCTTGATGAAAACCAACCAAGTCAACTAGGAAGGAATATCCCAGAAGAGAGGTCAGAATCCACCAAGAGGGTGTTTTGGATGGGAGGGGTAAATGGGAGAGTGAGCTCCCGCCTCATAAAAAAGTGTAAAAGAAGGAGGTAGAAAGGAGCAGAGAATGCAATCAAGTAATAAAGCAAGTAATAAGCAAAACATAAACTTAAATAAACAGGCAATGACACAAGGAAAGTAACTAGAAACTAGACAAGCAACTAGAAACTAGAATCTAGACCTTGTTTCTTATGTGAGCCAAATGGAGATAGTAAAAAGTGATGGAAAGAAGAGGGTTCAGATCTGATAGCCAAGCAAAAGGGTGGTCCACGCAAGGACCGATGTAAGAATAAGTTGGTTCATGTGGGAACCGGAGTAAAAAGTAAAGGTGGTTCACGCGGGAACCGGTTTTAGGTAGCAAAGGGGTGGTTCACACGGGAACCGATTTGAATGATTGAAAAGGGCATGTGGGACTAATTAAAGGTAAATAAGGTTCTGATCCAAGTGGGGATAGATCTGAAGGAAAGTGGTTTGGTTTACGTGGGAACCGAAGTAAAGAAAGAGATTGGTTCATGCGGGAACCACTTTGAAAGGAAAAGGGTGGTTCACGCGGGAACCGGTTTAAATGACAACTAAAAATAAAAGAGGGTCACACAGTGACCAATTTTAGGGTGATAACCTGCATAAAAAGAGGGAAAATCTGATTTGAATAACTAAAAATAAATGTTGGTTCACGTGGGAACCGGTTTGTAGAAGAGAGTTGGTTCGCACGGGAACCGGTTTTAAAACAAAAGTGGGTTCACACAGGAACCAATTGAAATAAAATGACAGATATTAAATGAGGTACTTGGCACTTCAGATTTGATGAAAGATGGGTGAAATCAGAAATTTTGAGATGCCATGAATTTTAAGAGAGGTGGAAAGAAGGAAAGGCTCATGCGGGAACCGGTCTTGAACTAGAACTAGCTGCAAACAAAACACTAAGCACCCACGATTAAAGACATTGCTTGTCCCACTGTGGTCGCCACAAAACACGACGGGCCTCTCCTTTTTAGGGAAGTCTGTGAATCCAGATCGATACCTCAAGAGGGGATGAGAAAGAAAGAAAGAAAACACGGAAAGCAACTCTCACCTCGGTCCCACACTCACATTGATCCCCGAACTTTCATCCCTTGGCATCGCTCGATCACCAAAGAGACGGTTCGGGTCATGTGGGAGGTGTGTGAGAAGTAGAAAATTAAGACATGTGGTCGCCAAGAACCGCGGGTTCCGATTTATGAAATTAAAGATGACCGTGTGTACCTTAGCGTGAAAAGTGTGGGTCAAAGCTTCTCCTTCTTTGGCCGGCCGATGAAGAAGAGTCCTCAATGCGTGGGTGCTTTATTTTCTATCTAACTAGACAAATAAACAAGTGAAAAGGACAATTAGAACTAAACAAAGTGGAGTATATGTAAAGAAAATGACATGAAACAAACAATTAACTAGAAATTGACTGGATTCTGGTTATCTCTAACCCCTCTTTTTCTATTTTTGGATTAACAGACTAAAAATAATGCAAAAAATATAAAAAAATAATAGGAGGATGGAGAATCACGAAACAAAGAGATAGGAAAAAGAACAGAAAGATTCTGAATAGAATAAAGAAAGATATGGCCAAATCTGAGTCGTTGAAAAAGCTGAGCAGCAGTCCAGGATCTGCCAGGCGCGACTTTTCTTCTGCGCTCGCCACGAACAGCCCCGTTGATTGAAAACTTAATAAGACTTGGAGAGGAAGAACTTTTATGTTGAGAGCTCTGGCAGCAGACGTCTACACGTTGCTGTAGAAGCCGAAGAAGAGAGACCTGGCAGATCACCTGCAGACCAGCCTTCCTCTCTCTTGAACTGACTTTTCTCTCTCTAAAAACTCGAAATTCTCTCTCTAAAAATCACAAAATCGATGCAGGAGGGAGCTTGGACATCTTGAGATGCCTGGGGGGTCATGCACATGCCTTTGGAACAACCGGAATCCGAGTTTATTTATAGGAGAACAACAGGTCTTATCAAGGCTAAAAAACAAGTGAATTGCGCCCTACCCCAGGGTGCATGCGCCCTGGTGCAGGGCACATGCGCCCCACCTTGGGGCACATGCACCCCCTGGAGGGGGCGCATCTTATCCTCCCTATGAAATCAACTCGATCCGATCGAAAAATTCGATCCGATTTGTTAAGAGGAAGAGTCCCAGTTAAAAACCGGTTCCCTCATGCCCTCAATCGGGGGCACAAGGCCACGGGCCTCAGGGGTAGGGCGCATGGGCATGTGCCCTGGGTCCTGGGCGCATGTGACCAGGGACCCGGGCGCATGGGACTGTTTTGCGCGTCCTTCTTCCGGAAGCCATTGCGAACACTCCCGAACTCGAAATTTGACGCCGTTTGTTGCATTGGAAAGATAACAGGCCGAAGAAGCTCTTTATAGCATTGGATCAGATATCACACCCTCCAAAACTTCAGAATTTTATTCATAATTTAGGATAGTGAACAGAAGATCCGATACTGGTCGGAATGACTCCGACGGCCAACCGGAAAGACACGGCATGAAACAAAACTTGTCCGGAGTGTGAATCTGACCATAACCTTCAATGAATGATCATTAGGCATTGGTCATTTAGCCAATTTCTATATTTACACGATTTACGTCTGGCTTTCGCTCAGAAATTATGGCTTTGTGCGATAAACTTCAAAAAAACATCCGATTTCATTCGGCAAAGCTCCAAATGAACCTTAAAAGACCCGTCATCACTATAAGATCAATAACACATGTTACCCTATAAAACATTAGTTTTTATGCTCTGAGTTAGGCAAATTTGGCGTGTCTACAGTATCCACACGAACTTCATCCACATTAGGTTCTCCCTTCGCGCCGGCCTCGATAACTCTTCCCGAACGGAGCTTCACCACCCATGGACACCTTCTAAAGAGAGAAGAAGGTAGGGAGTCGGCTGAGGATGTGTTTTTCACCCTTGGCTTGATCGAGTTTGTCTGAAACCATTAGTAATTATAGAGAATTTTAAAATTTTTCATAAAAACCCAAAATCTCCATAAATTACACCCTTGCCCCTGTACTTGTAAATAAGTCCTTTTGTGTGTGACCCACTAGGCCTGATAACCTATTTGGTTGAGGCCTAAACAAAATAGAGCAATTCTATGTAATTTAATTAAATCTGTTATCCGATAACAGATTAATCGGTCTACCGATCATGAAGGGTACAAGGCACATCTCATCATCCCAAATGGCTATAGGAATAATCTCATATCCATTGAGCCTTTCTATCATCAGTTACCACATGAATATAAATCTTCATCCATCCAATGTCCCGATCGGAAAGGAGTACGACATCGATTGTCAACTCCTTAGTATACCGACTATATAGGATCCTGTACTCGGAATTGGATCAATTGGAAAACTCCTTTTCCAATCATCCTATCTACCCAAGCCAGGGATTTAGAGTAATATCCCATAGGACATTCACTCTCACTTACCGAGAGTGGACGATCCCTTGTTGTCCACTCAATTTCCTCCATCAGGTTTTTCATGTACCCGAACCATCACAATATTGGACCATCTATATGGTGATCCATAAGACAATGGTCAAAGCACAAGTTCCACCCAACAAGGCATCTTTGGTGACTCAGGTCAAAGGTCCAACCATGCAACCATGAAGATAGAAAACCCTGATTGACAGTTCGGTAAGATACCATTCAGGATTTCTAATTTGGTCAGTTCAATGAACTCATTCAACTAATGACCACTGAGATTGGTCATTCTCATCACATGAGAAGATATCACATATACTAATCTATCAGGATCTTTCATGTCTCGTCTTAAGTATCCTATGACTAGGAACATTTAGATCAATTACCTCTAGATGATCAATCTCATTATCATGATCTCATCAAGATTTAATCATCATTGTATTTGATCAAGGACTTCATTATGATATTCACATCTAATAAGAGCTTATAATAAAGATTTGCCTAATTAATTGAATGAGATATATTTAGAAATGTCAAATCATATCATATATGATTGGCTTGTAGGGCATACCTTTCTATCAATCTCCCACTTACACTAAAGTCAATCACCCATCTGGCTGATTTGTATCAGGTCGAGGTGAAGTTCAAACACTCTTTGAGTAACTACTTCAGTTAGTGCATATGCAATGTTATTAGTGGTAGGTACTCTATCTTTAATTATGTCTCTATAAACTGCAATCTCTCTGATTGTATGGTATCACCATAGAAGTTCTAAACTTCTGATGAGACAGCAGCTCTACTCATTATTTTCTCAAAACAATGGTACACATTTAGAGAAAATTGGAAGAATCCCATATCATAGATGAAAATCTTCATCTAGACTACTTCTCAAGTAGTGTGCAACCACTATGTAAACTTGTTTACATATGTTGTAGAATTTACAGTGTTCTATTGCATGGAACTCTTCCAACTCACTACACCACCATTATTTTGACTTAATATCAAACTTATTTGATTAGAAGCTTGTGTTTGTAAAACTACAAGACTTCAAGTCTTATTCTCCAGTGTATAGAGATACATTCTCAATGCTTCTCAAGTACCCAATGATATGTCTTTAAACTATCTAGTGACTCTCACCTAGATCTTCCTGATGAATGCTCATAACACTTAGAGCATTTATCACATCATGTACGTAGCACCACATTAAGGATAGACCCTATGACAAAGGCATAAGGGCTCTATTAATGTGATCTCTTTATCTCTCAAGAAGTCTTCAAAGATATCACTTTAGAGAGATCAGCTCCATGCCACATATGTAAGAAACCTATCTTGGGGTTTATCATGTCAAATCCTTTGGCTATAGTGACTACATACATTAACTGAGCATTGCTTTTAGATCTATCTCCATAGATCTCAAAACTCAAATTATGTTTGGAGGATTAATTTGATAGCTAGGCTCACTTATAATAACATACCTACTTCATTCTAAATGAGTAGTATGTCATCAACATAAAATGTCAAGAAAGTAATAGCACTCCCACTTATCTTCTTGAATACACGTGGCTCCTCTTCATTCTTGACGAAGTCATAAGATTTAATCTCAATAAACTTTATATATGATCTATGAGAAGTTTTACTTCAGTTCATAAATGAACTTAATACGTACTCTTTTTGGATGTTATTGGGACTTGATTCCCTATAATTGTATCATATACACTTGTTCCTCAAAATACCTTAGAGGAACACTATCTTAACATTCAATTAGCTTATCTTATAATCATAGTGTGTAACAATCAAAATATGAATGGATTAATCCATGGAATTGGTAAAAGATCTTATAATAGTCAAGCATTTGACTTAGATAATATCCATTTCAACTATTTTTATCTTGATACCTTCTAACCCACTCCAATCTATTTTTTAGTGATCCATTTATACCTTACAAATACTATACCCTTAGGTGGATCTATCAAGTTCTAAACTTGATTAGAATAGATAAAGTTTATATCAAATTTTATTGTCTCTTCCCATTTTAGAATCATTATCTCATATTGCATCTATATAGATCCTAGGATCAATATCCTTTCTATCTTATGCCTCATTTCATCCATCAGAGATATGTCCTACGTATCTCTTAAGTTGAATGGACACAAGTAAACACCTATGAACTGTCCTTGTGTAATTATTAACTAGCTTAATAGAAGTGTCCTTGGGTTGTAGGACTGGAACATCTTCTATATATATGTATATATCTTGCTCTCACTATCTTTCTTGAGGAACTTTTTCTCTAGAAGTATAGTGAGCTAAGCAACACATACCAATATCCATAAGGGTGGTATATTTGATATCCATAAATTTTTTTAGGATATCCCACAAGCTAACACTTCATAGTCTTATAGTCTAACTTGTTAGACTTATACTTCTTCACCATGTCAAACATTCTAAAACCTTAACTTGCTAAAAGTCAAGTTTTAACCCCTTTTTTGTATCCTATATGGAATAATCAGAACAGACTTAGATGGTACCTATTAAGATCAAGTGGTTATAATGAGTACTTAGTCAAAAATAGACAAAGAGGAATTTTGCAAAGCTTATCATTGTTCATATTATGTCCTACATAATATGGCTTTTCATTTCAGCTACTCAATTAAGCTAAAATGTGTAAAGAGGTGTCCAATTAGATTCTATTATCCTTTAATTATATGTGAATTATGTACTTAAGTTTTCCCCTCCTTGATCTCATCAAAGAGTTCTAATACTCTTTCCATTAGTACCTCTACTTCATTCTTAAGCTCAGATAATTTCTCAAAGGTCTTGGATATGTACTTCATGAAGTATATATATCCATACCTAGAGACAACATCTTTGAAATAATGAAGTAGAAATATTCTTCGTTAGTCTTAATAGATATGGGCTAACATACACGTATATGTATGAGTTCTAACAACTCATTAACTCATTATCCAAGTCTACATTAAGCTAAAGTGTAGATTGATCTAAATCAACCCATTTCCTCTTCAAAGTAGTATTCACACATAACATAAGAGCTAACATATCAAATATGATTAAACAATTTATTAAGCTCCCACTGGCAAACACTTTGCCATTCAATCTTTTAGAACATCTATCAATTCCATAGCTTAGAATAAATCAACATTTATTCAAGTAGGAAATCATATAATGTTCTTGTAGAAGAATATAATAGCAATCTTAATTATTAAGACATCTCCATGTCGACTCCAAAAATGGGTTTGTCATATTACGGATCGGCATCTCAAGAAAGGGGATGAAAAAGATGGATAGAAAACATGGAAAACTCTCTCACCTCGGTCCCACACTCACATTGATCCCTGAACTTTCATCTCCTGGCATCGCTCGAGCATCGGAGAGACAGTTCGGGTCGTGTGGGAGAAGAGTGAGGATGGAATGAAAGAGCTTAATGCACAAAGAATAAAAGTAGGTGGTCACCAAGAACTGCGGGTTTCGATTTAAATGAAATAAGAGAAAGATTTGACTGTGTGTACCTTAGCGCGAGAGATGATGTGTGAGTTCAACCTTCTTCTTATTCAGCCGGCCTAAGAAGAGTCCCCAATCGGTGCTAGCTTGATAAACCTATGCAAGTAGTAAACAAATAAGACAAGAAAACAAGTGAAAGAAAGATTAGAACTGAGTGAAGTGTAGCAACTATAAAAAAAGAACAATAACATAAAAAATGGCAAATGGAAATAAACTTAACGGATTCAGGGTTAGCCCTAACCCATTTTTTTGTTTTTTATGATGTATGAAATGATGCAAAAACTAAATAAAAATGATGTATAAATGATGAAATAAATGTTATTAATGAAGAGTTAGCAAAGAGAATATGAATGATTAAAGACAACAGAACCCAGGCAAAGTGGCAACCGGGTTGAACAAATTAAATGTAAACTGCGCGGTTCTGATGCAGAGACTACAGCAGACAACAACAATGTCAAAATTGAGTGTTGTTTGTTTCAAAATAAAGAAAACTCACCAAGGATGGTTTGATATTAAGACAAGTTTGCTTGAATCCTTTCATAAGTGGTATTAATTTATCTGAAAGTTTTATTGTTGGAAGTTAAGTTTTGTAAACTACTGGCGCAATGTCGATGTAGGTACCACCGGCACCACAAATATTGAAATTAAATTATTATTATTCTAAATAAAAGAGAACTTACCGGGGAAAAATTTCTATAAAATATGTATGGGCTGAATCTTCAAGTAAGTGCAGTGAATTTTACTGAGAAGACAATGACCAAGAAGAGGAGACTTCGGATCTGTCTGGGCAACGTCGGTGTAGAACCTGTCACAAGCCAAGGCAATGATGGAATCGATCTCCGTTTGCTGAAGATGAAAGATAGATTGATGAAGCATACTTCTTATGAAGGAATCCAAGCCGGAAAAAAAGATTATAAATATCTTTAGAGGCCGATGATCAGCAACATAGCATGTCAGAGCATAGACCGGCTTCTTTCTCACTTCGGGATGATCTCTGGGCACCGGGACAAAGAGAAGACAATTTTGGGAGGTTGGGATGAGCCTAGGGCAACTGGAAGGTAAGGAAAAGAGTGATAGAGGTTGGGGATGCCCTTATTAGGTCGTTCAAATGAGTGTCCCTTTATAGGGGATGAGAAACAGGTCAAAACATAACAAGTTTTGATACATCCGACTATAGGTTGGATTTCTTCCATTTAATGCTACTAATTTTCATCATGAGGCTTCCAGAAACTTACCCAAACGATTTAGAGGGATTTAAAACCATGGATAACCTTCCTCATGTTCAAAATATGTCTCCACTTGAAGAGGAAACAAATCTGGTCTAAAAATAGCAAGTTTTGATGTATAAGACAACAAGTTGGATTGCCATCATTTGATGATGCTAATTTCTACTATGAAGCTTCCAGATACCTTAACAAGTGATATGGAGGAGGAAAAAGGAAGGTAAGGTCACAAATTGGTTAGAGATGTGCCCAATGAGCTGGGCTTGCATGCAATTGGGCTTGATCAAGGGTGCGTGCGGAAAGAATTGCACGTCTGATTTCTAAAGGACACTGTAGGCAAATGGAAGATTGAAATTGAATGTTGTTTGTTGCACTAAAAAGGGGACACAAGGTGGAAGATTATTCATGTTGAAGTCTTCTTTATTAAACATCCAAAGAATCTTGTAAAAAAAATTTAATTAGAGAAAATGCCGAGAAAAGCATAATCTGGCACACAAACAAGTAGCACGTCCTTAGTGCAAATACTACCAAAAGCAACATAGAAGTTAGAATGGGCTCTCACTTGGCAAAGGATTTGATTAGAGATTAGTAACTCATTCTTGGATTTTCAATAAGCTCATCGACTTGTCTAAAAAGGCGGTTAAGCATGATTTTAATGGTCTAAGAGAGATGTTACCAATGGAATAAGGGTTTAAGCTCCAAATAAGGTCAAATTGGCGTGTCTACAGCTTGCCTCGCCTTGATGTTAGCTTTGCAAGAAAATGGTATGTAGTGAAGCAAAGTGAAATGTATAGGAATGTAGCAAAGCGAGATGGATCATAATGAAGTGCAGTGGAGCGAAATGGTGATGGACTAAAAAGGTGGCATCAAGGTGAAGATATAGACATGCTCAATGACCAAATTAGGCAAAAGAGAATCTCTTCATGTTCCTTGGATTATTTCCACGATTTATCAAGCCTTCTTACATCTGATTGGTAAAAGATGTGCCCTGGGCATGAGAGAAGAGTAGCCAATGTCGACTCCAGAAATGGGTTCCGGATCGGCACCTTAAGAAAAGGTGAAAGATGGAATAGGGGAATGGGAGTGAATCGGAAAACACTCGGAAAGCGGTAAAATCCTCACCTTGGTCCCACACTCACATTGATCCCCGAACTTTCATCTCACGACGTCGCTTGAGCACCGGAGATGGTTCGGGTCATGTGGGAGGAGAGTGAGGAATGAATTAACTTAGAACATGATAAGAGGTGGTCGTTAGGAGCTGCGGGCTCCACTTTATGGAATGTAAATCAAAAGATGAGTTGAATTTGACTGTGTGTACCTTAGCGTGGGAGATTGGGATGCGGGTTCAACCTTCTTCTTCTTCGGCCGGCCAATGAAGAAGAGTCCAACCGATGTTAGCTTGATGTGCCTGTGCAACTAGTAGACAAAGAATGCAAGAAAACAAGTGAAATAAGGATTAGAACTGAGTGAAGTGTGGTAACTGTAAAAGCAATAACATAAAACGACAATTGAAAACAAACTCACCGGATTCGGGGTTAGCCCTAACCCCTTTTTTTTATTTTTGTGATATATGAAATGATGCAAAATAGAATAAAAATAATGCTTAAATATGAATTAAATTATTTTAATGAAGAGTTAACAAAGAGAATATGAATGATTAAAGATAACACAACCCAGGTAAAGTGGCAACCGGGTTGGACAGATTCAATGTAAAATGCGCAGCTCTAATGCAGAGACCGCAGAGGACAGCACCGATGTCATAATCAAGTGCTGTTTGTTTCAAAATAAAGATAACTCACAGAGGGTGGTTTTATATGAAGAAAAATTTTATTGAATCTTAAGATAAATAATCAGAATTTACCTCATAATCCGGATCTTGGACAGTGAAGTTCTGGAAACTCCCAGCACAATGTCAATGTAGGACATGCTATAGGAACCACAGATATCTGAATTGAATGATTCTTATTGTAAATAAAAGATAACTCACCAGGGAACAATTTATATGAAGGATGTATGGGATGAATCCACCATTAAATGTACTGAAATAGACTGAGAAAACAATGACTTAGAAGAGAAGACTTCGGATTTGTCTGTGCAGCGCCGGTGTTGAAGCCATAAAAAGCCGAGGAAACGTCAGAATTGATCTCTGTTGGAGATGAAAGATATCTTGATGAACCACACTTCTTTTGAAGGAAGTAAGGACAGAAAATGACTATAAAGATCTTTATAAGCCAATGATAAGCAGTGCAGCACGTCGGAGCATAGATCGGCTTCTTCTTCACTTTGGGATGATCTCTGGGCACCGGGATGAAGAGAGGACGATTTGGAGAGGTTGGGAAGAGCCTAGGGTAGTTGGAGGATGAGGATAAGAGTGCTGGAGGATGGGTATGCCCTTCTTAGGTCGTTCATATGAGTCTCCCTTTATAGGGGATAAAAAAACAGGTCAAAAAATAGCAAGTTTTGATACATCCGACCATAGGTTGGATTTCCTCCATTTAATGTTGCTAATTTTTATCCTGAGGCATATAGAAACTTACTCAAATGATTGAGAGAGATTATAAACCGTGGATCACATTCCTCATGCTCAAAATATGTCTCCACTTGAAGAGGAAACAAATCTAGTCTAAAAATAGCAAGTCTTGATATACAAGACAACAAGTTGGATTGCCATCATTTGATGATGCTAATTTCGACCATGAAGCTTCTAGATACTTTACCGAGTGATATGGAGGAGGTAAAATAAAGTTACAGTCGTGAATTTGTCAGATATGTGCTCAATGGGCTAGGCTTGCATGCAATTGGGCTTGATCGGTGCTACGTGCGGACAGAACTACACATCTGACTTCTAAAGGGTGCTGCGGACAAATGGGAGATCATAATTGAATGCCGTTTGTTTCAATGGAAATATAACTCAGAGAAGAAGATTATTCATGTTCAATACTTTTTCATTAGATGTCTATATAATCCTGTGGAAAATTTAAAAATAGAGAATATGCTGTGAAAAGCATAATCTGGCACACCACCAAGAGTCTCTTGTTCGGCAAACACGGATTTGATTAGAAATTAGCAAATCATCCTCATATTTACAATAAGCACCTTGGCTCATCCTAAAGGGTGGTTCATCATGATTTTTATGGTTTAAAAGAGATGTTTCCAATGGAATAATGATTTAAGCTCTAAATAAGGCCAAATTGGCATGTCTACAGCTTGCCTCGCCATGATGTCGGCTTTGCATGGGAATGGCATGTAGCGTAGTGAAGTGAAATGTAGAGAAAGCGTAGTGAAGTGAGATGGATCGTAGTGAAATGTAGTGGAGCAAAATGGTGATGAACTGAAAAGGTGGCATCAAGGTGTAGATATAGGCACGTTCAACTACCAGATTCGGCAAGACGAATCTCCTCAAGTCTCCTAGTTAACCGCCAGGTTTCATCAAGTCTTCCTATGTTCGATTGGTAAAAGATGTGCCATTGGCACGAGAGAAGAATAGCCAACCCCCAACGCGGTGGGGAGTCCCCGAAACATGGGTTTGTAAGTTCATCATCAGCTAGTAACCCGATCTTTGCGGTGTTCCTGTACTGTGATGGGCTAAAGTTTAAAAAGAGATTTGTTTTGAAAAAGTAAAAGATTACCAATCGAGCACATTCAGGCTCTTAGATTCATATAAGTCTTCCATGAGATAAGATTCAATTCGAAATGGAATGATCTCAAATTCCAAAAGGCAAATGTTTAAGTACAGACCATGACGATGCAAGTTTAGATCGAATAGGAGGCCCTTGGCGGGAGGAAGTGACTGCCACAGTGGGATAAATAGAAAGAAGGTTGTTGCAGTGGCCACAGTGATGATAGAAATGAAGGAGTTGGAGGCACAAGGTGATTACCGAACACGGTGGGATTAACAGACACGGTGGTATATCTAAAGGGTCGGTGGGGCTAGAGAACACGGTGGGATTAGATAACACGGTGGAGTTTAGAATGATCGGAATTAGGATAAAAGATTTAAAGACTAGGGTGAGAAGGTGAAGATTATGAAAAGATGTATGCAAAGACAAAACAAAATGTAATGCAACTAATGCTACATGATGCATGTTGGGCTCAAGAAAACAAAACGAAACTTGTATAACAAATAGTTGAAGATATAGATTGTCTATGAGGTCAAGATACCCATTCAGGAACCATCATCCCTCACTACACAATTTTGGCTTATCCGTGAGCACAAAGAATGACCCGACCGTCATGGATTTTGATGAAGGGGATCTCAGGCCTGGTCTTCTTTGCATTCATGGTCTTCAACATCAATGCATAAAATAAATAGTAATGCACCTAACATATGCTAAGAAAGGAAATGATAACGGTGAGTTTGCAATGTGATGACATGCATTCTCACAAAAGAGTTCATGTGTCCTAATGAGGACACAAAATGAAAGTTTCTCAGCAAAGTAGAGGCCGAGGTTATGATGACACCTCCTCCAGAGAATTCTCAAGGGAGGGAAGTGGAGAGTGTCGCCTTATTGAAATCTTGAAAAATGCTCCTCGGCAAAGTTGAGGACAAGGTAATGATGACACCTCCTCCTAAGAATCCTTGGAGGAGGGAAGTGGCAAGTGTCGCCTGCAAAAAGTTTCTTGACAAATTTAAAGCCGAGGTTATGATGACACCTTCTCCTAAGAATCCTTGGGGGAGCGAAGTGGCGAGCATCGCCTTGCTGTGTAGTTCTCCTTGTTTGTTCTTCGTGCCTGAAACACTCAGAAAAAGAGATTAGAATGACAAGATGGCTTATCCCCCTTGCAAGCTGCAATCTGCGTTGACCTTTGTCAAGGGGTGTAAAGTTTTTCATGTGCCTGAAACACTTAGAAGGAAGAGATTAGAACAACAATGCGGCTTATCCCCCTTGCAAGTTGCAGTATGCCTTGACCTTTGTCAAGGGGTAATAGCCTTCTTAAGGGTGTAAAAATAAAGCAGCAAATATACAATGAATGTAAAAACAAGAATTCAAACCAAGCATGGTGATGAAATTTTCTTTTGAAAATTTTGTTAGAATTCGAAAATGAAGTTTTATTTTTTTTTTTGAAAAGATTCAATTTTTTGAGATTTTTGAAAATATTCTTTTTTTGCTTTTTTGAAAATATTTATCTTTTTTGGAGTTTTTTAAAACATTCAACTTTTTTTGAGAGTTTTTTTTTTAAATATTTTTTTAGAACAATCAGTATTGACACAAGTTCTCATCACTTGGTTATTCTTCTAAGTTCGTTGGTAGACACCATATGCAAAATGGGGTTCCTTGCCCAGAATCTTTCTAGCATTCAACCTCTGATCGACTAGACTTTAGCTTTGATTTAGTTGATCCACCCGCACCTTGGGGTGTTAAGAATGAAGAATTGATAAGGAAGTCCTTGATAAGCTTTGGAGATGTTGAGAGGGATTTCTCTACTCACACCTAATTGCCCATTGGGGTTCGGCCTGTTCGGTCTTTTCTACATGTGTCACTCACTTAGACAAGTCTTTGACCTGTGGGGTCATTGCCCATCTTTTGGTGCCTTTTTTTCATTTTCTACTTTTCTGGGTACTCATTCAGACATGCCCATATTTGTTCAAACATGTGGGGTTCATTGCCCATCTTTCGGCACCCTTTTCTTTTGAGAAATTGGACCTTTCGAGACGGCCTCCTACTAAGGTGGTGGATGCTTTCGATACTCTCCCCCTCTAGTCCCCTTTACCTATCTTGGACCGAACAGAAGAGAGTAGGGTCAGGGTTTTCCTTCCATCTCTAAGCCTTGACTAGCATCTCTCAAGTGTTGGGTCATCCAGATTCTGGGATCAGGACGTGTTGTGTGTGTAGAATGGTATCTACCCTCGACTCCTAGACAACAATCTAGAACATGTGGACTTAAGTCATACTAGTAGTTCTCTCCATTTTTTTGAGGTAGATTATATTCCATAGGTGAATCAATTGAAAACATGCCTTGCAATGTAAAGAATTTGTTTAATATGAACAAGGTAGCTTCAAATGTCGTCAGTCATGAATTTCTCTCAATTAAAATTGTCATGTGAAATTCAAAATTATTTTTAAAAATATTGCTTTGCAGATGACATAATGATGATGAATGCAATTTCATGTAATACCTGAGAGAAGAAGAAGTTCATTGCTGATGATGACTTTGTTTGTGCTTGCCTTGCCTTGTCTGCCATGCCTTGCCTTGCCTTGCCCAATTGCTTCCACTATTGATATGCACCATATTGCATTAGATTGAAGATTCATAGTCATAGGATGAAGTGAAAATGTGGAGGATCTGATTTATCATGGCGGAGTCAAAATTAATGATGTAAAAGGCAAAGATTGTGGTATCACCCAGGAAATTTCTCTACCCTTGATTTTTATTGAAAGTAAAACTTGGAAAAAGAAAGAGAATTCAAAAAGGAAAGAAACATGCTTGGAAACAAAAGTAAGTTAAAATGGGCTCTTGGGCCCGGGAGTTGAAAGTGGGCTTGAAGGACCAGGAGTAGTCGGAATCAAGAGGCACGTGAGCCCAAGATTTGAATGTGGGCTAGAGAGGCTGGTTGATGTTGATGGGCATGAGGGCTCGATTGGAGGTGATGGGCTCAAAGACCCGATTGGAGGTTGAGCTCGAGGGACCCAACGAAAAGAGCGGGCACACCAGCGCAATTTAGATGGTTGAGAGCAAGATTGTGATTTGTGATGGGCTCGCTGGCACCATTGAAGAGTATGGGTGTGCAAACCCGAATTCGAAGAAGTGGGGGCACGGGGGCCCAATTTCGAAGAAGTATGGGCACGTGGGCCCCATGGTGAAGAAATGGGGGCATACAGGCCCAAGGTTGAAGGAGTGTGGGCATGTGTGCCCGAGGTTGATGGAAGGTGAGCACGTGGGCCCGATTTAGGAGGAATTTGGGCACATTGGCCCGATTGCAGAAAAGCATGGGCATGTGAGCCCGATTGAGGTGAATTGCGGGCATGTGGGCCCGATTGAGGTGAATTGTGGGCACGTGGGCCCAATTTAGAAAAATTAAGGGCACATGGGCCCGATTGGGGAGAATTATGGGCACGTGGGCCTGATGGAAGGAAAGGGGCACGTAGGCCCAGTTGGGGAAAATGGGTGCATGGGCCCAGTTGAAGTAAAGGGGTATGCAAGTCTGATTGATTAAAAGATACACGTGGGCTCGGTTGAAGAAAAGGGGCATAAGAGCCCGGTTGATTAAAAGGGGCACATGGGCCCGGTTGGATAAAGGGGGCACGTGGGCTCGGATGATGGAAAGGGGCACATGGGCCTAGTTGATGAAGAGGGGAATAAGAGCCCGATTAATGAGAAGGGGCATAAGTGCCTGAAAATGGGGCATAAGGGCCTGATTGCAGAAGTGGGGCATAAGGGCTCGATTGCAGAAGAGGGGCATAAGAGCCCAGTCAAATAGGATGAAGTATGGGTGGTGGCCCTAATATTGAAGAATTGGGGGCCCATAGGTCCATTTGATGGTTGTGGGCATGACAAAGAAAGGGTGGTGGCCCTAAGATAGAGGAATTGTGGGCCCATGGGCCCGATCGTTGATTTGGAGGAGAATAAAGAAAGGGTCGTGGCCCGAAGATTGATTGATCGTGGGCCCATGGGCCAGATTGTTGCTTAGGAGAAGAATGGAGTAAGAGTCGTGGCCCAAAGATTGATGCTAAGGGATTTGCCTTCCTATCTGGAGGATTTCCCAGTATCCCTTTGTCTATGCCCTTCTGGAGGCTTGTCGATTCCTTTTTCATTTCACTGACCAATTCTATCCTCTTATTTTTTCATTCAGGGGTCAATTCTATCTCCCCAACTTCAAGGATCAATTCCAATGATGGCAACATTTGATCTATACTTGACGAATCCTTGCCTAGTCCTTGACAATCAACTGAATTTGTGATCCCCTCATCTAAGCTCTCTATAGTAGGCTTCTCTTCAGGATGTTCTATGGAAGAGAGCATGCCTAGTCTATGGGATTCTGGAAGTATCGAAGGGTTTGATTCAACCTCCCGTACTGGCTGACTTGGATCTTGAGAAATAGCAACAATATACTGAGAAGCTGATTCCTCTGCCATGGCATGAGCATAAATGGTTGGAGTGATTGATTCCTCTACTAGGGCAGGAGCACAAAGGGTCAGAGGGACTGAATTGTCTACCATGGTAGGAGCATGAATGGTCAGAGTGACTGGTTCCTCTACCATGGCAGGATCAATAGAAGAAACAAGGGCCTTAACCGACTTAGGGTGAACAATATTTTGAGGGGTCGATTGAATAGCCAAGGGTTGTTTAATTGGTGTTGGCATAGAAGTCGTCGGTTCAGGCTGAGGAGTTGTTGGTAAACATGGTTGAGGGGCCAAGGCTTGTGTGGTTAGCTGAGGAGCTGTTGGTGAAGTATATTGAGAAGCTAAGGGCCAGATGATTGGCCGAGGGGCCATTGGAAATGTTGGTGAGGTCAAAGGCTGGGGATCCGGTTTAGGTAATGAAGTATTTGCACAAGCGACAAGAGGAACTTGATTGTGCACAATTGATTGTTCCATTGACATGGGTTGCATGACCAGCTGAGATTGGGGCATGGGTGGCCTAATCAACTGGCATCGAGGAGTCGGCTGAAGATGATGGTCTGGATGAGGTTGGAGAGGGCTCATAGGTTGGTGCATAGCATCAATGCTCCTCTCAAGCCTGGGCCTTAATTCATCAGAATATTGCATCAATTCCACATCTTATTTTACTTCCCAAATTGTTGAGTAGCCTGGCCCATATCGTTTCAAGAATTTGGCCTTGACAATTTCGAAATCCCATATCTCTACTTTGTTTAATGAAAAAAACCAATCTAGGGTTGCACCCTCTAAAGATCTCCTAAAAAGAAAGGCAAGGGTCTTTCTATCATTCTGCCATCGAGAGGATTTGCTCAGGAAATCATTGACATGGGTGAAAGGATCACCTGAGCCATTGTAGCGATGGTAGGTTGGCATTTGTGATTGGGGGATGTAGATAGTATAGAGGGAAAATTCAAGGGTGTCCTGATCCTTGGCAATAGGTGGGGAGGAATTCATCAGGGGGTGTGCATGTGGCACTCGGATGGGAGGGGGTGGGTTGGTGTGCAAGCTAAAGAATGACCCACAATGGGGTGAGTAGATGAAGTAACATGGCAGGGCTGCCCAGGTGGGGTTATGGTAAGAGGTTGAACTGCCGATTGGGGAGGTGAGGCAGCTCGGTTGACTTTGGCTGCACCATGATTAGTAGGCATCTTGCCCTTCACTAGAGATTGTATGAATGACAAGGTATTGGGATCAAGATGAAAAGATAGATCCTTAAGAGCTTGTTCTATACTAAATGAAGCGGACTGATGGGAATCCCCTTGCACTTCAGGTTCCATAGCAGCATTGACATGGCTCTCGGGTTGTTGTTGGAGCTTGTAGAGACCTTCCCCATACTCCTGTTGCTTGTAGTAGTCCGACCTCCCAATGTGGCTTCCGGACTTTAGCATCATGGGCATCATGTCGATCTTTCTAGAAAGATGGTTAGAAAAGAGAGCAAGCAAAGCACACAATTGAAGATTTTTTTATGTTTTGTTTTGTTTGAATTATTTTGTTTCAATTTGGTTGGTTGGAAAACAAGTTGAACACAAAATTAAAGAGTTTTTTTTGTTTTTTTTAGGTGTTTTGAAAGAAGAATTTTTTTTTGGTTGTTTTCAATTGTGGTGAGAAAGCAAGTTATACAAATAAGTTTTTAAAATGACTACTCGACAATTTTTAGGTTCCAGCCTTAGATTAGATAGATTGTTAGCAATTGATCACTCAAATAGGTATGATTCCTATTGCTTCAATCTTCAAGACCTAAGGTTGTCACTCAATCACCACGAGTAGGTACTTGAGTTCTTCGGGTTTTGGGAAAGTGGTACAACCAGCCCAATCATGCGGAGAGGAATACTCCACGGATGGGGACTTACGGAGGTCTTGATGGAAACCACCAAATCAACTAGGAAGGAATATCCTAGAAGAGAGGTTAGAATCCACCAAGAAGGTGTTTGGAGGGTGAGGGTGTGTTGGGAGAGAGAGCTCCTGCCTCGAATGCCCTAGGAACGGAGCAAGTCCGGTACCCGATGCAAAAGCTAATGTAAAAAATAATAATGGTGGGTAGGAGGAGAAGAAGCAATCAATATGCAAACATGAATGAAAGAAAGCTAATAAATCAAGTAAGTGAATGCAGTTAAGACAGGCAATGATAAAATAAAACAAGCAATTACCAACTAGCAACTAAAAGGTGGTTCGCGCGGGAACCGACTTGTGATGGAGTGTCCAAGTGGGAACAAATCTGAAGTAAAGGTAAAAGGATAGACCATGCGGGGATAGATTTGAAAATAAAGTGGCTCACGTGGGAGCCAAGTTTTGGAAAAGTAGGTGGTTCACGTGGGAACCAGTTTTTGAAGAAAAAGGGGTGGTTCCGTGGGAACCGGTTTGTTTGATTTGAGAAATGGAAGGAGGGCCACGTGGGGCTAATCTAAAATGGTGCAAAGGGGTGGTCCACGCGGGAACCGGTTTTAGTGAAGAAAGGGGTGGTTCACGCGGGAACCAGTGTAAGAGTTGACAAAATAGAAAGAGGGCCACATGGGGCCAATCTGAAGGTGTTGTAAAGAGGTGGTCCACGCGGGGACCAATCTGAAAATAAGTTGGTTCACGTGGGAACCGAGTTGGAAAAGAAAGGTGGTTCACGCGGGAACCGGTTTATAAGAAGAAAAGAGTGGTTCACGCAGGAACCGAGTTGAAATTAAAGACAAGTAAATCAAGTCCACATGGGGGACAATCTTTAAAGGAAGAGTAATCAGCAAGTTTAAAGGTAAATGAACATGGAAAGGGTAAAGGACAAGCAGTTCACACGAGAACCAAGTCGGAAAACAACTAGTTGCACGAATCAATCAAGCTAGCACGGTTGAAGACATTGGTTGTCCCACCGTGGTCGGCAAAAAGCTATCGACTCCAGAAATGGGATCCGGTTCAGCACCTTAAGAAAAGGTGAAATATGGAATAGGGGAATGGGAGTGAATCGGAAAACACTCGGAAAGCGGTAAAATCCTTACCTTGGTCCCACACTCACATTTATCCCCGAACTTTCATCTCACGACGTCGCTTGAGCACCGGAGATGGTTCGGGTCATGTGGGAGAAGAGTGAGGAATGAATTAACTTAGAACATGATAAGAGGTGGTCGCCAGGAGCCGCGGGCTCCACTTTATGGAATGTAAATCAAGAGATGAGTTGAATTTGACCGTGTGTACCTTAGCGTGGTAGATTGGGATGTTGGTTCAACCTTCTTCTTCTTCGGCCGGCCGATGAAGAAGAGTCCAACCAATGCTAGCTTGATGTACCTGTGCAACTAGTAGACAAAGAATGCAAGAAAACAAGTGAAATAAGGATTAGAACTGAAGCAATAATATAAAACGACAATTGAAAACAAACTCACCGGATTCGGGGTTAGCCATAACCCCTTTTTTTATTTTTGCTATATATGAAATGATGCAAAATAGAATAAAAATGATGCTTAAATATTAAATAAATTATTTTAATAAAGAGTTAACAAAGATAATATGAATGATTAAAGATAACACAACCCAGGTAAAGTGGCAACCGGGTTGGACAGATTCAATGTAAATTGCGCAGCTCTAATGCAGAGACCACAGAGGACAGCACCGATGTCATAATCAAGTTATGTTTGTTTAAAAATAAAGAGAACTCACCGAGGGTGGTTTTATATGAAGACAAATTTTCTTGAATCTTATGATAAATAATCTGAATTTACCTGATAAGCCGGATCTTGGACAGTGAAGTTCTGGAAACCCCCAGCACAATGTCGATGTAGGACATGCTATAGGAACCACAGATATCTGAATTGAATGATTCTTGTTTCAAATAAAAGAGGACTCACCGGGGAACAATTTCTATGAAGGATGTATGGGCTGAATCCACCATTAAATGTACTTAATGACTAAGAAGACAATGACTTAGAAGAGAAGACATAGGATCTGTCAGTGCAGCGCCAATGTTAAAACCATAAAAAGCCGAGGAAATGTCAGAATTGATCTCCGTTTGTTGGAGATGAAATATATCTTTATGAAACACACTTATTTTGAAGGAAGTAAGGCAGTAAAATGACTATATAGATATGTATAAGCCAATGATCAGCAGTGCAGCACGTCAGAGCATAGATCGGCTTCTTATTCACTTTGGGAAAATCTCTGAGCACTGGGACGAAGAGAGAGCGATTTGGGTAGATTGGTACGAATCTAGGGTGGCTGGAGGATGAGGATAGGAGTGCTGAAGGATGGGTATGCCCTTCTTAGGTCGTTCATATGAGTCTCCCTTTATATGGGATGAAAAACAAGTCAAAAATAGCAAGTTTTGATACATCCGACCATAGGTTGGATTTTCTCCATTTAATGTTGCAAATTTTTATCCTGAGGCATCTAGCAACTTACTCAAATGATTGAGAGATATTGAAAACGGTGGATCACCTTCCCTATGCTCAAAATATGTCTCCACTTGAAGAGGAAACAAATCTAGTCTAAAGATAGCAAGTCTTGATATACAAGACAACAAGTTGGATTGCCATCATTTGATGATGCTAATTTAGACTATGAAGCTGCTAGATAATTTACCAAGTGATATGGAGGAGGAAAAAGGAAGGTAAGGTCATGAATTTGTCAGATATGTGCCCAATGGGCTAGACTTGCATGCAATTGGGCTTGATCGGTGCTACGTGCGGACAGAACTGCACATCTGACTTCTAAAGGGTGCGGACAGAACCGGAGATGGTTCGGGTCATGTGGGAGGAGAGTGAGGAATTAATTAACTTAGAACATGATAAGAGGTGGTCGCTAGGAGCTGCGGGCTCCACTTTATGGAATGTAAATCAAAAGATGAGTTGAATTTGACTGTGTGTACCTTAGCGTGGGAGATTGGGATGCAGGTTCAACCTACTTCTTCTTCGGCCGGCCGATGAAGAAGAGTCCAACCAATGTTAGCTTGATGTGCCTGTGCAACTAGTAGACAAAGAATGCAAGAAAACAAGTGAAATAAGGATTAGAACTGAGTGAAGTGTGGTAACTGGAAAAGCAATAACATAAAACGACAATTGAAAACAAACTCACCGGATTCGGGGTTGGCCCTAACCCCTTTTTTTGATTTTTGTGATATATGAAATGATGCAAAATAGAATAAAAATGATGCTTAAATATGAATTAAATTATTTTAATGAAGAGTTAACAAAGAGAATATGAATGATTAAAGATAACACAACCCAGGTAAAGTGGCAACCGGGTTGGACAGATTCAATGTAAATTGCGCAGCTCTAATGCAGAGACCGCAGAGGACAGCACCGATGTCATAATCAACTGCTGTTTGTTTCAAAATAAAGATAACTCACCGAGGGTGGTTTTATATGAATAAAAATTTTATTGAATCTTATGATAAATAATCTGAATTTACCTGATAATTCGGATATTGGACAGTGAAGTTCTGGAAAATCCCAGCACAATGTCGATGTAGGACATGCTATAGGAACCACAGATATCTGAATTGAATGATTCTTATTGTAAATAAATGAGGACTCACCGGGGAACAATTTATATGAAGGATGTATGGGCTGAATCCACCATTAAATGTATTGAAATTGACTGAGAAAACAATGACTTAGAAGAGAAGACTTCGGATTTGTCTGTGCAGCGCCGGTGTTGAAGCCATAAAAAGCCGAGGAAACGTCAGAATTGATCTCTGTTGGAGATGAAAGATATCTTGATGAACCACACTTCTTTTGAAGGAAGTAAGGCCAGAAAATGACTATAAATATCTTTATAAGCCAATGATAAGCAGTGCAGCACGTTGGAGCATAGATCGGCTTCTTCTTCATTTTGGGATGATCTCTGGGCACCGGGATGAAGAGAGGACGATTTGGAGAGGTTGGGACGAGCCTAGGGTAGCTGGAGGATGAGGATAAGATTGCTGGAGGATGGGTATGCCCTTCTTAGGTCGTTCATATGAGTCTCCCTTTATAGGGGATGAAAAACAGGTAAAAAAATAGCAAGTTTTGATACATCCGACCATAGGTTGGATTTCCTCCATTTAATGTTGCTAATTTTTATCCTGAGGTATCTAGAAACTTACTCAAATGATTGAGAGAGATTATAAACCGTGGATCACCTTCCCCATGCTCAAAATATGTCTCCACTTGAAGAGGAAACAAATCTAGTCTAAAAATAGCAAGTCTTGATATACAAGACAACAAGTTAGATTGCCATCATTTGATGATGCTAATTTCGACCATGAAGCTTCTAGATACTTTACCGAGTGATATGGAGGAGGTAAAATAAAGTTACAGTCGTGAATTTGTCAGATATGTGCCCAATGGGCTAGGCTTGCATGCAATTGGGCTTGATCGGTGCTACGTGCGGACAGAACTGCACATCTGACTTCTAAAGGGTGCTGAGGACAAATGGGAGATCAGAATTCAATGCCGTTTGTTGAAATGGAAATATAACTCATAGAAGAAGATTATTCATGTTCAATACTTTTTCATTAGACGTCCATATAATCCTGTGAAAAATTTCCAAATAGAGGATATGCTGGGAAAAGCATAATCTGGCACACCACCAAGAGTCTCTTGTTTGGCAAACACGGATTTGATTAGAAATTATCAAATCATCCTCATATTTCCAATAAGCACCTTGGCTCATCCAAAAGGGTGGTTCATCATGATTTTGATAGTCTAAAAGAGATGTTGCCAATGGAATAATGGTTTAAGCTCTAAATAATGCCAAATTGGCGTGTCTACAGCCAACCCCCAACATGGTGGGGAGTCCCCGAATCATGGGTTCGTAGGTTCATCATCAGCTAGCAACCTAATCTTTGTGGTGTTCCTATATTGTGATGGGCTAATGTTTAAAAAGAGAATTATTTTTCAAAATAAAAGAATACCAATCGAGCATATTCAGGCTCTTAAATTTGTTTAAGTTTTCCAATAGACACGATTTAATTCAGAATGGAATGACATCAACTCCAAAAGGCAAATGTTGAAGTACAAGCAATGCAAGTTCTGATCAAATAGGAGGCCCTTGGTGGGATGAATTGACTGCCATGGTGGGATGAATAGCAAGAAGGGTGTTGCAGTGGCCATAGTGGGGATAGAAATGAAAGATTTGGAGGCACAAGATAATTACCAAACACGGTGGGATTAACAGACATGATGGGATTATCAAACACGGTGGGATTAGAAAACATAGTGAGATACTAAAAGGATCGGAATCAGGGTATATGATGGGAGAACATCCCTGGTAGGGTTCAGAGATATTCTGACGGAGGTAGAAGATCATTAATGGATGTATGCAATGATAACGAAAAATGCAATGCAACTAATACTACATGATGCATGCTGGGCTCAAGAAAACAAAAACAAGACTTGTTTAACAATTAGTTAAAGATATAGATTGTCTAAGAGGTCAAGATACTCATTCGGGAACCATCATCCCTCATAGCGCAACTTTTGGCTTATCCGTGAGCATGAAAGATGACCCGACTGTCGTAGATTTTGATGAAGGGGATCTCGGGTCAAGTCTTCTTCATAGTCACGGTCTTCAACATCAATACATAAAATAAGTAGCAATGCACCTAATTATATGCTAATAAAGTAAATGCTGATGGTGGTGAGTTTTCAGTGTGATGACACGCATTCTCACAAAAAAGTTCATGTGCCTTGATTAAGACACAGCAAAAATTCCTCGGCAAAGTAAAGGCCGAGGTTATGATGACACAAACACCTAAGAATCCTTAGGAGAGGGAAGCAGCGAACATTGCCTTGTTGAAGTTTTGCAAGAGGTTCCTCGGCAAAGTTATGATGACACCTCCTCCTAAGAATCCTTAGGGGAGGGAAGTGGCGAGCATCACCTTGTTGTGCAAAATTCTCCTTGTTTGTTCTTCGTGCCTAAAACACTTAGAAAATGAGATTACAATGACAATATGGCTTATCCCCATTGGTAGTTGCAGTATGCCTTGACCTTTGTCAAGAGGTGTAAAGTTCTCCATGTTCCTAAAATACTTAGAAAAAGGAGATTAGAATTGCAATGTGGATTATCCCCTTGCAAGTTGCAGTATGCATTGACCTTTGTCAAGGGGTGTGAAGTTCTCCTTGTGCCTGAAACACTTAAAAAAGGATATTAGAATGACAATATAGCTTATCCCCCTTACAAGTTGCAGTCTACCTTGATCTTTGTCAAGGGGTGATAGTCTTCTTAAGGGTGTAGAAATAAAGCGGCAAATATGCAATGAAAATTTTGAAACATAAAAGACTAAAAGCAAATACGAAAATTTAAACCAAGCATGGTGATGTAAATTTTTGTTTGAAATTTGAAAAATAAGTTTTTGTGAAAGGATTCAATTTTTTTGGAACTTTTGAAAATATTCAACTTTTTGGAGTTTTTGAAAATAATTTTTTTAGGAGTTTTGAAGATATTCAATTTTTTTGAAGTTTTTTAAAAATATTAATTTTTTTTGAAGTTTTGAAATTATTCAAATTTGTTTTGGAAAGAAAAATCAGTATTGACAAAAGTCCCCATCACTCGGTTATTATTCTAGGTTCGTTGGTAGACACCATGTGCAAAACAGGGGTCCCTTACCCAGAATCATTCTGACCTTCAACCTTTGATCGGCTAGAGTTTAGCTTTGATTTGGTTGGTCCATCCACACCCTGGGGGGTTAAGAATGAAGAATTGAGGGAAAGTTCCTAATAGACTTTGAAGATATTGAGAGGGATTTCTCTACTCACACCCAATTACCCGTTGGGGTTCGGCCTCTTCAGGTCTTTTCTTCTTTATTAACAAACCTATTTTTGTGGCACACATTTAGACAGGTGCTTTGACTTGTGGGGTCATTGCCCATCTTTTGGTGCCTTTTCCATTTCCTACATTTTTTGGGGGTACTCATTCAGACAGGCCCATATTTGTTTAAATCTGTGGGGTTCATTGCCCATCTTTTGGCACCTTTTTTTCTTTTGAGAAGTTAGACCTTTTGAGACGGCCTACTACTAAGGTGGTGGATGCTTTTGATACTCTCCCCCTCTAATCCCCTTCACCTATCTTGGACCGAACAGAACCTTCCATCTCCAAGCCTGCCTAGCTTCTCTTAGGTGTCAAGTCATTCAGATTCTGGGATTGGGATGTGTTGTGTGTGAGATGGTATCCACCCTCAACTCCTAGAGAACAACCTAGGACATACGAACTTAAGTCATACTGGTAGTTCTCTTCATTTTTTAAGGTAGATTACATTATATGGGTGAATTAATTGTTAGAATGTCTTGCAATGTAAATAATTCAGTTTGATAAAATAAGAAGTAGTTATCATCAATCATAAATTTTTTCTCAAGTAAGATTATCATGTGAGATTCAAAATCATTTTGAAAAAACATTATATTGTGGATGACATAATGATGATGAATGCAATTTCATGTAATACCTGAGAGAAGGAGTTCATTGTTGGTGACAACATTGCTTGTGCTTGCCTTGCCTTGCTTTGTCTTGCCTTGCCTAGTTGCTTCCACTTTTGATATGCTCCATATTCCATCAGATCAAAAAGTCAGAGTCATGCAATGAAGTGAAAGATGTAGAGGATCCGATTTGGCATGGCAGAGTCAGGATTAATGATGCAAAAGTCAAAGATTGCGGTATCACCCAGAAAATTTCTTTACCTTTGATTTTTGTTGAAAACAAAATTTAGAAAAGGAAAGAGAATGCTTGAAAATAAAAGTGAATTAAAGTGGTATCTTGGCCTAGGAGTTGATAATGGACTTGAAGGCCCAGAAATGGTTGGAATCAAGAGGCATGTGGTCTCAAGAGTTGAAGGCGAGCTAGAGGGCCCAGTTGATGTTGATGGGCATGAGGGCCTGATTGAAGGTGATGAGCTCGAAGGCCCGATTGGAGGTTGAGCCCGAGGGACCCAACGAAAAGAGTGGGCACATGGACCGATTTAGATGGTTGGGAGCATGGTTGTGATTTAAAAGATTTATGATGTGTTCGCGGGTGCCATTGAAGAGTATGAGTGCACAAGCCCAAAGTTGAAGAAGTGGGGGCACGTGTGCTCAAGGTTGATGGAAGGTGGGCATGTGGGTCCGATTTAGAAGGAATTTGGGCACATTGGTCAGGTTGCATAAAAATGTGGGCATGTGAGCCCGATTGAGGTGAATTGCGGGCATGCGGGCCCAATTTAGAAAATTAAGGTCACATGGGACCGATTGGGGAGAATTGTGGTCCTGATGGAAGGAGAGGGGCACGTAGGCCTAGTTGGAGAAAAAGGGGGCACACAGGCTGGGTAGAAAGAAAGGGTACACAGGCCAGATTGGAGAAAGGGGCACGCGGGCCTAGTTGATGAAAAGGGGCACATGGGCCTGGTTGAAGAAAAGGGGTGCATGGGCCCGATTGAATGAAAGGGGCATGTGGGCCCAATTGATGAAGATGGGCATGCAGGCTCGGTTGGATAAAGGGGGCATGTGGGCCCTGGTTGAAGGAAAGGGGCATAAGGGCCTAATTGAGTTGGATGAAATATGGGACGTGGATCTAAGATTGAAGAATTAGGGGCCCATGGGCCCATTTGATGGTTGTGGGTAGGATAAAGAAAGGGTGGTGGCCCGAAGATTGATTGATTGTGGGCCCATGGGCCCGATCGTTGATTTATAGGAGAATAAAGAAAGGGTCATGACCCTAAAATTGATTGATTGTGGGCCCATGGGCCCGATTGTTGATTGAGGGTAGAATGAGATATGGGCAGCGACCCTAGGATTGATGTTAAGGGATTTGTCTACCTAATTAAAGAAGGTCCCAGTATCCCTTTGCTAAGGTCTATGCCCTTCTGGAGGCTCATTAATTCATTCCTCATTTCATTGACCAATTTGATCTCCTTACTTCCTAGTTCATGGGTAAATTCAATTTGACCATCTTCATTGATCAATTCCAATGATGGTAACAGTTGATCAATGCCTAACAAATCTTTGCCTAGTCCTTCATTGGATTGACAATCAACTATGTTTATGATTTCTTTATCTAATCTACAATAGGCTTCTCCTCAGGATGTTCTATGAAAGAGGGCAAGCCTAGTCTAGGGGATTCCAGAAAGGTGAAAGGGTTTGGTTTAATCTCCCCTACTGGCTGACTTTGATCCTGAGATATAGTAATGACATGATGAGAAGCTGATTCCTCTGCCATGGCAGGAGCACCAATGGTTGTAGTGATTGATTCCTCTGTCAGGGCAGGAGCATGATGGGTCAGAGTGACTAAATCATCTACTGTAGTAGGTGTAGGGATGATCAGATTAATTGGTTCCTCTGCCAGGGTAGGAGCATGAATGATAGGAGTGACTAGTTCCTCTACCAAGGCAGAAGCAATAGAAGAAACAAGGGCCTTAAGCGACTTAGGGTGAACCCTATTTTGATGGGTTGATTGAATAGCCATGGGTCGTTCAATTGGTTTCGGCATAGAAATCGGTTCAGGCTGAGGAGCTATTGGTAAACATGGTTGAGGAGTCAAGACTTGAATGGTTGGCTTAGGGGTTTTTGGTGGAATAGGCTGAGAAGCCAAGGGCCAGATGATTGGCCGAGGGGCCTTTGGAAATGTTGGTGGAGTCGAAGAATGGGGAGCCGATTTAGTTAATGAGGTATTGGCACAATTGACAAGAAGAGCTTGATTGTGCCATTGACATGGGTTGCATGTCTCGTCGAGATTGGGACATGGGTGGCCTAATCAACTGGCATCGAGGAGTCGGCCGATGATGATGATCTGGATGGGGTTGGGGAGGGCTCCTTGGTTTGTGCATAGCATCAATGCTCCTCTTAGGCATGGGGCTCAATTCATCATGATATTGCATTAATTCATGTCTTCTTTTGCTTTCTCAATTATTGAATAACCCAGCCCATATCGTTGCAAAAATTTTGCCTTGATAATATTGAAATCCCATATTTCTATTTTCTCTAGTGAAAAAAAACCATTCTAGGGCTGCACCATCCAATGATCACCTAAAAAGAATAGCAAGAGCTCTTCGATCACCTTGCCATCAAGATGATTTGCTTAGAAAATCATTGACATGGCTAAAGGGGTCACCTGAGCCATTGTAGCAAAGGTAGGCCAGTGTTTGTGATAGAGGAATGTAGATACTATGGATGGGAGATTCAAGGGTTTCATGATCCCTAGCAATGGGTGGAGGGGAATTCACTAGGGAGTATGCACGTGGTACTCTGATGGGAGGGAGGTGGGTTGGTGTGCGAGCTGAAGAATGACCCACAATGGGGTGAGTAGGTGAAGTAACATGGCAGGGCTGTCCAGGTGGGGTTATGGTAAGAGGTCGAACTGTCGATTGGGAGGTGAGGCAGCTCGGTTGACTTTGGCTGGACCTTGATTGATAGATGTCTTGCCCTTTGCTAGGGATTGCATGATTGAGAAGGATTTAGGATCAAGATGGAGAGATAGACCCTGGAGCAGTTGCTCTATGCTAAGTGGAGCAGCTGATGGGTGGGATCTTGAATTTCGGGTTCTCTGACATCACTAACATGGCCCTCTGGTTGGACCATGGGTTGTTGTAGCACGTAGTGACCCATCTTGTAGTAGTCCAACATCCCGACATGCCTTTCGGACCTTAGCATCATGGGTATCCTGTCAAACTTTCTAACAAGATGGTTGAAAGAAAGCAAGTGAAAAGTATAAATGAAAAGAGAATTTTTTTTTTGTGTTTTGTTTTGTTTCAATTTTTCTGTTTGTTTTAGTTTTCTTGTTTGGCAAACAACTTGGACACAGAATTAAAAAGATTTTTTCTTTATTTTTTAGGTGTTTTGAAAGAAGAATTTTTTTGGGTTGTTTTCAATTTGGTGAGCAAACAAGTTATGCAAACAAGTTCTTAAAATGACTACTCGACAGTTTTTAGGTTCAAACCTTAGATTAGATAGATTGTTAGCAATTGTTCACTCAAGTAGGTATGGTTCCTATTGCTTCAATCTTCAAGACCTAAGGTTATCACACAAACACCACGAGTAGGTACTCGGGTTCTTCGGGTTTTAGGAGAGTGGTACAATCGGCCCAATCATGCGGAGAGGAATACTCCACGGTTGGGAGCTTACGGACGTCTTGATGGAAATAACCAAATAAACTAAGAAGGAATATCCCAAAAGAGAGGTTAGAATCCATCAAGAGAGTGTTTGGAGGGTAAGAGTGTGTTGGGAGAGAGAGCTCCCGTCTCGAATGCCCTACGGATCGGAACAAGTTTGATACCCGATGCAAAAAGCTAATGCAAAAGTAAAAATGGAAGGTAAGAAAAGAAAAAGCAATCAATACACAGAAACATGAAATGAAAAAAAGTAAATCAAGCGTGAGATATGCAAACAAGACAATCAATCATGCAACAAAACAAACAATCTAGTGACTAGAACTGAATTAGAATGAAACTAGTTGCACAAACAAATCAACCTAGCACAGTTAAAGATGTTGGTTGTCCCACCATGGTTGCTACAAAGCTGTCGACTCTGAAAACGGGTTCGTCGTCTTATGGATCAGCACCTCAAGAAAGGGGATGAGAAAGATAGATGGAAAACATGGAAAACTCTCTCACCTCGGTCCCACACTCACATTGATCCCTGAACTTTTATCTCCCGGCAATGCTCGAGCACCGGAGAGACGGTTTGGGTCGTGTGGGAGGAGAGTGAGGATGGAATTAAAGAGCTTAATGCATAAAGAATGAAAGTAGGTAATTGCCAGCTTGAAAGATTTGACCATGTGTACCTTAGCGCGAGAGATGATGTGTGAGTTCAACATTCTTCTTCTTCGGCCGGCCGAAGAAGAGTCTCCAACCGATGCTAGCTTGATAAACCTGTGCAACTAGTAAACAAATAAGAAAATAAAACAAGTGAAAGAAAGATTAGAACTGAGTGAAATGTAGCAACTATAAAAAAAAACAATAACATAAAAAGGCAAATGGAAACAAACTTACCGGATTCGGGGTTAGCCCTAACCGCTTTTTTTGTTTTTTATGATGTATGAAATGATGCAAAAAGTAAATAAAATGATGTATAAATGATTAACTAAATGATATTAATTAAGAGTTAGCAAAGAGAATATGAATGATTAAAGGCAACAGAACCCAGGCAAAGTGGCAACCGGGTTGGATAGATTCAATGTAAACTGCACGACTCTGATGTAGAAACCGCAGCAGACAACACCAATGTTAGAATTGAGTGTTGTTTATTTCAAAATAAAAAGAACTCACCGAGGATGGTTTGAGATTAAGACAAGTTTGTTTGAATCCTTTCATAAGTGGTATGAATTTACCTGAAAGTTCTGTTGTTGGAAGTGAAGTTCTGGAAACAACTGGTGCAATGTCAATGTAGGATGTACCATAGAAAGCACAAATATTGAAATTGAATGATTCTTATTCTAAATGAAAGAGAACTCACCGAGGAACAATTTCTATGAAAGATGTATGGGTTGATACTATAAGTAAGTGTAGTGAATTTTACTAAGAAGACGGTGACCAAGAAGAGGAGATTTCGGATCTGTCTGGGCAGAGTCGGTGTAGGCTGTCACGAGCCGAGGTAATGTCAGAATCAATCTCCGTTTATTGAAGACAAAAGATAGCTTGATGAAGCATACTTCTTATGAAGGAAGCCTAGCCGGAAAATGATCATAAAGATATTTAGAAGCCGATGATCAGTAGCATAGCATGTCAGAACATAGACCGACTTCTTTCTCACTTCAAAACGATCTCTGGGCACCGGGACGAAGAGAGGACGATTTAGGGAGGTTGGTACGAGCCTAGAGTGGCTGAAAGGCAAGGATAAGAGTTCTGGAGGATGGGAATGCCATTATTAGGTCGTTCAAATGAGTCTTCCTTTATAGGGGATGAGAAACATGTCAAAAAATAGCAAGTTTTGATACATCCGACCATAGGTTGGATTTTCTCTATTTAATGATACTAATTTTCATCATGAGGCTTCTAAAAACTTACCCAAATGATTTATAGAGATTTAAAATCGTGGATCACCTTCCCTATGTTCAAAATTTGTCTCCACTTGAAGAGGAAACAAATATGGTCTAAAAATAGCAAGTTTTGATGTATAAGACAACAAGTTGGATTGCCATCATTTGATGATGTTAATTTCGACTATGAAGCTTCCAGATACTTTACCAAGTGATATGAAGGAGGAAAAATAAAGTTAAGGTCATGAATTGGTTAGAGATATGCCCAATGGGCTGGGTTTTCATGCAATTAGGCTTGATCAGGGGTGCGTGCGGACAAAATTGTGCGTCTTATTTATAAAGGGCACTGTAGGTAAACGGAAGATCGGAATTGAATGCCATTTGTTGCACTGAAAAGGGGACTCAAGGAGGAATATTATTCATGTTGAAGTCTTCTTCATTAGATATCCACATAATCCTATGAAAAAATTTTATTTAGAGGAAATGTCAAGAAAAGCATAATCTGTCACACAAACAAGCACCGCGACCTTAGTGCAAATACCACCAAGAGCAACATGGAAGTTAGAATGGGTTCTCGTTTGGCAAAGGATTTGATTAGAGATTAGTAACTCATTCTTGGATTTCCAATAAGCTCCTCAGCTTGTCCATAAAGGTGGTTAAGCATGATTTTAATGGTCTAAAAAAGATGTTGCCAATAGAATAAGGGTTTAAGCTCAAAATAAGGCCAAATTAGCGTGTCTACACTCTATAAGGCTCTTAAAGAATTGTACCTCCCACTAATAATGATGCAACTTTTGCACCATTTCATATGTAGGCCAACATCTTTTTTATTAAGCCTTCATTTACTTGTCATCATCTACAACTCCTTGTAGATATAAGAATCTGGTATCTCATACCATTAGATGCATCTATATATCTAATATTATGATATACATATATAGTATCTAATACTATAAAGTGTATATTTAAAACAAGTAAATGTCAATGACTTGGATGCATGAAATTTTTCAAGCTCCACCTTTGCATTATATACAATACACTTTGTACTTCCTCTTCCACTTACCATCATTATGATAGTGTAAGAATTATGTCTTATTCTGACTTTATTATCTTGACCGCCTTCTTTTATTATTAACTATCTCCTATTTCTATCTAATGATTCTACTTCTTTTTATTAGTCTCACCAACAAGAAGTAATTAAGATATATGGTTGTTCTAACTTGCCCTTAGTTAGCTCGTCACTATGAGCTATGATGGATCTTATATTCATCTATTCATGTTGTATCTACAATTTACATCTCACAGAGACTAACATCTAGTTTAAGGTAAACAATGCATCTTGTCTATAAGATAAGATCTTATCTTTCTTTCATATCATTAGATAATTTAGGAGACACCTACTTCTCAAGTAGGATAGTTAATTAGCCAACTATGAGAACAATTCTCTTAGTTCTAAATCGGTCTAAGAAGTGTGAGCCATTAAGCTATTCGGCATCTAGTATGCCATACTAATGGTGGTTTATCATTGTATTCTACAACTGAGATATAATTTTATAAATATAACATTGCAGACATTCATTAAAATTAAGATATGATCATTCATCTTGATTTATGCTCCCACTAATTTTTGACGAATTTGCATAACTCTCATTATGCAAAGGCGGGATATCATGATGAAATCCTAGTGGGAACTAAGACCCTATTAACTTTATGGTGATAACCTTGTGGAAAACACAACAAGTCATCTCATACTTAATAAGAAGGTACCTTTTACCAATTGCAACCCTTGCAATTCTTAGTCATTCAACCTCTAGAGTTATAGCATTGTGGGAAACACAATAAGTTATATACTCTATTTAGGTCAAATCCGCTTCTTACGTTATTAGGATGAATTCTTAACATAGCCCTTGTGGGAAGCACAACAAGGCCATGCAACAATCCACCCCAAAGTTCGGAAAATGCCTTAGCCTTGATCGCCAATCTCTTATTGAATGAGTCTTATGGAAAACACAACAAACCCATCCAATCTAAGATTGGCTCATCAAGACTATAACAACAGAAGGCTACATGGGTCATTCTTAATGTCACATGTTTAAAGACCTAATCAAAACAAGGAAGGATTTTATTTTAGTCTCATCAGTAATATGTGCTAAGTATATATAATACCTTTGAAATATCATATATCAAAGGTATAACCTATAGCACACATCCACATCTCAAATATGCATAAAAACAGGTGATCATGGACTTAACCCTAAGCATGCACCTAAGGCACCCCTATTGGTGCAAATCCTTGCTTCAGATGCTTGAGTTGGCATACTCCCACTTCAGAAGGGTGCTTCTCCAAGTGGTCCCGCTCTCCAAACTTCCATGAACCAGCTTCTAACTCTTACAAGTGGCTTAAGGGTACGCAGACCCACAAATGTACATAACTTAATAAGAAACCTTGGTTTTAATCAAAGGGAGTACATTAATGAAGGGAGGTAGAATGTACAATAAGATTGTATAGAGAGAGAGGAGGCACACGCAGGCCCCACTTAATAACATAACCAACACAATTAAAAACTAATCACAAGCCAAGCATAATTAAGTTCATGATCACCTCCATACACACACTAATATTCATCACATGAACATAGAGCACATACGTGATAATTATATAAGATATATCATATATATCAACTTATAATTATATACTATATTTTTGAAATTCTCAATTTCATGCATGTCAAATTTTCATAAAATAAATAACATGAAAATGACATGACAACAACATATAAACAATTTATATGAAATAATCATACACATCTAAACTATCTCAGAATATTCATGCATTTTTAATAATGTGCAAAGTCAGAAATTAATGTCCGAATTTCTATTCTGTAAAAACTCATTTTACAGAATTAATTAAGACACTAATTATTTAAGTTAAACCTTTAAAACAATTTTAAAGTTTAACCATGAGTGAATCTATGTAAATAGGACTTATAACATGTCATTAAACACTATAAAACATGTTAAATAATAATATAAAATTTTAAAAAAATTGGATTTTTTGCCAATTTTTTATATTTTTATTGATTTTAAACACTTTAAAATTCATAAGAAAAAGAAACCGGCGCATTGAGCCGCGTTGCCGGCGCACTGTGCCAGTCCGGCGTAAGCCCGCATTCGCCGCTGAATGCGCCGGCCGTTTACTGGCGCTGCGCCGCCATCAGTGTGCCATCGCATGCGCCGCTCACGTGCCCAACTCCTACCCCGTTGGAGCTATTCATCGAGAGGATATGTCCCCCTAAAATTAGACATATCTCCTTATTCAGGAGTTTGAAAAATCTACAAAAATATGTGTTGCAATCCTCATCGAACAAATATTCCAAAATAGTCAATTTCATATCTAGGAAAAATCTCAATCGACTGTAAAATAAGAAAGAAGAGGGCGGCGGTCACCGAGATTCCGTAGTAGAAATCACCATTTTGCAATGAGGATAACTCCTTATGACGGAAGCCAAAAATTCTCCAAAAATACAATTTATAATCCTCATCAAATGAAGTTTCTAAATATGTATATATAAATTCATAGAAAAGATCTTTGACAATAGGAAAACTGGGAGGAATAGGTCAGCACTGCCAGACTCCGCAGAACCCTAGAACGTTAGAATATTTTCCAATTCTCTTCCTTTGCTGCCATTCAAAGCTGGATATCATGAGTAAAGGTTAGGTAAACACATTACCAATCTCCTAAAACTTTTTTTAAGCCTCAATTTCGTCTGTGGACGGAGATTTTACAAAATCCCTAAATCCGGGTGATAGTTCGGGCATGACAAAAACACCAATTTTTTTGGGCTTCTCCAAAACTCTACAGAGATCAAAACATCAAACGGTTTGTGGCGTTGGAAAGCCATATATCACAAGATTCTACCAGAGCCAACCAATATTTTATCTAAATCACATATAGATTATGGTGGCCACGACAAAACAGATGCTTGCACAGATTCGGGAACACAAATTACATGAAATAACATCGATTTGGCATCGGTTTCAACCGAGACTTGAAACTGGCTTTGATACCACTGTAAGGAATCATCCATAAAATTTTTTGTAGCAAAAGCGACAATTCCTATCGATTCCTTTAGAATTTGTCTCAATCAAAACTAAACGATGAAAATCGAAAATCGATCAAATCGGATTCGAATATACCTAATAAGGATTCATATAATCTCATGGAGAGGAAGGAGATGAGCTTCTCAAACTCTTCAAAATGTTCAAGTGTACGGTCTCCAGCAATATCCACACGAACTTCATTCACAGCAGGTTCTCTCTTCGCGCCAGCCTCGAGAACTCTTCCCGAACGGAGCTCCACCGCCCATGGACACCTTCTAAAGAGAGAAGAAGGTAGGGAGGAGGATGAGGACATGGTTTTCACCCTTGGCTTGATCGGGTTTGTCTAAAACTATTAGTAATTATAAAGAATTTTAGAATTTTTCATAAAAACCCAAAATCTTTATTAATTATGCCCTTGCCCCTGTACTTGTGGATAAGTCCTTTTGTGTATGACCCACTAAGCCCAATAACCTATTTGGTTGAGGCCTAAATAAAATATAACAATTCTATTTAATTTAATTAAATATGTTATCCAATAACAGATTAATCGGTCTACCGATCATGAAGGGTACAAGTCACATCCCATGATCCCAAATGGCTATGGGGATAATCTCATCTCTATTGAGCCTTTCAATCATTAGTTACCGCATGGATATAAACTCTCATCCATCCAATATCCCGATCGGAAAGGAGTACGGCATCGACTGTCAACTCCTTAGTATACCGACTCTATAGAATCCTATACTCGGAATTGGATCAATTAGAAAACTCCTTTTCCAATCATCCTATCTACCCTGGCTAGGGATTTAAAGTAATATCCCATAAGGAATTCACTCTCACTTACTGAGAGTGGACAATCCCTTGTTGTCCGCTCAATTGACTCCATCGGGTTTTTCTTGTACCCGATCCATCTCTATACTGGACCATCTATACGGTGATCCATAAGACAATGGTCAAAGAACAAGTTCCACCCAACAAGTCATCTTTGGCGACTCAGGTCAAAGGTCCAACCATGCAACCATGATGATAGAAAACCCTGATTGACAGTTCGATAAGATACCATTCAGGAGTTCTAATTTGGTCAGTTTAGTGAACTCATTCAACTAATGAGCACATGTATGTGTATCTCAGTGTCTCCAAACTAATGACCAATGAGATTGGTCATCCTCATCACATGAGAAGATATAACATACACTAGTCTATCCGGATCCTTTATGTACTGTCTCAAGTATCCTATTTTAGATCAATTACCTCTAGATGATCAATCTCATTATCATGGTCTCATCATGATTTAATCATCATTGTATTTGATCAAGGACTTCATTATGATATTCGCATCTAATAAGAGCTTATAGTGAAGATTTAGCTAATTAATTGAATGAGATATATTTAGTAATGTTGAATCATACCATATATGATTCGCTTGTAAGGCATACCTTTCTATCAGTTAGAGTACATAATAAATTTATAAACATCTCTTTTTTTTTATCGATGAAGGCCCAGTGGCCAGGCATGCGTGCCGCGCTTCACACAATGAGGGATCGAGCCCCCCGGCTCGATCCCCACCAGTACCCTTCCCCCCCCCTAGGGGAAAGGTAGGGCTCACACGGCCCTCAAACCCTTCCCCTTGCTCATGAGAGCAAGGGGTCGCGCCAACCAAACCACACTCAGCTGATAAATTTATAAACATCTCAAAATATAGAAATAATTATATCTTTATAAATAGTAAGTGTGTGATCAAAAATCACTTGGTATGGATGGCCAAGTGGGAAATGTTAGTGCGTGGCCAACCATCCCAAAGAAGTTGGGGATGTCTCGTCGTTCCATAACAATGGGAAGAGATGGTTTTAGAAAAACGTTATGACAGAAGCAATTGGGACGGAGGTGTAGACGAAAATGCCCAAAAAAAAAAAGAATCGAAAGAAAGAATTACCGATCTATGTAGCCTCCTTGGGATTTTCAAAACACCACTGAAAATCAAACTCCTTGCTCGCTCATTCTTGCTCTCTCTGGGGATTGATCCAACAAACACGAGCCTATCCAGCATCACGGCAATCTTGAACACATCCATGCCGGTAACTCTCGCATGTATACCTAGGCGTCATCGGTGATGTTTATCACCATCTACTTTAATACCCTGACGGTGTCGTGATTCACAGGGATAGACAGATCAAAGTATGCAATGAAAGAAGGATAGTTCAGATCCAACAAGGCCCTAGAGCAGTCGAGATTTTTCTAGAAGCTGACAATGGCATGGATTTGCCTCTTCATGTAGTTTGCAGCGCATAGATAGTTCACGTAGTCATCTATGTCGGCATCGTACATCAGGCCCAGGTCGACAGTTGGCTCTGTTCAAGTCAAGACAGCTTCAAAGCCAAGCCTGACCCTTCCATCCACTTTCTGGTGTGGTCATCATGGCAGACTAGATTGCCACGGGGCTCTAGTTTAGATGGAGCATCTTTGCCATGGTAGCGACACCTAGGGTTCTTTTTTGAAGTAACATGGTTTAGTGATATATTTATAAAATTAGCACAGTAAAAAAAATTGTGAATCGAACACAATTTTGGACAAAGTCGAAGTTTCATACTTCAACTTTAGGTCAAAGATACAAAGTTGACTAAACATTATTCGACTTTTTTACGATTCTACTAACCCTTCCAAAGTTGATGTATTATAACTCGACTTTACAAAGTCAATATATTATAACTCGATTTTATTTAACTTGTACCCCCCCCCTTTTCCCCCCCCTTTCCGTCACCCCCTTGTCCTTTACCCTACCTGATTTACCTTCACAGTAGTGGTGGCGGCAGCGGCGACCAAGTGAATTCCTCTAGCGGCAACGGCGGCATTCTTACGGCAGCAGCAGCTCCCTTTGCCATTTTGGATGCGGCGACGGCGCCTACATGTAAGGAATCGTCCATTAAAATTTGGTGCAGCGGAAGCGACGATTCCTATGGGTTCCTTTAGAATCCATCTCAATCAGAACCGAATGACGAAAACCGAAAACCGATCAAATCGGGTTCGAATATACCTGATAGGGATTCATATAATCCCATGGAGAGGAAGGAGATGAGATTCTCAAGCTCTTCAAACCGTTCAAGTGTCCGGTCTCCAGCAGTATCCACAGCAGGTTCTCCCTTCGCGCCGGCCTCGAGAACTCTTCCCGAACGGAGCTCCATCGACCATGGACACCTTCTAGAGAGAGGAGGAGGTAGGGAGGAGACTTGGGACGTGGTTTTCACCCTTGGCTTGATGGGGTTTGGCTGAAACCATTAGTATTTATAGAGAATTATGGAATTTTTCATAAAAACCCAAAATCTCTATAAATTACGTCCTTGCCCCTGTACTTGTGGATAAGTCCTTTTGTGTGTGACCCACTAGGCCCAATAACCTATTTGGTTGAGGCCTAAATAAAATAGAACAATTCTATTTAATTTAATTAAATCCATTATCCGATAACAGATTAATCGGCCTACCGATCATGAAGGGTACAAGCCACATCCCATGATCCCAAATGGCTATGGGGATAATCTCATCTCCATTGAGCCTTTCCATCATCAGTTACCACATGGATATAAACCCTCATCCATCCCATGTCCCGGTCGGAAAGGAGTACGGCATCGACTGTCAACTCCTTAGTGTACCGACTCTATAGGATCCTGTACTCGGAATTGGATCAATTGGAAAACTCCTTTTCCAATTACCCTATCTACCCTGGCCAGGGATTTAGAGTACTATCCCATAGGACATTCACTCTCACTTACCGAGAGTGGATGATCCCTTGTTGTCCGCTCAATTGCCTCCATCGGATTTTCCTTGTACCCGATCCATCGCTATATAGGACCATCTAAATTGTGATCCATAAGTCAATGGTCAAAGCACAAGTTCCACCCAACAAGGCATCTTTGGCGACTCAGGTCAAAGGTCCAACCATGCAACCGTGATGATAGAAGACCCTGATAGACAGTTCGGTAAGATACCATTCATGGTTTCTAATTCGGTCAGTTCAGTGAACTCATTCAACTAATGAGCACCTGCATGTGTATCTCAGTGTCTCCACACTAATGACCAATGAGATCGGTCGTCCTCATCACATGAGAAGACATCACATACACTAGTCTATTCGGATCCTTGATGTCCCGTCTCAAGTATCCTATGACTAGGAACATTTAGATCAAATACCTCTAGATGATCAATCTCATTATCATGATCTCATCATGATTTAACCATCATTGTATTTGATCAAGGACTTCATTATGATATTCGCTTCTAATAAGAGCTTATAATGAAGATTTGCCTAATTAATTGAATGAGATATTTCTAGAAATGTCGAATCATATCATATATGATTGGCTTGTAGGGCATACATTTCTATCAATCTCCCACTTGCACTAAAGCCAATCACCCATCCGCCGATCTATATCGGCTCGAGGTGAAGCTCAAACACTCTTTGAGTAACTACTTCGATTAGTGGATCCGCAATGTTATTAACGGTAGATACTTTATCTTTAATTATATCTCTATAAGTTGCAATCTCTCTGATTGTATGGTATCGCCACAGAAGTTCTAAACTTCTGATGAGACATCGGCTCTACTCCATTGTTTTCTCAAAACAATGATACACTTTCAGATAAAATTGAGACAATCACATATCAAATATGTAGATGAAAAATTTCATCTAGACTACTTCTCAAGTAGTGTGCAACCACTATGTAAACTTGTTTACATATGTTGTAGAACTTACAGTGTTCTATCACATAGAACTCTTTCAACTCACTGCACCACCATTATTCTGACTTAATATCAAACTTATTTGATTAGAAGCTTGTGTTTGTAAAACTACAAGACTTCAAGTCTTATCCTCCAAAGTGTATAGAGATACATTCTCGGTGCTTCTCAAGTACCAAGTGATATATCTCTAAACTATCCAGTGACTCTCACTTGGATCTTCTTGATGAATGCTCATAACACTTAGAGCATTAATCACATCATGTACGTAGCATCTTATAAATGATAGACCCTATGACAAAGGCATAAGGGCTCCATTTATGTGATCTCTTTATCTTTCAAGAAGTCTACAAAGACAACACTTTACAGAGATCAACTCCATACCACATAGGTAAGAAACCTATCTTGGAGTTTATCATGTCAAACCCTTTGACTATGGTGACTACGTACATTAACTGGGCATTGATTTTATATCTATCTATATAGATCTCAAAACCCAAATTGTGTTTGGAGGATTAATTTGATAGCTAGGTTCACTTATGATAACACACATACTTCATTCTTAATGAGTAGTATGTCATCAACATAAAATGTCAAGAAAGTAACAGCACTCCCACTTATCTTGTTGAATACACAAGGCTCCTCTTCGTTCTTAACGAAGTCATAAGATTTAATCTCATTAAACCTTATATATGATCTATGGGAAGTTTTATTCAGTCCATAAATGAACTTATTACACACTCTTCTTGGATGTTATTGGGACTTGATTCCCTATAGTTGTATCATATACACCTATTCCTCAAATTACTTTAGAAGAACACTATCTTAACATCCAATTAGCTTATCTCATAATCATAGAGTGTTACAATCAAAATCCGAATGGATTAATCCATGGAATAGGTAAAAGATCTCATCATAGTCAACCATTTGACTTCAATGATATCATTTTCAACTATTCTCACCTTTGAAGGTATCTACCTTCTAATCCACTCCAATTTATTCTTTAGTGATCCATTTATTCCTTATGGATACTATATCCTTAGGTGGATCTATCAAGTTCTAAACTTGATTAGAATAGATAAAGTTTATATCGGATTTTATTCTCTTTTCCCATTAATGAATCAATATCTCATATTGGTTCTATATAGATCCTAGGATCAATATCCTTATTATCTTATGCCTCATTTCATCTATCAGAGATATGTCTCACATATCTCTTAGGTAGAATGGACACAAGTAAAGACCTATGATTTGTCCTTGTGTAATTATTAACTAGCACCTTAATAGAAGTGTTAATGGGTTGTGGGACTGGAACAACTTCCATATATACCTTGCTCCCACTATCTTTCTTAAGAAGGAACTTTTCCTTTAGAAATATAGTGAGCTGAGCAACATATACCCTTATACATAAGGGTCGTATATTTAATATCCAAAAGTTTCCTTTGGATATCCCACAAGCAACACTTCATAGTCTTATATTCCAACTTGTTAGAGTTATACTTCTTCACCAGGTCGGACATTCCGAAACCTTAACTTGCTTAAGGTCAAGCTTTAACCCCTTTTCCATATCCTATATGGAATAGTCAGAACAGACTTAGAAGGTACCTATTAATAACAAGTGGTTATAATGAGTACTTAATCAAAATTAGACAAAGAGGAAATTTGCAAAGCTTGTCATTGTTCATATTATGTCCTACATAATATGGCTTTTCATTTTAGCTACTCAATTAAGCTAAAGTGTGTAAAGAGGTGTCCATTAGATTCTATTATCCTTCTATTATATGTAAATTATGTACTTAAGTATTCCCCTCCTTGATCTCTTCAAAGAGTTCTAATACTCTTTCCATAAGTATCTCTACTTCATTCTTAATCTCAAATAATTTCTCAAAGGTCTTAGATTTGTACTTCATAAAGTACATGTTTCCAAACCTAGAGACATCATCTTTGAAATAATGAAGTAGAAATATTCTTCTTTAGCCTTACTAGATATGGGCTAACATACATCTAAATGTACGAGTTCTAATAACTCATTAACCCATTCTGCATGTCTATATAAAGCTAAAGTGTAGATTGATCTAAATCAACCCATTTCCTCTAAAAAGGAATATTCACACATAACATGAGAGCTAACATATCAAATATGATTAAACAATTTATTAAGCTCCCACTGGCAAACATTTTGCCATTCAATCTATTAGAACATCTATCAATTCCATAACTTAGAATAAATCAACATTTATTCAAGTAGGAAATCATATAAAGTCCTTGTAGAAGGATATAATAGCAATATTAATTATTAAGACATCTCCATAAGGCTATTAAAGAATTGCACCTCCCACTAATAATGATGCAACTTTTGCACCATTTCATATGTAGGTCAATATCTTCTTTATTAAGCCTTCATTTACTTGTCATCATCTACAACTCCTTGTAGATATAAGATGCATATCTGGTATCTCATACCATTAGATGCATTCATAGTATCTAATATTATGATATACACATATAGTATCAAATACTATTAAGTGTATATTTAAAACAAGTAAGTCCCAATGACTTGGATACATGAAGCTTCTCAAGCTCCACCTTTGCATTATATACAAAACACTTTGTACTTCCTCTTCCACTTATCATCATCATGACAGTGTAAGAATCATGTCTTATTCTGGCTTTATTATCTTGACCACCTTCTTTTACTATTAACTCTCTCCTATTTCTATCTAATGATTTTACTTTTTTACTATTGGTCTTACCAACAAGAAGTAATTAAGATGTATTGTTGATCTAAGTTGCCCTTTAGTTAACTCATCAATATGAGCCATGATGGATCTCATATCCATCTATCCATGTTGTCTCTATAATTATGTCTCATAGAGACTAACATCTAGTTTAAGGCAAACAATGCATCTTGTCTATGAGATAAGATCTTATCTTTCTTTCATATCACTAGATAATTTAGGAGACACCTACTTCTCAAGTAGAATAGTTAATTGGTCAACTATGAGAACAATTCTCTTAGTTCTAAACCAGTCTAAGAAGTGTGAGCCATTAAGCTATATGTGGCATCTAATATGCCATACTAATGGTGGTTTATTATCGTATTCTACAACAGAGATATAATTTTATCAATATAACATTGTAGACATTCATTAAAATTAAGATATGGTCTTTGATCCTAATTTATGCTCCCACTAATTATCGACGAATTTGCATAACCCTCATTATGCAAAGACGGGATATCACGATGAAATCCTAGTGGGGACTAAGACCCTATTAACCTTATGGTGATGACCTTGTGGTAGCACAACAAATCACCCCATACTTAATAGGTAGACAACTATTGCCAGTTGCAACTCTTGCAACTCTTACTCATTTAGCCTCTAGAGTTATGACATTGTGGTAGCACAACAAGCCATATACTCTAGTTAGGTCAAACCCGCTTGTTACGTTATGAGAATGGATTCTTCACACAGCCCTTGTGGTAGCACAACAAAGCCATGCAAATGGTCCACCCCAAAGTTCGGCAAATGCCTTAGCCATGATCACCAATCCCTTGCTGAATGAGTCTTGTGGTAGCACAACAAACCCATCCAATCTAAGATTGGCTCATCAAGACCATAACAACGGAAGGCTACGTGAGTCATTCTTAATGTCACACGTTTATCAACCTAATTTTGACAAGGAGGGATTTTATTTTAGTCTCATCAATAATATGTGCTAAGTATATATAATACCTTTGGAATATCATATATCTAAGGTATAACTCGTAGCACACATCCACATATCAAATATGCACAAAATCGTGTGATCATGGACTTAACCCTAAGCATGCACCTAAGGCACCCCTCTAGGTGCAAATCCTTGCTTCGGATGCTTGAATTGGTATGCTCCCACTTCAGAAGGGTGCTTCTCCAAGTGGTCCCGCTCTCCAACCTTCCACGAACCGCCTTCTAACTCTTACAAGCGGCTTAAGGGTATGCAGACCCCACAAATGTACATAACTCAATAAGAAACCTTGGTTTTAACCAATGGGAGTACATTAATGGAGGGAGGTAGAATGTACAATCAGATTGTATAGAGAGAGAGGAGGCACACGCAGGCCCCATTTAATAACATAACCAACATAATTAAAAGCAATCACAAGCCAAGCACAATTAAGTCCATGATCACCACCATACACACACTAACATTCATCACATGAACATAGAGCGCATACGTGATAATTATATGAGATATATCATATATATCAGCATAAAATTATATAATTTATTTTGAAATTCTCAATTTCATGCATGTCGAATTTTCATGAAAATAACATGAAAACAGCATATAAACAATTTATATGAAATGAACATACAAAACTAAACTATTTAGAACATTCATGCATTCCCAATACTGTGCAAGGTCAAAAATTAATGTCCCAATTTATATTTTGTAAAATCTCATTTTACAGAATTAATTAAGACACTAATAATTTAAGTTAAACCTTTAAAACAATTTTAAAGTTTAACCATGAGTGAATCTATGTAAATAGAACTAAACATCATCTAACATGTCATTAAACACTTTAAAACATGTTAAATAATATTATAGAATTTTTAAGAATTTTTATGGAATTTTCTGGCAATTTTTCGGAATTTTATATGATTTTAAACACTTTAAAATCATATAAATGGTGTCTGGCGCAATGCGCCGCGGGCGGCGGCGCACTGCGCCCGTCCGGCGTGCGCCGCATGCGCCGCAGAGTGCGCCGGGCTCAAGAGACGCGTACGCCAGCCTCCGTGCGCCGGCGGGTGCGCCGGTCGCCTCCCCGAGCAGGTACTGTTCATTCGTAGGAGAGTTAATCTCATTAACTCGGGCATATCTCCCTGTACCGGACTCCGAAAAATCTGGAAAAATATGCGTTGGAATCCTTATCAAATAAGGAATCCAAAAAAGTCGGCCTAATATCCTGGAAAAATCCCAATCGTCCGAAAAATGAGGAAGAAGAGGCGGCGGTCACCAAAATTCCGTAGCAGAAATCTCTATTTTGCAACGAGGATAACTCTTTATCCAGGAAGAAAAATATTCTCCAAAAATACAATTTAGAATCCTCATCATATGACGTTTTCAAATATGTATATATCTCTTCAGAGAAAAATTCTATATCAACGAGAAATCAGGAAGAAACAAGTCGGCGCCGCCAGATTCCGCAGAACCCTAGTTCGTCGGAAAACTCAAAAATTCTCATCCTCCGCCGTCGTTCAAAGCTGGAGATCAAAGGTAAAGGTTAGGTAATCATATTACCCATCTCCTAAACCATTTCCAAGCCTCAATTTTTTCTATGGACGGAGATTTCACAAAATCCCCAAATCCGGGTGTCGGTTCGGGCATGACAGAAACACCAAATTTTGACGTTTCTCCCGAACACTACAGAGATCCAAACTTCAAACGGTTTGTGGCGTTGGAAAGAACTATATCACGAGATTCTAGAAAGGCCAATAACTCTTTTATCTGAGTCATACACAGAATATGGTCGCCTCGTCAAAACAGACGTTTGCACAGATTCGGGAACACATACATAACATGAAATAATGTCGATTCGACGTCGGTTTCGACCGAGACTTGAACCGGGCTCTGATACCACTGTAAGGAATCGTCCATTAAAATTTGGTGCAGCGGAAGCGACGATTCCTATGGGTTCCTTTAGAATCCATCTCAATCAGAACCGAATGACGAAAACCGAAAACCGATCAAATCGGGTTCGAATATACCTGATAGGGATTCATATAATCCCATGGAGAGGAAGGAGATGAGATTCTCAAGCTCTTCAAACCGTTCAAGTGTCCGGTCTCCAGCAGTATCCACACGAACTTCATCCACAGCAGGTTCTCCCTTCGCGCCGGCCTCGAGAACTCTTCCCGAACGGAGCTCCATCGACCATGGACACCTTCTAGAGAGAGGAGGAGGTAGGGAGGAGACTTGGGACGTGGTTTTCACCCTTGGCTTGATGGGGTTTGGCTGAAACCATTAGTATTTATAGAGAATTATGGAATTTTTCAGATTTTTCTATGATTTTACACAAGTTCCACCCAACAAGGCATCTTTGGCGACTCAGGTCAAAGGTCCAACCATGCAACCGTGATGATAGAAGACCCTGATAGACAGTTCGGTAAGATACCATTCAGGGTTTCTAATTCGGTCAGTTCAGTGAACTCATTCAACTAATGAGCACCTGCATGTGTATCTCAGTGTCTCCACACTAATGACCAATGAGATCGGTCGTCCTCATCACATGAGAAGACATCACATACACTAGTCTATTCGGATCCTTGATGTCCCGTCTCAAGTATCCTATGACTAGGAACATTTAGATCAAATACCTCTAGATGATCAATCTCATTATCATGATCTCATCATGATTTAACCATCATTGTATTTGATCAAGGACTTCATTATGATATTCGCTTCTAATAAGAGCTTATAATGAAGATTTGCCTAATTAATTGAATGAGATATTTCTAGAAATGTCGAATCATATCATATATGATTGGCTTGTAGGGCATACATTTCTATCACTACATTCGTGTTCGAACCCTAACGGCAGCATCGGTGCTTGCTTGGATGGCAACGGTGGCACCATTTCCGGCGGCGGCGGCAGGTTTCTCTTCCTCATGCCTCTACGATGGCAGTGGCAGTGGAGGGTGTGAAACGTCATGGGCATCCCAATCGGTGGGTGTGGGTGGCACTATCTCGGAAGGTAAACTTAAATTTTATCCCAAAACTCAAATTTTATCCCCAAATTTCATCATCAAACTTAGCAGGTTATATGTTTCATTGACTAAGTTTAATTATGTTTTGTTTAAATGTACATTGTATGATTAAATATAATTTTTATTGTAATTAAGAAATAGCAAGTTAATTTACTTAACACGTTTTGTTAGAATGAATTTTGTTAAATAGCTAATTAATTTCTATAATTTGCTTAAACATATAATAAGTCATTTTATTTACACATCTTTTTTTACATGTATATGGAAAAATAGTTTGATTACATTTTATTTAAATAATGTAGGTCAAAAAAATCAAACTAATTGGTTCTCAAGTTAAATCTAGTAGTGAAAATAAAGTTGGATTAGTCAATCAATTGGATTAGTTTAAAATAGGTTGAGGTAATATAATTATGTTTACCTAGTTAAAAAGTTGATTAGTTTCATTGAAATGTCTTAAGTAAAATATTTTGTAATAAGGGTTTAGTCAAATCGATTTTAGTTGAGTTGAAACATAAGTAATAGATGTACTTGCCTTATGTTGTAGATTATGTTTCTCTTTAAGTTTGCTCTAGCGTGATTTAATTGATCAATTAAAGTTTACAGGAAAGTGTACCATGTAGAAAACATGGCATCTAAAGAAATCAACATTTGTGTTATATTTAATGGGGAAATTTCATTTGTAATAATTATACATATTACAATGGTGGATACAAAGATTACATCCAAGTATCTGAATCATGCACTTATGATGAGTTGATGAGTTACATCTATAGGGTGATTGGCTTAGGATCAGCAACCTCAATCAATGTGAAGTTGGTTTACAATTATTTCAATGGTTTAAATTATGTGGTAAATGACATTAGCAGTCGAACACTAATAATGAGATGTATGGAACATAATGTCACACTGTACATCATAAAGGAAATTGTTGATTCTTCGCAATTCCAATGGTATCCTCAAACATGTGACCAACCAACTATGAGCCAGTTACTGTCACAGGCAAGGAAGGTAGGGTCGGGGGTCAGGCCTAAAATCGAACCGAGTCAGTTGGAGTCGCAACCCGGGTCAGGCTGGGGTCGGGTCGGGGTCGGGAAAAAATAATAAAAATTTTATTTTAAATTAACAATTGGGTCGGGGTCATGGGGCCAGGGCCGGGTCAGTCGGCCCAAAAACCAACTGGGTGGGATGACCTGGTTGACCAGCTTGCCAACCTGGCAAGCCATGGTCACAAGTTCAAAGTAACATCATATCTCAGAATGCTTAAAGTGGACATAATGATGAAATTAACTTGAATGACGAGTATGAGTTAGAAGATACAAATGAAGACTCATTGAGTGAAAATGAAAATATATACCAAATGAGATGGTTAACAGTATTGCCGCAGTGGATGAATTTCATGAAAGTGAAAACATAAGTTGGATTAATAGTGCCATTGCAACTAACAACTTCATAGACAGTGATGAAGACGATGGTGGAGAGGAAGAGACATCAATTGCAATAAGAGGTGAAGGTGAAAACGTGGATGAAATCTCAATAGGAGATATTTTTACATCTTAAATAGAATCTGATACATGCGGTTGCTTCTTGGTCTTTGAAGCATAATGTCTAACACCAAACTGACAAATCAACAAAGTCTAAACTCGCATTGATTTGTCATTCTAGAAACGAAGGGTGCAAGTGGAGATTACATGCATGTGTTAGCACTCGGGTTGGTGGCTTTGTGAAAAGTTATGAGTTATGAAGATAAGCATACATGTTGTACTCCTAGTTGTAATACGAACCATAGACAAATGACGTGCATAACAATCTCATTTAATTTTGTCTATTGTTCAATCTCAATTGAATATTCAACCAAGAGACATCATGGTTATGATTTAGGTAAAATACTCTATAAGACCTTCATATTATGAAGCTTGGAATGCTTGAAGGAAAGCTTTTAAGAAGTTGTTTGATGATTGGGTGAGTTCTTATACTAATCTTCTGAGATACATAGAAGCAGTGAAAATGACTATACCAAAGACAATGTGTAGTTATTTATGTGAGAGTGACAATTCGAAATTGTTATTTTTATTTTACTCTTTCATGCCATGTATCGAAGGGTGGCTTTTTTGTCGCTTAGTAATAAGTGTGGATGGCACATTTCTTCATGGGAAGTATCGTGGAACATTACTAGTTGCTTGCGGTGTAGATGCTAATTAAGGATTATTTCCTATTACATTTGTTGTTGTAAATAGTGAAAATGATATATCATGGTCATGGTTCTTTAATCAAATGTTAACACACATCTCATCCATTAGAGAATGGCGACATGAAGTATACATAATTTCAAACAGACATGTAAGTATTAAAAATGTAGTGGAACAGTGATTTCCTTTAGCAGCTCACTGTTACTGTCTTCGTCACTATCGTCAAAACTTTCAATCACATTTCAAAGGAAATGATCTATTTAAGAGGATGCACAATGCAGGTTTAGCTTGTAACTCAATTGATTTTAACAACAGCATGAGACATAAAGTTACGTTGTTCAGATGCATAAGATTGGTTGTTACAGAGAAATTTTTTAACCTAACACAGTTTAAAGTTATATTTCTGGAACTAATACGCTAAAAATTTTATTTCCAAATCTAACACAGTTTCGTCAAAGTTACTATGTTTGTTACTGACTTTAGCTGCCGAGGATAAAGTCGCTACTTTATCCAACAACTTTCACATTTTCTTTTTTTTTAATACTTGAAGTGATTTCACTCCTATACAATTATATTAATATATTAATGCATGTTAATATATCTTATAAAATTAATATTTATAATTATTTTCAAATAAATTATCATATGTTAATATATACTCAATAAAAATACCATATAATAATATATATAATATATAATACTTAGTTAAGTAAAATAAAATAATTAAATTAAATTTATATATTTAATAATTGTTATAAATATAATATTTTAAAGTAAAATATTACATTAAATTATTTTAATTTTTTATTCATATTTATGTAACGTACAAATATTAAAATTATATAGTTAATTTATTTATATATATAAATATTTAAAATTACTTAATTTATATAATTTGTATATAATTAAAATTTATGGCATATTTATGAAATATTTTTAAATAGTATATTATATATTTAAATAGTTTAAATAGTATATACAAATTAATTTATGTAATAATTTAAATAATATGTTATATATTTATAACAGACCTAGTGACTTTGACAAAACTGTGTTAGATTTGGAAATAAAATTTTTAGCATGTTAGTTCCGAAAATATAACTTTAAACCGTGTTAGTTTAAAATTTTTCTCAGTTGTTACAAGTCAATCCAGAACAATGGGCACTAGCATGTGATGTTGAAGGTAAAAGACTTGGTATAATGACACTCTGAATGCTTCAACAGTGTTTTAAAAATTGTAAGGGGATTGCCGATTCACGCTATTGTGCACATGACTTATCATCAACTAAGACTCATGTTCTTTCAACGTCGGGCAATCAAGCTCGACATTGAAACACATCTCACACCAAATTTTAAGAAAGAAATGTCCGAAGTGAAAGAAAAGAGTCGAGAAATCATTCTTCAAGCTAAAGTCAATGTTGGTGAGTGGGATGTTAACGACTCGTATGGCTGTGTGTTCCAAGTTGACATTGAACATCATTCTCTTAGATGCACTTGTGATGAGCCTCTTTTAAAATATTTCTCATGCAAACATGCATTGTGTGCTATAGGGTCGGTAAATTGGGATCTATACATTTATGTTTCGGAGTGGTACAGTAGTCACAGTTACCGATCAGCATATCAATTTGAATTTCACACTATGTTGGATGCATGTTTTTGGCCGACCTTTGATCCTGATAGAAATTTAATACCATTATTACCTCCATCAAATGTTTGAAAAATCGACAGACTAAGAAATAAGCGGTTACCAATGTTGATGGATCAGGACTCAAGTAGACAAAAGTACAAAACAAGTGTAGCATATGTAAACAACCAAGGCATAATCATTCTACTTGTCGTCGAAATACATGGTACGTAATTGATTTTATTTTTTTGTGTAATATATAAAAATAGCATTCTTGTAGTCACATTGTATTTTGAAATGTCACATGCTTAACAAGACTTTCCATGTTTACAGTGATGGAGTGCGCTCCACGTAATAGTTCATTTTTGCATGCCTAGGCACGCCACCATTCGACAAACCCTAAGTAATTAAAATTTGTTCATTTTGGTTTTATGATGGTCTTGTGTTCATGTTATATTATGTTGAATTTATTCATGTTACATTATGTGGTGTTCTAATAATTGTTTTTATTTTATAAGATGCACCTACACCTACTTTATTTTTAGTTTCACATTTTCGACAGATGACATCTTGGCCCATTACAAACCACATAGTGTTAGGTTTCTTAGAAGAAGCTAGTTTCTTAAATGTGACATATCTTCAATGGGTTCCGTTAGATCATCAATTGATTACGGCTCTTGTGCAATGTTGGCAAATAGAGACATCTACTTTTCATTTCCCGTGAGATGAAATTACTATCACCTTGTAAGATGTCTCCATCATTATGGGATTACGGGTAAAGGATTTTGCCATCATTACTTCTCCTCGTGTTCCATCTAAGGACTTTGCTTCTTGGTTAGATGTTTGTGAGCAATTTTTAGGTGTACGAAGTTCATCTACTTTAAGATTGTCATGGTTGTATATGACATTTAGAGAGAGGGCAAGAGAGTTACCCGAGAACGAAGATGAGGAATCCCGCCTACAGTGTATCTATCACACTAGAGCACTTATTCTTATGTTGATTGGCACCCTTTTAATGATCGATACCTCAGGTACAAACATTCACATGTAGTACCTATTGTTTATGGAGGACATGGGGGCATGTGGTAGATTCTCATGGGATAGTGCGGTATTAGAATTTCTATACCACCAATTATGTGCGGCGACATCATCAAAACGAAACCGGATCGGTGAATGCCTTCGTTTATTGCAAGTAAGTATGTCGAACATCAAGTATAATTTGCTATGTTGAAATGTTTTAATATCTAAATTATATGGGTTCTTGACTCAGATCTGCTCGTGGGAACATATTGGATGACCACATGCACCACGGCTGGTTGTGTATTTACCAAGGCACGAACCACTTTGGTGTCAGTAAATATTTAAAATCTATACAGATGCATTCCTTGAAGTGTTGTTTTATATGATTCTTGAACTTTTAACTTTGTATAGGTGGAACCGTTTATATGACAGACCACAACATAAATTTACTCTTTTTTTATAAGAATGAACTCGATATGGAGGAGGTTACCCACGTCATTATTGTGCTCCTCTTCTTTTTAAAAGAATTTTTACTTAATTCATCTCGATATCTTCATATTTAACACATCAAATTTGTATGATTTTTTAATATTTTAGATTACATGGCAACCGTGTATGCAAGAAGTTATGGAATCATTGTCGAATATTTGTACGGAGAATACCTGAATATGGAGGACATCTGTACCTCTCATTTATTATTTTGTCATGGAGTTTCATGCTCCTGAACAAGTACTCAGACAGTTCGGGTTGATCCAAGGAGAACCGATGGATAGGGAACAATACGAGCGTACAGATGGCTGTGGACGTTGGGCCAATGATTAGACTCAAGTGTATGCTCATTATATACAGCTATGGAATGATAGAGAACAATATGTATATGTACCTCCTGGTGAAGATATTGACGAAGAAGAGCAAACTCAGTGTTATGAAGAGTGGTATATAAAATGCACCATTCCATACCCAATTCAAAATACTCTTCAGGGTCCAACTGAGTATAAACTAAGAGGTGCCGTGACGTGAGAATTGGTATATTTTCACATTTTTTGGTTCAATCACTTACCGATAAATATTCATTTATACATAGTTATATTTTTTGTTTTCCTTCAATATAGCTTCATAGTCATCATCAAATTCAAGAGATGCTAGTTACAAGAAACGATTATCAATTCTAACGAACAAAAATTGATATATTAGAGTTATAACGAGAGATGCATATGAAACTCTGTATTACAATGTCGATGTTTGCACTGGCAACAAATCCTATGGCATCTCCAGTTGGTCAATGGCTACAACCTTCTTTCTATTGGGGTGGACGCAATGGTGTCAGACCTTCATCATCACATCCAACATATGCACAAGTGCCATCGACGAGCACCCTGATAGAGCGACAACGCAGAATGCACCAAGCCCCTCTTGTTGACTATGATACTCCACCGGCACCTTTACGCCCTCATTGACATGGTGATAATCCAATGGCACATGTGTTCTCGGGTAGACTAGATTTAGCCCATTCCAAAGAGGAAGAGGACAAAGTTGTAAGAAGGAAGGGTCCTGTCAGGAGAGAAAGAAGAGGGAATTAAATTTGTGATGTATGTTTCATATGACATTAACTTTTTTGACTTGTTGGCTCAATAGTTTGTAATTTCAAACTCTTGGTCATCATTTTCATGTATGAAACTCATGTACAAATGGCATAGAATACTTGTGTTGGTTGTGTTTTATTTGGATGTTCTTATATGATTGGTTTTGTCTTACTTCTTTCGATTCGGATGTTCTTTTCTTTGGATGTTCTTATATTTAAACTCATGTACAAAGGGCATGGAATGCTTGTGTCAAATTTGATTATGAATGCCGCCTTGATTGTTTACCAGGACAGCACTGTGGCTGGTGGGACTAAGGCTTCAATCAACCATTTATCGAACAAATGTGTTTGTGATTGTTTGGGTATTTTGTAACTTGTTTAAATGGTTATGTTGGTTGAGTACAATTGAATGTGATTAGGTTTCTTTTAATTTGTTAATTGAGAATGAGTTGGTTATACAGGTTGTGGGTGTGTATGCTTCCAAAGTGACATAGTGCTGTAATTTTTTTTGGCTGCAGCATCAAAGTTGAACATGAAAACATCGACTTTAAATAGAAGCAAGTCGAGTTAACCAAATTCGACTTTAAAACCGGCTAGAACCTCCCCACACGGACACATACAAGTTGAGTTAAAAAAACTAGACTTTTAAAGACCAAAGTCAAGTCCGAAGAACCCAACTTTAAAGAAAACCTCTCTTAAAGTCGAGTATGTTAAACTTGACTTTGAAGCCAGCCAAAACCCGTATCTGTAGATAGATGTAAGTCGATGTTTGCCAGACCAATTTTAAATTCAAAGTGGAATAAAGTCGAGTTAAATATACTCAACTTTAAAGTTGTGTTTAACAAACCCGACTTTAACTAAAATTATGTAATAAACTTGAATTGTTTTAACTCAACTTCGAACCTAGCCAGAACTTGTATCCGCGGATAGATGCAAGTCGATGTTCGTTGGACCGACTTTAAATTCAAAGTGGAATAAAGTCGAGTTTAACAAACCCGACTATAAACTAAACCTCTATCAAAGTCAAATTGTTTTAACATGACTTTGAAACCGGGTCAGAACTCGTATCCACGCATAGATACAAGCCGAAATTTGCCAGACCAACTTTAAACAATGTGTTTTAAAGTCGAGTTATGATAACCCGACTTTAAAATGACCATCACTTTAAAATTGAAATTTTGTAACTCGACTTTTACAAGTCACTTTATTGTGAATTGACTTAACGTAATACAGTATTATATAAAGTTTATCGGTATTGGAATAGGACAGTTATAAAATCAATGTATTTTTTATCGACTTTTTTTGGAAACTTTGTAAAATCGTTGTATAATAGTTCGGCTTTATATTTTTTCGCATAAAATCGATGTGCTATAGTTGGACTTTGTTCAAACTGTGTTGCATTTAAATAAAATATTTAATGTGTTTGTCCTATAAATTTATACTTAAAGTTCAAACAAAAACTCTGCGACACCCGAGGCTTGTACGCACTCCGCGGACGTTCCAGACAATTTGTCGAAACTGTCTGCCAGCGGCGGAGGACGCCAGCACAAGCGAGCCGGTGGCCACTAGGTCCGGCTTCAACACGTCGGGGCAGCTCAACGAGGGCCCTCCGGAGCTGTAGCGGGTGACTATCAATGCCGGCTTGGTGCCCAGCACCGTCTTCCAGAACCGGAGCACTGTCGTGGGGTTTGCCGTCTTGTTCATGTAGTCTAGTATGCGCCAGCTGTTCACTAGTGCAAAACCAGAAAAGCATGATGGAGTGGTTGCCGTCGGTAGCCAGAAGAACAGGGCGACAACAAATAGGGTCGCATAGCTTCCAAATAAATGATATTTGGATTCCCAAATCGATAAGCAATACCAGTAGATCCGGAGGGAAGGAAGATCCTCCCAAAAATCTGTCTCTCAAACCTTCCATTTTGTCCCTTTCCCATTACCTCGTCGATTGCAGAACAGGATGTTTTTGTGGCGTTGCCATCGTGAAATCCTCTCTTTGCTCCTGCATCAAGGCCCCAAGTCGGGGAAAGGCAACCCAAAACCCTATCTGCTCCGACGTCCATTGAAGCCCCAAGCCACAATGCTCCATCGTCCGTAGGGCTGTCAATGGGCGAGATCAGGCTGGGCACAAAACCGGGCCAATCAAAGCCCGCTCCTAAATATAATGGGCAGGTCCGGCCTGGCCCATTTATATTTTGACTCGACCCAACCCGGCCCATATAAAACATAACTTTGACCGGGTTCGCCCGACCCTATCTTTCTAACATATTATAAAATATATATATCAAATTTTTTTATTTCTTAAACATCGATGGTCTTCGAATTTGTGTTAAAAAACACTACCAACTAAAAAATTGTAATATAAGTGTAAGATGATCAAAGAAGATTTTAAAATATTGATTTGATTTACATAAAATTTAATAAATTTGTGATCTATTAATATATCAGAATCATAATTTGATATTTTTGTTTTTATTTTTTAATTTAAAATAAAATATAATATAAGTATACAAAAATAGATATAATAAGAAAATAAAAATAGACAAATCATAAAAACTATGACATATAAAATGATAAAATAGAATAGAAATAAAATTCTAAATTTATTAGATCAACTATTAATAGTTATAATTTGTTTTGTATGATTTAATATATATAATTAAAATTTCAAAAGTTATTTTATTTTTTGATTTAAATGGAAGTTAAAACAAGCTATAATATCATATGTTGGCATTCTAACAAAAACAATTAATGAAATTTAAAATAAAATTTGTCAAATAATAAATTAACATAATGAAAATAAATATATCATAAATTTTATATTTTATATTTTAGTTTTACATATATTTTATAATATTAAATATATTAATCAAATATTATCTAACGTATTATCTAATCTATATCAAATTAAGATATTATATGAAATTAATTAAATATTTCACGCTTGAGAGTGAATCATAGAACAACAATCATGTTGGGACCGTGGATATTCTTCATTGTTTAGGGCTTTACCCCAGCCCGATGGGCATCCTTGTTAAACCCGCAAACCTTTTCTGTTGGCCCAAAATTTGATCCAATGTTTGCTCAGCTTGAGGGCCCGCAAGCCAGCTCGCCCCATTGATAGCCTTAATCGTCCAACATAGCCCCAAGCATGGGGGAGCCATCGTCAACGTCTTTGTCGCAGCATCCAACATACCCCCAAGCTTGGGTCGCGAAGCCCTCTCCGTTGTAGCATTAGAAGTCCTCTCTGTTCCTGCATCCTCTCTTTATCCACATCCAATGAATCCCCAAGCCGAATGGAAGGCATCGTCAAACCATCTCTGCTCCAATGTTGTACAACGAAGCCACCCCCAAGCCGCAGGGTCTCGAAGCCCTTCTCTATTGTGGTGTCCAAGCATCGCAAAACCATCTTTACTCCAACGTCAAATGAAGCTAGTCTTAAACTGCGGGGTCCCAAAGCCCTTCTCTGTTGTGGTGTCCGAGCATCACGAAATCGCCTCTGCTCCAACATCTAACGAAGCTATCCCCAAGCTGCATGGTCGTGAAACTGTCTTTGCTCCGACAACCAACAAAGCCCCAAGCCATGGTGTGTCTTACCAAGGTGTGCCAAAACGTAACTTTACGTTTTGTATTTTTTATATCTTCCGTTGCTGCCAAAATTTTTCGTTCAACTTGCTCAATACATATTTGAGCAATGCCAAAGACAATCTGAAAATCTAACTCAGATTCAAAAAAATAAAGACTTGATGATATAAACAAGCTTTGAAAATGTCTCAGTATGACTTAATAAGTTCCAAATGTCCAAAATAATGATTACATTTCACCGTCCCGGTCGGGAGATTAGTAATGGTTCACAAAACATAGAAAATAGACACTGAAAGACTGAAAATGACCATTTTATCTTTGACACCTCGGCAGAAGTTGAGACTGTTATTAAAAAATTTCAACTTCACCACATTGTGAATACAAGATAGAGTTAGACAATGCTTAAAATGGATCGAAAATCCAACCACTGGTTGAAAAGTTATTCAGAAAATATCAAATATGGGCAAAGTCTGTGTTAAATCACATCAAGGGCATGATGGTCTAAACAATTTTTGGAACAACCTACAGGTTGAATATTTCAATTTCTTAGTTCATGGCTTTAGTCTTTAGAATATTGATACATCAAAATAGAAATTCAGCCAACAGAAATATTTAATTGCACTTAATTACAATTTTTGGCATTATCGACAGTCGAGATCGCACCAATCAAATAAATCAATAAAATTAGAGATCTAATGCAATTCAGGAGATCATAGCCACACATCTGGATGGAGCACAAGATCAACTACAATCAAAGCTCATTCCAAATTTATTTTGGATCAATTTTGAGTCTATTTAATTAATTTTGGCCAGAATTAATGATAGTCATCAGACCGAGAGCATTTAGATCAACAGACCAGATCAAATCTCTCTATCCTTGTGCGCACAACACCTAGTCTAATTGAACCTGCTTCCCTCTATCTCTCTCATGGATGCACACACTTCTCCTTTGGATGGAATTACTCATTGGATAGATGTCTCTTCAGATAGACTTCTCCTTGGATAAACTTTCTTCAACTTATCTCCCTTGAAGACTCCTTCTCTGGTTAAAATTACTCATAGAGAAGACTTCCTCTTAGCTTAAAATGCTTAGCCTTATCCACTCTCTACCAAATCTAGCTGAACTCAACTCCTTTTTTATTCATGTGCACACATCCTTTCTTTAGTTTTTGGCAGAACCTGATAGAAATGTATGCTTTATATGCCAATTATATATGACATGATTCGACATTTCTAAAAATATCTCATTCAAATAATTAGGCAATTCTTCATTACAAGCTCTTATTAGATACGAATACCACAATGAAGTCCTTAATTAAATACAATGATGATGAAATCATGATGAGATCATGATAATGAGATTAATCATCTAAAGATATTTGATCTGAATATTTCTAGTTATAAGATACTTGAGATGGGCATCAAGGATCCGGATAAACTAGTGTATGTGATGTCTTCTCATGTGATGAGGATGACCAATCTCACAGGTCATTAGTGTGAAAACTCTGAGATACACTTAATCGATGAGCATTCTAACACATATTTTTAGAATTTTTTTGAACTCGAGATATGGAGATATGTCCTAGTTAAGGGGAGACCTATCCTCTAGATGAAAAGTGCGCAGAGGGGCAGCTGCGTGTGCACAAATGGCGCTCGGGTGGCGCATGCAGCAGCGGCCCAAGCGTGCCTGTGATCCGGTGCACCGCCAGTTCACCGGTGGCACACTCTGGAACGGCACATAATGTCGTCACGTGGGGCGCAATGCGCCAATCATTTTTTTTAAATTATTTCAAATCATAGAAAATCTAAAAAAATTCCAAAAAAATTTATAAAATTTTTAAAAAATTCTATAATATTATTTAACACGTTTTAAAGTGTTTAATGGCATGTTAGATTATGTTAAGCCCTATTTACTTATATTCACTCATGTTTAAACTTTAAAATTGTTTTAAAAGTTTAATTTAATTAATTAGTATTTTAATTAGATCTGTAAAATAAAAATTTACAGAATAAAAATTGAGACATTAATTTTTGACTTTGCACAGTATTGAGAATGCATGAATGTTTTAAATAGTTTAGATGTGTATGTTTATTTCATTTAAAATGTTTATATGTTGTTGTCATGTTATTTTCAAGCTATTTATTTCATGAAAATTCAACATGCATGAAATTAAGAATTTAAAAAATAAAGTATATAATTTTATGTACATATATATGATATATCTCATATAATTATCATGTATATGATTTATGTTCATGTGATGAATATTAGTGTGTGTATGGAGGTGATCATGGACTTAATTGTGCTTGGCTTGTGATTACTTTTATATTGTGTTAGTTATGTTATTAAACGGGGCCTGCGTGTGCCTCCTCACTTTTTATACAATCTGATTGTTACCACCTTCCATTAATGTACTCCACTTGATTAAAACCAAGGTTTCTTATTAAGTTTTGTACATTTGCAGGTCTGCGTACCCTTAAGCAGCTAGTAATTGTTAGAAATTGGTTCGTGGAATGTCGGAGAGAGGGACCACTTGGAGAAGCACCCTTTTGAAGTAGGTGTAAGGAATCGTCCATAAAAATTTAGTGCAGCGGAAGCGACGATTCCTATGGGTTCTTTTAGAATCTGTCTCAATCAGAACCAAACGACGAAAATTGAAAACTAATCAAATCGGGTTTGAATATACCTGATAGAGATTCATATAATCCCATGAAGAGGAAGGATATGAGCTTCTCAAGGTCTTCAAACCATTCAAATGTCTGATCTTTAGTAGTATCCACATTAACTTTATCCACAGCAGGTTCTCTCTTCGCGTCGGCCTCGAGAACTCTTCTTGAACAGAGCTCCATCGATCATGGACACCTTCTAGAGAGAGGAGGAGGTAGGGAGGAGGCTAGGGATGTGGTTTTCACCATTGGCTTGATAGGATTTGGCTGAAACCATTAGTATTTATAGAGAATTTTAAAAATTTTCATAAAAACCCAAAATCTCCATAAATTACGCCCTTGCCCCTGTACTTGTGGATAAGTTCTTTTGTGTGCGACCCACTAGGCCCAATAGCTTATTTGGATGAGGTTTAAATAAAATAGAAAATTTCTATTTAATTTAATTAAATTTGTTATCCGATAACAGATTAATCGGCTACTGATCATGAAGGGTACAAGTCACATCCCATGATCTCAAATGACTATGGGGATAATCTAATCTTCATTGAGCCTTTCCATCATTAGTTACCGCATGGATATAAACCCTCATCCATCCAATGTCCCGGTAGGAAAGGAGTACGGCATCGATTGTCAACTCCTTAGTGTACCGACTCTATAGGATCTTGTACTCGAAATTGGATCAATTGGAAAACTCCTCCAATTATCCTATCCACCCTGGCCATGTATTTAGAGTACTATCCCATAGGACATTCACTCTCACTTACCGGGAGTGGTCGATCCCTTGTAATTACCTCCATCAGGTTTTCCTTGTACCCGATCCATCACTATACTGTACCATCTAAACGGTGATCCATAAGTCAATGGTCAAAGCACAAGTTTCACCCAACAAGGTATCTTTGGCGACTCAGGTCAAAGGTCTAATCATGAAACCGTGATGATAGAAAATCCTAATTGACAGTTTGGTAAGATACTATTCAGGGTTTCTAATTCGGTCAGTTCAGTGAACTCATTCAACTAATGAGCACCTGTATGTGTGTCTCAGTGTCTCCACACTAATGACCAATGAGATCAGTCATCCTCATCACATGAGAAGATATCATATACATTAGTCTATCTGGATCCTTGATGTCTCGTCTCAAGTATCCTATGACTAAGAACATTTAGATCAATTACCTCTAGATGATCAATCTCTTTATCATGATCTCATCATGATTTAATCATCATTGTATTTGATCAAGGACTTCATTATGATATTTGCATCTAATAAGAGCTTATAATAAAGATTTTCCTAATTAATTGAATGAGATATTTCTATAAATGTCAAATCATATCATATATGATTGGTTTGCAGGGCATACATTTCTATCAGTAGGAGCATGCCAACTCAAGCTTTTGAAGCAAGGATTTGCACTTACAAGGGTGACTTAGATGAATGCTTAAGGTTAAGTCCATGATCACCTATTTTTTATGCATATTTGATATGTAAATGTGTGCTACAGGTTATACCTTAGATATATGATATTCCAAAGGTATCATATATACTTAACACATATTATTGATGAGACAAAAATAAAATCTCTCCTTGTTTTAATTAGGTTGATAAGTGTGTGACATTAGGAATGACTCACGTAGTCTTCCGTTATTATGGTCTTGATGAGCCAATATTAAATTGGATGGGTTTGTTGTGCTACCACAAGGTCCATTCAGCAAGAAATTGGTGATCATGGCTAAGGCATTTACTGAACCTTGGGGTGGACCATTTGCATGGCTTTGTTGTGCTACCACAAAGGCTGTGTGAAGAATCCATTCTCATAACGTAACAAGTAGGTATGACCTAACTAGAGTATATGGCATGTTGTGCTACCACAAGGTCATAACTCTAAAGGTTAAATAACTAAGAGTTGCAACTGATAATAGTTGCCTACCTATTAAGTATGGAGTGATTTGTTGTGCTACTATAAGATCATTACCATAAAGTTATTAGGGTCTTAGTCCCCACTAGGATTTCATCGTATTATCCCATCTTTGCATATTGAGAGTTATGCAAATTCGTCAAAAATTAGTGAGAGCATAAATTAGGATGAAAGATCATATCTTATTTTTAATGAATATCTACAATGTTATATTAATAAGATTATATCTCAATTGTAGAATACAATGATAAACCACCATTAGTATAACATACTAGATGGCAAATAGCTTAACAGCTCACACTTCTTAAACCAGTTTAGAACTAAGAGAATTATTCTCATAGTTAACCAATTAACTATTCTACTTGAGAAGTAGGTGCTTCATACACTATCTAATGATGTTAAAAAAATAGATAAGATCTTATATCATAGATAAGATGCATTATTTGCCTTATATTACATGTTAGTCTCTATGAGATATAACATTTTGTAGAGGCAACATGGAAAGATGGATATGAGATCCATCATGGCTCATAGTGATAAGCTAACTAAGGATATGTTAAAACAACAATACATCTTAATTACTTCTTGTTGGTGAGACCAATAGAAAGAAGTAAAATCATTAGATAGAAGGAGATAGTTAAAAGTCAAAGAAGATGGTCAAGATAATAAAAGCACAAATAAGACATAGATTTCTTCCACTATCATGATGATGATAAATCAAAGAGAAAGTGCAAAGTGTATTGCATATAATGCAAAAGTGGAGCTTGAGAAGCTTCATGCATTTAAGTCATCGACATTTACTTGTTTTAAATATACACTTAATAGTATTAGATACTATATGTGTATATCATAATATTAGATACTATGGATGTATCTAATAGCATGAGATACTGGATATGGATCTTATATCTACAAGGAGTTGTAGATGTTGAAAAGTAAATGAAGGCTTAATAAAGAAGATGTTGACCTACATATAAAGCGGTGCAAAAGTTGCATCATTACTAGTGGGAGGTACAATGCTTTAATATTCTTATAGAGGTATCTTAATAATTAAGATTGCTACTATATTCTTCTACAAGAATATTATATAATTTTCTGCTTGGATAAATGTTAATTTATTTTAAGCTATGGAATTGATAAATGTTCTAAAAGATTGAATGGCAAAGTGTTTGCTAGTGGGAGCTTAATAAATTGTTTAATCATATTTGATATGTTAGCTCTCATGCTATGTGTAAATACTCCTTTTAAGAAGAAATAGGTTGATTTAGATCAATCTACACGTTAGCTTAATGTAGACATGGAGAATGGGTTAATGAGTTGTTAGAACTCGTACATCTTGGTGTATGTTAGCCCATATATAATAAGGCTAAATGAGAATATTTATATTTTATTATTTTCAAAGATGATTTCTCTAGGTATGGATATATGTACTTTAAAGTACAAATAATCCAAGACCTTTGAGAAATTATCTAAGATTAAGAATGAAGTAGAGATACTTATGGAAAGAGTATTAGACCTCTTTGATGAGATCAAGAAGGAAAATAATTATGTAAATAATTCACAAATAATTGAAAGATAATAGAATATAATGGACACCTCTTTACACAGTTTTGCTTAATTGAGTAGCTAAAATGAGAAGTCATATTGTGTAAGACATAATATGTACAATGACAAATTTTTCAAAATTTCTCTGTCTATTTTTGGCTAAGTACTCATTATAACTACTTTATCTTAAATAGGTACCTTCTAAGTCTGTTTTGATTGTTCCATATAGGATATGGAAAAGTGTTAATACTTGACCTTAAGCAAGTTAAAGTTTCGAAATGTCTGGCCTGGTGAAGAAGTATAACCTTGACTAGTTGGAATACAAGGATATAAAGTGTTGGCTTGTGGGATATCCTAAAGAAATTTATAGATATTAATTATACCACCCTTATGAATAAGGGTATATGTTGCTCAACTCACTATATTTCTCGAGGAAGAGTTCCTCCATAAGAAAGATAGTGGGAGCAAGGTATATATAGAAGATGTTCCAGTCCCACAACTGAAGGCTACTTCTATTAAGGTACCAGTTAATAAATACACATTGGCAATTTATAGGTCTATTCTTGTGTCCATTCAACCTAAGAGATATGTGGAACATATTTTTGATGGAAGAAATGAGGCATAAGATAAATGAGATATTGATCCTAAGATCTTCATAGAAGCAATATGAGATATTGATTCTAAAATGGAAAGCCAATAAAATCTGATATAAACTCTATCTATTCTAATCAAGTTTAGAACCTGATAAATCCATCTAAGGGTATAGTATCCACAAGGTATAAATGGATAAATAAAGAATATATTGGAGTGGATCCATGCCTTGAAGGTCTCACCTTCAAATTCACTCCTATCCATCCTTTCCTTTCCATTTACACCTAATGGGTACTCTACTCTAGGTGGATCTACCAAGTTCTAAAATTGGCTAAAATAATTGGATATTATTATAGATTTTATTATCTCTTTCCATTTTAGAATCAACATCTCATATTATCTTTCATAGGTCTTTGGATCAACATCCTCACTTTATTGTGCTTATCTTCTTCCATCAAAGATATGTCTCACACATCTACAAGGTTGAATTAGCACAATTGAAGACATATGATGTGTGCTATTATCAATTAGTACATTAATAGAAGTGTCTTTGATTGTGGGTCTTGTAGACAATCAATTTTGGCCTGGTTGGAGAGTTTGAAATTATTGTTTTCATGAAGAATATTTAAAGCAAATCATGTTTTCCGGACGGATCAGGTTTTTGGCACATTCCGAAGCGGATCAATTGAACTACCGACGGGGCCAAACACCCTGTATATGGGGGCACCTGGCGCCCTATTTATAGGGCACCAGGCTCCCTATAAACAGGGCACCAGGCGCCCTATATTAGGGCGCCTGGCACCAAATCAAATCGACTCGACCGACTGATTTGACCCCTCGCAGTGACTCGTCTTGTCGATCTGACGGACCTCATGATGCTGGCGCCCTATATATAGGGCGCTATGCCGCGTGGCACTATTTTTCGAAAATGGCCAAAGTACCCTCTTTTGAGCTATAAATAGACCCCCATTTGGAACTGAGAGGAGGTTCCCAGTCCGTACCATCTTAGAGCCCATCCAAGACTACATTTCTGAGCCACTTACACCTCCCACAACCCCTCAAACCGATCCAAGATCGTCCACCAAAAGTCCCAAAAATCTGTTGTTTCTGCCATCCAAAAACAGAATTTTTCCTCCACTTTGAGAGCTTCTATCTGTCTCTCCTCTTGCATCCAGCGTCCAAACCACCCTCTATTAGCTTCATTTTCATATTGTCTACAAGGAGGAGTCCCTACTTCATCCTGGAAGCCACCCAGCACTCCGGAGCGGCATCACGAAGAGGGGAAGAAAATCTGTTCGAGCCAGACTTAGTGCCCCATATACAAGGCGCTTTGACCTTGGTCAACGCACCCTATAAGGGGGCACCTGCAGCTAGCGCCCTATATATAGGGCACCAGCAGGGGCAGAAGCTTGTTTTGCAATATTTGGAGCCCGATCGCCCTTTTAATCGAGTTTTTGTCTTCCGTTTTCATCTTAGAACTTTTCATCATGTTATTTAGCATGCATTAGATCACTTTGCACCTCATATATGTTTAAAAACCTACCAAAAATAGGGTTTGGGATTCCGTCCCGATCCGGTTAGTTCATTCCCTTTTGCACGATTCAGAGTCTTTACCAAGCATGATGCTATACTCACGCCAGAGCTGATGATCTTCATTTGTTTTCTTCATGTTTTATGCAGGACATTCTTAGGTGAACCGATCGGGGTGAAGCTTCAATCCGATCGTAGGTGAAAGAACTCACTAAAGCTCTCCCCTTTCGGCCGGCCAAGAGAGGAGAAGTCAGAACCTAACAATCTCCCCCCTTTTTTCCATCCCCAAAGGTACGACGGTCAAACTCTTTCTTCTTCTAGTTCATTTGCTTCATACTTAATCACACTTTGGAGTCTTCGGCTCCTGGTGACCACACACACCACTCACAACCACACTCTCATCATCACACCTTCCAATCCAAACGGACATGCTCTCTACTATGAACCAAACCGGCTCATCTGGGTGCCTACAGGTCTGAAACCCCTTCTAGAAATTTCTTGTTCTCATTGTTTTCCTCAAGGAGAAACTCTTTCTCTAAGAATACAGTAAGCTAAGCAACACATACCATTCATCTATTAAAGTGGTATATTTAAATATCCTTAAGTTTTCTTAGGATATCTTACAAGTCTACACTTCTATCTTATATTCTAATTATGATGGGTTATACACATTCATCATGGTCGGACATTCTAAAATCTTAACTAGCTTAAGATCAAGCGTTAACTCCCTTTTCCGTATCCTATATGGAATAATCAGAATAATTTTAGAAGGTACCAACATAGAGTGGTTATATTGAGTGCTTAGCCCTAAATAAACAAAGAATATTTTGCAAAGGTTGTCATTACTTGTGTCATGTCACACATAACATAATCACCATTGTTTCTACTACTCAAGTAAGCTAAGGGTTATAAGGAGATATCCATTAAGACAAATTTGCAATATCCTTCAAATGATGTATGAATCTAGTACTTGAGCATTTCACTCCTTGATTTAATCAAAAAGCTGTAACACTCTTTTCATTTATTCTTTACTTCATTTTTAACTTTTGATAATTCCTTAAAGTTTCATATTTGTACTTCACAAGCACACATATCTATGCCCAGAGAAATCATCTATTAAAGATGAAGTAAGAATGTTCATCTTTAGTCTTAATAGACACAGACCAACACACATCCAAATCTACGAGTTCTAATAACTCTTTGGTCCACCCTCCATTTCCAATAAATGGAGAGTTAGTCATTTTTTAATGAGATAAGACTCATATTTATTTAATGATTCAAAATCATTTTCTGTCATGTTTCTATCCATATGGAACTCCTTAAGTCTTTTTTCATTGATATAACCATGTCTATATTAAGCTAAAGAAATAGATTGATCCATATCAACTCAATTCCTCCTAAGAGAAGCATTCACACATACCATGAGAGCTTCCATATCTCATATGAGTAAATTATTTACTAAGCTCCCACTAACAAATGTTTTGCTATTCATAATCTTAAGAACAATTATCATTTCTATAACTCAAAATAAATCAATATTTATTTAAGTAGAAAATATCGATAATGTTCATATAGAATGATAAAACCAACAATCTTTAAGATAAGGACACCCACAAAAAGCTATTAAAGATTTTTACTTCTCACTCTTAATGATACAACTCTTGAATCATTTGCATATGTAGATTAATATTTATACATCAAGCCTTTATTTACTTGTCATTATCAGCAACTTTTGTTGATATAAGATGCATATCTAGTACCTCATACTAAGAGATGCATATATAACATCTTATAGAAAATATATATATCTAATATCTCATACAAGATATACACATCTGATATCTAATACCATAAGACATGTTTAGTATCTTATACTATGATATACACAAATCGTTTCTTATACTTGATGTGTATGTGTATGACAAGTAAGTCAATGACTATGATATCAGAAGCTTCTTAAGCTCCTCATTTGCTATATATTCAATATACTTTGCATCATGTCCACCAATCATCATCATGATAGTAGAACAGCAATCCTATGTCTTATTTGGGCATAATATTCTTGATCATCTTCTTGACTTTTAACTTTGCCTTCATTTATTCAGGTAATGATCTTATTTCTTTTCATTGGTCTTACCAACAAGAAGTATTAAGATATATTGTTATTTTAATCTTGCCTTAAATTTTTCTCATCACTATGAGCCATGATAGATCTCATATCCATATGTTCATGTTGCCTCTAGACTTCATATAGAGGCTAACATTTAGTGTAAGGCAAATAATACATCTTTCTAATGAGATGAAGATATCATCTTCTCTCACTATATTAGATGATTAGTAGGCACTCATTTCCCAAAAAGGTTAGTTACATGGTCAACCATGAGAACACTTCTGATGGTTCTAACCAGTCAAGAAAGTTAATGCTAATGAGCCTAATGACTTCTAGTATGTAAGATAACTGGTGGCTAAGAATCTAATTCTATAACGAAGATATAATTCTATTTAGAAAATATTGCAGACATTCAAAGTAAATTAAGATATGGTCTTTTATCCTAATTTATACTCCCACTAATTTTGACAAATTTGCACAAACCTCATTATGCAAAGATGGAATATCATGATGACATCCTAGTGCGGATTAAAACCCTATTAACCTTATGGTGACGACCTTGTGAAAAACACAATAACTCATCCCATACTTAATAGGTAGGTTTGCTAGTTGCAACTCTTAGTCATTTAGCCTATAGAATCTTGACCTTGTGGGAAACACAACAAATCATATAATCTAGTTAGGTCAAATCCACTTGTTACGTTATGGGTATGGATTCTCAACATAGCCCTTGTGGGAAACACAACAAAGCCATGTCAATGGTCCACCCTAAGGTTCAGTTTTAAACCTTGTCCATGATCACCAATCCCTTATTGAGTGAGCCTTGTGGGAAACACAACAAACTCATCCAATCTAAGATTGGCTCATTGAGGCCATAACAAGGAAGGCTATGTGGGTCAACCATAGCCCTTCTTAATATCCCATGCTTATCAACCTAATTTAAATGAGGAGGGGTTTTATTTTAGTTTCATCATAGTATGTGCTACATTTATATGTATACCTTTAAATACCATATATCTAAGGTATCTAGCACACAGACATACAAATCAAATATACAAATCAAATACCATATATCTAAGGTATACCTTTAAATACCATATATCTAAGGTTTAAATAGATTATCATAGACTTTCATCCCATTAATGCATGATCGGAGCCAGATCGGTATGCATTAACAGATTCAGCATCCTATGTTGGTGTTGACATGTCACCATACCTTGAAGAACTCTTCTCCATGCATCCTGCTCTTTCTTCCACCTTTATCGATCTTCTTGTCCTTATAAGAAATTAAGAGTACGCAATCCCATAAATATAAATAATTTAAATAAGAAACCTTGAACTTGATCAAGGGAAGTACTTAGAGAGAGGTAGAATATACAATTAGAATTGATAAGAGAGAAGATTAAGCACGTAAGCCCTTAATTACATGCCAATATCAAATAAGCATCATCATATGACACACAATCTAAGTTCATGATCATCCAAGCATTCACATATACATATCATCACATGAACATAGTGCGAATACGTGGTAATAATATGATATAACTATTATATCATAAAAGTATACATCACATATTTTGAGATTCTCAATTTCATGTTTGTCAAATTATTCATGAAGTAAATAATATAAAATAACTGTATAAACAATTCTATACGATGCATGTAAGCAACTCCAAACGATTTGGACAATACATGTATTACCAAAATTGTACAAAATGTCAAATCAATGTCCTAATCATCATTCTAAAAAATCATATTTTATAGAATTAATTTCGACATTAATTCCACAAGTTAAGTCATTAAAATAATTTTAAAAACTTAATAATGAATGAATCTATGACAATGGGGCTTAAAACCACATAACAGATCATCAAACACTTTGATAATATATCATATGGTATTTCAAAATCTTTTGCAAATTTTTTGAAATTTTTATGACATTTTTTGGATTTTCTTTTGCTTTAAAACAATTTTAAATCAAATTAAAATGGCCTCGGCGCATTGTGCCGACCTTCTCACTGGCTAGTGTGTCAGCCATGTGCCACAAGTGCCGCACACAATGTCGTGTCACGCACCACAGTTCAAAAAATTCTTTCTTTTTATATTCGCACGGCGCGCCAATTACGAGCGTGCGCCTGTCCACATGCGTGCAACACTCTCGGTCAAACCGAGAGTTGACTCAGTGTTGGATCCTACTATTAGGTCTTGATGCATCATCTTCTCCGCCCGATAAGCAGGATGAACAGTAATCATGGAAGGGAGCTCCAAAACCTTCTAAAATCTGGACTTTCCAGCCTCCAAAAAGTCGTAAAAATAGTAGGTCAATTCTAAATCAAACAAGGAATCCAAGGATACCGTTTTCTTTCCCTAAAAAAATCTCAATCAATGAAAAAATAGGAAGGAGTTGCCACTGGCCCTAGAGCTTTCTTCGTCGAAAACATGCTCAATCGACCTCCGACGGTGCCATTCGAAGGTAAAGAACGATGAAAAAAATCTTGGCAATCACATTACCTATCTTCTAAGCCATCTATAAAACATCAAATGTCTCCATGGAAGAAGATTTCAGGAAACCTCGAAATCGGGCCGGTGAAATTCATAAAACAAAATCACCATCTTTCATACCCTCTACCGCACTCTTTGGTAGACCAAATTCAAAAAGTTTGCGGCGTTGGAAAGCTCTTTGTCATGAGATTCATTCAGAAGCAACCAATCTTCAAAACGTATCTCATATGATTTAAGGTTGCTTCGTCAAAATAGATGTTTGTACAGATTCAGGAAAACATGAAATATATGAAATGATGCCGAAACAATGTCGAATTCGAATAAGTCTTCAACCTGGCTCTAATACCACTATAGGGAATCGGTCTAATAAGAATGATGCAGTGTAAAATTTTTTGTTCCTCGTATATCATTATCTTAGTCTCAATCGCCCACTAGGATGTCGCCAAAATAGGTATTCGAAATGATTTCAAACACGTACTTTTGTGGGATTCAAACAATCCCCATAAATTAGAGAAGATTCTCCAAGCCACTCAAGCATGCAGTCTCTAGTCGTATCCACATGACTCGCCTTTGAAGTTGTGTTCTCCTCCGCGCTGGTGTTGACTACTCATCCTGAACGGAACTCGACCATCAAATGGTCGTTGTTGGGGTGGGAGACGGCGAAGCAGGGTGGCTGGTGATAGAAATGTATGCCCTATAAGCTAATCATATATGATATGATTCGACATTTTTAAAAATATCTCATTCAAATAATTTGGTAAATTCTTCATTACAAGCTCTTATTAGATGCGAATATCATAATGAAGTTCTTAATCGAATGTAATGATGATTAAATCATGATGAGATCCTGATAATGAGATTAATTATTTAAAGGTATTTGATCTTAATGTTCCTAGTCATAAGATATTTGAGACGGGGCATCAAGGATCTAGATAAACTAGTGTATGTGGTATCTTTTCATGTGATGAGGATAGTTGATCTCATTGGTCATTAGTGTGGAGACACTGAAATACACACACAGGAGCTCATTAGTTAAATGAGTTCACTAAACTGACCAAATTAGAAATCATGAATAGTATCTTACCAAACTGTCAATTAGAGTTTTCTATCATCACGGTTGTATGGTTGGACATTTGACCTAAGTTGTCAAAGATGCCTTGTTGAGTGGAACTTGTGCTTTGACCATTGACTTATGGATCACCGTAAAGATAGTCCAATATAGCTATGGATCAGGTATAAGAAAAACCTGATGGAGATAATTAAGTGAACAACAAGGGATCGTTCACTGTCGGTAAGTGAGAATGAATGTCTTATGGGATAGTATTCTAAATCCTAGGCCAAGATATATATGATGATTGGAAAAGAAGTTTTCCAATTGATCTAATTCCAAGTACACAATCTTATAGAGTGGGTACATTAAGGAGTTGACAGTCGATGACATACTCCTTTCTGACTGAGACATTGGTTGGGTGAGGGTTTATATCTATGCGGTAACTGATGATGGAAAGTCTCAATAGAGATAATATTATCTGCATAGCCATTTGAGATCATGGGACGTGGCTTGTACCCTTCATAATCAGTATGTCGATTAATCTGTTATCAAATAATGAATTAAATTAAATTAAATATAATTGTTCTATTTTATTTAGGTCTCAACCAAATGGGCTATTAGTCCTAGTGGGTCACACACAAAAGGACTTGTTCAGAAGTACAGGGACAAGGACATAATTTATGGAGATTTTTATGTTTTATGAAAAATTCTAAAATTCTCTATAAATACTAGTGATTTCAGTCAAACTCTATCAATACAAGGGTGTTAACCACATCCTCAGCATTCTTTCTACTTTCTTCTCTCTCTAGAAGGCGTCCTTGGGCGATGGAGCTCGTTCGGGAATAGTTCTTAAGGCCAGCACAAAGGGAGAACCTGCTGTGGATGAAGTTCGTGTGGATACTACTTGAGACCAGACATTTGAACAGTTTAAAGAGCTTGAGAAACTCATCTTATTTCTCTCTACGAGATTACATGAATCCCTATAAGGTATATTCAAACCCGATTTGATCGGTTTTTGATTTTTGTCGTTTGGTTCTAATTGAGACAGGTTATAAAGGAACACATAGGAATCGTTGCTTCTACTATACTAATAATTTATGGACGATTCCTAACAGTGGTATCAGAGTCTAGTTCAAGTCTCGGTCAAAATCGACGTCGAATCGACATTATTTCATGTAATTTGTGTTCCTAAATCTATGCACATGTCTGTTTTGTCGAGGCCACCATAATATGTATGTGATCCAAATATAAGATTTGTTGACTTCCTTAGAATCTCATGATATAGAGATTTTCAACGTTACAAACCATTTGAAGTTTGTATCTCTGTAGAGTTCGAAGAAGCCCCAAACCATTTTCAACGCCACAAACCATTTGCTATGGAATCCAGACGACTACCACCTCTTCTTCCTCATTTTATAGTTCGTTGAGATTTTTTCTGGAGATGAGGATGATTTTTTTGGAATCATCATTTGGTGAGGATTCTAATGCATATTTTTGAGCATTTTTCTGAGCTCAAAATATGGAGATATGTTCGAGTTAATGGGATCGTCTTTCTCCCGGATGAACAGTGCATTACGTGGCTATATGGGATAGGCGGTCGATGTACGCACCGATCGATGCCGCCACACACAGGAGCATGCAGGCATGGCAGAATGTGCCGGAGGGCACAGCGCAATGCGCCACATGTATTATTTTATGATTTTAAATTGTTTAAAATCTTAGAAAAATCTAAAAAATTACCAAATTATTCTAAAAATTTCTATAATATTATTTAATAGGTTTTAAAGTGTTTAATAATTTGTTAAATGATGTTAAGCTCTATTTACATAGTTTCACTCATAGTTAAACTTTAAAATTATTTTAAAGGTTTAATTTAAATAATTAGTGTCATAATTAGTTCTGTAAAATGAGATTTTACAGAATATAAATTAGGACGGTAATTTCTAACTTTGCATAGTATTGGGAATGCATGAATATTCTAAATATTTTAGATATGCACATTCATTTCATATAAATTGTTTATATGTTATTGTCATGTTATTTGCATGCTATTTATTTCAAGAAAATTCGATATGCATAAAATTAAGAATTTAAAAAATATACAATTTTATGTTGATATATATGATATATCTCATAATTATCATGTATGCGCTCTATGTTCATGCGATAAATGTTAGTGTGTATGGAGGTGATCATGGACTTAATTGTTCTTGGCTTGTGATTACTTTTATATTATGTTAGTTATGTTATTAAAAGGGGCCTGCGTCTGTCTCCTCTCTCTCTATACAATCTGATTGTACATTCTACCTCTCTCTATTAATGTACTCCCCTTGGTTAAAACTAAGGTTTCTTATTAAGTTATGTACATTTGCAGGTATGCGTACCCTTAAGCCGCTAGTAATTGTTAGAAACTAGTTTGTGAAAGGTTGGAGAGTAGGACCACTTGGAGAAGCACCCTTCTGAAGTAAGAGCATACCAACTCAAGCATCTGAAGTAAGGATTTGCACCTATAGGGGTGCCTTAGGAGCATACTTAGGGTTAAGTCCATAAACACCTAATTTTTATGCATATTTGATATGTAAATGTGTGCTACAGGTTATACCTTAGATGTATGATATTCCAAAGGTATTATATATACTTAGCACATATTATTGATAAGACTAAAATAAAATCTCTCTTGTTTTAATTAGATCGATAAGTGTGTGACATTAAGAATGACTCACATAGCCTGCCGTTGTTATGGTCTTGATGAGCCAATCTTAGATTAGATGGGTTTGTTGTGCTACCACAAGGCCCATTCAGCAAGGGATTGGTGATCATAGCTAAGACATTTACCGAACCTTGGGGTGGACCATTTGTATGGTTTTGTTGTGCTACCACAAGGGCTGTGTGAAGAATCCATTCTCATAACATAACAAGCAGGTCTGACCTAACTAGAGTATATGGCATGTTGTGCTACCACAAGGTCATAACTCTAGAGGTTAAATAACTAAGAGTTGCAAGAGTTGCAAATGACAATAGTTGCTTACCTATTAAGTATGGGGTGATTTGTTTTGCTACCACAAAGTCATTACTATAAAGTAAATAGAGTCTTAGTCCCCACTAAGTTTTCATCGTGATATCCCGTCTTTGTATTATGTAAATTTGTTAAAAATTAGTGAGAGCATAAATTAGAATGAAATACCATATCTTAATTTTAATGAATGTATGCAATGTTATATTGATAAGATTATATCTCAGTTGTAGAATACAATGATAAACCACCATTAGTATAGCATACTAGATGCCAATTAGCTTAACAGCTCACACTTCTTAGATCGGTTTAGAACTAAGAGAATTATTCTCATAGTTAACCAATTAACTATTCTACTTGAGAATTAGGTGTCTCCTACACTATCTAATCATGTGAAAAAAATAGATAAGATCTTATCTCATAGATAAGATGCATTGTTTGCCTTATATTACATGTTTGTCTCTATGAGATATAAAATTTTGTAGAGGCAACATGGGAAGATAGATATGAGATCCATCATGGCTCATAGTGATGAGCTAACTAAGGGTATGTTAAAACAACAATACATCTTAATTACTTCTTGTTGGTGAGACCAATATAAAGAAGTAAAATCATTAGATAGAAGAAGGAGATAGTTAAATGTCAAAGAAGATGGTCAAAATAATAAAAGCCCAAATAAGACATAGAATTCTTCCACTATCATGATGATGATAAATCAAAGAGGAAGTGCAAAGTGTATTGTATATAATGTAAAAAGTGTAGATTTAGATCAATCTACATTTTATCTTAATGTAGACATGGAGAATGGGTTAATGAGTTATTAGAACTCATACATCTAGATGTATGTGCGCATATCTAGTAAGACTAAAGGCGGATATTTCTACTTCATTGTTTTCGAAGATGATGTCTCTAGATATGGATATAGCTACTTTATGAAGTACAAATCCAAAATCTTTGAAAAATTATCTGAGATTAAGAATGAAGCAGAGATACTAATGGAAAGAGTATTAGAACTCTTTGATGAAATCAAAGAGAGGAATATTTAAGTACATAATTCACATATAATTGAAGAATAATAGAATCTAATTGACACATCTTTACACATTTTAGCTTAATCAAGTAACTAAAATGAGAAGCCATATTATGTAGAACATAATATGAACAATGACAAGCTTTGCAAAATTCCTCTTTGTCTATTTTTGGCTAAGTACTCTTTATAACCCCATTATTCTTAATTGGTACCTTCTAGGTCTATTATGATTATTCCATATAGGATATGAAAAAGGGGTTAAAACTTGACCTTAAGCAAGTTAAGGTTTTGGAATGTCTGACTTGGTGAAATAGTATAACTCTAACAAGTTGGAATATAAGACTATAAAGTGTTGGCTTGTGGGATATTCTAAGAAAACTTATAGATATTAAATATACTACACTTATGAATAAGGGTATGTGTTGCTCAACTCACTATATTTCTAGAGGAAAAGTTCCTTCTTAAAAAAGATAGTGAGAGCAAGATATATATGGAAGATGTTCTAGACCCACAACCCAATGACACTTCTATTAAGGTGCTAGTTAATAATTACACATTGGCAATTTATAGGTCTATTCTTGTGTCCATTCAACCTAAGAGATATGTGGAACATATCTCTGATGGATGAAATGAGACATAAGACAATAGGGATATTGATCATAGGATCTATATAAAACTAATATAGGATACTGATTTATAAATGAGAAGAGACAATAAAATCTGACATAAACTTTATCTATTCTAATCAAGTTTAGAACTTGATAGATCCACCTAAGGGTATAGTATCCATAAAGAATAAATGGATCACTAAAGAATAGATTGGAGTGGATTAGAAGGTAGAGACCTTCAAAGATGAGAATAGTTGAAAAGGATATTATCTAAGTCAAATGGTTGACTATGATGAGATCTTTTACTTATTCCATGGATTAATCTATTTGGATTTTGATTGTTACACACTATGATTATAAAATAACCAATTGGATGTTAAGATAGTGTTCCTTTAAGATATTTTGAGGAACAAGTGTATATGATACAATCATAGGGAATCAAGTCCCAATAACATCCAAGTAGAGTGTGTATTAAGTTCATTTATGGATTGAAATAAAACTTCTCATAGATCGTATATAAGGTTTAATGAGATTAAATCTTATGACTTCGTTAAGAACAAAAATGAGCCTTGTATATTCAAGAAGATAAGTGGGAGTGTTGTTGCTTTCTTGACATTTTATGTTGATGACATATTACTCATTAAGAATGAAGTAGGTATGTTGTCATTAGTTAGCTTAGTTATCAAATTAATCTTCAAACATAATTTGGGTTTTGAGATCTATAGAGATAGATCTAAATACAATGCCCAGTTAATGTATGTAGTCACCATAGTCAAAGGGTTTGACATGTTAAACTCCAAGGTAGGTTTTTTACTTATGTAGTATGGAGTTAATCTCTTTAAAGAGATGTCTTTATAGACTTCTTAAAAAATAAAGAGAAAACATAAGTAGACCCTTTATGCTTTTGTTATAGGGTCTACCATATATGTGATACTACGTACATGCTATGATTAATGCTCCAAGTGTTATGAACATTCATTAGGAAGATCCAAGTGAGAGTCATTAGATAGTTTACAGATATATCATTTAGTACTTGAGAACCACTAAGAATGTATCTCTTTACACTAGAGGATAAGACTTGAAGCCTTGTAGTTTTACAAACACAAGTTTCTAGTCAAATTAGTTCGATAATAAGTCAAAATAATGGTGGTGCAATGTGATGGAAGGGTTCCATGCAATAGAACACTACTAATTCTACATCTAATATAAAGTAGATTACATAATGGCTCCACACTACTTGAGAAATAGTCTAGATAAAGATTTTCATCTACATCTAAGATATGGGATTGTCCCAAAATTTCTCTGAATATGTACCATTGTTTTAAAAAATAATAATGGGGTAGAGTTGATGTCTTATCAGAAGTTTAAAACTTATGTGGCGATACCATAAAATCATAGAGATTGTAGCTTGTAGAGATATAATTAAAGATAGAGTATCTACTGTTAATAACATTGCAGATTCACTAACTAAAGCAACTATTCAAAGAGTGTTTGAGCATCACCTTGAGCTGATAGAGATCAGCCAAATAAGTGATTGGTTTTAGTGCAAGTGAGAGATTGATATAAATGTATATTCTACAAACCAATCATATATGATATGATTCGACATTTCTAGAAATATCTCATTCAAATAATTAGGTAAATTCTTCATTACAAGCTCTTATTAGATTTGAATAGCATAAAAATGTCCTTGATCAAATGTAATGATAATTAAATCATGATGAGATCATGATAATGAGATTGATCATCTAAAGGTATTTAATCTTAATGTTCCTAGTCATAGGATACTTGAGACGGGACATCAAGGATCCGGATAGACTAGTGTATGTGATATCTTCTCATGTGATGAAGATGACTGATCTAATTGGTCATTAGTGTGGAGACATTGAGATACACATACAAGTGCTCTTAGTTGAATGAGTTCACTAAATTGATAGAATTAGAAACCCTAAATGGTATCTTAGCGAACTGTCAATCAGGGTTTTCTATCATCACGGTTACATGGTTTTACCTTTGACCTAAGTCGTTAAAGATGCCTTGTTGAGTGGAACTTGTGCTTTGACCATTGACTTATGGATCATCATAAAGATGGTCTAGTATAGCGATGGATCGAGTATAAGAAAAACTTGATGGAGGCAATTGAGTGGACAATAAGGGATCGTCCACTCTAGGTAAGTGTGAGTGAATGTCTTATGGGATAGCACTCTAAATCCTTGGTTAGGGTAGATAGGATAATTGGAAAAAAAGAGTTTTCCAATTGATTTAATTCCAAGTACACGATCCTCTAAAGTCGTTACATTAAGGAGTTGACAGTCAATGTCGTACTCCTTTCTGACTGGGACATTGGTTGGATGAGAGTTTACATCCATGCGATAATGAAGATAAGATTATCCCTATAATCATTTGGGATCATGGGATATGGCTTGTCCCTTTCATGATCGGTAGGCCGATTAATCTATTATTAAATAATAGATTTGATTAAATTAAATAGAATTGTTCTATTTTATTTAGGCCTCAACCAAATAGGCTATTGGTCCTAGTGGGTCACACACAAAAGGACTTATCCACAATTATAGGGGCAAGAGTGTAATTTATAGAGACTTTAATGGTTTCGGCTAAACCCTATCAAGACAAGGGTGTTAACCACATCCTCAATCTCCTTCCTACCTCCTTCTCTCTCTAAAAGGCCTTCATAGATGATGGAGCTCGTTCAGGAACAGTTCTCGAGGCCAGCGCGAAGAGAGAACCTGTTGTGAATGAAGTTCGTGTGGATACTATTAGAGACTAGACATTTGAACGTTTTAAAGAGTTTGAGAAACTCATATCCATCTTCTCTATGAGATTATATGAATTCCTATCATGTATATTCAAACCCAATTTAATCGTTATTATTTATAGAACTCATGGTTTTTCATAAAAACACTTCCTTGTTTTACAAATTAGCCCAAGCTTCTAAATTCATGGATTAGTCCTTATGTGTGTGACCTCCGAGACATAAGAGCCCATTTGGTTGAGGCCTAATTAAAAAAACAACTTCTTTTAAATTAAATCTATTATCTCATAATAGATTTAACGGCCTACTGATCATAAAGGGTATAAGCCACATCCTATGATTCCAAATAGCTTCGGGGATAAACTCCTCTCCAAAGAGCTTTTTCATCTTCAATTATCACATGGATATAAATCTTCATCCATTCAATGTCTCGGTCGGATAGGAGTATGGCATCGACTGTCAACTCCTAAATATACTGACACTATGGAATCTTATACTTATAATTGGATCAATTGGGAAACTCTTTTTCAATTATCCTATCTACCTTAGCCAAGGATTTAGATTACTATCTATAAGGCATTCTCTCTCTCTCCTACCAAGAGTGGACGATCCCCTATTGTCCGCTCAATTGCCTCTACTAGGTTTTCTATATACCCAATCCATTAACTATACAAGACCATAATACTAGGTGATCAATAAGTCAATAGTTAAAGAACATGGTACACCCGGCAAGACATCTTTGGTGACTCAGGTGAAAGATCCAACCGTGCAACCGTGATGATAGAATATCTTGATCGACAGTTCGGTAAGATATCATTCAATGATTCTATATTGGTAAGTTCAGTAAACTCATTCCTCTAATGAGCACATGTACATATATCTTAGTATCCCCACACTGAGATCGGTCATCCTCATCATATGAGAGAATATCATATACACTAGTCATATTGGATCCTTGATGTCCCATCTCAAGAACCCTATAACTAGGAACATTTAGAGTAAATGCTTCTAGATGATTGATCTCATTATCATGATCTCATCATGATTCAATCATCATTGCATGCAACCTAGTACTTTATTACGATAGACACATCTTAGATAATGCAAGTAATGAAAATTATGCCATTAATACTGAATAAGATATTATAAGAAATGTAAAACTATATCACATATGATTGACTTGTAAAGCATAATTTTTATCACCTTTCATGATTGGTATACCGATTAGTCTATTATCAGATAACGGATATAATTAAATTAAATAGAATTATTTTATTTTACTTAAGCCTCAACTAAATAAGCTATTGGGTCTAGTGGGTCGCACATATAAAGACTTATCCATAAGTACAAAAGCAATGGCATACTTTATGAAGATTTGGATTTTTATGAAAAATTTCAAATTCTCTATAAATATCATCGGTTTTAGCCAAACTCTATCAAGTCAAGGGTGAAAATCACGTCCTCAGCCTCCTCCCTATCTCCTTCTCTCTCTAGAAGGTGTCCATGGGTGATAAAGCTCTGTTCGATAACAGTTCTTGAGGCCGACGTGAAAGGAGAACCTGTTGGGGATGAAGTTCGTGTGGATACCACTGGAGACCGGATATTTGAACAATTTAAAGAGTATGAGAAGCTCATCTCCTTCCTCTCTACGGGATTATATGAATTCTTATCAGGTATATTCGAATCTGATTTGATCATTTTTCGATTTTCATCGTTTGGTTTTGATTGAGACATGTTCTAAATGAACTCATAGGAATCGTTGTTTCCGCTGTACTAATTTTTTTAGGACGATTCCTTACAAGCGGCACAGGCCGTCACAGCCTAGCAAGTAACCAACATAGTTTGACATGTTGCGGCACTAGCGTGGCACATGCACTTGAAGTCTTTATAATCTCCCCCACTTCAAAAAGTTGATGTCCTCGTCAACCTAAGATTGGACTTCTCAAATGGCATCACTCTGTCATCATTATCTTCTGCTTCAAATTTTGTGTCACTTCGACAACCCGCTCTTGGGTGGAGCAGGCCTTCGCATCCGTGTATGTGCAAGTCACGCTGCATGGGTTTTCAACTCTGTTTCTTTAACCAGATGTCATGCCATAAAAAATACGATGGACACCACTTGCACCCGAATGTGTCTTTATATGCTTTTGGTATCCAGCATCCACCAAGGCCTTTGCAACTTTGCCACACCTACGACAAAATGGGTAAGAGATTCTAAAATCAACTCCACCACCGAATACCTTATTGTAATTTATGTATTGTTGTTATCATAAATATATAAATTGATAATAATAATTATACATTTTTGTGATGATTTATATCAATATAAATTTCAAATTTATTGTAGTTATCAAAACAAAATGTTAGATAAAATAGTCTTTAAGCACGCAAGTTAGTACACTTGTTTTATGTGCCGCACGCGTTGGCAAGTGAGATGATTCAAAATAACAAAGGTGTTTGGTTACATGATACGTCTGAGTTTTATTATAATTTTATATTTTTGTAACAAAAATGGTCAGCAACATTTACATAATTATATTTTTAAATAAATATTCTCCTTGGGCAAAAAGCAACATACATGACTCTCCACAAAATTTTCTCATCTTATCTTTTCAAACGTGACAATTTTATTGTATTAACTAACTTATTTTTATTTTAATATAATTTTTATCACAAAAATATATAAACTTTTATCGTGCAACCAAACACTCCTAAATTAATTACAAGATATGTGTTGGTCTTCGATCCATCTTAACACATTGGATTAGGTGGATTTATAGCGATTGATTTAATATATAATCAACTTCCAAATTTACTTTTTATATCTTAATAAGCACTAAAATAATTTGTTAATTTTTACTTATTAAAATAAAAAATATAGAATCGACATTCTTCACAAACCATGGAATAATCGATGATACATTATTACGAGAACCAAAATGCATACCTTAGTTTTTTACGGCCCGTTTGTTTACAGTATCAAGCACCTGTATTGATATCAGTTTTAAAACTGATATTAATACTTTGTATCAATGGGTGTTTGGATATCAATATTAATTTTAAAATTAATAGTTAAAAAAATATCATTTTTAATACAGGTGAAGACCTGTATTAAAAGTGATACAGACGCCTCTAGCAGAGAGGAGTCGGAGCCGGAGCCGGAGTCCCCCCCCCCCCCGCGACGGCTGCGGAGTGATTTTCATATTGGTATTGTATTATCAAATATCTAATATCAATTTTAATATTGATATAATATTACCAAACGATTAAAAAAATTTAATACTATCACTTTTGATATTGATATTACATCTTCTTAGAATATCAATATCAAATTGATATTATATAAATTTTGATACTCTAACTAGACAGGTCATTGAGTATAATGAATACGGCAGGTCATTTTCATACGTCACAGTCGACCCGAGGGCATTGACCTTGAGTAAATCAATGCGCATCGACCCGAGCGCATTGACCCGAGCGGATTGACCTTGAGTAAATCAGGCGTGGAGGATTTGGGAGGCGGGGGAGGCCATGACGTGAACAGATGTCAGATTATAAGCGCACGGTGCGAGGTTGGGAAAGATAATTCTATTCTAAAATTTAAATAGTTGAATATGTTTGATGATTGACGCTGACGGAATAATGAGTCATGGTTCTTCATACTATATGTTTCTCGATCATCTAACTTAATAGGTCATTCTATATCTAAATTATTAATTTAATAGTTATTACCTTCTTTATAGGTGTTTCATTAATTTATTAAAATCAAGTCAAATAATTAGATAATCCTGGCATCCCTACTCACTACACAACATAGATTAGGAGTGTTAGTAATTTTGATTCACTTTTATTTATTATTGTTATTAATTTTTAAATTAATTTGATTTGATCAGATTCAAATCATATTTCATTAATAACATATATATAAATTTATTTTGAATTATAAATTATAAAAATATAATATTTATTTATTGGTACATAATGATTTTATTTTTATAAATTTTTTAAGTTATATATTGTTAAATATAAATATATTTTCTTTATCACTGTTCATTAATTTATTGAATTTGAGTCAAACAATTGGATAATCGTAGCATCCCTAGTCACTGTATTGTTCAATATAAATATATAAGTTATATAATGGGTCAAGTTTTTTTTAACCCCTGTATGACTGTTCACTCTGTGGTTCGACACAAAAAAAATCAAATAGTTTGATTCGATTTGATTTGATTTAAATTATCAATCGATTTGATTGATTTTAAATCAAATTGTTAAATCAAATAATCAAAATTAAATTAAATATTTTATTTTAAGTTATATGTAATATAATATTTTTTTATTTTTATTATAAAAATAATTTTATTTCACGAGTTTTTAAAACAAATTAATAAAATATTTGAATAAATATATTAAAATTTAATAGAATATGTTTTAAAAAATAAAATGAAATTATACATTAACATATTTATTTTACCTTATAAAATACGATTTAAATTGGATTAAATTAAATTAAACGAATTAATTTAATTTAATTTAATTTGATTTGATATAATATAATAGATAATTTGATTTAGTTTAATTTAAAAAAACTACTCAAAAGTTAATTAAAATCAGACGATGAACGTCCCTATCCGTGTTTGCGTCAGGGGCCAAAAAGAAAAAAGAAAAAAGTCGCGGCCTTGCTCCCGCCCGGCCGCCACGGATTGCTAGTTCACGATTCTCTCCTGGAGGCCGGATCCCCTAAGGTGGGCACCTGAGGGGTCCGGTCAGCCCCCTCACATTGGGGCTGACAAGATGGTGATTTGACCCCCTCAAATCACCATCTTTTCAATGTCTTGTCAGCCCCAATGTAAGAGAAGTTGACCGGACCCCCTCAGGTGTCGACGCCGGAGCAGGGAAGGGCTGCTGCGGTTGCTCCTCCTCGAATTTCTATAGCGAGGAGGGAGGAGGAGCCCGGCGACTGCGAGGTGAGACCCTAGCCTCTAGGATCTTCCCGCCGCCAAGATGAGGTTTAAATTATCCCGCCGCCAAAAGAACCACGCGGGGTTCTTGCCCCATGGGGCGCCGCACCAGCAGGCACCGGCACCGCTGTCGACGCCGCATGCGGCGGCGGGGAGGAGGAAAGGAACGGCGATAAGAGCGTGGGTGGTGGTGACGGGGTCCGGGCAGTCCCACCTGGAGGAGCTGGGGAAGCACACGATCATGAGACGGACGGGCTTACCGGCACGGGATCTGAGGGTGCTCGACCCCGCGTTGTCGTACCCGTCGACGATCCTTGGACGAGAGCGGGCGATTGTGGTAAACCTGGAGCATGTCAAGGCCATCATCACCGCCGCCGAGGTGCTCATACCAAAGTCCAACCAGCTCCTTCTGGTGTCCTTTGTCCAGGATCTCCAACGCCGCATTTCCGCCCAATCTTGCGGGGTGCCTCAGCAGGTGACGGTGACTTGCAATTACTTGCATGAAAGATGAGCCTGATTTTGAGATGCGAATAAGATGGGATGATTCAATCTGTGACCGCTCAAGCATACGCTATTAGTCTAACTGAGTACTTTGATATGAAATCGGTATATGAGGCGAGTTCAGGGGTGGACTATTTGTGGGCGCGGAGATTCCACTATTTCTGCCATGCGGATGCATCTGTTGTTTCTTCCCTCTCATTTGGGTCGACCATTTTCGTTCTGATCGTTGTTGACGGGATATATTTCTTCCCAGCTGATGTTTTGTTGTTTTCTCATCTGTCAAGGCAACTGCAAGCACTCATGCGGACCGGAAGGGCGAATCCAGTGCTACGTGCTGCTCGCCTTCATTGCATATCCCTGATGATCCGGCAGAAACTCTAGTACATCAGCAGGATCATGATCCCGAGTCTACCTTTGATGATAACATGCAAGGAGGCAGTCCTGAAGCAACATTGGACGTGCTAAAAGGTGGTGGAACAAAAATACTGCCTTTCGAGTTCAGGGCGCTGGAAGTTTGTCTCGACTCTGCTTGCAGCTGCCTTGAGTCTGAGGTGCGTGCGTGGCTTTTTTCCATTATTCATTGCTCTATGTTACTAATAATCAGCAAAGTTGCCCGAGACACAAAGGGCCCGAAACTAGGAGGGCCCTGCCTCACCTCAGGTACTTTGGGCACCTTAGGCACCGAGGTGAAGTATATTTTCTAATATATTTGTACATTATATATATACCTATCGGAGTCACTAATAATATCGTAAAATTAAAAACCAAAATACGAAATGCAGCCAACTTTTGTACAAGAAACCTAAGAACAAGTTAAATTGGTCAGCAGGGACTATGAGAGAGTGAGAGAAGATCGAAGGGTTGGGATTGGAGGGAGAGAGAGAGAGAGGGGATAGACAGTTGGAGGAGGGGGAGAGAGAGAGTGAGGGGACAGGGGGTCAGGAGGGGCTGAGGGAAAGAGTGAGAGTTAGAGAGGACTGAGAGCTTGATGAGATAGAAAGAAACTATCACAATCGTGCGGGACTGGGTGAAACCGAGGTGGGATTGTTAAGTTGATTTCTTACCCAGTTTAGTTTGTGTTGGGTTTCTTATCCAACTTAGGGAGGCTCCAAGATGAGCGAGGCAGGCCAAACGAGCACCTAGGCAGGCTAGGTGAAGGATGTGATCATGGCCAAGGCGTGGTGTCCAGTCTTCATCTTGCATAACATATATTATCAAGGGATTTAATATCCTAAACATCATTTTTATGTAAGGTTTTCTATTGTGCCTATGTGCATTCATAGGTGTGTTTTTATGTTTGATTATTTCTGAGGATGACTACAGTAGGCATTTGATGACTGATACTCTTGTAAAACCTATCCCAAAACAAGTATTCACATTTACGATGGGAGACTCGATTGTTTTGAATCAGTTCAGATCATGTTGTTCTTTTTTTTAGCTGGCAAGTAAACCATCCATCTCCATCCATTCTTTTCTTGAAAAAGGTTGAGAAGGCAGCTACTTTGGTGTTCTATAATCAAGCTATATTGACGGTTGATTCATTTTTAGAAGGGCAATTGACTGCAGGCTTCATCCAATCAAGACATTCTGGCCCAAATGATGATGGATTTTGATTTCAGACATGCTTATTAATAGGTATAGAAAAATGAGATCAACTTTGATAAGGATCTTGTGAATATATGACTGATTCTCCCACCCTTTAGTTCCCAATGGCTGTCCATCTTAAAAAATAATTCCAGATGCCTTCAAACTAGCAATTTTCTCAGTCATATCTATTCCTAAGTGGTCATATATCATCCGAAGCAATGTGCAATCATGTCACTTGGGTATGATGTTAAATAAGCAAGGGTTGTCACATGACAGATAGGTGTGTATAAAGAACATGACAGATAGGTGTGCCCATGGGATTGAGCAGGATATAGGATTCTAGACGAGTTAAACATTAGTGTAGCAAAAAGTTTAGCAAAGAAGGGATCAAAAAAGGCTGATCATATCATATGTACTTCGAGCATGCTTCTAGAACTTGTTTGTGTGATGAAGAGAAAAAATGATTTTACTTCTAAGGGACTAATGGTAGGAGACGAAGGTAAAGTAGGAAATATAGGTCATAGGTCTTTGTATATAGGAAACCGACAATCATTGACAAAACACCGAATATTGCAGTCACAGCAGGTACAATAGTAGAAGATAGTATGATCTTTGTAAAGGTAATTAAAGGGAGATAATTAATATTTATATTGCTCCATAAGTTGGACAATGACAGTGTGAGTATGCTAAAAGTTGTGGGGTTATAAAATGGCCTTATACAGCATATGAAATGAAGAGAATCTATTCGAAGATTTTTTTAGGCATGAGAGAAATGGACATTGTGAATAAAAGAGGATTTCTGAAGGTTTTAATTATAGAATTAAAAAATAAAAGGGGGATATTTGCTTAGTTTTGCTACAACTTACAACCTTCTTTTTTTGCTTTTAATAAAATTCTTTTATTTTTTCTTGCTCTTAAAACGGCTTACATCTCTACTAATAAATATGGTTTTACAGGAAGACATTCTCACCTGGTAACTGTTGGGGATCCAACATGGCGATCCATATGGAAAATATATCTGGGAAGACTGGACGTCACCAGTTCGATCGGATGGACATCGACAAAATTAGATTTTTCTAATAATATTAGGATATTTAGTTAAGACTTTAAGTCAGGTGTCTTAAATTAAATTAAGAGTTTTAAGGTAAAGTAAGGATATATACTTAAATTTGCTAAGTATATGGTATGTATTTAGGTAAAATTCTAAGGTGTTTTTGTAAGTTTGACATGAGCGGTTTATAAATAGACTCTCGTACCACCCTTATACGTTGATGATGATAGAGTTGTATTGTTGAGTCAAAAAAAAGGTGTGAGACCCTCCTTCGCCCCCATAAGGCTCCTCCTGTCTGGTCCATTGCTCTCCCCCCGAAAGGTTGTTGTCCTGTCTGGCTCCTTCTCTCTTGCCCCCAGTTAAGTTTGATTTTCTTCTTCACGTCTTGCACCGCTTCCATTGCCGTGCACCATCGTTAACATTGCCATTGCTGTGTGAGTTCCTAGCCACACCGCTGTTGTCATCCCCACTACTTGATGTCGCTGCCGCAGCCAGTCGGTATCACTTCCAACATTGCCATTGTTGCTACTGCCATCCAACTCCGCTGGCCTTGTCAACGACATTCCTTGTGCCGCTAATGGCTTGTCGGTCACCGCCTCCAAGCGACGGGTTTGTGCTCACCCAAACTTTCCCCTTGTCTTAGTTAGAAGGAAAAAAAAAGAAGAAAGAAAAGAAAGTTTGAAAATAGAAGAATACATTTTTATTAGTGTACGTGGCTCGATATTTTGCATAGTTTAAGATAATAATTAAGGTTCGTTAAATTTGAGTCGTCAAGTTCAAGTTGTGCACGCATGCTAAGAAATAAAATTTAATTCATACATTTTTTTAAGTAGTCAAGTTCATATTATGCATATATCTTGATAAATATTAATTGTATGTCAAATCAGTCAAATCACAAAAAGATGTGTGCGACATAACATGCGATGCACGTAGATCGAAACGACTTGATTCAACGTATGATCTGGCTAGACAAATCGGTTGACTATGACTTCGAGAGATGGGCCCGCTGCACCTTCATGTCCTACATCAGCTTGGTATTAGAGCTAACTCCGGCTCATTTTAACAAGTTGGGATCCTTATGTTGTGCGGGATGACATCAGCACTTCGGATTTAATGTTACCTTACCACGTGAAGTACATGTTACAGTCTTTTTCTAGCTACTCAAGCAATCGCATCTCGATGTCTTTTTTTGAGAAGATTGCTTTAGGATATAAGGTGATCAAGAATGGTTTAGTTTATATTCTATTTCATCGTATCATCAGAAGTATAACAAGACACTCCAATCTTCGATATGTAGAGGATGTGTGGTGTCAGATAGTACCCCATGGATACTATCTTATTTTAGGTTGTGATTGGCTCTTTGATCGATATGCCGATCTTGATAATAACATCTAGGAGCTTACTTTACAACTTAATGACTATCATTTTTTTGGAGAACCAATCTACATAAAAAATGCTTGTCTTTAATAGCCGAATATCAAGAGATAGACTGATGCAATTATCAAAGTGACCTATGTATATTGTCCATGACTTATTACAGAATATGAAGAGGATGAAACATCTAGGGCTATCGAAGCCGAATTAACCAAGCAGCTTATTGAATTACTAATCAGCTTTAATAAGCAACTTGGTTAATTCGACTTCGATAGCTCTAGCTGCTTCGTCCTCTTCATATTTTGCAATAAGCCCTGCTTCGTCCTCTTCATACTTGTTATAACCCTAGACTGGGTACATAGGTCACTTCGATAAGTGCATCAGTCTGTTTCTTGATATTCGACTATTGAAGACAAGAGTTTTTGATATAGATTGGTTTTCCAAAGAAATGATAGCCGTTAGGTCGTAAAGTATGCTCCTAAATGTTATTATCATGATTGGCATGTCGATTAAGGAGTCAGTCACAATATAAAATAAGTTAGTGTCTGTGGGGTACTATCTGACACTATACATCCTCTATATATCGAAGACTTGAGCATTTTGTTCTACTTCTGATGATGCGATCAAAGTGAATATAAGCTAAACCGTTCAAAATCATCTTATATCTTAGAGCAATCTTCTTAAAAAGAGATAACGAGATGTGACTGCTTGAGTAGCTGGACAAATAGACTATAACATGTACTTTCATGTAGTAATGTAACATTAAATCCGAAATGTTGTTGTCGTCTAACACAACATGAGGATCCTAGCTTGTTAAAACAAATCAGAGTTGGCTCTGATACTAGACTGATGCGGGACGTGAAGGAGCGGTGGGCCCATCTCTTGAAGTCAAAGTTGACCGATCCGTCTGACCGGTCCATACGTTGAATCAAGTCATTTCGATCTGTGTGCATCGCATGTTATGTCGCATGTCTTTTTATGACTTGATTAATTTGACATGTAATTAATATTTATCAAGATACGTGCATAATATAAAATTGACTATTTAGAAAAAGTGTACAAATTGAATTTGACTTCTTGAAATACGTACACGACTTGAACTTAATGATTTGAAATAAGTGCACGAATTAAACCTAACTTCTTGAAATGAAATTGTTGACACCCAATTTTGCAAAAAAAAAAGAGAAGAAAAAGAAAAGTAGTGTGTGTGTTAACGGGGCCGAAAAAAAAGAGAGAGAAAACAAAAAGATGGCATGTCCGGTCTCTCCAAAATCTGGGCTGTATGTACAGGCCCTGTAGACAAGCCCAAACAAGCCCAATTCAATCCACCACAGGTCCATGGGCGGTCCATCTCCAAGGCCCATAACAGGACCCTGATCGGCCCCAATTCAGCTGGCTGTAAAATCCCCCTACAATTCATCACCGTCCACTTTACAGAAGGCCCACGGGCCTACTCAAAATGGGCCGGACACTCTTCTAAAACAAGCTAAGAGGCCATCCCGCAGGTCTGTTCAGAGGGGTGGTCGGTCAGAAAATGGGCATGAAATGAAAAAAACATAGGAGGCCTGTTGCGGCTAAGAAAGGCCAGGTCAATCAAAGGAAGCCCTCCCCAATACAGGATTCCCGATCGGGATCGCACAGCCGCCTGCTGAACAGAGCCCTTCCGGAACTCGTTCCCGGATATCACGGTCCCTCTTCGAGACGGAGTAAGTTCCCTGGCTAAGGAAGGCCACGTATGGTGGCAGGGAAGTCCGGAGGAGGAAGGTCCGACTCCCAGTCAGACTAAAATTCTCCTCCCCGATTCTTTCTGGAAGGGCAGCAACCGAAAGCCTATAAGAGAGGAGAGGCGGGGGAAGATTGGAAAGGCGATCGAACCTCAAGAGAGAGGTCAGGGAGCTTAGGAGGAAGGGAGAGAAAGATTGGGAGGGTTACCTGATCTCCGGAATCTGGTTCACGCAGTCGGAGCTTCGTCTTCTTCCCGCCAGAGCCCTTTTTTTTCCTTCTCTTGGCCGGAGCTATTGGAGCGTCTTGAAGCTCTCCTTCGCCTTCCGGTAGCACTGCCAGGTCCTGACAGTGCTCCCAATTGCGCCGGTGCCCCCCGTTCAGCCTGGACGACGCACCGTCTTCTTCCCCGGCGCCGTAAGTCCCTTGTCCCCCTTACGACCGGCACCACCGTCCGCAATCTCTCCATCCAGCGATGTTAGGAAGCTTCCCTATGCCCCTCCGGATCAACGAGGACCGCCGCGGCCTCCCCTGGTCAAGCCGCTGAGCCGCTGCCGTCTCCCATTTCCGCCGCAGCCGCTGGAGGAGGAAGAAGGGCTGTCGGGTGAACAGTGCCTCGACAGAGACTGTCGAGACTGATTTTTTTTTCAGGACTATATGCCACCGTGGCATGTCGTGGGGCCCACCCGGTGAAGAGAAAACAAAAAAAATGGGGAGGAAGACTGGCGCAGCCGAAGCCGGCCGGTCCCCTCGCGGAAGAGCCGCCCGGTCCGGAACAGTGGACCGGGCCCCTTTGGCCAGAACAGTGCCCTGCGCTGTGTGCGCAGGAGCCTCTTCAACAATTTTTTTTTAATTTAAAACAAACAATCCAATGAAAGTAAATAAAAAAATACGTCTAATTCAACAAACCGGACTAGTTGAGGGGTCGACTAACCATCCGCCCCTACGTCTCGGCTTAACTTAAAAAAAATTCAGAATATGGACTAGTTGGGGGGTCGACTAACCATCCGCCCCTACGTTCTTAAGGTATACATCCAAAGGTCTATAAAAGATCCCAATGTCTTACCAAGTTCACTAAGCTATGCAAGGCTCAAGCATAATCAATATGCTATCATGCCGGTCATATGCTAGTGAAATCATCAAAAAAATAGTGGGGGATGCCCATAAGTCTATCAAGACCGGGTACATGCCGCCCATGGATCGATAAGTCCATCAAGGACTCAAGGGACTGATTTTCCAGTCAGGTCACAAATTGTCTCATGAAGAGTGGAGGGAAATACCCATATGTCTATATCAGACCGGGTGCATTCCTTTCAAAGGATCGACAGACACCACACCATCAAGAGTGGAGCAAGGATTTTCTCAAAAAACATGTCAAAGTCAACAAGTTGTATTTTCTGGACTATGAACGTCCAAGACAGATATTCAGGAGATTGTACTTTGAATATATCATTGAAAAGAGTCAATGATCTCATTGATCCGATGGGATGCCAAGCACTTAAAAAAAAAGAAGAGAAGAGGAAAGAAGAGAACAGAACATAAATCTGTAATTGAATTTGGAATCAAATTCCGTCCAATCCAATCCGGTTTCATAAACAGAATTTAACCCCATAAATCACATTCCATAGAGGAGCTGAGTTGAAGTTCTGAGATTTGAAGCATGCAGAAAATTGGAAGAGAAATAAAAATCTGAAAATCTAGAATTCAAGCTGCAGAATCTGGAAGCTGAGAATTTGGAAGAGAAAACAAAATCTGAATTTGGAGTGGTGCAGAATTTGAATTCTGGACCCGTACATAAAGTCACCATTTGAGCAGAATCTGAATTCTCAAAACCTTAAGGCCAGACTCAGATCTGTGACCCAAATCTGAAGCAAACCGAAAATTAGAAACCAGAACCCATTTCAAAAATCTGAAGTGCAGAAATCTGAAAGTCTGAAGTTTAATAAATCTGAATTTGTGCAGAGCCTGAAAATCTGAAAATTTGTTTTGGTGCAGAAACCCATTTTTTTTTAAAAAAAGGTCAGCAATCTGGAATTGGAGCTTCAAAAATCTGAATTTCAGGAGTTTCAAAGTCTGAAATCCACATTTCTCACATACAGCAAAACTGAAATTTACAAGAGGTCTGGAGTTTGAAATTTGAAGAAATCAAAAATCTGGGCATTGCAGGGAACCGAGGCCTGTAGGATCTGCAGAATTCCAAAATCTGAAAATTTAAATAGCCTGAAATCACCTCTGAAATTTAAGGCCTAAAAAATCTGGAATTTGAAAGCTGAGATGCTGAAACATAAAGTCTGCAACTAACTCTGGGTTTGAAAATCCGAATACACCATGAAAATCTGAAATCTAAAGTCTGGAGTCTAGGAGAAGAGGAATCTGGAATTTTTCTCTGGGAAAGGTGCAAGACGTTAAATCCGAAGGTTGGAAGTTCATATGCCTGCAGCCGAAAATCAGGAATTAAATCTGAATGAGCAGAATTTGTAAGAAGTTAGAAATCTGAGCTTTGCAAAAGAATGTGCAGAATGCAAAATCTGAAAGCTGAAATTAGAAATCAGCAATCTGAGGTTTGTGAATAAAAGAAATCTGAAGGGTTAAGGCCCATAAACCAGCAGCCGAGGATCAGAAGATGTGCAATGTACAGAATCTGTAAGAAGCCTGAGTCTGCAGGAGGTCCGAACTCAAATTCTGAAATCTGAGGTTTCGAATATGAATTTCAAAAATTGAAACTAGTACAAGTCAGAAGCTGGTCCGTAAATAGGTGGTCCCAAACCATTCAAAAACCCATAAGAGAATTTAAATTCAAATTCAAGCCGTCCTGATGGGGACATTTTTTTGATATTTTGGATTTTTCTTTTAATTTTGTGTCCTTACGAGGACACGTCTGTAAATAGCTTACTTAGGGGGTCTTTCCTTTAATTTTCTCCTCTCCCTCTATAAGAGGAGGATCGATGTACATAGTTTTTTAACAAGTGAATAGAGATTGAATTTTTGGAAGCCCTTCGGGCACTGGTCTCTCCCGCGTAGGGGGCTGCGGCCCCATCTTCTTCCCCACCCCGGCGATGGAGCGCCGTTCTTCCCCTTCACCTCCGGCAGTGAGGCCGGCGTCTCCTTTCCTTCCCCGATCGGCCAGGAGGGCCCTTCTCCTTCCACCTTCCAAGCACGGCAGGTAGCCGATCTTCTCCCCCTCCTCATCCTCTGGCCTCCGTGCCATTCCTCTTCCCTTCCTCTTCTCCGTTCGACAACGACGCAGCCGCATCGACCTCATCGACTGTCCAAACCATCCCTCCGGAATCTCACCTTCAGATAGGAGAAGAAGCAGGAGAAGAAGAAGAAGGAGTAGAAGAAGCGTGCGGGAGGAGGGGCAGATCCGGCGATCCCCGGATCTGTACCCCTCCCCCGGTTCCACCTCGCCCGCACGCCGTAGCCGCTGGATGCAGCCGCCATCTCCTTCTCCATCGACCGCGTGAGGCCGGACAACGCCGCACTACGCATCTTCCCCCCCTTCTCTGCGGCCTCGGATCCGTCCGGTGCTCCTCCCCTGTCCCGCCTGCGCCCGAGCACCACGGAGACGACGACGATTTCGCGAACAGCGCGCGGCCGCCTCGCCGTTTTGTCGCGGGCCGCGGCTCCCTGGCGTCTCACGCGATGCCTCCACGGAGACGGGAAGGCGACGGCTGGATGGCCGGCCACGCGACCAAGCGGGAGAGGAGCCGGAATGCGCCACGACCCCCCCCGGGGTACGCTCGCGCCCGCGAGCGCCGGGCGACACGCGCGGTCGGCTCGCGCAGCGCGGACCCGGCCGGTTCGCGCCCAGGCCGGCCAGCTGGCCGGTTCAACCGGGTCCAGACCCGGCCCAAGGCCGGTTCAGGCCGGTTCAGCGCTTGAACCGCCCGGTTCAGGCCGGTTCAGGCCGGTTCGGGCCATCTTGAGCCGGTTTAGACCGGTTCAGCTTGGTTCGACCCGGTTCTGACCCGGTTCGGGACTGTTTTGGACCGGTTCGGACCGGTTTTGCTCCATTTTGGGTTCTTTAGATGTTTTAGCGGCGATTAGCGCCGGTTTAAGTCGTTTTCATTCGATTTAGCCCGGATTAGCCGGTTTGTCCCGCATCAACTTGGTATCAGAGCCCGGAATCGACTCGTTCTCACGAGTCGAGTCTTGGGTACGTCCGAACCGGTTTTAAAACTCGAGGTCGAGTTTTCTTCCGGTCGGAGAGAATGATGGGGACATTTTTTTGATACTTTGGATTTTTCTTTTAATTTTGTGTCCTTACGAGGACACGTCTGTAAATAGCTTACTTAGGGGGTCTTTCCTTTAATTTTCTCCTCTCCCTCTATAAGAGGAGGATCGATGTACATAGTTTTTTAACAAGTGAATAGAGATTGAATATTTGGAAGCCCTTCGGGCACTGGTCTCTCCCGCGTAGGGGGCTGCGGCCCCATCTTCTTCCCCACCCCGGCGATGGAGCGCCGTTCTTCCCCTTCACCTCCGGCAGTGAGGCCGGCGTCTCCTTTCCTTCCCCGATCGGCCCGGAGGGCCCTTCTCCTTCCACCTTCCAAGCACGGCGGTAGCCGATCTTCTCCCCCTCCTCATCCTGCGGCCTCCGTGCCTTCCCTCTTCCCTTCCTCTTCTCCGTTCGACAACGACGCAGCCGCATCGACCTCATCGACTGTCCAAACCATCCCTCCGGAATCTCACCTTCAGATCGGAGAAGAAGCAGGAGAAGAAGAAGAAGGAGTAGAAGAAGCGTGCGGGAGGAGGGGCAGATCCGGCGATCCCCGGATCTGTACCCCTCCATCGGTTCCACCTCGCCCGCACGCCGTAGCCGCTGGATGCAGCCGCCATCTCCTTCTCCATCGACCGCGTGAGGCCGGACAACGCCGCACTACGCATCTTCCCCCCCTTCTCTGCGGCCTCGGATCCGTCCGGTGCTCCTCCCCTGTCCCGCCTGCGCCCGAGCACCACGGAGACGACGACGATTTCGCGAACGGCGCGCGGCCGCCTCGCCGTTTTGTCGCGGGCCGCGGCTCCCTGGCGTCTCACGCGATGCCTCCACGGAGACGGGAAGGCGACGGCTGGATGGCCGGCCACGCGACCAAGCGGGAGAGGAGCCGGAATGCGCCACGACCCCCCGGGTACGCTCGCGCCCGCGAGCGCCGGGCGACACGCGCGGTCGGCTCGCGCGGCGCGGACCCGGCCGGTTCGCGCCCAGCCGGCCGGCCGGCCGGTTCAACCGGGTCCCGACCCGGCCCCGAGCCGGTTCAGGCCGGTTCGACGCCTGAACCGCCCGGTTCAGGCCGGTTCGGGCCATCTTGAGCTGGTTTAGACCGGTTCAGCTTGGTTCGACCCGGTCCGGACCCGGTTCGGGACTGTTTTGGACCGGTTCGGACTGGTTTTGCTCCATTTTGGGTTCTTTAGATGTTTTAGCGGCGATTAGCGCCGGTTTGAGTCGTTTTCGTTCGGTTTAGCCCGGATTAGCCGGTTTGTCCCGCATCAGTTTGGTATCAGAGCCCGGAATCGACTCGTTCTCACGAGTCGAGTCTTGGGTACGTCCGAACCGGTTTAAAAACTCGAGGTCGAGTTTTCTCCCGGTCGGAGAGAATGATGGGGACAATTTTTTTTGATATTTTGGATTTTTCTTTTAATTTTGTGTCCTTACGAGGACAAGTCTGTAAATAGCTTACTTAGGGGGTCTTTCCTTTAATTTTCTCCTCTCCCTCTATAAGAGGAGGATCGATGTACATAGTTTTTTAACAAGTGAATAGAGATTGAATTTTTGGAAGCCCTTCGGGCACTGGTCTCTCCCGCGTAGGGGGCTGCGGCCCCATCTTCTTCCCCACCCCGGCGATGGAGCGCCGTTCTTCCCCTTCACCTCCGGCAGTGAGGCCGGCGTCTCCTTTCCTTCCCCGATCCGCCGCGAGGGCCCTTCTCCTTCCACCTTCCAAGCACGGCGGTAGCCGATCTTCTCCCCCTCCTCGTCCTGCGGCCTCCGTGCCATTCCTCTTCCCTTCCTCTTCTCCGTTCGACAACGACGCAGCCGCATCGACCTCATCGACCGTCCAAACCATCCCTCCGGAATCTCACCTTCGGATAGGAGAAGAAGCGAGGAGAAGAAGAAGAAGGAGTAGAAGAAGCGTGCGGGAGGAGGGGCGGATCCGGCGATCCCCGGATGCGTACCCCTCCCCGGTTCCACCTCGCCCGCACGCCGTAGCCGCCGGATGCGGCCGCCATCTCCTTCTCCATCAACCGCGCGTGAGGCCGGACAACGCCGCACTACGCATCTTCCCCCTTCTCTCGCGGCCTCGGATCCGTCCGGTGCTCCTCCCCGTCCCGCCCGCGCCCGAGCACCACGGAGACGACGACGATTTCGCGAACGGCGCGCGGCCGCCTCGCCGTTTTGTCGCGGGCCGCGGCTCCTGGCGTCTCACGCGATGCCTCCACGGAGACGGGAAGGCGACGGGCCGGATGGCCGGCCACGCGACCAAGCGGGAGAGGAGCCGGAATGCGCCACGACCCCCGGGGTACGCTTGCGCCCGCGAGCGCCGGGCGACACGCGCGGTCGGCTCGCGCAGCGCGGACCCGGCCGGTTCGCGCCCGGGCCGGCCGGGCCGGCCGGTTCAACCGGGTCCGGACCCGGCCCAAGGCCGGTTCAGGCCGGTTCGGCGCTTGAACCGCCCGGTTCAGGCCGGTTCAGGCCGGTTCGGGCCATCTTGAGCCGGTTTAGACCGGTTCAGCTTGGTTCGACCCGGTTCTGACCCGGTTCGGGACTGTTTTGGACCGGTTCGGACCGGTTTTGCTCCATTTTGGGTTCTTTAGATGTTTTAGCGGCGATTAGCGCCGGTTTAAGTCGTTTTCATTCGGTTTAGCCCGGATTAGCCGGTTTGTCCCGCATCAGGAGCTTAACATGGCAGCAGCCTTTCGAGGGGGAGAGCAATGAACTAGATAGGAGGAGGAGCCTTCTAGGGGGAAGGAGGGTCTCACACCTTTTTTTATTGACTCAACAATACATCTCTATCATCATCAACGTACAAGGGTGATATGGGAGGTCTATTTATAGGCCTCCGATGTCAAACATACAAAAAGACCTTATAATTTTATTAAAATACAAGCATACCATATACTTAGCATATTTAAGTATATATCCTAACTTTAACTTAAAACTCTATTTTAAGACACCTAACTTAAACTCTTAATTAAATATCCTAATATTATTAGATTAATCTAAGTTTGCCGATGTCGATCCGATTGAGCCGGTGACGTCCACTCTTCTCGGATTCATTTTTCGTATGGATCGCTAGGTTGGATCCCCATCAGGTTGATTACGACCCGATTCTTGACTAAAGGACCAATTCCCCAAGGAATTTTGGCGAAATTGGCTCGAATTGGTGGAGTCTGTTAGAATCGATCCGATTCCCACCGATTCTCAGAATAATTGGTCGACTTGATCGATTCTCCAGAAGTCTTAAGCTTCTGGTAATGGATCGATATCGGGCCCAAGTCGGACTTAGTATTGATCCGATTTTGGCCATTTAGGGTCGGAATTGGCCCCCTTCACCCATAACCCGCTAGGGCTAAAGGCGTTTGGCGATTCCACGATGATCCAGGGAGAAATCAGTGGAGATTGGCGGCTGCAGCGGTGATCCCATCGATTTCAGGGGGAATCGGTCGATTCCAGGCCCGACTCTGGCGATTCCAGGTTGATTCCAGTGATCCAGAGGTCGATTTCGACGATCTAGGGCTGATTCCAGTGATCCAACCTTTCATTCTAGCTCCGTTCAAGTCGTTTCTTCATCTTTTGAATTTTCTTTGTAAGATTTATTTGCTGAAATCCCCATATGCAGATTTCTTCGCGATTCTGGCGACTCTGTAACCCTTTAAACATACCGAATAGCCTGTTAGATGGGTTGTTCTCTTCTCAAATTGCTTCGATCAGGTCGTTTCTTCAACGTTAACATCTTATTGAAAAGATTTTAGTGCCAAAATACCTATATGTTCATTTTTACGGGTTTCCGACGAATCCAAAATGGTTTTAACATATCGAAACCTCGTCTAATGGGTTGTTCTCTTCTCGAATAGCTCCTAGACTAATTGTATGCATGTCTAACAGCCGTGATAAATTGTTACGTATGTTACAAGTATGAACAATGGCAAATCACGACGACGATGTAGTGTCGGCACGTCCATTTGGTGTCGGTTGGGATCATAGACACTTGATAGATGTGTTTAAAAAGAGAGTTAACTGTAGGTGGTGTGAAAAGGAAATGAACAAGTGTGTATTTCGATTGAAACAACACATTACCGAAGTAGGTGGCAATGTGTGGACAACGAAAATTTTCAAATTAAGATTAAATCAAGTCAAATCTCCAATGAGCTATATGGTTCAACTTTCAAATATACCATTTAGTTTGGTTCACTTTGGCTGCCATTTCATGGATGAAATAGCCTAAGATTAAGGCCAATTTGCCTAACCCATTAAGGGTTGATCTAAGTCCAGCTCAATGCGCCCGTTACACATGTTTGGTGGGCTAATTGTAGTCCTAAAATAGGCCCATTACGATGGCCTTTTTCTGTTGGTCTCCATGGTGCAGCTGTGACAGGGACATCCACGTCAGCCTATATGGACGCCCGCGGGAGGCCGGCGGGACTTGCCTCAACATGCCCGCGAGATCTCCCAAACGGCAGGGAATCCGCCACGAAGCAGGGGAATCATCGACCCCCCCTCCGCGGAGGCCAGCGGCCATGAGGTTTGCAGGCACCTTCCTCGCTTACCGCATGGGCTAATGGGGGCAAGCCGCACTGTCGGGGGATCCCCCATCCTGCAATCAACGCGGACGGGATGGAAGGGGTCCGACCTTCTATTCCTAAACAGAGGGAGCTCGAGGATAAGAAGGGACTAAGGATCGCAGAAAAAAAAAGAGAGGGGACCCGGGCGGAGGGACTGAGCTTCGCGCAGAGGAGAGGGGTGCCGGAGAGGGTGCCGGAGAGGCCCGGGAGAGGAAACGGAAGACAGAAAAAGGAGGAGGAGGGAACAAGAGAGGCCGCACCTATCCGAGTTCCCCGTCGGAACTGCCGGAGCCGTCGGGATCACCGGAGGTACCTGTCCTTCGCCGGAGCCATCAAGCTCGCCGCCGCGGAAGCCGTCAGAGCACTAAGCCGCTGCCGCCACCGTCAAGGCCCTAAGCCGCTGCCGCCACCACCGGAGAAGCCTTCTTCCTCCTCCCCTAGGGCCGACGGCCCCTCCATCTTCCTCTGCCGGCGCTATCGTCGTCGATCGAGAGCAGGAGCCGCCGGAGATGGCTCGCGCTGCCGTCGGACGCCAGAAGCCGTCGGGGGATCCACTGTAGCCCGGGGAAATATGTCCCCGGGACTTGTGTCCATGGTGGAAATCCCGTGGGGCCCACCCAAAAGGAAAAGCAAAAAAAAAGAGAAGAAGTGGCCGCGCGCGGCCAGGCGAGGCTCGCGCAGGATCTGGCCGCAATGGGCCGCCGGGAGGCCCAATTTCTCCATCGACTGAACAGTGCCTAAACAGGCCCCTCAAAAAAATAAAAAAATTCAAATTAAAAGGACCTTCACCCAGGAGTCTTGGGATAGCCACGCGCTAAACCATAGGCCGACGAGGTGGGGTCCTTGGGAGATCCTCCACAAGTCCTTCTGGACCGGGGCTACTCTCCCTCAATTTGGTTAATAATAAATGTGGGGTTAATTTCCAATTTTCCCCAAAATCCATTCAATTTTAAGTCTCTTAATGCCTATAAAAGGCCGTATGAGATTTAATTTTCATTGTGGGGTCAATTTCTGATTCCCCAAAATCCATTCAATTTTAAGTCTCTTAATGCCTATAAAAGGTCATATGAGATTTAATTTTCTTTGTGGGGTCGATTTTCGATACCCAAAATTCATTTGAGATAAATTTCTTGATGCTCATAAAGAGCTATGAGAAATTTAATCTTACAAAAAAAGAGTTGTTATTTTTATGCCCATGCAGGGCCATGAAAAAAATTAGCTCGGAGTTAAGTTTTGTGAAATATCTCCATACATGCAGGGTATTCATGTCTCAAAATCCAATTTCAACTAAATAAATTCAAAGGAATTCCAAATTAAATAAATTCAATTTAAACCAAATCAAGTTAAATCACAACACATGTAAACCAATTTTAACCAAAATAACAACCCATAAATAAAACTTAACTTCTCAAAAATAACCCAAATCAAATTCCCAAACAAATTTTAATAAACAAACCAAATCCAAAGATAAGTCAAGCAAATTTAAATCAAACTTCTTAAAATAAAACCCAAGCATCAATCAAATTCAATTCAAATCCAACTCTTGAATTAAACTCAAGATAATCAAACAAAATTAATCCAAACAAATTTCATGCCAAAATCTGACTTGAACAAATTTAAATCAATCCAAATCATTTTTTTTTTAAATCAAACCTTAAAACAAGTTAACTTTAACCAAACAAATTTAAAACAAACTGAAATTAAATCAATCCATAAACAACTTTTAACTCAAATTAATTCTAACCAAATAAACCCAAATTCAAACCAATTTCAATCAAGTAAACCATATTGAATAAACTCAATTTCAAACCAAACTCCTTAGGCAGAACTCAAAACCTGCAACCAAAATCTGAAATAAAAAATATATACAGCAATTTGTAATTCTGAACTTGTAAGATCCGAAAACTGTAAAAATTCTGCAAGAGGCCCAAATCTGAATCAAAACCGAAAATCAGAAGCCAGAACCCATTTCAAAAATCTGAAATCTAGGGGATCCGAAAATTGAACTTAATCCTTTTAAAAGCCTAAAGCCTGAAGATGGGAGGTGCAGGGGCCGCAGCAAGATCTGAAGTCTGCAGGGTCTGAACTAAAAAAATCTGCAATTGAAACTCTGAAGATTAAAAATCAGAAATCTGAAGTTTGAATTGGTACAGAAAAAAAAAGCCTGCAAATCTGAAAATGCAGAAATCTGGAGTCTGATATTTGAAGAAGTCAAAATCTGAGCTTTGCATTTAAAACAAGGAACCGAGGGCTGTAGATGTGCAGATTCGAAATCAGAAGTCTGAAATCAGTAATCTGAGGTCTGTGAATAAAAAATCTGAAAGTTTAAGGCCCATAGATCTGCAGCCGAGAATCGGAAGAGGTGCAATATACGGAATTTGTAAGAAGTCTGAGTCTACAGGAGATCCGGACTAAAATTCTGAAATCTGAGGTTTCAAATGTAAATTTCGAAGATTGAAACTAGAGGCTGATCCGTAAATAGGTGGTCCCAAACCATTCAAACCCATAAGAAAATTCAAATTCAAAGTCGTTCCAAATCATTCCACATAAAATCTGAAAATTGCATAAGAAAATCCAGAAGTTGTCCAATCTATTAAATCTAAATTCCCCCAGAATCAAACAACCGGAATTTAATTAATTTCAACCAACTCCAATCAAACTAAATTTAAATAATTCAATCCCAACAAAAAAAAATCAGCTTTAACTAATCAAATACAAATCAATTCAAATCAAATTAAATTAAAATTAACCAATCAAATCAAAATTCAAACTAACAAATTTAATTAAACTAACTCAATTTTAATCAAATTCAATTCAATCTAAATCAATCAAAGTCAACCAAAGAAATCTCTCAAATTAAATTCAAGTAAATCAATTCCGGACAAATTCATTCCAAACAAACTTAAAAATCAATTAATCAACCCAAATTGAATCAAATTCAAATCAAATTAAAACTCACACTAAAATCCAAATTTCAACCAATTTAAGTGAAACTTAAATTTAAACTAAGTCAAATCAAACTCTCCAAATCAAATCCTAATCAAACTTAAATTCAACTCAAACTAAATTCAAAACAATCAAACCAATTCAACTCAAATCAATTTTAATCAATTCAATTCAAATCAATTCAATTCAACTTAAATCAAAATACAATTCAAACAAAATTCAAACAAATCAAATGCTTGCCTTCCGTCAAATTCATGGGACTGTTTTCTCCTATGTGTGTATGTGAATGCTTATTTTGTGGATGTATGTTTTCTGTCCAACGGATTGCTATGACGTTTAATCAAGGGTATTCGAGAAATCTCGATGTAATTAACGTCGGATCTTCGCACTATCCGACGGGGAGAGGTCAAAATTAATTTCAAAGAACCTAACAACCTCAACATATAATTTCGACCCTAGTTAATACTTTTATGGAATACCATCTATTTTCCTAGAAGTCAATACTAAGGTCTAACCAAATCAAATCCAAATTTAAAAGGAAAATGAATTTTCAAAACAAAGAATAAAATCTTTGATTTCGAGGTTACATGAGGTTGTTAGGTTCTTTGAAATTAATTTTGACCTCTCCCCGTCGGATGGTGCGAAGATCCGACGTTAATTACATCGAGATTTCTCGAATACCCTTGATTAAACGTCATAGCAATCCGTTGGAACAGAAAACATACATCCGCAAAATAAGCATTCACATACACACATAGGAGAAAACAGTCCCATGAATTTGACGGAAGGCAAGCATTTGATTTGTTTGAATTTTGTTTGAATTGTATTTTGATTTAAGTTGAATTGAATTGATTTGAATTGAATTGATTAAAATTGATTTGAGTTGAATTGGTTTGATTATTTTGAATTTAGTTTGAGTTGAATTTAAGTTTGATTAGGATTTGATTTGGAGAGTTTGATTTGACTTAGTTTAAATTTAAGTTTCACTTAAATTGGTTGAAATTTGGATTTTAGTGTGAGTTTTAATTTGATTTGAATTTGATTCAATTTGGGTTGATTAATTGATTTTTAAGTTTGTTTGGAATGAATTTGTCTGGAATTGATTTACTTGAATTTAATTTGAGAGATTTCTTTGGTTGACTTTGATTGATTTAGATTGAATTGAATTTGATTAAAATTGAGTTAGTTTAATTAAATTTGTTAGTTTGAATTTTGATTTGATTGGTTAATTTGAATTTAATTTGATTTGAATTGATTTGTATTTGATTAGTTAAAGCTGATTTTTTTTAATTTTTGTTGGGATTGAATTATTTAAATTTAGTTTGATTGGAGTTGGTTGAAATTAATTAAATTCCGGTTGTTTGATTCCGGGGGAATTTAGATTTAATAGATTGGACAACTTCTGGATTTTCTTATGCAATTTTCAGATTTTATGTGGAATGATTTGGAACGACTTTGAATTTGAATTTTCTTATGGGTTTGAATGGTTTGGGACCACCTATTTACGGATCAGCCTCTAGTTTCAATCTTCGAAATTCACATTTGAAACCTCAGATTTCAGAATTTTAGTCCGGATCTCCTGTAGACTCAGACTTCTTACAAATTCCGTATATTGCACCTCTTCCGATTCTCGGCTGCAGATCTATGGGCCTTAAACTTTCAGATTTTTTATTCACAGACCTCAGATTACTGATTTCAGACTTCTGATTTCGAATCTGCACATCTACAGCCCTCGGTTCCTTGTTTTAAATGCAAAGCTCAGATTTTGACTTCTTCAAATATCAGACTCCAGATTTCTGCATTTTCAGATTTGCAGGCTTTTTTTTTTCTGTACCAATTCAAACTTCAGATTTCTGATTTTTAATCTTCAGAGTTTCAATTGCAGATTTTTTTAGTTCAGACCCTGCAGACTTCAGATCTTGCTGCGACTTCAGATCTTGCTGCGGCCCCTGCACCTCCCATCTTCAGGCTTTAGGCTTTTAAAAGGATTAAGTTCAATTTTCGGATCCCCTAGATTTCAGATTTTTGAAATGGGTTCTGGCTTCTGATTTTCGGTTTTGATTCAGATTTGGGCCTCTTGCAGAATTTTTACAGTTTTCGGATCTTACAAGTTCAGAATTACAAATTGCTGTATATATTTTTTATTTCAGATTTTGGTTGCAGGTTTTGAGTTCTGCCTAAGGAGTTTGGTTTGAAATTGAGTTTATTCAATATGGTTTACTTGATTGAAATTGGTTTGAATTTGGGTTTATTTGGTTAGAATTAATTTGAGTTAAAAGTTGTTTATGGATTGATTTAATTTCAGTTTGTTTTAAATTTGTTTGGTTAAAGTTAACTTGTTTTAAGGTTTGATTTAAAAAAAAAGTGATTTGGATTGATTTAAATTTGTTCAAGTCAGATTTTGGCTTGAAATTTGTTTGGATTAATTTTGTTTGATTATCTTGAGTTTAATTCAAGAGTTGGATTTGAATTGAATTTGATTGGTGCTTGGGTTTTATTTTAAGAAGTTTGATTTAAATTTGCTTGACTTATCTTTGGATTTGGTTTGTTTATTAAAATTTGTTTGGGAATTTGATTTGGGTTATTTTTGAGAAGTTAAGTTTTATTTATGGGTTGTTATTTTGGTTAAAATTGGTTTACATGTGTTGTGATTTAACTTGATTTGGTTTAAATTGAATTTATTTAATTTGGAATTCTTTGAATTTATTTAGTTGAAATTGGATTTTGAGACATGAATACCCTGTATGGAGATATTTCACAAAACTTAACTCCGAGCTAATTTTTTTCATGGCCCTGCATGGGCATAAAAATAACAACTCTTTTTTTGTAAGATTAAATTTCTCATAGCTCTTTATGAGCATCAAGAAATTTATCTCAAATGAATTTTGGGTATCGAAAATCGACCCCACAAAGAAAATTAAATCTCATATGACCTTTTATAGGCATTAAGAGACTTAAAATTGAATGGATTTTGGGAATCAGAAATTGACCCCACAATGAAAATTAAATCTCATACGGCCTTTTATAAGCATTAAGAGACTTAAAATTGAATGGATTTTGGGGAAAATTGGAAATTAACCCCACATTTATTATTAACCAAATTGAGGTAGAGTAGCCCCCGGCCCGTAAGGACTTGTGGAGGATCTCCCAAGGACCCCACCTCGTCGGCCTACGGTTTAGCGCGTGGCTATCCCAAGACTCCCGGCGAAGGTCCTTTTAATTTGAATTTTTTTTTTTTGAGGGGCCTGTTTAGGCACTGTTCAGTCGATGGAGAAATTGGGCCTCCCGGCGGCCCATTGCGGCCAGATCCCGCGCGAGCCTCGCCTGGCCGCGCGCGGCCACTTCTTCTTCTCTTTTTTTTTGCTTTTCCTTTTGGGTGGGCCCCACGGGATTTCCACCATGGACATAAGTCCCGGGGACATATTTCCCCGGGCTACAGTGGATCCCCCGACGGCTTCCGGCGCCCGACGGCAGCGCGAGCCATCTCCGGCGGCTCCTGCTCTCGATCGACGACGATAGCGCCGGCAGAGGAAGATGGAGGGGCCGTCGGCCCTAGGGGAGGAGGGAGAAGGGTTCTCCGGTGGGGGCGGGAGCGGGGTAGGGCCTCGACGGTGGCGGCAGCGGCTTTGCTCGACGGCTTCCGCGGCGGCGAGCTTGATGGCTCCGGCGAAGGACGGTACCTCCTCCGTGATCCCGACGGCTCCGGCAGCTCCGACGGGGAACTCGGATAGGTGCGGCCTCTCTTCGTTCCCTCCTCCTCCTTTTTTCTCGTCTTCCGTTTCCTCTCCCGGGCCTCTCTGGCACCCTCTCCGGCACCCCTCTCCTCTGCGCGAAGCTCAGTCCCTCCGCCCGGGTCCCCTCTCTTTTTTTTTCTGCGATCCTTAGTCCCTTCTTATCCTCGAGCTCCCTCTGTTTAGGAATAGAAGGTCGGACCCCTTCCATCCCGTCCGCGTTGATTGCGGGACGGGGATCCCCGACGGTGCGGCTTGCCCCCATTAGCCCCTGCGGTAAGCGAGGAAGGTGCCTGCCGACCTCGTGGCCGCTGGCCGCGGGGGAGGGGGGGGGGTCGATGATTCCCATGCTTCGTGGCGGATTCCCTGCCGTTTGGGAGATCTCGCGGGCATGTTGAGGCAAGTCCCGCCGGCCCCCCGCAGGCGTCCATATAGGCTGACGTGGATGTCCCAGTCACAGCCTCACCATGGAGCCCAACAGAAAAAAAGGCCATCGTAATGGGCCTATTTTAGGACTACAATTAGCCCACCAAACATGTGTAACGGGCGCATTGAGCTGGACTTAGATCAACCCTTAATGGGTTAGGCAAATTGGCCTTAATCTTAGGCTATTTCATCCATGAAATGGCAGCCAAAGTGAACCAAACTAAATGGTATATTTGAAAGTTGAACCATATAGCTCATTGGAGATTTGACTTGATTTAATCTTAATTTGAAAATTTTCGTTGTCCACACAATGTTAAGAAATGTGATAAGAAGACTAGAGAGATGAGCAAAGAGATGAGAGGTTACCTTACATGAAGTGCATCTCAACTTGAGATTAGGATTAAATGAAGGGAAGAATTATATGATGAGTTCTTTAAGAGAAGAAGAGGAGAGGTGTCAACCCACAAAGAGAAAGGTTGGGGCAAAGTAAGAGCCGAACCAGAGCTAGAAAGTGAGGACTCATCCACAGACTCTGAGCTCAGGAGAGCTAGGTATGCAAGCAAACGTGCAATAGCAAGGAGGAAGAGAGGAGGAGGGGAGCAAGAGAGTCCAAAGCTGACCTTGTTTTTGGCCGATTAACGCAGCTCGATCTACCCCCCACATTGAGTGAGGGAGATAAGAGCCACTTTGTCGGTTTGGTAGTACAAGATTTACACTAACGGATGAGTTTCTTTTTAGAAAACAGAATGCCTCGCAGATGAACATTAAACAAGTTATGAAAAGGGTGAAGACAACAAGAATAGTTGCAAAGAGATCATTAAGGCACATTATAAAGTAGTTTTTATATGCAAGTATAAGTCTTAAAATATGATGCATGCATGTTTTATTTACTTCACATTATTTATGGCTGATACATTTTTTATTTACTAATGTAGGCATCTCAACACATGCAACCATCAGCCAAGGATCACGGGATCGGGATCGGACCCTGGATCGGTAGGGTTCAATCCGATCTGGATCGGATCGGATCAATCCGATCCAGACCGATCCGTTGGGAGCCATACCGATCTAGAATCGGTCTGGATCGTTTTTTTTTTTTTGCTTTCTGAAAAAATATGTAAAAATCGTCAAAAAATAAAAAAATACATAGAACTCAGAAAAAATGTGAAAAAAATGTAGGGAAGAAGAACATTAAGAGATTGTTTAACCTTGGACATTTCAACTTTCAAAACAACTTTAACATTTAACATTGTTAAAAAAGATACATCATACATCAAATAAAACACATATTTGTATCATACAATCAATCATACCCATTCACACAATAGTACAATACATGTTCTTCATAACACTCATATTACATTGCGTTAAATAAACAAACAAATACATATGCCATCACCACCAACTATGGTAATGTCCTGAGTAGGATAGATCTGGATCTCTGTCCTGATCATCCTGATTGTCTTGAAATCTCCATTGATTTGTGTCAGTCATAATTGACCCGTATCCATAGGAAAATAAAGACTGGATCATGTCGCTAAACTCATAAACTCCATGATCAGTTGGAGGTGGAGTTAGAAAAGATGGTGGATAGCAAGGCTTAGTGTCTGAGACAGGCTCTGGATAGAAAGATGCGAACTCGTCAAAAACATTCATCCTCGTCCAACGTTTGCTGCCCCTGCCACTCGAACATGAGTGTCTTTTGTCACTCAAATCACCTGCTCCACTCGTGCGTGCACTACTAGTAGAGCCACCCTCACTTGAGGCACCGCCTCCACCTATGCTGCCACCTCCACCTCCACTCCCTGTACGCTGTTGTTGTGTGGGTGGGACAAATTCTTCTTCATCCTCATCTGATGAAGGTGCTGAGTGGTCTTGGTGTCAAGGAGATGATGTTGCCGTTTGATATATGTCTTCTTTCTTTTCAATGTAGGATCTCCTTGACTACTTTGCTGTGAAGGGAAGCAAACTTTCTTTAAAGCCTTGAATAGTCCACCATTCTTCTTGGTGGTGGTGGTGGTAGATGGACCCGCAACTGGAATTCGAGCTGGAGCTGTAGCGGCGGGGGGGGGGAGTTGGATGTCTCTCTGGAGAAGCTATAGCTCGGGGTGGATCAGGAAGTGGAGCTATGCACGGAACTTGACTTTTTTGACCTTCCTGCATGTCTTCATTCTCACAAACGACGCTGTCAAGCTCTCCTTCGGCCCATGATCTGTCATTCGGGTCGAACTCTGGCTCTCCCTCAGCGTTCTTGTCTTCCACCCATACTGCAAGTGGATGTTCTTCTTGGAATAGATATTCCAAGTCCATATCCCCCTGGGACAAGCCCTGAGTAGCTTGGGCTTGGGCTCTTTCTTGGTACAATCCACCTGCAAACTGTGCAAATCTTTGCTCGGATGTCTTCTGCCTATCTTTGATATTCTTAATCCTCAGCCTCATATTGTAATGACAATAAACAAGCTTCTCCAATCTTTCTGTCTTCAACTTATTTCTTCTCTTCGTGTGAATAAGGTTGAAGGTGCTTCAATTTCTCTCGCACTGGGACGAGGAAGTGCTCTGACTGAGCACTCGAATTGCAACGGATGCGAGTGGATTCCATCCAGTTCTGTTGGTCACCATAATCCACCACTCAGCTGTAATTGTAAAGAAGACAATTACATGCATCAGTAACTGATTTAAAAAATTCAGGTAAGTAAAAAGACTTTAATTCGGGTAAGCAAATTACTAGGGGGGACCCTATCATGTGAGTACTGCAAATCAGGATCCCCGTACACCCCAATCTTGTGCCTGTATGAAGTCATCTTGATGCGGGACAAACTGGCTAGACCGGGATAAACCGACCGAAAATGAAATAAACCGGCGCTAACCGCTGCTAAAGCACCTAAACGAACCTAAAATAGGCCTAAACCGACCCAAACCGGTCGAAATAGGCCCGAACCGGGCTCAAGATGGTCTGAACCGGTCCAAACCGGCCCAGAACAAGGTGAACCGGCCTGAACCGGCCGACCGGCCGGTCTGGGCCGCGAACCGGCGACCGGGCGAGCCGGCGCCGGTCGCGAGCGTCGCCCGCGCTCACGGGCGCGAGCGAACCCCGCGGGGGGGTCGTGGCGGGCGCAGGAGAACCGCGCCTGGGGTTCGTGGCGCTTCTCTGCTCGCCGTCGGGAGGTCACGTGGCCGCGTCCTTGCCGTCGCGCATCCGTCGCCGTGGCGACATCTCCGGGCACCCGCGAGACCTCGGGCCGCGACAAAAGGCGAGCAGCGCGTCTTGCCGCGCTTGCGTCGTCCTCGCCCGAGCACCGTGGCGCCCTCGTCGTCATCTTCGTCGGGCGCAGGCAGGCAGGCAGCGGAGCAGACTGAGCGGAGGGAGGGGCGGCGTCGTCGTTGTCCCGTCCAGACGGTCGCGCGGTGGGGCAGGGGAGCAGGGGCGGCGACGACTGCAGTGCCTCCGGCGATGTCCGGCCGTCGACCTCACAGACGAAGGAGAAGGGGCCGCAGGGGAGGAGGCCGCAGGGGAGGAGGATTCTGGGGATCGCCGGATCCTCCTCCCGCTCCACCCGCTTCACCCGCTTCTTCTTTTGCTCTGCGCCGTCTGAAGAGGGGTCCCGCAGGACCTGTCCGCCGTGGGAGGAGATCCTTCCGCCTCTTCTTCTTCGTCACGGTTCTTCTTCATCCGCATCCGTGAAGGAAAGAACGGCCACCACCATCGCCATCGTCGAGGAAGAGAACCGCCAGAGATGGAGGACAGATGTCGGGCCTGGGACTGCTGTCGAACCGAGAAGGAGAAGAGAGGAGGAATGGCACGGAGGCCAGAGGATGAGGAGGGAGAAAGGGATTGGCTACCTACTGGATTTAGAGGATGGAAGGGGGAAGGCCCTCCTGGCCGATCGGGGAAGACAGGGGAAGAAGATGGGGGCCGCAGCCCCCGTGCGCGGGAGAGAACAGCCGAAGCTCCAAAAATTTCACTATTGCTTGCTGAACTATGTACATCCGGTCCTCTTTTAAAGAGGGAGAAGAGACCTAATCAAGGTTCGCCATCTCGGATCTCGGCTTCGTCTCGGGAGGGTGAAAGAGAAGAGATCTCGGAGAGATCTCGGAAAAATCTCGGGAGATCGGATCTCGGATTCTCGGATCAAAATGTATATATGTATGAAACATAACATAATATCTTATAAAGATAAGAGTACATCAATGAATTTACATGAAAATATATAACACATTTATACATCAATGTGTGAATGAACAATTACAAAGTACTCTTAATATCAAAAATGATCTTTGTGTTTCTAAAAGATTTAATCTTGTATACAATCTTATTTAAATACTAATATGGTATTAAACTTGTAGCGCATTTTTATCTGCGATAGTATAAGTGATAGTGAGATATATTATTATGTTTACACTATCATAAATGGGGGCGCAGTAGTCGCGGATCGACCCGCGCGGTCGGTCGCGGGGGTCGGGGGCGCGCCCCTTTCGCGGGGTTGTCAGGGGGGCAAAGCCCCCCGAAAGGAATTTTTTGGTATATTATGTATAATTTTTTTTGGTATCAGGGGGGCAAAACCCCCCGAAGAAATTATTTTTCAGACTAGGCTACTTGGGGAGAGATCTCGGCAGTCTCGGGTCTCGGCCCCCTTGGCGAGACCGAGATCTCGCGAGATCTCGGCGAGATCTCGCGAGATGGCATTCCATGGACCTAATTAAAAAAACACCCTCTAAGACTTCTATTTACAAACTTGTCCTCGTAGGGACATAAGTAAAAGAAAACCCAAAATATGTCCCCATCACATCTGAAAATCCAAAATAAATCAATTAACTTATCTTGAGATAAAGTTCTAAGTTTAATAGATATTAAACGTATTACTTATTTCAACCTCAGCGCAGGTCCTGTCTTCTTGGGTCTTACAGAACCGCTTAATTATAGATAGTGTGCTTGATAATACCTCACCATCATTGCATACTTGGCCACCATACTGTATCCTCGGGTTCAGGAAGTACCCTGTAACGACATTAATACTCCATTAGTATAAAGACAGTAGGGGTAATACACAAAATATAAGTTGTAATACAAACAAATTACACTACTAAAGTATACCTACAGCATGAATGTCGTAGTGTAGGGTTTTGTCCCATCTATTGTCAATTACTTTCCACCACTTTTTGTAACCCTTGGGATGCTTCTCTTTAATTTTCAACTTAGCTTTATCCCATAGCATCATACAGGTACCTCATCTGATTTTTATCATTTGAATCCATCAACCTAAGTACCTGTACCAAAGGCTCTATGGCAGACAAGTAGTATTGCACCTTCTCCCACCACTTATTGTCTTCTATCAGCTGCTCCATCTTTAGCAGTACCTCATACTGATCCAAGGAGCTCCTGTATGTATCCATGTACTCCTGATAAGCAGTGGAGAGGATGAACCTTTTCAAACTAGCCTTGTACCTGTAAAGGCTCTCTAAAGCAATAAAATAGGTGGCAAATCTGGTGGGACCCGGTCTGATCAAATCATGACTATCGGTGTGCTACCTCATGATATGTAAAAGTCGTGGATGGCCATAGATAAATGAGGTGATCAGCTATCCTTGGTTGACCAAGGACTTGACATTAGGATCCCTACCAATGTCTTCCAACATCAAGTCAATAGAATGTGCCGCACAGGGCACCCAAAACAAGTGAGGTTGAGCCTCTGTGAGCTTCTTTCCTGCAGCCTTATGTGATGCCTCATTGTCTGTGACAAACTGCATAATGTTGGCTTCCCCTATTTCGTCCACCATAGTGTTCATCAACCCAAATAGGTAGTCCGCATTCTTCATCTGACCTGATGCATCAACAGACTTGAAGAATACGGTACCCTCAGAACAATACACAAGGAAGTTTATAAGTGACCTCCTTGTGATTCCAATCCACCCATCGCACATTACAGTGCACCCCCTCTCCTTCCAGATGGTTTTGAATTCATCTATTCACGAGGTCAACTCATCGACCTCCTTATTCATGCCTGTCTCATATATGTACTTTGATGTGGGGGCTTTCAACTCCGGCCCAGCCTCACCAATCGCATCAACCATAGTCTGGAAATATGGACTCATGGCTGCATGTGCCAGGACACTTACAAATTCAAAAATAAGAGAAGAAGAGATCATTGTTAATAGAAATGTATAACAACAACTTCATATCAACAATCAAATGCTAACCACAACTTCATCAAAGATTTACCTGCATATAGAAAGAACTTAACTATATGCTTTAAGGCTTTCTTTGCTGCCCCAGTCGAGGCCTTCACCCCTTTAAACGCTTGTTTTATACCCCTCTGACCTCTGCCACTCTCCCTATACATGGCAGTGTTTCCCGTCGGCCGAACAGAATGTGTCCTCCGGAATTCAGGCTCTCGAACAGGGCGTATGCCTTCCCCCACATCAGAATGTCTGGTAGCCGAACCTCCTGCTCCTCGTCTTCATTCCTCATCCTCACGGGCTTGAGCCCTACTCGTGTACAACTCTCCTGATCTGAGCCTCTTCCTCATCTAATGAAGATGAATAATCAACTTGGACCCTTTCATGTGCTGGTCCTTTTCCTTTCTTACTCTTTCCGGCCATAAGATTGGCATCTCTTTGACCTAGCAACTCGTCATGTAGGTCTTGTCTCTGACTAATTCTCACCTTCCTCTGTGATGCCCTTTCAGTTAAATAACTTCTCATCTCCTCCCTAAGCTCAGTCGGTACTTTATCACACTTCTTTACATTGCCACCCATCCCGGCTATATGTTGCTTTAGCCGATACACCTTTATTCATATCTTTCTGGCACCACTTGCATCCAACTCTCTTCTTCTCTGAATCAAGGAGATTGCCATATTGCCATCTAATGTCAAGAAATTCCGCGGGGCCGGTGCCAAGCTCCTCGTCCGACATCTTATCTACACCATATAAAATCATACATAATATTAGGCCAATTAAATCCACCCTCAGCCCCTAGGCCCAGGTGCAATTCAACCCCCATTGGGGGATGAAATAATCCTCCTCAATGGGGGAATTAAACCTCCCCATGCCTAAGGGGGGGTCTCTTCACTTGAACAGTCACCCCTTCGGGGGTGCAATTCAACTCCCATTGGGGGGATAATCCCCCCAATGGGGGAATTAAACCCCCCCTGCCCAAGGGGGGTTTGTTCACTTGAACAGTCACCCCTTTGGGGGTGACTTTTCAACACCCCCGAAGGGGTGATGGGGTGCAATTCAACCCCCATTGGGGGGGTAAAATAATCCCCCCAATGGGGGAATTAAACCCCTGCACTGCAGGTCCTGCAATGCTGGGCCGGGGGAAGGGGAAGGGGAAGGGGAAGGGGAAGGAGGGCCTGGAGGCACCCCTGCAACCTTCAGGGGTGCCGAGGAGTGGGAAGGGGCAGGGGGAAGGGGGGATCGGAGGTCCCCCCCTATAAACTTGTTGTAGGGGTGGATCGACCCCTCACAAGCCTGGATCGACCCTCACAGCCCTGGATCGCCGGTGATTCTTGCCCTAGATCTCCAAGGGGACTTAGGGGAAGGGGAGGAAGCAAGAAGAGGGCTTCTGGGGGGAGGATCGGTCCGATCTCCCCCAATTTGAGGGAGATCGGACCTTAAAACGGTCCGGAATCGATTCCGGGTCTTCTAATTTTCTGGAGAATCGTTTTGGATGACCGATTCCCGGATCAATCCGGGTGGATCGGTCCGGGATCGATTGATCCAGACGATTCCGACCGATCCAGCTGGGACTCCTGGCTGGATCGCTAGTTTGGTCCGGAATCGGATCGGTGACTACCGATCCGATTCGAGAATCGGCCGATCCCAATCTGGATCGACCGATTCTGCAATCCATGCCATCAGCTCTTACTTCCATACGATGATTGCTACCATTGTTAAGGCTAGACTGAGAATGCAAGTCCTGGTCAACAGGCATATATATGCTGGTGGGCTAGATGAAGAGGTCAGGAGTTGAGGCAGTGGATATAGAGTTTCAAATTGGATGGAAGGAGAGGGGTTACATAGTTGTGTGACGGGTGGACAGGTATCACTAAGAAGAGCATGATAAACTTCTTGGTGTATTATTAAGAGAGTATGACATTTTTGAAGTCGGTTGATGTTTCGGGTCAGATTAAGAACGCTAATTATATTTTTTCATTGATAGATGTCGTAGTGGAAGAGATTGGGGAGGAAATATGGTTCAAATTGTGACTAACAATGAACTCTCCTATAAGGTGGTAGGAAAGAAATTGATGGAGAAGCGACAACATCTTTTCTAAGTACCTTGCATGGCACACTCCATTGACTTCATGTTAGAGGATATAAGCAGGGAGGAGGCAATATTCACAATTATCAGGTAGGCACATACTATCACTTCTTTCATTTATTCATATCCCCATCTGTTACACATCATGAGGGAGCACATCGGAAGGCATGATCTTGTTAGGCCAGACCTTACTAGGTTTGTCACAAACTTTATTGCACTATAAAGCTTGCATCAGCACAGGCATGCATTGGTCAGATTCACCCAGTCTGAGGAGTACTATCAGTATATGTTGGATTAGCTGTATAACAAAGAGGACCAGTTGGAGATTTTTGTCAAGGTTGAAAGATAAATCACGAACAAGAGATTTTGGGAGAGGATTACTGGAGATGGGGAAAGATTTTTACCTATTTTTAGGGTGGATTGTTGGAGGAAATGCCTTATTGCCGGAGGGGAGCCCTATGGGGAGGGGGGAGATGAGGGGAAGTTGGAATTGGAGGGGGGGGTGGGAGGAGAATCGGGCCATCTCTCCCTTATAAAGGGGAGATCAGTTCGGAATTGGGTCTTGGATCGACCCAATTCCAAATGTTTCTGGATTCCGACAAATTATTCGAGATTGATCAATTTGTTGTTTGATCTGGTAGGATCAGTTGATCTGAGATCGATTCTACGATTTTAACCGATATGACAAGAAGTCCTTGCCCGATCAATTGTTCTAGAGGGAACCGGACCAATCCGATTCCAGAATCGACTAATCCTAATCTAACTCAGCCGATTCTGCAATTCATGCATAGATTTGTATTCTTTTTCTTCTACCCATATTTCATAATTATAGTCCAAATTATCTATGTTGACACCCAAATTTTTGAAAAAAAAGGGAGAAAGTATCATGGTATCGGTTACAGATATGAGAACAAATTTAGTTCAAACAAGTTTTATTAAAAAAAAAAAATCTGAAAGAAAGAGGGGGAGACTCGGAAAATAAACAAGCTAGCGTGACATGAGGTCAACAGAGAATTACCAAGGACAGCAGAAATGAGAATGGAAGAGGTAGAAAGCTGGATGTTCCGAAACGTTTGATTCAAGTAATGGAAGGGGCGGCACTTGTCAAGATGGTCAGCTTCTGTCAATTGTAAGTGGAATGGGCCTCCTCGGTTAAGTAATGCCAACGGGGTATCCTAAACAAGCCACTATCAAAGATGAAGAGGAAGGTTATCTTCGATAGAAGTCTACGCATGCTCCACCTCAGCAATCCAGATCCCGTCGGAGCTGTTTAAAAGGAGGGAATTCAAAGGAGGAATCCTACCGTAACTGGAGACCGAGGTCAATGAGGGAGCGGACAACTGGAGGCCGCGTGGGACTCTTCGGTTAGAGGATATAGCGGGAAGGTCCCGCCGTTGCCAGAAGACCCGGCCCCCCAGTCGGACTCAAACTCCGCCGCTGAGTCCTTTCCGGAATTGCGCAGCGGGGAAGCCTATAAGAAGGAGGGAGTCTGACGTTGCGGGCCCCCCCGAAGAGAGAGAGTGGCGAGACAGAGAAGACCAGAGAGACAGACCGAGGCGGAAGAGAGGGAGGAGAGAGCGTCGACTGCCGTTGCTGTCCCCTGTTTTGCCGGAGCTGCTAGCGTCGCCGGAGCTCGTTCTTCTTCCGCCAGAGCCGTCAAGGTCAGTAGGAGGCCCTCTTCTTCCTGCTAGAAGCACCAGAGGAGTTGGGATTGTCCATTGAGGTGATCGGGACCGTCGAAGCCTTCTTCCTCCTCCGCTGGAACCGCCGGGCCTTCGCCTGCTTCCATAAGCTACCGCCGTTGCCGTCGAGGCCAATAGCCATTGTCGTCGTCGTCAGAAGAGCCTTCTTCCTACCCCAGGACCACCGGGTCCTTCTTCTCCTTCCCCTGCCGGTACCATTGCTGTCAAACGAGGCGGGGAGCCGCCGGAGACGGTGTCGCACTGCCGCCGGGTGCCAGAGGACGTCGGGGACACTGTAGCTGCGGGGGAAATAATACCCCCCGACTTTGATCCACGGTGGAAATTGGCGGGGCCCACCAGGCTGCCGCGGTAAAAAAAATAGAGGAGAACCGACCGGGCAAAGCCGGCCGCCCCCCGCGGAGATGGATTGCCGGTCCAAACTCCAAACAGTGCCGGGCCGGTCCAAACAGTGGACCAGGCCTCCTGTTCGGTTGAACAAAGCCCCTGCGCACAGTGCTGGGCCTTCAACAAAAAAAAAGAGATTTTAAAATAAACAATCAAGTGAAAATAAATAAAAATATACATTTAATTCAACAAACTAGACTAGTTGGGGGGTCGACTAACCATCCGCTCCTACGTCTCGGCTTAACTTAAAAGAATTCAAAATACGGACTAGTTGGAGGGTCGACTAACCATCTGCCCCTATGTCTCGGCTTAACTTAAAAGAATTCAAAATACAGACTAGTTGGGGGGTCGACTAACCATCCGCCCCTACGTCGTTAAAGTAGACATACAAAGGTCTATAAAAGACCCCAATGTCTTACCATTTTTTTAGCTATACGAGGCCGTGCATGGTCAACATGCCGCTAAGCCGATTATATGCTAATGGAATCATCAAAACAGTGGGGGATACCCATAAGTCTATCAAGACCAGGTACATGCCACCCATGGATTGACAAGTTCATCAAGGACTTAGGAACTGGATTTCTAGTCAAGTTGTAAACTGTCTCATGTTGAGAGAACAATTGGAAAAATTCATGTTCTGTGTAATAGATTTATGCTACAAGGAGAGGACAATCACATGACACTCTCGAAGGTAAGACGAGAAATCTGAAAACTGTAAAAATCTGAAATTTGAAACCGAACCCGTGAAACCAAGATAAAAATCTGAACCTAAAACATATAGGTCTGTAATTTAAATCTGAATTTGGATATGTGATTGTCATTAAAAGCCTGAAATCTGGAAACTAAAAATTTTGAAATGTAAAATCTGCAAAATGAAAAAACATCCGGGATCTAACATCTAAAAAAAACAGAGAGAAGAGGAATCTGAAAAAATGCCAAATCTGGAAATGAGAATGTATAAAATCAGAAACAAAACAAAAAAATCATAAATCTGAATCTATGTGCAGAACCGCCATTTAAAAATCTGAAATCTTAAAACCTGAAATCCAAACTTGCAGCTGAAACCTGTAAAATCTGCAGAATTACAAATCTGAAAGTTTAAAACTTGAAAACTGAAATTTGAAACATAATCTAAATCATGAAACCAGGTAGATCAAATCAAACAAACTCAACCCAGATTAAAAATCAGATTCACGTCTAAAGCCCCTGCAGAATGTAGGAATTCCAGATCTGAAATTCAAACCAAACTAAACAAAAAAAAATCCATTGAACCTGAGAGGCAGTAAGTCAAAGCTAAATCTAAATTGAATTCCAAGTTCAAGCCGGTCAAGATATCAATTCATGATCTGCAAGACTTGTTTGTAATTCAAGATGGGTCGAACCTGTACATTGAACTCAAATCAACTCTAAACAACTGAGCATGGTTCTAAAAGAGATCTCCAATCAAATTTAAATCTGATGTCATCAGTAAAAAAGAAAATTTGAATAAAACCACCTCCAACTCAATGCGATAAACTGAGCAATCAAATCATAAAATGCATGCTCCGAACAAAATCTGTAGGGTTTACAGAAATCTGGACGCTTAAAGCTTAAACTCAAAAATAAAAAAAATCTGAAATCAGAAAATAATGAATCAACCCGTTGGAATAAAAGAATCCCAACCTGTTCAAATTAAACTCGGTTAAACCTGTTTGAATCAAACTAAACTCAATCCCACGGATTGGATTCCATGACAAATTCCAAATCTGAAAGTTTAAAAGAAAACTGAATCTGAAGCATAACAAATTAAAGATCAAAGTCACATTAAAACTAAAAAATAAGAACATCAAGTTTTAATAAGTTTGTTCAAACTGAAACTCATTTCTAATTAAAGGTCCAGATAACTAATACACAATTAATCTAAAACAAACAGAGGTTCTCAATTTAAACTCAACCAATTTTAACTTAATCTTAAATGATCTTGAAGATAAAATTCATAATCACATAAATAAGTCACCTGAACTAAATTCAATTTGTAAATTCCTGAACTCATAAAACCAACACATTTCAAGTCTAAACCTGTTAAACACCAAAATCCAATTTAATTTCAAGTAAACAAATTCAAAGGGATTCAAATTAAGTAAATTCAATTTAAACCAAATCAAGTTAAATCTGTAAACTAATCTGTTCAACACATGTAAATCAACTTTAACCAAATGATTAAAATGACAACCCATAAGCAACACCCAACTTCTTAAAATAAACCAAATCAAATAAACCAAGCAAATTTTAATAAACAAACCAAATCCAAAGACAAACCCTCGTCCTGTCAAGCAAATTCAAATCAAACTTCTTAAAATTCAATCCCAAATTCAATCAATCTACCACAGGATCCAACATAACATTAAACACATTAAATTCAAATGAAATTGAATCTAATAAGCAAATCATGAACCAATCCATGCTAATTAATTCAACAGGAATCAAATCTCCCAAACAAATACAAACCAATAAAACAAACTCAAATTCAAACAAAATTCAAATCAAATAAATTCAACTTAAATCAAAATGCAATTCAAACCAAAACTCAAAATAAATCAATTTGCTAAATCAAACCCAAACCAAATTTAAATCAACAAACAAATCCAAATTGAATCAAACTTAAATCAATAAGCAACTCAAATAAATTAATTCAATTAAAATGAACAGATCAAACTTAACCCAAGCCAAAAGCAATTAACAAATTGAATTCAACTCCAACTCAAACCGAATTCCAGTTAATCCAACCCAAACAAATTCAATTTAATCAAACCAAAATTCAAATCAATTCAATTCAACTCAAGTCAAATTAATCAAACTGAAATTCAAACCAAAAAAAGTGCTTGCCTTCCATCAAGTTCGTGGGTTGGTTTATCCTATGCGTTTGTATGAATGTTTATTTTTGTGGATGTATGTTTTCTGTTCCAATGGATTGCTACGACGCTTAATCAAGGGTTTTCGAGTAATCTCAATGTAATTAACGTCGGATCTTCGCACCATCCGACGGGGAGAGGTCAAAACAAAATTTCAAAGAACCTAACAACCTCAAATTATAATACCTATCATGGACCCTAGTTAGTACTTTTATGGAATACCATCTATTTTCTTAAAGAAGTCAATACTGAGATCAAATCAAATCTAAATCAAATTTAAAAGAAAAATGAATTTCCAAAACCAAAATCTATAAATTTTAGAGATTTTTGAGGTTACATTAATTGGTATGCCCGGTGGGAGCTCTCCTTCCCTTCATATCTCCGTCATAGCAATTCAAGAAGATATGCATCATTGAATCTGAAACTAAACTCTCTACATCTAACTAGTCTGTCTCGTCTATTTCAGGTGAGAAAGCCAAGAAAGATGTCTTCAAAAGGAGTCTACTAGACTGAACAGTACGTTCACACACGTACCAACGGGGTGCTGGTGTTTCCCCCGTGTCCAATGATGTTCGGGACGTGTCCGGAGGTGTTTCTACCCCCACACTGCCTTGGTGTGGAACTTGTCACCCCCGTCGCAGATTCGGCCGACATCGACCCCATCAGCCAGATCATCCTGGTAGCTCAAATGATGGATGCTGAACAGGACAAGGAAGATGAGTCGGTGCTAACCCTGGCACCATTTTCTGTTAACCAAATTTCAATTACTAAGGAGGCTCCTGAACCACCCAAGACACAAAGGTTCTGGGTCGGGAGTACTCCTACTCCACGTTCCTCACGGCGCTCATTCATAGTGGGCTCCATGAGGATTTACTGGAAGGGGCGCTCTGCCGTCCCAATATATACTCAAGCCGAGCTGAGGCGGATGAGGCCAAAGCTCGTCATACTGCCACTAGCCAACTGCTTTGCCACACTAGCCCGGTTGGAGGAAAAGGACGAGGCTGCTCCCCAGCCTTCTGATAAATTCACTACATCTGCACGGGGGGAGAAGAAATCTTCCACCCGCCAGTTCACTTTTGACCAACCAATGGTCTAAACTGCTAGCCAGAAGAGGGGTCAGCCCTTTTATCGGGAAACTGATCAATTCGGCCTACCCACGGCCAATCGTACTACTCAGGTGAGGGACCCGCCATCAACCCCTCGCTTTGGTTGGGTTAACCGATCAATGGTGCCGCCCCCATACACAACTTTTAAGGTGAGGGGTCAACCCTTGCCTCGACATTCCAAGAAAGACAACCGATCAACGGTCTCGTCTGCCAAAACAACTCAACGGGCTAGGAATCAATCCTATGCTCACCAGAAGCAAGAAGACACCTAGTTACCGGTCCAATTCGGTGACATTCCTTGGTTTTGGTATCAATCCAATGACTAGACCAAGGTTCAGGAGTAGAAGCAATCTGTGGCCCGAGATCCATCAACGGTTGACCGGTTCGCCAGTCAACCTTTACATGCTACTCATCCAACCGAGGGCAAGCCTCCAGGTTGTTTTAATACAACTCGGACGAAGGATCAACCGGATGTCCGTCATGCATATAGGGGGCAGGGGAATAAATGCGGAGGTTCCCACCTCGGGGCCTTTGCCTAAAGTTATCCATCTTCACCATGCATCCGGCTGCTCTTCCAGCTCCCGGTCCGTTACACCTTCACAACCAAAGGCTGCTCCACCTCGGCCGGCGGTTCAATTTGCACCACCGTTCAGGCGTCGTTATGCGTCGTATTATCATGACGACCAATTCACGGTTCCACGGACCTTGCCAGAAAGGGAGTCGGTCTCTACCCGGCTCATGCCTCCTCGCAAAGCCCCAAAAAGATGTGATACAGGGGGCAGCGGGCAAAATGAGAATCTTTTCCTGCTTAGCAACTTCAAGCACAAGCCGGCGCGAAGATGGTGCCAAGGCTCCACGGACTGCAGTCTGGCCTGGGGCAACTAATACCCGCAGTCAAATTGCTCTCCAAGCGACCAATCTTCCAAGACAGCCCCTAGCAACTGATCCTCCACAACAAGAGGAGGCAGGAGAAGCAATACATCAGGGTGAACAGGAGGCTGAAGTTGCACCCCCAAATCTCGACTTAGCTGAGTTATGGAGGGAAAATCAACAGTTAAAAATGCTGCTAAGGAACTTTGGGTTGTTACAATCCCAACCGGCCCAGAATTCTGGAATAGCAGAAGTTCCTGAAGAACCGCCTATTCAGATGGAACAGCCTCCTATGCCTCGTCTGCGGCCAGCGACATATCAGCCTCATACTCAATAACCGCCACAATGGGTGGCACCGTAGGATGAAATTCATGTCACATCTCAGGCCTACCAACCGCCACAAGACTATGTGGCGGTGTCTCAAAAGATGATGATCGAACGTTTAATAGATGCCAAGCTAGCTGAACATGACGATGGGTTGGCCACGGTGGACTTGTACCGGGTTCCATACCCTATTCACCACCAATTCAAAAAGCTGCCGGTGGAAGTCACCAAGATCCCTAAATGTCCAAGGTTCGATGGGCGTGGATTCCCAAAGGAACATCTGGCACTCTATGTGACCTATATGGGAGAATTGGCGCTCGAGGAGTCATACCTCCTTAGGTACTTTGCCACCACCCTGACTGGGTCGGCCTTTGAATGGTACTCCAAGCTGAAGTTAAACTCGGTAGCAAACTGGGAGGACATGCAGAGGAAGTTCATTGAAAGATTCAAGCTAACAGAAAGGCCGTTCACATTGGTCGAATTAACCTCTCTACGTCAATGGAGGGATGAGTCGGCTGTGGACTATGTCAAACGGTGGAGAAACTTATGCATGAAATGTTCTAACCCACCGGCGACCGAAGAGACTGTTGGCCTATGCAAGCGAGGGCTGCGTCCGGAGATGCTAGAAAAGTTGTTGGTTACCAACATCCAGACCTGGTTGTCAAGACAAGGAAGTGAGAAGACCACCTGGGCGACCTGAAGAAGGTTTTCGAGCGGCTTCGGCAATACAAATTGAAGATGAACCCCATGAAGTGTGCCTTCGGCATATCCAGTGAAAAATTTCTTGGCTTCATAGTCAGATATCGGGGCATTGAAATTGATCCCGATAAAATCAAGGCAATCAGGGAGCTGCCGCCTCCTCGCAACCTACGAGAGCTAAGGTCCCTTCAAGGCAAAGTTGCATACATTCGGCATTTCATCGCCAACTTGTCCGGCCGTTGTCAGCCGTTTTCTAAATTAGCCAAAAAGGGAGCCCCATTTAAATGGGATGATAGTTGTCAAACTGCCCTAGATGGGCTTAAACAATATCTTTTAAATCCACATTTTTTGGACGCACCTATTAAAGGTAGGCCTCTTATTTTGTACATCACTGCATTAGACACATCTTTGGGTGCTATGTTGGCGCAATTAAATGATGAGGGTAAAGAGCAACCCCTCTACTACCTTAGTAGAAGGTTGGTCGGCCCTGAGCATAACTACTCTCCCATGGAAAAAATGTGCTTAGCCTTGGTGTTTGCCGCGAAGAAGCTAAGGCACTATCTCCTAGCATATGAAGTCAACTTGATATCCAAGTTTGACCCCATAAAATACATGTTGAAACAACCAGTCCCTTTTGGACACCTTGGGAAATGGGCATTGATGCTGATGGAATTCGACATCAAATACGTCCCACAGAAAGCAATTAAAGGGTAGGGATGGCAGACTTTCTTGCCGTCCATCCTATACCCGAGGATTCCCCTCTTAACCTCTAGTTACATGATGAGGAGACATTGAGGGAGGGAGAAAAGCAAGAAGCCCAACAAGTGGACATCAAATACTGACAATTGTACTTCGATGGTGCAGCCAACACAGAAAGGAGACCTGATGGAAGATTAAAACCAAGGGCCGGTGTAGGCGTGGTATTCTTAAGCCCACAGGGTGGAGTTCTACACCATTCATGCACATTGCCAGAAGCCCTCACCAATAATGAAACTGAATATGAAGCCTTTGTCATCGGCTTAGAAATTGCCCTCAACATGGGAATCCGGTGCCTCAAGGTGTTCGGAGATTCAATGCTGGTCGTGCAACAAATGCTCGGAGTATTTGAAGTTCGAAAAGAAGAATTGATGGTCTACCATGCAGCAGCAAGCCGGTTGGCTGAGAAATTCTACATCTTCAGCATACAACATGTCTAAAGAAGGCTAAATTCACAGGCTGATGCCTTAGCCAAACTGTCTTCTGTGATCAAACTGCCCCCGGTATGGAGGTTAGAAATTGTTGTCAAACACAGAAGGCTGTTTCCAACATCAATCATCGACAACGACAACCTAACCATATGGGAAGCTAACATCATAGAAGAGGGTGAAGATGATCACCCTGAACAAATTGATTGGTGCCAGCCAATTATTGACATAAAAAATGGGATCTTACCAGAAGATCGAGCCAAACGTGTGCAATTGACACGTAGGGCGGCATCCTACCAACTCATTGGTGGGGAACTCTATTGGTTGGTACCCGAAAGAGAAAGCTCTGTCCTTGCCAGGTGTCTGTCCATGAAGGAGGCATTTCAGGTGATGAAAGAAGTTCATAGCGGGTTATGCGGAGCACATCAGTCCGGACCTAAAATGAAGATAGCAATCAAGTTTAAAGGATTTTACTGGCCAAGCATGTTCTCCGACTGTGAGAAGTTTGCAAAGACATGCCATGAATGTCAGGCATTTGCACCTATCCCTAGGCGCCCCCCAACACAATTACATCCCACAACCCCGACATGGCCTTTTGCCGAATGGGGAATGGATATTGTGGGACCATTCAAGCCATCCTCCAGGGGTTGCAAATTCATCCTTGCAGCTACCGATTACTTTTCCAGATGGGCAGAAGCTATAGCAGCCAAGGAAGTAACCGGTGAGGTTGTTGCTCGGTTCGTCCGGCAAAACATCATATACAGATATGGGGTACCGAGCCGTATCATGTCAGACAACGGTACTCCATTCAGAAACCGAATAATATACTAGCTGGCCTCCAAATTCCGTATTGATTGGTGAACATCCACTGTTTATAATCCTCAAGCAAATGGCCTAGCAAAGGCATTCAACAAAACCCTTTGCAAACTTTTAGTCAAAGTGGTTAGAAGTAAGAAGCGGAGTTGGGACGAGAAGATGCAGGAAGCACTTTGGGCTTAACGCACCATATACAAAACACCCACAGATTGCTCACCATTTTCATTGGTATATGGAAGTGAAGCAGTCATACCCGTGGAGGTGGAGTTGGCTTCTTACCGGGTAGTAATCCACTATGGTCTACCTTCTGATGAACCTGATGAAATACAAGGGTGGTTCATGGAGTTGGATAAATTGGAGGGGGAAAGGCTGAAGGCCTATGAACACCTCAAAGTATATCAAGCTAGGATGTCTCGAGCCTACGACAAGTTAGTGAATGAGAGATCATTCCAGAAAGGAGACATTGTAATGGTCAAGCAAAAAGATATTATGGCAAGTCGTCCTAAAAACAAATTTCTTCCAAGGTGTTCGAGGGAGGGGCCTACACTGTAGTTGATTGCAAAGGGGATATTTTGTTCCCTCCACTCAACGGCAAGCACATGAAAAAGTATTACGCTGCAGAGTACGAGTTCTATAGGAACCCGATGGAGAATGAAGAATAATGTTGAAAAAAAAGAGGGGCTAAAAATGAAGATGCCCGACGGACTTAGCTGATTTTGTCTTATTGATTGGCTAAGGGCAAAAGTGTCAAGAAAAAAAAAACGGTTAAGGTGAAAACCCGAATAGGGCACTTTAAGCAAAAATGGGTTACCCCACTATGTGAAAACCCTGTAAAGGGCGCATAGGCAAAATTCAATGGGGGATTGGTTGGGTGAAAACCTCGAAAGAGGCAATCAAGCTAGTTTAAGGCAAAAAAAACAAAATAAAAACAAAAAAAAAGAAGGGTTGACTTCCCTAACCCAATGGGTTGGATGGGTGAGTTTTTCCCCCTAATTTTATTAGGGAGGAGGTCTGAGTTGCCAATGACGAAACGGCTCCCATAAAGCTCATCTACCTTGTAGTAGAAATATGCTGGGGAGACCATACCTGAGGCAACGAGGAAGATCACCTCTCGCCTATAAAATTTTCGGGAAGTCTCGCACGCCATCCCAAAGGGAGAAGGGATAACACCTTGTCCAACAAGAAATAAGTTCTATGACCAGACGACTTTTTCGGTCAGGGAGGTCTTCTCCACCATGTACCACCATGACTCTCCTAGTCTATGTGGTTATCAAAGCCAAATCTTATATCATTATGACCCTTTCGGTCTATATGGTTCTTCCAATCCAACGTCAGTGTTGCTTTTGGTCCATATACCCCAAGTCCCACCGGCAAACTTCAAATCCTGAGCTTTCAAGCTTAGATTTGTCCCAAATTCACACTGATGGGCTAAGCATGGTCATCTCATACTCATATGCCCTATCCATATTTGCTTGGCATCAAGCCATCATATTTTCCCGGCATTAAGCCATAATATCCTCTTGGCACCAAGGCACAATACCTTTTGGCATCAAGCCATAATACTCTTTCTGCATCAAGTCATAATACTTTCTCGGCATCAAGCCATAATACTCTTTCGGCATCAAGCCATCACAATCCTCTTTGGCATTAAGTCATCACAAATCATGATTCACCGGCATCAAGCCACTGCCATATTTATACCCAAAGGGTTGAGTATGATTTTTCCCCGTACTCAAATGCCCGACGGGTTAGGCTGGCACTAAGCCACCATAAGTATACCTAATAGGCCGAGCATGACTTTTTTATGCTCATATGTCCTATGGGTCCTTTCTTGGCGTCAAGCCACCACCATAATCATACCCAAAAAAGGCCGAGTGTGGTTCCCCTATACTTATATGTCCTACGGGTCATTCTGGCATCAAGCCATAAAATGTTCTTAGCATCAAGCCATAACACTCTTCTGGCATCAAGCCACCACAACTCTTTTTGGCATTAAACTGTCATAAATCACTGGCATCAAGCCACTACATTTTTACCCAATAGGCCGAGTGTGTCTTTCTCTCACGCTCATATGTCCTGCGGGCTATTCGGCATTAAGCCAACTTCATTGCCTTTCGGCATTAAGCCACCTTGGCATCAAGCCACCTCCAAACTTAAACCCTAGGAGCTGGGCATGATCATTCCATACCCAAATGTCCCATGGGTCTATATACCATGCCCCATGGACCGAATGCGATCCTTTCACATTCATAAGTCTACGGGCTAAACGACATCATGCCACCCTAAGTTCATACCCCAAGAAAACAACCCTACACCTAGGGACATCCCAAATCCCTGTACCCTACGGACCGAGTATGATCTTTACATGCATACAAGTCTACGGGTTCCACCGGCATAAAACCATTAAAACCTATGGCCCAGGGGAAGTCTTAATTCCTCACCACCCAAATTTTATTCCTTAAGGAGACCTCAACTCCTCGGGGGTCAAAATCCAAACAACATGCATTTTCAGTTGTACATGAAGAAAGATCTCGTAGTTACAACGAAGCATGACAACAAGGAGACCATTGGTCGAACAAGCAAGCAAAGGGTCAGTCAAAGGGGCCCAAGCCCTTCTCGATCTAGAGAAAACCCTGGTAGTTAGACAGGGGTCAAAGTATGAAGCAAAACACACTGTTGACAAGTTGCATTTGATAACAAAAGAGATTTTTTTCATCGTGCAACCAGCATACATACAAGTGTAATGATTTGCAAAAAGAGAAACATTCCATTGCATAATTGATTTTTTTAATGTGCCCGAACAAGTCTCGGGGAACTAGTTGATTATCAAAAGAAAGAAAAATCTACATGACTAGACGACTCTGAATGCAAGAAATAGACTACAAGGTTAACTTGTCACAACAAGCTGGACGAGCTAGCTCTAACTCCTGTATCTCCTCTAATAAGCGAGAGTGAGTAGCAACAAGTGAATCTCGCTCTCCGCCTGTCGAGGCCAAGTCCTCCTCGATCTGTGCACACTTGACTCGGGATGCCACTAGCCGACTCTCCAAAGAGGCAATATCAGCAACAAGCTGGTCGGTAGCCGTAGTAGCCTGAGTCTGGTCCTCCTGAAGCTTTCCCAGTCGAGCATCCACGACGGAGATGGCCTCAACAACATCTCGTGCCTGTGTCAATTTCTCCTCACCAGGGATTGAGCCTCTTTATGCTTGTCACAAAAATGGCTCCATAATGCCTTGACTGCAGATATCCAGGGCTCCATGTCACAACCAAGGAAGTGGTAGGAGGAAGTCATCTGCTCCAAGTCAGCCCGTAGTTCCGCTTCGGACGGTAGAGGGTCCAATAGCTCCTCCAAGGCTTCAATCATTCCCTTACCCATGCGTTCGGCAAATCGAACACTAGTAGGCAGGGTTGCAGGCCAAGAAATGCCCAACACTGGCCGAACCCCAGATGGGGCAGCCTGCTGGTCGTCTGATAGAATGGCCATCGTGACTGCAAAAAGAGAAAGGGAGTAAAGACAACAAGCCCAAATAAAACAACAACCAGATTTTCTTGACATAGAAATGAAATTTCAATGGCATACCATCAGCAGTAGGAGGCAAAGGAGGGTCGACAAGCACAGGGCTGGTACCCCTAGCAATGGTATCCTCGCATAGGCCAATGGGTGCTAGAATCGAAGAATCAGTCTCACCACCAGCACCTTCAAAGGAAAAGGGTGCAAGCAATCATCAATACATGACAAATCAAGCCAGAAACATGCAATAAATGAAAGGGATACGAAATTCACCTGATACCACATCAACTTCTGCAACAGGCTCGTCCAAACAAGAAGTAGGTGCATCCGTCATCACCTCACCCACCATGGGAGATGGAGACCGCATCACGATAGGGTCAGGTTCTGAATAAGTCTCATCATCAGGAAATGAAGCCATGGGTGAGGGAGACCGCATGCCGACCTGAGTGGTGTCTATTGGGTCATCCATCGGAAGCAATTCTTCTATCAAATCAGCCCCTTGGCTGGCAATTGCAGTAAGATCCTCCCCAGCTACTGGAACAACAGGTGCCTCATCACTATCTACCCTCACAGGGGGTGGCGGGCTGAAACTGAGAGTCACCCTGGCAGGAGAGGATTCTAAAATGAAATACAAGATAAGAAATGTCAAAATTCACACCAAAGTGCATAGCAAGAATGACAAGAGAAGAAAAAAAACTTGAACACATACCAATAATCTCCACCGCCGGGGTAGGAGATGGAAGTCTCTCTTCTTCACGAGTCCTCTTGCAAGGATGTGAAGATCCCACAGATTTGGAAGTTGTCCTCTTCACACTAAAGGAAATAGTCTCTAAAAAGGGTCAAACGAGCGAAAATGAGTCATAAATTGCTAATATAAGACATGCATGGCAAAAGAAACCAAAGAAAAGTAAAAGAGGGTTTTTTTACCTGTTAATGGCAGATCTGAGGGGCAGGTGACCAGCAAACCAGCATCTCGCCCTACTTTGCTCGCAGCACTCATTATTGCCATTTTGATCTCACCAAAGCAATTGGCCTGCTGAATATCAAGTACATCGTCAAGTGGTCCCCAGGAAGATACTACTCGACTCAAATAGTCCAACCAACACCTAACAGAGTCAGTAGGGGGAAGGGCCTCCCGCAAAGGAACCTGCCGACGACCAGAGCAATCAAACACCATCAAACCATACCAGTCAACAGGCCGCGGCAAAGCTGATTGCCGAGAATGTTGCAAAGTGCATAGTGGCTCTACCAAAAGGTGAATGACACCAGTATAAGGTGTTGAAGGAACAACTGGGGCCGCAATCTTTTTCTTCCACTGTTTATATCTCAGAAGCAACTTGTCTTTTCGGGACCTGTAGTGCCGTGCAAGAAAGCTCACACTGATTTCAGGAGGAGCACGGTCTTTCATGTCTAATCGGGCTTCTTCCTCCATTGCTATGGCAGCCGGTAGTTTCTTGTAGTTCTGACTGCGACGGGACCACCAGTTTCCATACACAACATCAAAATCATTGGAAGCCCCGACTGGTGGTATATATATGTCACTTTTCGCCTCTAGTCGGCGAAAATAATTCCACCATTCTACAGCAACAAGGTGGCTATCAAGTTGTGAGTATACGCGAGAAGTGATGCTGAAATCGGCATTCGGTGGAATACTCTGATCATACCCAAAGTTCTTGCTAAATTTGAAAGGATAATAAGGCTCCAGAATGGTACGATTGCCATGTTGGAAAACCAAAACACTCATCCGGATAGATAGAAACCACTCCCAAGCAGCCCACTTGCGGGGCTTGTTCAGAAGTGGATCCACCCATAAGTTATCACCATGCTTTGTGGCAGAATGTGGGCGGTGGCCAATGGAACAATGGCTGAATCGCAAGCCACTAGCACCCTCTGCAGGTAGGGTGGCAAGTAACCTCCTGGCGGTAGTGAGTTCCTGCTGCGACTGAGGCCTCGAATTTTTAAGAAATCTGTAGATCAGTGCACATAATGGATCAAATCCTTCCCGCAGTGAAGGAAGTTGATCAAATAAGAAAGAAGCCCATGCACTAACATAATGAGTAGCAAGTACAACTCTACAATCCCTTGGCGAGGGATGAGAGGAAATGGCCCCAAAAGAGTGATATATCGCAGCTAAGGCAGCTGGGGCGATAGCAAGACGAATCCCACAGGCTAGTTTGCAAGCTGGGAACAACACCTCTGGCCAGATAACAGTAGCATCCTTAAAAGGAATGGCGAATGTGACAAGCCAGTAGGCAAGATATGCAGCCAAGTGGGTGATCTCCTCGAGCTCCCACGGATCTTCTGTCTCTATGCAAGCTTCCATGTCGGCATATCTCCTGTCAGAACAAGGCCTATCAAGCCGTGCATAGCTGGTCCGCTATTTGCCCGGCCTGGCAAAAGTATGATCATAACAATAAGGGCCGCCATAAAAGAAACGTAGCCAGGCATCGCAGCTTACTCTATGTCTGCCATCAGAATGAGTATCCTTGCCAATCAAAGCCAGATCTCGCCACACTTTGATCAGGTATCGGTGGCAATAAGAAAGCCCATAGTTGCCGTGCTCGTCAGTCTGGCATCTGTGAAGATCATCAAGAACCACCTCTTCATATGGCTCTCCAAGAATAGGCAGCCCAGAAAGCATGTGAAAGGACCACAAGTCCATGGAAGTTTCGCCTTCCGCTGTGACAGGTATTTCAGCGACTGTTAAAGTGTTCTACCAACGCCTGGATATAGCCATCATAGCAGGGGTATTCATACAAAGCTGCTCCTACAGCACTCCTCAAGCCAATACGCTCCAAACGAGCGCCAAAGTTGGCCAAGACATACTCGAGCCACTCACAAGCTCCGAGTCGTGGACAATGAGAACGCTCTATGGATAGGCGTCCATACCAACAATCCAGGTCGTGGACCAAAATATCATCAAGTATGCAATACATGTCGTAACCCTCCTCACTGAAGCAGGAGCTGTTCGGCAACAAGGAAAGACCGTTGCGTCGCTTGGACCAGTCAGAATAGCATGCTCGGTTCAGTTTCCACCATAGTTATTAGAGGCGCTCGCCGCAACCGCCTAGGCGGTTGAGGCTGGTGAGGCGTTGGCAAAACGCCTCGCCTCGCCCCAAAACGCCTCGCCCTGCCCAAGTCAAACAAATCTGGTCAAACATGATCAATTTCTTAATTTAATTATGATATTTGTCTTCTTTTGTTATTGATTTTTACTCTCATTAAATTGTTATGCTATGTTATGCTTGATTTATACTCTACTCTTGTTAGTTGTTATGATGTTATGTTTGTTATTGACCTTCGTTTATTGTTATAACATTATTTATTGATGGCCACAATATATAGTTATTAAAATGATGCATTTATTTTAATATTCCAAATATTTTTTTGGATTTATTTCAACTATTTGTATGAGATATATATTATTTAAATTAAAATAATTAAATAATATAAAGCGCCTCGGGCGCCTGAGGCGCCCGCCCCAAGCGCCTGAGGCGAGGCGCTAGGTCTCTCGCCTCGGGCACCTCACGCCTCGGATAACATAGGTTTCCACATGCCAAGCTAGAAATCATGAGATAGAAAATACTCCTCCTGGAATTCTACTAAAAGACCCAGCTGATGGCGAAGTGGACTGCGCTGATAATGAAGCAGACCCAAAGGAAAGCAAGGGTAGGAGTACGTTGTAGTACCCTGCAAGATATCCCTATCTCTCAAATGGTACCCTCCAACCAGTGTCTCTCGTTTGCTGACATACGATCAATATCAACCTCCCCCAGTGGGGATGGCTTCCGAATAAATTCTAGTAAAGCTTCGTCAGATGGGTGATGAGCAGGATAATAGGCTGGACGGTTATAGCTGAATTGCCCATGTCTGTGCTGAATAAGTTGAACATCGACGCGTGCGGCATCAGCCATGGTCCGTAAATGCTCCCAAGCAAACAAATGATAATTATGTTGCCCAAATCTGCTCTGAGGTAATAAACCGGGAGCAAGCATATGAGATGTCTCGGTGGTAGCGGGATCGGAAGGCAAGAATTTTCCACTCGAAGAGCTGGCCTCGACTTTACTCTTCCTAGCCATGATGAACCTGCCAAAGACCTAAGAAAAAAAACACAAGCAAGGGACGTGAGGATGCTTACACGGGCAGTTCCTCGCCGACTGTTGTCTTTGAGAAACCACCCGTGAGGGGCACTTGTTGACACCCAAATTTTTGAAAAAAAAAAAGTATCATGGTATCGGTTATAGATAAGAGAACAAATTTAGTTCAAACAAGTTTTCTTAAAAAAAAAAAATTTGAAAGAAAGAGGGGGAGACTCGGAAAATAAACAAGCTAACGTGACATGAGGTCAGCAGAGAATTACCAAGGACAACAGAAATGAGAATGGAAGAGGTAGAAAGCTGGATATTCCGAAACGTCTGATTCAAGTAATGGAAGGGGCGGCACTTGTCAAGATGGTCAGCTTCTGTCAATTGTAAGTGGAATGGGCCTCCTTGGTTAAGGAATGCCAACGGGGTATCCTAAACAAGCCACTATCAAAGATGAAGAGGAAGGTTATCTTCGATAGAAGTCTACGCAGGCTCCACCTCAGCAATCCAGATCCCGTCGGAGCTGTTTAAAAGGAGGGAATTCAAAGGAGGAATCCTACCGTAACTGGAGACCGAGGTCAATGAGGGAGCGGACAACTGGAGGCCGCGTGGGACTCTTCGGTTAGAGGATATAGCGAGAAGGTCTGGCCATTGCCAGAAGACTCGGCCCCCAGTCGGACTCAAACTCCGCCGCCGAGTCCTTTCCGGAACTGTGCAGCGGGGAAGCCTATAAGAAGGAGGGAGTCCAACGTTGCGGGGGCCCCCCGAAGAGAGAGAGCGGCGAGACATAGAGAAGACCAGAGAGACAGACCGAGGCGAGAGAGAGAGGGAGAGAGCGTCGACTGCCGTTGCTGTCCCCTGTTTTGCCGGAGCTGCTAGCGTCGTCGGAGCTCGTTCTTCTTCCGCCAGAGCCGTCAAGGCCAGTAAGAGGCCCTCTTCTTCCTGCTAGAAGCACCAGAGGAGTTGGGATTGTCCATTGAGGTGATCGGGACCGTCGAAGCCTTCTTCCTCCTCCACTGGGACCGCCGGGCCTTCGCCTGCTTCCGTAAGCTACCGCCGTTGCCGTCGAGGCCAATAGCCATTGTCGTCGTCGTCAGAAGAGCCTTCTTCCTACCCCAGGACCACCAGGTCCTTCTTCTCCTTCCCCTGCCGGTACCGTTGCTGTCGAACGAGGCGGGGAGCCGCTAGAGACGGTGTCACGCTGCCGCCGGGTGCCAGAGGACGTCGGGGACACTGTAGCTGTGGGGGAAATAATACCCCCCGACTTTGATCCACGGTGGAAATTGGTGGGGCCCACCAGGCTGCCGCGATAAAAAAAATAGAGGAGAACCGACCGGGCAAAGCCGGCCGGCCCCCACGGAGATAGATTGCCGGTCCAAACAGTGGACCAGGCCTCCTGTTCGGTTGAACAGAGCCCCTGCGCACAGTGCTAGGCCTTCAACAAAAAAAGAGATTTTAAAATAAATAATCAAGTAAAATTAAATAAAAATCTACATTTAATTCAACAAACCGGACTAGTTGGGGGGTCGACTAACCATCCGCCCCTACGTCTCGGCTTAACTTAAAAGAATTCAAAATACGGACTAGTTGGGAGGTCGACTAACTATCTGCCCCTACATCCTTAAGGTAGACATACAAAGGTCTATAAAAGACCCCAATGTCTTACCATTTTTTTAGCTATATGAGGCCGTGCATGATCAACATGCCGCTAAGCCGATTATATGCTAATGGAATCATCAAAACAGTGGGGGGTACCCATAAGTCTATCAAGACCGGGTACATGCCACCCATGGATTGACAAGTTCATCAATGACTCAGGAACTGGATTTCCAGTCAAGTTGTAAACTGTCTCATGTTGAGAGAACAAGTGGAAAAATTCATGTTCGGTGTAATAGATTTATGATACAAGGAGAGGACAATCACATGACACTCTGGAAGGCAAGACAAAAGAAATCTGAAAACTGTAAAAATCTGAAATTTGAAACCGAACCTGTGAAACCGAGATAAAAATCTGAACCTAAAACATATAGGTCTGTAATTTAAATCTGAGTTTGGATCTGTGATTGTCATTAAAAGCCTGAAATCTGGAAACTGAAAATTTTGAAATGTAAAATCTGCAAAATGAAAAAACATCCGGGATCTATCATCTAAAAAAAAGAGAGAAGAGGAATCTGAAAAAATGCCAAATCTGGAAATGAGAATGTATAAAATCTGAAACAAAACAAAAAAATCTGAAATCTGAATCTATGTGCAGAACCGCCATTTAAAAATCTGAAATCTTAAAACCTGAAATCCAGACTTGCAGCTGAAACCTGTAAAATCTGAAGAATTACAAATCTGAAAGTTTAAAACTTGAAAACTGAAATTTAAGACATAATCTAAATCATGAAACCAGGTAGATCAAATCAAACAAACTCAACCCAGAATAAAAATCAGATCCACGTCTAAAGCCCCTGCAGAATGTAGGAATTCCAGATCTGAAATTCAAACCAAACTAAAAAAAAAAAACAATCCATTGAACCTGAGAGGCAGTAAGTCAAAGCTAAATCTAAATTGAATTCCAAGTTCAAGCCGGTCAAGATATCAATTCATGATCTGCAAGACTTGTTTGTAATTCAAGATGGGTCGAACCTGTACATTGAACTCAAATCAACTCTAAACAACTGAGCATGGTTCTAAAAGAGATCTCCAATCAAATTTAAATCTGATGTCATCAGTAAAAAAGAAAATTTGAATAAATCCATTTCCAACTCAATGCGATAAACTGAGCAATCAAATCATAAAATGCATGCTCCGAACAAAATCTGTAGGGTTTACAGAAATCTGGACGCTTATAGCTTAAACTCAAAAATAAAAAAAATCTGAAATCAGAAAATAATGAATCAACCCGCTGGAATAAAAGAATCCCAACCTGTTCAAATTAAACTCAGTTAAACCTGTTTGAATCAAACTAAACTCAATCCCACGGATTGGATTCCATGACAAATTCCAAATCTGAAAGTTTAAAAGAAAACTGAATCTGAAGCATAACAAATTAAAGATCAAAGTCACATTAAAACTAAAAAATAAGAACATCAAGTTTTAATAAGTTTGTTCAAACTGAAACTCATTTCTAATTAAAGGTCCAGATAACTAATACACAATTAATCTAAAACAAACAGAGGTTCTCAATTTAAACTCAACCAACTTTAACTTAATCTCAAATGATCTTAAAGATAAAGTTCATAATCACATAAATAAGTCACCTGAACTAAATTCAATCTGTAAATTCCTGAACTCATAAAACCAACACATTTCAAGTCTAAACCTGTTAAACACCAAAATCCAATTTAATTTCAACTAAACAAATTCAAAGGGATTCAAATTAAGTAAATTCAATTTAAGCCAAATCAAGTTAAATCTGTAAACTAATCTGTTCAACACATGTAAATCAACTTTAACCAAATGATTAAAATGACAACCCATAAGCAAAACCCAACTTCTTAAAATAAACCAAATCAAATAAACCAAGCAAATTTTAATAAACAAACCAAATCCAAAGACAAACCCTCGTCCTGTCAAGCAAATTCAAATCAAACTTCTTAAAATTCAATCCCAAATTCAATCAATCTACCACAGGATCCAACATAACATTAAACACATTAAATTCAAATCAAATTGAATCTAATAAGCAAATCATGAACCAATCCATGCTAATTAATTCAACAAGAATCAAATCTCCCAAACAAATACAAATCAATAAAACACACTCAAATTCAAACAAAATTCAAATCAAATTAATTCAACTTAAATCAAAATGCAATTCAAACCAAAACTCAAAACAAATCTATTTGCTAAATCAAACCCAAACCAAATTTAAATCAACAAACAAATCCAAATTGAATCAAACTTAAATCAATAAGCAACTCAAATAAATTAATTCAATTAAAATGAACAGATCAAACTTCAACCCAAGCCAAAAGCAATTAACAAATTGAATTCAACTCCAACTCAAACCGAATTCCAGTTAATCCAACCCAAACAAATTCAATTTAATCAAACCAAAATTCAAATCAATTCAATTCAACTCAAGTCAAATTAATCAAACTGAAATTCAAACCAAATTAAGTGCTTGCCTTCCATCAAGTTCATGGGGTTGGTTTATCGTATGCGTTTGTATGAATGTTTATTTTTGTGGATGTATGTTTTCTGTTCCAATGGATTGCTACGACGCTTAATCAAGGGTTTTCGAGTAATCTCAATGTAATTAACGTCGGATCTTCGCACCATCCGACGGGGAGAGGTCAAAACAAAATTTCAAAGAACCTAACAACCTCAAATTATAATACCTATCATGGACCCTAGTTAGTACTTTTATGGAATATCATCTATTTTCCTAAAGAAGTCAATACTAAGGTCAAATCAAATCTAAATCAAATTCAAAAGGAAAATAAATTTCCAAAACCAAAATCTATAAATTTTAGAGATTTTTGAGGTTACATCAATCTACTATGCAACAATCAGATCGGCCGATTCTGGAATTCATACATAGATGTGTATTATTTTTCTTCTACCCATATTTCATAATTATAGTCCAAATTATCTACTATGCAACAATTTGGTTTCTTAGCTGCAAATACATGATCTATAAGCATGAATTATTTGCTCTTACTATTTACTTTCTCTTGTTTCATTTTAACATTCCCTTAACCGATTTAGTTCTGTGACATTTTCAGTTTGATATCACATTTATGCTTGTAACCTTTTACATCCTCGTGTCAGACTCTAGCATTGGAGCAAGAGGCATATCCAGCTTTGGATGAGCTAACGTCAAAGATAAGTACACTTAATCTTGAACGTGTTAGACTCATCAAGAATCGTCTTGTCACAATATCTGGGCGGGTTCAAAAGGTAAGAATGAACCAAATGCATTTGTTTTTTTCTTTTCTACTGGGTATGGTGATTATTAAGATGTTTATCATTTCTGTATTATACATTTTCTGGTCATCTACATGGGTTTGGTTCAGAGGGGGCTAAGCAATAAATTTCAAATCCTTCCCAAGAATTATTGTAAATACTTTGTGCTTACTTATACCCAAAGGGGGGGAGTTGAAATTCATTAAGGACCTATAATTGATAAGTTGTTTGTGCATGCCAATTTAATAATTGGTGGAACTGTGTACTGTGTACGCATATATAAAAATCATTTTACAACATAGTTATACCCAAAAATTCATTAAGGACCTATAATTGATAAGTTATCAATTGATAAGTACTTATACTCAAAAAAGCACCCAAGGCGTCCGCCTAGGCGCCCAAGGCACCCAGGCAAGGCACCCTAGGTATTTTTACATGATTAAAAAAATAATTTTGAGGAGTTTTACCCTCTTGATATCCCTCACAAGGGACACCTATTTAATGATAGTTTGAACATATTAATATATTTCACTATCACTTATAATATCATATATGTCTAAGATTTATGATTATTAACATATATTATATACTTAATCATTAAACATATATTATATACTTATAAACATATATGTTTAAGATTTATGATTATAACATATCATATTATATTTCACGATCCGCAACTACTCTGCGCCCCCCATTTAATAATATTATAACAATATTTTACTATCACTTATACTATCGCATATATATATATATAAATTTTATAATCATAAATGTGTTATATACTTAAATTTTATAAAATTCTATTTAACTCATTTCTCTTTCACATACACATCATATTTACTTATATACATAGATAAAACACTCATATTCAATTATAACGTAAAAATATAATTATATTTATGCATATTTTTATGTATCACAACCTCCGACCCAGTCTTCCTTGAATACCGCCTTGACCGCCTAGGCGACGCCTAAACGGCCGCTTTGTCGCCTAAGCAGAATCAGTACCCTTCAACGTCTTGGGCACCTTGTTACTTTGACAACTATGATTTACAGAGATGTACATCATTAAGGGCTTGTACATGGAACACTTGCTTTTGCATGTCAAGTTAAGCTAATGATTGGTGGAGTTGTGCGGAATGTACACATAATTGGAACATCAATTTAAAGTGATGACAACTTAAGAAGGATTGCACTTCAAGCATGATTTTCTCATGCTTTATTTGCTTCTAGGAGGTTCTTTGCTTTCAAAATTGAGTCATACGTTTAAGCATCATTTTTATAATCATGTGATGTAACCTCAATTTTCAAAATGCTCTTGCCTTTATGGAAAAAAGATGTTTTTTTAACTTTAACAACTATGAAAATAAGTGTTATCTCATATGAGTATTTGTTAATTCATGATCTATGTGATGTAACCTCAAAATTGAAAACCCTCTTTTACCTTTCCGGAAAAAGAAGTTTTTTTGTTTAGTTTTAACAACTAGGAAAATATGAGGTATTTTATAAGAGTATAGCTAATTCATGATATGTATAAAATATGTATTAAGGTTTTTGGATTCTTGGAAATAACCTCTCCCTATCGTACTTGTGAAGTACCGATGCTAATTACATCGAACAACTATTCAAACACCTTTGATTAACCATCATAACAATTTGTGAATGGAAGATCTGCATCCACAAAATAAACACAAATTCGGGAACAATGGCCCATGTATTGGGTGGAATGCAAACATTTGTATTTTGGATTCATTTTGATTTGATTTGAGCTTACCTAGGACTTGATTTGTTTTGGGTTGTGACCTAGTGTCTTTTATCTTTGAGATTGTTTTTAAATTTAAACTTAATTGATTAAGGTTTATCCGGGGAATTTGCTTTTTTCATTATCAAGACTTACTATCTTTTGGGCAAAGACTTTTTTTTTGATTTGATTCTCTTTCTTCTTCTTTTTTTATTGTCATACCTTGAATTCGGTTTGAGTGCATGATTTTTGAGTGTTTGTTTTGAGTTGATTTTGAAATTTTCATATTTCATATTTTTGGAAGTTTTGAGTTTTCTTTGACTTAGAGTTTTCTAATTTTGAGTCGTTTCTCTCTTCTTTTTTGTTTTAAATTTAGAATTTGAATTGTATGAACTTTAAATCTGGTGGTTTAGAACTTTTGTTCTGGTTTCATGTTTATCACTCTTTCTTTTTGTTGAGATTTGTTATTCACCTTTTTTATCTATTCTTCTTTCCTCTGACAGGATTAACTTTGAGAGAAGTTCGCCTTTTTTTCTGTTTTAGGCGTTTCTGACCAGGTTGTCTTGGGATTGGCATTTTGATTATGGTTTCTGAATTTGGAATTCCTTTGATTTTTAAAATTCTGTTTGCTGAGGATTTGTTTTTTATTTCAGTTTTGTTGTTGTTGTCCAGAATCAAGAATCTAAGATGTTGATTTTCTTTTTCTAGCTTGTTGGAATCTGTATCAAGGGATTTGAACTCAATAGCTAAGGTTTCAGTCTTGGCTTATGTTCCATGGACTTAGGATTTTTATTAAGGTGAAAAGATGTGAGATTGTCTTTTCTGTTTAGGATCTGTTGACACCCAAATTTTTGCAATAATTGAAACCCATCTCAATTTTTTATCCGTTGAAAAATAACTGATTTTGAACCATCACCTGCCTGGCCCACAGATGATATAAGGGTTGTATTTTGAACTTCAAATTAGACCCATTTTAGTTCCAACCCAAAAAGAAAACAGGCCACACCAAGTATCAATCTTGGCCCACTCCATCCAATGGCAGCACATGGGTGAACGCATCAAACGGCCTTGGGGCACTCTCGCGGCAGCCATGGAGTTTTATGAAGAGAGCTGGCTTCCTTCAGGACTCCCCCCGGTGACAGAACCTACCTCAACTGGTTTCCAGCCATCGAACGGCCATGGATAGACTAAAGAAGGATCAACGGGGGTGGACAGAGGCCGGAGATCCTCAGAAATAGTAAGCAAAGATTGGTTTGGAAGGAAGGACATGCCAATGTCCTTGGAGATGGAGAGCAGCAGCCGTGACGAGAATCTGACAAAACCGGGAGTTCTCACCGACGACAGAGGCCGCCTCCCTGTGATGCGGGACGAGGCGGGACGGACCGGCGACGTGGCGCTGCAGCGGGCCTTCAAGAGGCGCAAAAGACCTAAGAATGCAGTAAACAAGCAAAACCGGACTTAAACCGGTCAAAACGGACCCCAAAATATGTCGAACAATGCCCGAAACCCTCAAAACGGGCATGAATCGGCTCCGAAAGATACTGAACCGGTCTGAACCGGCCCGAAATGCCCTGAACCGGCCGGTTTAGGGCTTGAACCGGCCCCTGAACCCTTGAACCGGCCCTGAACCGGGTTAAACCGGGCCCAGAACTGGGTTTGGGAGGCTGGCCCGGTCCTGTTGAATCGACCGGGCGGGTGGGCGGACCAGCAGGGCGAGCTGGTGCGCCGGCCGGCCGGGTGGAGGCGAACCGGCGCCGGTTCGCGGCTGAACCGCGACTTAACACAGGGGGGGTCGTGTCCGCCCGTGGTTGGCGGCGGGGCCGAGAGACGCGGCTGGCGCCTTTGGCGCTGCGTACCCCGTCGGGGCTCGACCGCGAGCGGGTGCTCGCGAGGGGCTTCGGCGCGCGGCTTTGACTGCGGGGAAGGGGGCCGGAGGCGGAGGAGGGCGGAGCCGGCGGAGGCCGCCGTCGCCGGAAGGGGAAGGGGAAGCCGGCAGGGCTCCATCGCCGCCGTCAACGCCGGCAGCACATGGGGGGGGGGCGCCTTTGAGCGCGAGGGGGTCGCGCGGAGTCGTCCGCGGTGGACGCGTTGGGTGGAAGAGGCAGGCGCCGGGAGCGGCGCCGGGCATGGTCTTCGCCGCCGCCGGAGGGGGAGGGGGCCTCCAACGGAGCCGTCGGCGCCATCGTCGTCGTCCTCTAGCCTCCTGAGGACGAAGGGGGGGTGAGACCACCTGAGCCCTAGCGGGCGCGCGCACGGACAGAGCCGCAGACGCGGCTCTTCTTCCTCCTCCTATCTTCTCCGTCTAACAGGGGCCCAAATGGGAGCAAGAAGGTGGATGAAGGTACTCCGGGGATCGCCGGAGGCGGGGGTGGACGGAGGGGTGGTGATCGACGCCGTCGGAGACGTCGAAACGGACGGAGACGGAGGTGAACGGTGTCGATAGGGCTCCGAATCGAACCAGTGAAGGGGGAATGGGGAATGAATGGCTCGGAGGCCGCTGGACGGAGGAGAAGGAGAAGGCACCCACGCCGGAGGGTCGCAAAGAGACCGGTCTGCACCGGAGGTGGAGCTGGACGACCTCCATCGTGGAGGGGGTGAAGAGGAAGTGGCAGCGCCCAAGCACAAGGGGCAGCCCCTAGGGTTCCAAAAATTGAACAATAACTCTCTCTATTCCAAACAATGAGCTCACTCTTAAATAGAGGAGCTAAGTTTACAAAGAGACCTTAAAGACGACTAATTACATATATGGACGAAAAATAAAAGACATGGACTCAAAGGACTTCAAATAATTACAAATATGCCCAAATGGACGTAAATACAAATAGACCCCAAAATAGACCGGACTGGGTCCCCATCATTCTCCTCTACCAGGAGAAAACTCGTCCTCGAGTTTTGAGGTCTTCAAGTGTTGCCGCCGTCACGTTCCACCAAGCGCCGCATTTCATCGGAAGCATCCCAGGAGTCGGCTCATGAGAATGGGCCGATCCCAGGCTCTGATACCATTTGATGCGGGACGAGGCGGGACGGACTGGCGACGTGGCGCTGCAGCGGGCCTTCAAGAGGCGCAAAAGACCTAAGAATGCAGTAAACAAGCAAAACCAGACTTAAACCGGTCAAAACGGACCTCAAAATATGTCGAACAATGCCCGAAACCCTCAAAACGGGCATGAACCGGCCCCAAAAGTTACCGAACCGGTCTGAACCGGCCCGAAATGCCCTGAACCGGCCGGTTTAGGGCTTGAACCGGCCCCTGAACCCTTGAACCGGCCCTGAACCGGGTTAAACCGGGCCCAGAACCGGGTTTGGGAGGCTGGCCCGGTCCTGTTGAACCGACCGGGCGGGTGGGCGGACCAGCAGGGCGAGCCGGTGCGCCGGCCGGCCGGGCGGAGGCGAACCGGCGCCGGTTCGCGGCTGAACCGCGACGCGCAGGGGGTCGTGTCCGCCCGTGGTTGGCGGTGGGGCCGAGAGACGCGGCTGGCGCCTTTGGCGCCGCATACCCCGTCGGGGCTCGACCGCGAGCGGGCGCTTGCGAGGGGCTTCGGCGCGCGGCTTCGACTGCGGGGAAGGGGGCCGGAGGCGGAGGAGGGCGGAGCCGGCGGAGGCCACCGTCGCCGGAAGGGAAAGGGGAAGCCGGCGGGGCTCCATCGCCACCGTCGACGCCGGCAGCACAAGGGGGGGGCCTTTGAGCGCGAGGGGGTCGCGCGGACTCGTCCGCGGTGGACGCGTTGGGCGGAAGAGGCAGGTGCCGGGAGCGGCGCCGGGCATCGTCTTCGCCGCCGCCGGAGGGGGAGGGGGCCTCCAACGGAGCCGTCGGCGCCATCGTCGTCGTCCTCTAGCCTCCTGAGGACGAAGGGGGGGTGAGACCACCTGAGCCCTAGCGGGCGCGCGCACGGACAGAGCCGCAGACGCGGCTCTTCTTCCTCCTCCTGTCTTCTCCGTCTAACAGGGGCCCAAATGGGAGCAAGAAGGTGGATGGAGGTACTCCGGGGATCGCCGGAGGCGGGGGTGGACGGAGGGGTGGTGATCGACGCCGTCGGAGACGTCGAAACGGACGGAGACGGAGGTGAACGGTGTCGATAGGGCTCCGAATTGAACCAGTGAAGGGGGAATGGGGAATGAATGGCTCGGTGGCCGCTGGACGGAGGAGAAGGAGAAGGCACCCACGCCGGAGGGTCGCGAAGAGACCGGTCTGCACCGGAGGTGGAGCTGGACGACCTCCATCGTGGAGGGGGTGAAGAGGAAGGGGCAGCGCCCCAGCACAAGGGGCAGCCCCTAGGGTTCCAAAAATTGAACAATAACTCTCTCTATTCCAAACAATGAGCTCACTCTTAAATAGAGGAACTAAGTTTACAAAGAGACCTTAAAGACGACTAATTACATACATGGACGAAAAATAAAAGACATGGACTCAAAGGACTTCAAATAATTACAAATATGCCCAAATGGACATAAATACAAATAGACCCCAAAATAGACCGGACCGGATCCCCATCACCCTGCTTATATATAAAAGAAGGGAGATAGAGTCTGGAAAGCAGAGAAAAGGAGAGAGAGGGGATCTTTGCTGTAGCCATCTTCCTTCTCCTCTACTGCCGTCAGCATCATCATCTTCTTCTGCCATCACCATTACCTTCCTATGCATCTCCCACTGTCGGTGTCCTTGCCTTCGTCCACTGCAGCTATCATTGTCTACCCTTGAAACTGATTCCGTCGGTTTTCTTTACTTCCCCTGTTTTCGTCATCGCCAAGGCTACCTACCCTTCTATAGCCATCGACAACTCCCTTTGCCTTGTTTACTATCGTAGTCGACGTCATCCACATCTTGTCTTTGCTGTCAACGGCCCCGATTCCCTTTCCCGATAAGGCCATCGAGACCGGTTGCTTTGCCTGCCATCGATGATGGGCTCGTCTCCTCTGATTGCCCTGAAACCATTGGAGATCGACACTCTCCTTAGAGGCACTACTTTCCACCATTGCCTCATCTGCCGACACTGAGGTCATCATCGCTACTTACGACAGTGTCCTCTTCCCTTGCCGTCGTCATCCAAGCTAGCAGTGTATCGTGGAGGTTCTCATGAAGCTGTTTGCCACCATCTAAGTCAGAAGGATACCACAAAGGCATCCACAGCATCGTTCATTGTCGACGGAGCAAGGGTAACCCCACAAGTCTACTAGGGACTCCTATTGTCATCATCATTACGGACATCTCCTATTGTCGTAGCTGTTTATGTCATCTCCTTCCACAGAGGGTGTTGAAGCCTCCTCTTTACAACACTGCACAGGGAAGTAGGTGACTGGCATGTCCCCCTCTCTCTTGTTCAAGCTCAAGTGGGGTCCGCTAAATTGAAGTTGTTAAAGAAACAAAGAGAAAAGGGGACCTCTAGGCAGCATGTTGACAGATAACAAGGATCACTAGGTTCAGCCCGTCAACAGGCCCAATGGGTCAATAATTGTTCAAGACGGGCTGGTGGCCATAAAAAAGTTGAAATAAGCAATCAAAGTCTCAACCATGGTATGCCGGGTCGCGACCCGGGTCGCGACCCGGCCCCAACCCGGTCGGGTTTAGGCCCGACCGGCTCGGTCGCGACCCGGTCGGGGCGACTCCCCCGGCCGGGTCGCGGAGTCGTGGCCGGGTCGCGCGAGTCGCGCGCGACCGGCCGACCGGGTCGCGCGCGACCCGGCCGGGTCGCGCGACCCGGTCTGGCAACGGTCATATGACCGTTGCCAACGGTCTGGGGGGGGCGCAGCCCCCCCCCTTCAGCCCCTTGGGGGCTATTTTAAGCCCCCAAGGGGCTCTCCTTACTCCCCCCCCCCCCCCCCCCCCCTCCCCATTTGCTCTCATTGCTCTCATTGCTCAAATTTGTTGTCTCATTTACTTATTTATTTTATTTATTTTTTTTATTTTATATTTATTCCTTTTATTAGTGGGTTAAGTAGTTTATTCTTTTTAATACTTATTTGCTTACTTGCATAGTTAGTTAGCTAGAAGATTAGTTAGATATTTAGTTTAGTAGTTACTTAACACATCATTAGTTGGAACGTATTGTTAATTACTTACTTAATTATATGATTAGTTAGTCATTTATTTTACATAATTAAAAGTTTACTTAGATTAAGTAGTGACTAATTAACGTCATTAGTTTTTTAAATAGTTAATTACTTACTTAAGTAATTATTTAGTTAAAAAATGTCTTCTCCAAGCCAAACAACCCAAAACTACGGCGCGACTCCGGAGTGATCCGGCTTTGGTTGCATTGCAATTTGATCTCCATGGCGGAGAGAAAAGTGCAATGTAAATATTGCGACAAAGTAATATTCGGCGGTATTTATCGTTTAAAATTTCATCTCACATGAAGGGAAATGTTCTTCCTTCGCACACGGACTCCGTCGGAGGTCAGAGCTCAATTTCGTAGGCACCATCAAGCGAAGGAGCAATCGAAGGGATCTAGCAAAAGACATAAAGAGACCGTGCGAGAAGAAATCCAACAACCGGGGAGTCGATCCGTACACATTTACGGTACCTGACAAGAGAGGCCGGATATTTTTGGAGACGAAGAGTACGAAGGTATGGGAGGTGTTACTCATAAACGTTGTTCATTATGCTATTTTAAAGGATAATTAAGTAGCCTTGATACTTAAAATGTTTTTTAAAAAGATGAACTCTCACGAGGGATGGAAGCAAGTCGAAGATCATTCGCCGAGGAAGACTTCTATAGACATACCGGCCGAATGATGGGTCAAGGGTCCGGTGCCGGAGTGGTCGAGGTAGCGAAGAGGATCCAACAACCAACCGCAAGATCGGTGTTCATGATCTCACCCAAGACGACGACCCGGCAAGAGGGTCCCGTGGATCCCGTAATCACGTACCACGACAACGTCAAACAACAATCACGACGGCGATGAAGAACCTCAAATTATGTAAGGATAGGATTGGCCGGGCAACGTCAAGGTGGTTCTTTCACCACGCATTTCCGCAAATGCCGCGAAGGGACCATACTACGAGAACATGATCGACACGATCGCAGACGTCGGGAGGGGAGTGCCTGGTCCAAACCCAAAGGAGATATACAATGTATATCTTCCTATGGAGGTGCAAGAAACAAAGAAGTACGTGCAATCATTTGAACGCATCTGGGAGGAACGAGGTTGCACGTTAATGACCGACGGATGGACCGGTAATTAAAGTTTCGTTTACTCATTCATATTAGATGTATTAACATTCTTTTTTGGTATAACTTATTTATCATCTTATACTTAATGTATTACTAGGAAGACAATGATCAATTTCCTAGTGTACAACAAGCCGGCACGGTCTTTTGGAAGTCGGTCGACGCATCGGGATGTAAAGAATGCGAGTATCTTTACCAATTGATAGATGGAGTGATAGAAGAAATAGGAGAGAGCCGGGTAGTTCAAGTAATCACAGACAATGCGGCCGCATGGCGGCCGGTCGTATGCTTATGGTCAAAAGACCAAAGTTGTATTGGACACCCCCGTTCCGCCCACTCTTTAGACTTGATGTTGGAGGATATATGCAAGGACCCTCAAATAGACAGGGTAGTTAACCTAGCCCAGTTTATTTCTTCATTTATTTATAACCACAACTTTGTCCTTGCACTTATGAGAGAACACACCAAGGGGCGAGAGTTGTTACGGCTCCTGCAACCCGGTTCGCCTCCCATTATATTTCCTTAGAAAGTTTATTGAGTCAAAGGGAGAGCTCTAACTCAAATGGTCATTTCACCGGGTCAGGGTAGTTGGATGGCTAGATGTAACCCATCGGATAAGAGAAAGGGAGAAAAGTAGAAGAGACAATAGAGAGTGGAGATTTTTGGAAAGTTGTGAAGAAGACGTTAGACATCGTCCAACCCATAGTGAAGGTACTAAGGATAGTTGACGGAGATAGAAAAGCGTATACATGGGGTACTTATTCGATGCGGTTGAGAGAGTGAAGGAAGAAATGTCCAAGACCGTGTCGGACTTCGCCAAGTGGTGGGATATTATAGATCGTCGCTGGGAGCGTACATTACATCAACCCATACATGCAGCAGGTATATTTTCTTAAACATTTACTAATCTTTTTAGTAATCACTTGTTGTGTATAACTTGTTTACTAATACCCAGACCGTGTTTCGTAGGTTACTTTTTCAACCCAAGATACTGCTATAGTGCACATTTCAAGGCGACGAACGAGCTATTAGATGACGTGAAGAGCGTCATCCGACGGTTGCTTGGTGACGACGACCGGGCTATCATCGCTTGCAACAAGATGTATGATTGCTGCATGCGGAGTTATCACTTTGGAACGAGCAATGAGTTGAACGAGTCGTGATGATACTAAGTCCGGGTACGTAGAAAAATGTTTTTCATCACTTACTTAATTAAAGCTTACTTAGATAATAATGCATGACATTCAATTTAGCTGATTGGTGGATGGACCATGGTAAAGTACCAGGGTACGAGGACTTGGCGGACGTAGCCATCAGGGTCCTAAGTCAAACCACATCGGCTTCGGCCGCGAGCGAAATTGGTCTACATTCACCGATTCACACAAAGCAAGAGAAATAGGTTGACATCAAGGAGGCTTGAAGACCTCGTGTATTGTCATTACAACATGAGGTTAAAGTTGAGGAATTTGGATAGAATGAAGCGAACCGAGATGGAACAAAAGAGTTGGATAGCATAGGCGGTCGGGACGTTCGGTGGACGAGCCGCCAATTGAAGAGGAGGATATCGATTTGGATCAAATATTCTACGAGAAGAACTCCTTAGAAGCTTGGGTAAACGACCGAGAAGGGTTGGGAGAACCGGAGTTCAACCCCCAAGACCGACAATGGGCCGAAGGAGTGCTCGACGATGTCCCTTTAGCCGAAGAATTCCACATCCCTCCCTCACTAGCAAACCGCCAGAGGACCCGGAGAAGGAACTAGTCAAGGCACGCAAAGTAGACAAAAAGGTAAACAAGTTATGACCGATCCTTTTGATATTGCGCGTATGCCGATACGGTCGAAGACGATCGAGAAGATACGCCGGAGCCGAACATCCGAGTGCATCGTACGTCCCGAGGATTCGTCGTCAAAGAGTAGCAACGATGACGGTGCTCGATACGGGGGCACGGCCACATTACAAGTCCAAGGGACCCCACCTCCTCCCATATCTCCTACCACGTCGCTCCGTTTTGCCGGCGAGGAGCAATATACTCATGCGACCCAAGATACCGATCATGGTAGAAGGCCGCCACAAGGTAGAGGAGGTCATCGTAGCCATGGAGTTGAGTGCATACCACGATGCCCCCGACTATGTGTACGATTCATCCCAAGGCTCTTGGTTCCCCACATACGATCAAGAGTACTCGTGGAATGAATTATGTGGAGTCATCGGATACTTCGATCCAATCGACCTATAGTTATGGTGACTCGTTTGGATCCTGGTCTTAGGATAGTTTCCCGAGGGACAGACGAATACGATCGCTACGTCATGTGTACATGTATCAAGCTTTGTACTCAACCCAAATGACATGGGAGAGTACATCAACTACCTACAAAGTGTACAACACATCATGTTGGAATAAAATTGATGCATTATTCATTTAAATCATGTCATTTAATTTATCCAATTTTCCTGTATTTTTTCACATTTTTTTTTCGCATTTTTCTTATTTTTTCGAATTTTTCAAAAAAAAAATCTTTAAAAAATAGGGTCGCGACCCGGGTCGCGACCCAGTCGCGACCGGGTCGGCCTGGGGGTCCCGCGACCCGGTCGCGACCCCAGACCCGGTCCTCCTTGGTCTCAACAAGGAACTAAATAAAAATTTACTAATTTAATTAAGCAAACTAAGATAAGCTTGGGGCTGATCTTGTGCATGCCCTTTGGTCTTGGCTTAACGTAAAAGAACAGCATATGGACAAGCTTGGGGCTGGCCTTGTGCATGCCCCTTGTCCTTAAGACAGACATACAAAGGTTGGATAAAGATTCCATTGTCATGCCATACCTCAACAGGGAGTAATATATCCATTAAGCCATGGGAAGACTCTGTGTTTAACGTGTTGATATGTCAAAGTCAAACCATGAGTTAAATATTATGACATCTATACAAGGCTATTAAAGAATTATATCTCTCACTAGTAATGATGTAACTTTTACACTATTTCATATGTAGGTCAACATCTTTTTTATTAAATTTTCATTTACTTGTCATCATCTACAACTCTTTATAGAAAAAAGATGTATATTTAAGATAAGTAAATGTAAATGACTTGGATGCATGAAGCTTCTCAAGTTTCACCTTTGCATTATGTGCAACACACTTTGCACTTTCTCTTCCACCTACCATCATCATGATAGTGTAAGAATTCTATGTTTTATATGAGCTTTTATTATTTTGACCACCTTCTTTGACTTTTAATTATCTCTTCTATTTCTATCTAATGATTTTACTTCTTTCTATTGGTCTCACTAACAAGAAGTATTTAAGATGTATTGTTGTTTTAACGTGCCTTTAATTAGATTATCACTATGGGCCATGATGGATCCTATATCTATCTATCAATGTTGTCTCTACAATTTATTTTATCTTGTAGAGGCTAACATAAGACAAACAATGCATCTTGTCTATAAGATAAGATCTTATCTTTTGTCACATCATTAGATAGTCTAGGAGACACTTACTTCTCAAGTAGGATAGTTAATTAGTCAACTATGAGAACAATTCTTTTCTTGGCATTTAGTATGCTTTATTAATGGTGGTTTATCATCGTATTCTGCAACTAAGATATAGTTTTATTAATATAACATTACAGACATTCATTAAAATTAAGATATGGTCTTTCATCATAGGTTATGTTTGGCAAATTTGCATAATCCTCATTATGCAAAGATGGGATATAATGATGAAATCCTAGTGGAGACTAAGACCCTCTTGTGGTAGCACAACAAATCAATTCATATTTAATAGGTAGACAACTATTGTCAATTGTAACTCTTGCAACTCTGTCATTCAACCTCTAGAGCTATGATCTTGTGGTAACACAACAAGACATATACTCTAGTTAAGTCAAACTCACTTGTTACAGTATGAGAATGGATTCTTCACACAGCCCTTTTGGTAGCACAACAAAGCCATGCAAATGGTCCACCCTAAGGTTTAGAAATTTCCTTAGTCATGATCACCAATCTCTTGCTAAATGGGCCTTGCGGTAGCACAACAAACCCATCCGATATAAGATTGGTTTATCAAGACGATAACAACGGAAGGTTGCACGAGTCATTCTTAATGTCTCACACTTATCGACCTAATTAAAACAAGGAGAGATTTTATTTTAGTCTCATCAATTATATGTGCTAAGTATATATAATACCTTTAGAATATCATATATTTTAAGGTATAATCTGTAGCACACATCCACATATTAAATACATATGAAAATAGATGACCATGGACTTAACCCTAAGTATACACCTAAGGCACCACTATAGGTGCAAATCTTTGCTTTAGAAGCTTGAGTTGGCATTCTCTCACTTCAAAAGGGTGCTTCTTCAAGTAGCCTCACTCTCCAACCTTCTATGAATTAGTTTCTAACTATTACAAATGGTTTAAGGGTACGTATACCCACAAATGTACATAACTTTATAAGAAACCTTAGTTTTAACCAAGGAAAGTACATTTACAGAGGGAGGTAGAATTTATAATCAGATTGTATAGAGAAAAAGAGAGGAGGCACATGCAACCATTATTTAATAACATAACCAACACAATTAACAGACAATCATAAGTCAAGCACAATTAAGTTCATGATCAACTCCATGCACACACTAATATTAATCACATGAACATAGAGCGCATACGTTATAATTATATGGGATATATCATATATATCAACATAAAATTATATACTGTAATTTTGAAATTCTCAATTTCATGCATGTCGAATTTTCATAAAATAAATAGCACGAAAATAACATGAAAAGAACATATAATCAATTTATATGAAATAAACAAAAATATCTAGACTATTTAGAGCATTTATAAATTTCCAATATTGTGCAAAATCATTAATTAATGTCATAATTTATATTTTGTAAAATTTCAGTTCATATAATTAATTAAGATAATAATTAATTAAGTTGAACTTTTAAAATAATTTTAAAATTTAACTATGAGTGAATCTATGTAAATAATGCTTAATATTATCTAACAGACTATTTAACATTTTAAAACCTATTAAATAAAATTTTATGGGATTTTTTTCAGATTGTTTTTTGATTTTAAATAATTTAAAATCATTAAAAACATAATAGTCACATTACGTCGTGTGCGATGGCGCAATGAGCTGCTTCAGCGTGCACCACCGATGAACCCGCCGTGCGTCGGGTCGCTGGCGCATCTGCACCACCGCCGCATGCGCCGCTCGTGCACTGTGCCCCTCCTCCGATGGCATCGTTCAAGATTAGCTCCCACTTAAATCGGACTTATCTCATTATCTTGAGCTCAGAAAAATCAATAAAATATGTGTTAAAATCCTCATTGAATGAGGATTCTGAAATAGTCAGCCTTATCACTAGTAAAAATAGCAATACACTGGAAAATGAGGAAGAAAAGGTGACGGTCGACCAGACCACGTAGTAGAAATCACCATTTTGCAACGAGGATAACTCCTTTTCTAAAGACCAAAAGTTTCCTAAAAATAAAATATGGAATATTCATCAAATGATGTTTCCAAATATGTGTATGTTTTCTTAGAGAAAAATTCTCTACTAACGAGAAATTAGGGAGAAATAGGGTTGCATCACTAGACCTAGTAGAACCTTAGTTCAGTGGAAAAATCTTAAATTCTTTTCCTTTGCCACCGTTCAAAGTAGGATATCATAGAAAAAGGTTTGGTAATCTTATTACCCATATTTTAAAGCTTTCTCAAGTTTCAATTTCTTCCATGGATAGAGATTTCACAAAATCTCCAAATTCGGGTGATAGTTCAGGCATGATAAAAACACCAAATTTTTGAGCTTCTCCTAGAATCTACAGAGCTTAAAAATTCAAATGGTTTATGACATTGAAAATCTCTATATCACAAGATTCTACAGGTGCCAATCAATCTTTTATCTGAATCACATATAGATTATGATGGCCTCGACAAAACAAACATTAACACAGATTTAGGAACACAAATTACATGAAATAACAACGGTTTGACGTCATTTTTGAACAAGACTTGAACCTAACTCTAATACCACTATAAGAAATCATCCCAAAAAATTTGGAGCAGCGAAAGTGATGATTCATATTGGTTCATTTAGAACCTGTCTTAATCATAACCAAGTGACGAAAACCGAAAATAGATCAAAATGGGTTCGAATATACTTGATAGGGATTCTTTTAATCCCATGAAGAGAAAAAACATGAGTTTCTAAAGGTTAAAAAAAGTTCAAGTGTCCAGTTTTTAGCAGTATCCACATGAACTTCATCCACAGTGGGTTCTCCCTTCGTACCGACCTCAAGAACTATTTTCGAATGGAGCTCCATCGCTAAAGGACACCTTCTAGAGAGAGGAGGAGGTATGAAGTAGGCTGAGGATGTCGTTTTCACTCTTGGTTGATAGGGTTTGGCTAAAACTATTAGTATTAATAGAGAATTTTAGAATTTTTATAAAAGCACAAAATCTTTATAAATTACACCCTTGCACATGTACTTATGGATAAGTCATTATGTGTGTGACCCACTAGACCTAATAGCCTATTTTTTAAGACTAAATTAAAATAGAATAATTCTATTTGATTTAATTAAATATGTTATCTAATAATAGATGAATCAATCTATCAATCATGAAGGGTACAAGCCACATCCCATTATCCTAAGTGGCTATGGGGATAATCTTATCTCCATTGAGCCTTTCCAACATCATTTATCACATAGATATAAATTCTCGTCCATCCAATGTCCTAGTGGGAAAGGAGTATGGCATCAACTATCAACTCCTTAGTATACCAAGTCTATAAGAGCATATACTCGAAATCGGATCAATTGGAAAACTCCTTTTTCTAATTATCTTTTCTACCCTGGCCAGAGATTTATAGTACTATTCCATAGAATATTCACTCTCGCTTACCGAGAGTGGATGATCTCTTGTTGTCCGCTTAATTGTCTCTCTCAAGTTTTCCTTATATCCGATCTATCACTATATTGGACCATCTAAATGGTGATCCATAAGTCAATGATCAAAGTACAAGTTCCACCCAACAAGGGACCTTTGGTGACTCAAGTCAAATGTCTACCTATACAACCGTGATGATAGAAAATCCTAATTAACAGTTAGGTAAGATACCATTCAGGATTTCTAATTCATTTAGCTCAGTGAACAAATTTGACTAAGGAGCAACTGCATGTGTATCTCAGTGTCTCCACACTAATGTCCAATGAGATTGGTCATTCTTATCATATGAGAAAACATCACATACACTAGTCTATCCGGTTCCTTGATTTCCCATCTCAAGGATCCTATGATTAGAAATATTTATCACATACCTCTAGATGAGAAATCTCATTATCATGATTTTATCATAATTTAAACCTCATTGCATATGATCAATGACTTCATTATGATATTTGTATCGAATAAGATTTAGTAATAAAGATTTGCCTAGTTAATTGAATGAGATGTTTCTAGAAATGTCGAATCATATCATATATGATTGGCTTGTAGGGTATACATTTCTATCAATATGTTCACACGATGGTGGTTGAAGATTATAAAATGCTTATCACATTGATTCGTACGCAAAAACAAATTAGCGATGGCTGTAAAGACATTGCCCGACTATTACAAAAAGGTTCATCACAAATGATGATCATCAAACAGATTCTTATAACCTGTTAGCACCTTTGGTATTCCTTTTTCACATTGTTAGTCATCAAACAAATTTTTATATTGATTCATACTCTAATGATATGCTATCTGTAAAAATCAACAATATCCTAAGTAATATTATTTTCGACTATGAACTAGTCAAACCAAATGTGTTTACTTATTACAAAGTGGACATGATAAATTTTATTTGGTACCCTATTCAGATATAATTACATATTCAAGAAAATAATTTATGGTTTCTTGTAACATTGCTCTAATGACAAAAATTCTTTTTCTTTAAAGTATTGTATGTCTGTAGTCTGTTCTCCCATAAGTACCTTAATTTATCTATCAACGGTTGTAAATATACATCAATATCATTTTTGGAAACTCTTGGACCCAGTATTAAATGTCAACATCGTTTACGTTGTTTTCATAGGTATCCATCGTGATAAATTATAAATCACCGTAACGACATGCCACACACTATACTTTGATGACATTTTACATAAGGAGTTAAAGCCATAAATGGCTAAACCAAGTTGAATGTTGTGTTTTTCCAACATGAAATTGGGATATAATTCATCCAACACTTTTCCAAGAAGGAGAATTGATAGAATGACACATTTCACCCGATTAATAAGAACGTGACTTGCTATGTTATGTCATCCACTTAATAGTGTACATTGATATAAACAAATATTACAATTTATCTTTTAATAAAAATAATATAACATTTTTATGTCATATTTTTACTCTTATGTTTAATATCATCTTTATATCTTAAACTCTCATATTGTGACATACAATTTTCTTTGCACTGTTTCAAAAGTTGAATACATTCATTGTTATATGCATCTAATTTTTGATAATTAAATTTTAATTGGTTAACAATTTTTTAAGTTTATACCAAGTATCAAGATCATTTGCATCATTTGACAATATATCTTTAAATATAGATAATGTAATATTTATATGTTTTACAGTTAAACCAGACCATTTATCAACTTTAACTAAATTAATTTTAAAATAAATTTTAACTTAGATATGTCTTTACAATCTTTGTAGAAAGGTGTTTTAACCTCTTTTAATATACGAATTTTTTTTTTCATTTTATCATTAATATTTTTCATCTTGTGATTCATTTAATTTGACATGGTTGGCACCAGAAGAAAAAAGAAAAAAAGAATATCCTATTTATTTAATTGAGATATTCCTTTCATCTCAATTAAATATCTAAAGTCAATTAAAATTCAATTGTTCATTGACTTTTCCTTGATAGATTTTCAATTTCTTGTATTCAGGACAATCTGAACATCTTGGTTGATTGGGCTTACTTTTTCAAAAAATAATATTTATCTTATTTTTATTTCAAAAAAAAATAAAAAAATAAAAATTTTATAAAAATTTAATTCACCTTCTAAAATTCATTTAAAATTCATAGAAAACTAGATATTACAATTTTGTTAAAATTTTATTTTAAAATTTTATTTATTTATTCTAGAAAATTTCAATATTAGATTAAAAAATAATTTTTCGTGTCCAACATTATTTTTTAAAGACCTGGAAATATTTTCTGATATTTTACATTTTTTGATCTCGAAAATACATTTTTCTGTCTTTTTGGGTATTTTTCTATTGGATAATCTAGAACATTAATCGATAAACTTCAGAAATTAAGAATTAATCCAAAAAATATCATATAATATCCAGAAGCTTCTCACATCTGTATCTTTACACTGGACGTTGGTTCCACCACCTAAAAAAAGAGAAAATCATGCTTAAAATAATGGGAAAATAGGACATCATCTCTATTTCTTATCCATCTGATTTTATCTCCCTAAAAAGAAAATTCTTGACCCAAGAGTCATCCAACGATGCTGCCTCTTCTTCCCTATTCCTATAAAAGGAGTAGAAGAGAAGGAAATCTCCAACGTACGTACATGGCATGCTCCAGCCACGTTCAAGCCAAGGAGGAGAGAGAAAGGAAGGCAATGAAGAGGGAGGAAGCTTCTCAGCCCTCAGGATTGCAGCGCCCCAGCCTTGGCCGTCCAAGGAGAAGAAGAAAAGGAGAAGGGAGGGCTTCCACCAGCCCTACTCAGCTACTGTGCCAGAAGTAAAAAAGCAAAAGAAGAAAGGGAAAAAGAAGGAAAAGGGTAAGGGGAAGGATTTCATTGGCTATTCTTCTTCTCCTACTCTCCTTCAAATCCTTTTCAAAATTTCTCCAATAGCCTAGTTAAAACACCCCTTTTTCAGGTCTGTTCGACCCATATTTTTGGCTCACTTGTTTGGCCCTTTAGAAGCTCCAATGTGACCCCATGTTCGATCCCTTTTTAAGCCTAGTTCGATCACAATCCAACACATATTTGACCACTTAAATCAGGTCCTGTCTGGCCCTCAGTTCCCTTGCACAGACCCCCCCTGTTGAGTCATCTAAAAATGGACACAAATAGGCCCCTGTTCAACCCCTAGACTGTCCCTTGAGATAGCATGTTAAAGCCCTCTTGCTATCCCCCTTAGAGGCACCTAAACAGCACCAGAAGCAGCCCCTGTGTGCCCCCTAATCAGGCTCCCTTAAACAGCCTGCAATAGCTCTCTTTGTGCGCCCATTTCTGTCCACCTACACAGGCTATAAATAGCCCTATAAAGTATAAACAGCCTCTTCCCTTGTGTGTCCTTAAACCTCCCCTAATCAGATTGAAACAACACCTAATCAGACCTTCAAAAGCACTTCCAAACAGCCCTTCTGCTGGTCACCTGAACAGGTTTTAAAAAACACCTCTGATCAGGCCCCTAAACAGCAGCCAAGCAACCCCTTGTTTGATCATCCAAACAGGCCCTCAATCAGCCCCTGTTTAATCCCTTTTGTCACGACCTGGGAAAACACAATACGACCACAACTACGCAGCGGAAAACAATATCGTGACAGTGGGAGAAATCCATCACTCGGATTTCATAACCCAACAAGTATGAATCAACTCCAAACATTAAGTCCACACCCAAAATCACAAGATTTCAACATAACTTTAATAATTAATAACCAAACACTAATCTAAGTTCATTCATCAATTCTATCTCAAAAGAAAAAGAAACAACTAGATATAGTTCAACTACTTATCAACCAACAAGTTCTACTCAAGCAACCTATCAAAAGAAAAAGATCTTTATGCCTCAACTCCAGGGGATGTTGGTTACTCCACGGGCTCCTCTTGAGCCTCCAAGCCAAGCTCTCGATCTTCAATACCTGCTGAAAAATTTATCCCACAACGGGGTGAGTCCGGGGACTCTGTAGGATTTACACTCGTTTCCCGCCAATCGGATACTAATATATAAACATGCAATAATAGATAACATATCTAAATTGAGATGTAAATACAAATATATAGAATGTCTTCTATATTAAACTCACAACCCATATCCAAACCATGAATTAATTTTAAGGAAACAATTATGCCAATGCTATACACATCCAGACCAAACACACAAGACCATACAAGCTAGACAAATATCATTTAAATGACCTCAAGACTTAACTTAACAGGACCGAACTAACATAGGACAGATCTGATTTTTCTAACTTAAACATGGATTAACACCTATACATGACATACAATTAACACAAATTCATATTACTTTCAATCACATAGTCAAATAGCAAAGAATTGGCCATCTTGCTTCACATTACATGTACAAAATATATTTACCAGCTCTAATATATATAGAAGTAACATATACTAAGCTAGCCCAAAGTTCACCTAGGCAGTGGTGACACTAAGGGAAAAACAGCGGTAATTCGGGATCTGTGGGAGGGCCAGATTCAACTAAGTTACCCGCTGCCCACGGGCAATTGACTAAAATAGGCTGGTGAGGCCTTCATAACATGCCGTAACAAGAATTAATAACAAGTTTCAATAATGACACACATGATGCACACAAGACATAAACATGACTTTTTAGCAAAACAACTTATTTTACCACAAACTAGACAAGACTTGTACTAACCAACCTGACTGACATATCTAAATGAAACCTATACCAAACTTGACCATACAAACATAACCACACCATGCATGACATAATACATAATCTGAAACTAAACTAACCAAAATTTGCATGACTTACATACATAAAATGACAAGCCGAACTAGACATACTTAATTACATATGCAAGACAATTAACCTAAATCAAACTTGACATAAATTAAACAAATTAAATTCTGAGGTAATCAACCACAATCTGACCTAAACAGGTTCTGAAAGGTATGATTTGATGATCCATGATTTTTCCACATTTACACATAATTATATTTCAATTCTAGGTCCAAACTAGCATATATTCACATACATAACTAACATAAGATCAAAACTTATAAAAAATGTTTCTACCCATCCAGAATCAAGATAAACATGTTCCATAATATACAAAATAACAATTTCAAGTTCCTGGTTTCAATGATTTTTAAGAAGAATCACTAATCTTAAGTCCAAAGGTTAAACTAGTCAAATCAAGGTCCATAAGTTAAATCATGCATATTTTCTAATCAAAATGGGATCAAATAAATAGACGAGCTTGAGAAACTTACCTGGAACCTTCTGTGAATTTTCCTGATTTTTCTGGATTTTTTGCTATTTTTCTGGCCTTAACTTTGATTTCCGGATTTAATAAATCCAATACTCCAAAAAGGCTGAACCGGCGTTGAACCGGGCGGTTCAACCGACGGCTCAAAGCGTCGAGCCGGACGCTGAACCGGGCGGCTCGGGGGGGGGGGGGCTGAGCCGGACTCGCGCGTGGGCGACGTTCGCGGTGGTGGCACTCGCCGGTGACGGCGACCGGACTGTAGGGGCTCGGCGGCGATGGCGAAGGCAACCGGGGGGGGGGGAGAAATGAACGGCAATGAGGAGGGCAGAGGCTGGCATTGGCGGCGGCGATGACGAGGGAGACTCGCGGTTGTTCCGGTCGGAACAGGGGAGGTCCGGCGAGGCGATCGACGGCGATGGAGGGCTCACGATGGTGATGGACAACAGTGTAGAGGAGGAGGAAGGAGGGACGGGAAGTTGGTGGCGGCAGGGGGAGCGCGATCGCGCACGCAGACGAGGGCACTCGGAGGAGGGAGACGTGGTGGGGCTTCCGGCGATGGTGAGCGCAATGACGGCGATCGGTGCGGATGACGGCGAGCGAAGAGGGAGAGGGAGAACTCGCCGTGAGCGCAACCGGGGGGGAGGGGACCTCGCGGGGGGGATATATACATATTAGAAAGGGGAGCTTCTGTAACCGGTGAGGGAGAGGAGAGTCCGAGCGGGAGAGGGGGGGAATCCGGTAGCGGCGGCGGGGGGGGGGAGTTCGGGTGAGAGGGGGAGACTGGAGAAGAAGAATACTTTTTTTAACCAGATATTACACCCTTCACCTCTTAAAATAAATTTTGACCTCGAAATTTGAAATTTCTTACCAAAAAGTTCTGGGTGAGACCGCTTCATATCGTCTTCGATCTCCCAAGTAGACTCTTCATACGTGTGATGCTTCCATAACACCTTGACCATGGGAATTGCCTTCTTCCTTAGCTGCTTTACCATGTGATCTATGATCTGGATAGGCCTCTCTTCAAAACTCAAATTAGGCTGCACTTCCACCTCAGAGAAATCTATGACATGAGTAGGATCTGAAACATATTTCCTAAGCAAGGATACATGAAAAACCGGGTGTACTTTGGACATAGCTGGTGGTAAAGACAATCTGTAAGCAACTTCTCCAATCTTCTTCTCTATCTGAAATAGCCCAATGTATCTCGTATTCAGCTTACCACGACGACCAAATCTGATGACTCCTTTAGTGGGAGAGACCTTTAGGAACACATGATCTCCTTCTTCAAACTGAATATCACGCCGCTTCAAATCTGCATCGCTTTTCTGACAGCTCTGAGCTATAAGTAACTTTTGCCTAATAACCTGGATCTTCTCATTACTGTCCTGCACCCAATCTGGCCCAATAAGACTTCTCTCTCCAACCTCTTCCCAGCAAAGAGGTGACCTACAAGGCCTGCCATACAAAGCTTCAAATGGTGCCATTCCAATGCTAGAATGATAACTATTATTATAAGCAAACTCAATCAAGGGTAATTGTAGATCCCAACTTTCCTGCCATTCAAGTGCTCCAGCTCTCAACATATCCTCTAATGTTTGGATCGTTCTCTCTGATTGACCATCTGTCTGAGGGTGATATGCTGAACTAAACTTGAGTTGAGAACCCAAAGCTTCTTGCAGTCCCTTCCAAACTCTTCCAGTAAATCGAGGATCTCTGTCTGAAACTATGGTAACTGGAACACCATGATACTTAACCACACCATCAAAATACAACATGACCAAGCTATCAGTAGGTTGAGCTTCTTTAATCGGCATAAAATGAGCTGATTTAGTAAGCCGATCAACCACAACCCAAATGGCATCAAACTGCTTCTTAGTTCTAGGTAACCCTGTGACAAAATCCATAGAAATGTGCTCCCACTTCCATGATGGAATCTCTAATGGTTGCAAGGGTCCTCCTGGTTTCTAGTGCTCTACCTTCACCTGTTGGCAAACAAGACATTTAGATACATAATCTGCCACATCCTTTTTCATGCCTTCCCACCAATATTGTCTCTTCAAGTCATGATACATCTTGGTTGCCCCTGGATGAATGGAATATTGAGATTTATGAGCTTCTGCAAGAATCTCTTGTCTCAAGTTAGAATCTGTAATTACACACAACATGCCTTGGTAGCGAATGGTTCCATCTTCAAACTTAGATATTTCAGCCCTTTTTACTAAGCCTTGAAGTTCTGAGTTCCCTTCTTGAGCCAATTTGACTTTATCCACCAAGGATGAACTGATAGACATCTGAGCCATGAAAGAAGTTAAATGATTCACAGAAATCTTAGGTGAATAATAGGTAATAAGCTCCATGCCTTTCCATTCTTGACATAATTGCAAGGCCATTACTTTCTTTCTACTAAGTGCATCTGCCACCACATTTGCTTTACCTGGGTGATAGTTCAGACTAAAATCATAGTCCTTTAAGAATTCCACTCATCTTCTCTGCCTCAAGTTGAGATCTTTCTGTGAAAAAATATACTTTAAATTCTTATGATCGGTATACACCACAAAAGACTCACCATATAAATAATGCCTCCAAACCTTCAATGCATGAACCACAGCTGCCATCTCCAAATCATGAATTGAGTAGTTCTTTTCATGAGGTTTCAACTGCTTGGAAGCATAGGCCACAACCTTATCATGTTGCATCAACACACAACCCAAACCTACTCTGGATGCATCAATATAAACAACAAAACCTCCTGTGCCATCTGGCAAAACTAGCACAGGTGCAGTTGTTAACTTTTCTTTCAATTTCTGAAAACTTTCTTCACACTGTTTTGTCCATTTAAATCCTCCCTTCTTGGTTAAAGTTGTTAATGTAGTTGATATAGAAGCAAACCCTTCAATAAAACGACGATAATACCCTGCCAAACCAAGAAAACTTCTAACCTCAGTGGGATTTGTAGGTTGCTCCCAATTCTGGACTGCTTCAACCTTAGCAGGATCCACCTGTACACCTGCTGCAGATATAACATGGCCCAAGAAATTTACACTCTCAAGCCAAAAATCACACTTACTAAATTTGGCATATAGTGAATGATCTCTTAGGGTTTGCAACACGATCCTTAGATGTTGGCAATATTCTTCCACGCTAGAAGAGTAAATCAGAATATCATCAATGAATGCTACCACAAAATGATCTAAATAATCCCTGAAAATCTGATTCATCAAGCTCATGAAGGCTGCAGGAGCATTAGTGAGACCAAAAGGCATCACTAAGAACTCATAATGACCATATCGAGTACGAAAAGTTGTCTTGGATATATCTTCATCCTTGATCCTCAGTTGGTGATACCTAGATCTCAAGTCAATCTTGGAAAACACCTTGGCATTTTGCAATTGGTCAAACAAATCATCAATGCGTGGCAGTGGGTACTTATTCTTTATTGTAATCTGATTCAACTTTCGGTAATCAATACAAAGCCTCAAAGATCCATCCTTCTTTCTGACAAAAAGGGCAGGTGCACCCCAAGGTGACACACTAGGGCGAATAAACCCCTTGTCCAGAAGTTCTTCTAGCTGCTATTTAAGTTCTCTCAATTCCGCAGGTGCCATTCTATATGGAGAAATTGAAATAGGAGCTGCTCTAGGAACAAGATCTTTAGCAAAATCAATGTCCCTGACTGGTGGTAACCCAGGCAAATCCTCAGGGAACACATCTGGACACTCACATACAATATCCACCTCATCCACTGATTTCTTAACATCTGCCTCATCATCTATGGATACACATGCAAGATAAACATCACATTGATTTCCCATCATCCTTGCGGTCTTCATGGCAGAAATTAACATTTTGGATTTCTTATAAGAAGGGCATCTATAGGAGAAGATATCTCTACCAGGGATCTGAAAAATAACCTTCTTCCTATGACAATCAAGTATATCATGATGGTGCTCTAGCCAGTCCATCCCCAAAATAATATCAAAGTCCTCCATGTCTAGCACATACAATCTGGCTCCTAGAAAGTTCCCATTGATCTCAATCTCACAATGGGGTAAGAAGACATTTCCATAGCCTGCCCTGATGGAACACTAACTCCCACAGGCTCACACTCTTCCACAGTATAATCACAGTTCTTAAACAAGAATGCAGAAAAATGAAATGATATGAAAGAATCGGTAGCTCCTGAATCAAACAATATACGAGCATAAAATCCAGCGACTCGAAGAGTACCTTCTACTGTACGAGAGTCCTGAGAGAGATCCCTATGCTCCATAGCAAAAACCCTAGCCTGGGCATTGCGAGACTGCGGTTGTGGAGCCCTGAAAGAAGAGGCCTGCCTCTGAGCTGGTGCCTGCCTCACCTGAGTTGCTGCACTACGAGTCGGAGCACTGGTGTAAGTCTGAGAGGGTTGCGAAGACATGGCTGGAGTAGCCTCACGCCTCTACCTGGAAAGAGGGCACTCAGCAACACGATGCCCAAACTGCCCATAGCCATAGCATGCTCCAGACCTGCGACGACAATCACTACTAGCATGATTCTTCTCACAGAAATCGCATCCCCTCTACTTAGGTGGGGGACCCGAGTTGGCAACTTCTGGCATTTTCCTCTTCCTGTCGAGAGACTGCTAAGGCTGGTCCCTGGATGGTGCCCTGCTGCTCTGACCTGGTGCTTTGAAGGGTCCAAGGTCCTTTTCTACCCTGCAAGCTGCCTCAAAAGCTGCTCCCATCATGGGCCAGACTATAGCAACTAATCTGCCACGAATGCCACCTCTAAGCCCATCAACAAACTTCCTAGCTCTTTCTGCTTCATCCTCACAGATATGTGGTGCATAAGCTTCTAATTCAATAAACTTGCTCTCATACTCTATCACTAACATGGTACCTTGCTCATGCTGTAAGAATTCCTGCATCTTGACATGATGAACATGTAGGGGAATGTACTTCTCCCTGAAGAGCATGACAAATTCCTCCCAAGTAATTTCCTCCTCTAGGACGTTAATGAAGTGAGTGTGTAGAACAGATTCCCACCAAGCTCCAGCTGTCAAATGGAGCACGTGGGTAGCAAGTCTAACTTTGTCCTCTAGAGGACATTGCATCACCTTAAAGATCTTCTCAATCTCCCTGATCTAGTTCTCTGCCAGAGCTGGATCTCTATCCCCTAAAAAGGATGGTGGACTAAGACGCCTAAAATACTCCACAATTCCACCAGGCGGATGGTCTGCCCTGACATTTGCCTGCTGCATCAAACCTTGGGCTATAGCAGCATTCAAGCCCTGCTAAGCCTGCACCTGAGCCTGCACAGTCTGGAACAAACCCTGTATAGCTTCTAGTAGATTCCCGGTACCAGGCGCTTGCCCCACATTCTGGGCTGGTACTTGATTCCCAACATCTTGAGGATTTCCCACACGCACTGGGACATCCTGTAGATTTCCATTATCCCTTCTACGAGGGTTACCACGAGATGCCATCCTATTCACAGAAATTAAAAGACTTAAGTAATATATCCTTCACAACCAAACATGAATCATAACTCCTAATCTAAAACATAGACTCCCAATATAAACCTAATCATGCTTGTCTCTTCAACCAACAATTATCAACCCGAGCATAGACCTTCTGACCGGGTTGTGCTCTGATACCAACTCCTGTCACGACCCTGTAGACACGCCAAATTGGCCTGATTCAAAGCCCCAGACTCCTATTCTATAGGCGATATCCATTATTTGACCGTTATCTGATCCAGATTACCTCGTGGAGATGAGCTTAGGACGCTGGTGGAGCCTCTCATGAGTTGGGAATGGACCAGTGATTCCCGGAACAATGCTGTAACCTTCAAGCGAGAGCCACACGTGAATTGTGAAAACACGGAGCTTGCTCGATGACTGACCTTGAATAGTCCTTAATTGAAGGTCTCGGGAGTCCCGCATGTGTTCCGTAATATTTAGGGTTTCCGAGAAGTCATTTCGGTAGTTGTCGATCAATGACGGCCTTCGTTATGACCTTTTCGATCTGTACTGACACAGCTATCTTGGACCACATGTTAGGCCCTTTCAGTCATCACAGGGTCTTTTCGAGTCATCCGGGTCGATCCTAGCCGTATATTTCATCAACCGAGGCCATACGGCCATTTCGGTCGATTTTAGGGTTTTACGACTTTTCCGAGTTTCAGTTCACGTTTACTGGGTTATTCTCAGATTTTTCGATGATTTAGGGTTTTCCGACCGTACCGGACTTGTTCGGTCATCATTTTAAGTCATCCCGAGCTGACTCGAGATTCCTCGACCGGAACCGTGCCCTTTCGGATCTCCGCCGCGATTTTTGGCTTTTCGCGAAAGGGTAAACCAGTAAAAAGCCCCGTGCAAACGTCTCGGGAGTAATGCCTACTAGTTTACCAACTTGAGGAGGTGCGGTTTAAGGCCCTCTTTCCAACACAACAAACGGGAGCCGAATTGGACATCTCGTTTGCATGTTACGGCTCGCGGAACACGCGCGCAGGAGAGAGAGTCTACCGCGCCCCTGCTCCCCTTGAAAGGGGAGGGCGCACCCTACGCGCCCTCTACCCGAGGGCGCGCCCTGCACGCCCTCAAACTGGGGGCACACCCTGCGCGCCCCCGCTTCCTTTGAAATGTGGGGGCGCGGTCGATTTTTGAAAATCGGAAATTACCCTGATTTTCGATTATTTGTACTACGCCCCCGAACGTGGGGGCGCGTTACGTTTGTCAAGTCGATTTTTTAGCAATTTTCAGAACTTTCCGTCGATTTTTAGCAGTGAGACGCGTAACGCGCCCCTGCTTCCTTTGAAACAGGGGGGCATGCAAACCACACCCCCGAGTTGAGGGCACGCCCTGCGCACCCCTGGTTTGAGGGCGTGCCCTGCACGCCCTCGCCTCCTTTGAAAGATGGGGGCGCGATAGGTCCAGTTTCCTTTTTTTGCACCAGTTTTTCTCCTCTATAAATTGAGAGCCATTCTCAACGACCCAAGGTTAATCCCCCATGCCTAGCTCATCTTTAGGTCATCCAAGCTCTCTCCCAAGGCCGTCTCGACGTCCAAAGCCGATCCGACGTCGAGAGATCGATCCTGAGGCGAAGGAGAAGCCCGATCCGTGCGTTCTGCATCAACCAACTTCATCGACTTCTGTAAAAAATCCGGGACTCCTGCTGCAAAAGTCTTCAACATAGGAGTTGTTCCTCTCTTCGTCCTCTTTTATCTACAACTGACGGCACTCAATTCCGACTTGCCATTCGTTCGTGGCGATTGCTGCACTGAGAGCGCATATCTAGGTTTTGTTTTCTATATCCGCCCACTTTCAAAATTTTTAAAGACTTCTACAGGAGGATTTCGGAGAAATAATCATCAGAATATCTCTTTCTCTCCAAGTTCTTCATCCATAGAAACAAACGGCACTCGATTCTGACATCGGTGTCATCCGTAATATTTTCTGCACCAAAGTCGCGCCAGAAGGGTGCAAAGCTACCCGAACCGGCCTTCTTCAACCAACTTGGCTTTAACTTAAGCCACACACTTCATAAGTCCTTCTTAACTTATTTCATTCAGTTTATTTACTATCTTAGAACATATTTTACTTCATTTGCATCATTTTTACATAATTAAAAAAATACAAAAAAGGGTTAGGGCTCGCCCCAATCCGGTGAGTTCTATTCCAATTGCTTCTTTCTTCCATCTCATCTCCTATAGTTTCTACACTTCCCATAGTTCTAATCAGTTTCTTTCACCTGGTTTATTGTTCTAGTTGCACAGGTTGATCAAGCTAGTATCGGTTGGACTCTTCTTCATGGCCGGCCGAAGAAGAAGAAGGTTGAACCCATATCCCAATCCCCCACGCTAAGGTACACACGGTCAATTCATCTCTTATTTTTATTCCATAAAGCGGAGCCCGCTGCTCCTGGCGACCACCCTTTTATTCATGTTCTAATTTCATCTCCTCCTCACTCTCCTCCCTCATGACCCGAACCATCTCCGGTGCTCGAGCGACGCCATGAGATGAAAGTTCGGGGTTCAATGTGAGTGTGGGATCGAGGTGAGGAGTCTTTACCGCTTTCCAAGTGTCTTCCGAATTCACTCCCCTTTCCCCTATTCCATCTTTCACCTTCTCTTGAGGTGCTGATCTGGAACTCATTTATGGAGTCGACAGACCCGGGAAAAAACAAACAACCACAACTATGCAGCGAAAAACAACGTCGTGGCAGTGGGAGTCACTCGGATTTTATAACCCAACAAGTATGAATCAACTCCAAACATTAAGTCCACACCCAAAATCACAAGATCTCAACATAACTTTAACAATTAATAACCAAACACTAATCTAAGTTCATTCACCAATTCTATCTCAAAAGAAAAAGAAACAACTAGATATAGTTCAACTACATATCAACCAACAAGTTCTAATCAAGCAACCTATCAAAAGAAAAAGATCTTTATGTCTTAACTCTAGGGGATGTTGGTTCCTACACGGGCTCCTCCTGAGCCTCCAAGCCAAGCTCTCGATCTTCAATACCTGCTGAAAAATTTATCCCACAACGGGGTGAGTCCGGGGACACCGTAGGATTTACACCCGTTTCCCGCCAATCGGATACTAATATATAAACATGCAATGATAGATAACATATCTAAATTGAGATGTAAATACAAATATATAGAATGTCTTCTATATTAAGCTCACAACCCATATCCAAACCATGAATTAATTTTAAGGAAACAATTATGCCAATGCTATACACTTCTAGACCAAACACACAAGACCATACAAGCTAGACAAATATCATTTAAATGACCTCAAGACTTAACTTAACAAGACCGAACTAACAACATAGGACAGATCTGATTTTTCTAACTTAAACATGGATTAACACGTATACATGACATGCAATTAACACAAATTCATATTACTTTCAATCACATAGTCAAATAGCAAGGAATTGGCCATCTTGCTTCACATCACATGTACAAAATGCATTCACCAGCTCTAATATATATAGAAGTAACATATACTAAGCTAGCCCAAAGTGCACCTAGGCAGTGGTGACACTAAGGGAAAAACCGCGGTAATCCGGGATCTGTGGGAGGGCCGGATTCAACTAAGTTACTCGCTGCCCACGGGCAATTGACTAAAATAGGCTGGTGAGGCCTTCATAGCATACCGTAACAAGAATTAATAACAAGTTTCAATAATGACACACATGATGCACACAAGACATAAACATGACTTTTTAGCAAAACAACTTATTTTACCACAAATTTGACAAGACTTGTACAAACCAACCTGACTGACATATCTAAATCAAACCTATACCAAACTTAACCATATGAACATAACCACACCATGCATGACATAATACATAATCTGAAACTAAACTAACCAAAATTTGCATGACTTACATACATAAAATGACAAGCCGAACTAGACATACTTAATTACATATGCAAGACAATTAACCTAAATCAAGCTTGGCATAAACTAAACAAATTAAATTCTGAGGTAATCAACCACAATCTAACCTAAACAGGTTCTGAAAGGTATGATTTGATTATCCATTATTTTTCCACATTTACACATAATTATATTTCAATTCTAGGTCCAAACTAGCATATATTCACATACATAACTAACATAAGATCAAAACTTATAAAAAATGTTTCTACCCATCCAGAATCAAGCTAAACATGTTCCATAATATACAAAATAGAAATTTCAAGTTCCTGGTTTCAATGATTTTTAAGAAGAATCACTAATCTTAAGTCCAAAGGTTAAACTAGTCAAATCAAGGTCCATAAGTTAAATCATGCATATTTTCTAATCAAAATGGGATCAAATAAATAGACGAGCTTGATAAACCTACCTAGAATCTTCTACGAATTTTCTTGAATTTTATGGATTTTTTTGCTATTTTTTCTGGCATTAACTTTGATTTCCGGATTTAATAAATCCAATACTCCAAAAAGGCTGAACTGGCGTTGAACCGGGCAGTTCAACCGATGGCTCAAAGCGTCGAGCCGGACTCTGGACCGGGCGGCTCGGGGGGGGGGGCTGAGCCGGACTCGCACGACAGCGACGTTCTTGGCGGCGGTGGCACTCGGCGGCGACGGCGACCGGGCTGCAGGGGCTCGGCGGTGATGGCGAAGGCGACCGGGGGGGGAGAACTGAATGGCAACGAGGAGGGCAGAGGCTGGCACCGGCGGCGGCAATGGCGAGGAAGACTCGCGGTGGTTCCGGATGGAACAGGGGAGGTTCGGCGAGGCTATTGACGGCGATGGAGGGCTCACGATGGCGATGGACAATAGAGTAGAGGAGGAGGAAGGAGGGACGGGAAGTTGGTGGCGGCAGGGGGAGTGCGATCGCGCGTGCAGACGAGGGTACTCGAAGGAGGGAGACGTGGTAGGGCTTCCGGCGATGGCGAGCGCGACGACGGCGATCGGCGCGGACGACGGCGAACGAAGAGGGAGAGGGAGAACTCGCCATGAGCGCAACCGGGGGGAGGAGACTGGGGGGGAGAATATATACATATCGGGAGGGGGAGCTTCCGTAACCGATGAGGGAGAGGAGAGTCCGGGTGAGAGGGGGAGACTGGAGAAGAAGAATTTTTTTTTAACCAGATATTACACCTTTGCTGGTCTCATGAACAGCCCCTTCGGCTTCTCCTTTGGGTCATCCAATTAGCTCATATTTGTTCACCTGTGCAAAAGCCAAATAGAGCATGTCAGCTCTTGTTTGACCCATCAGAATAGCACCCAAACAAGTCTTTATGTTCCCCTTTGTTGGCCCCTTAGCATAGCACCTGATTGGCCACAAATCTACCCTTTGTGTAGTCCTTTGATAGCTATTTTAAACAACACCAAAAACAACATCATTTCAACTCTTTCTGAGGTTCACACAGACTATTGCTGCAACAAGGAAGAGAAATGATACAAAAAAGAGCTAAGTTCAGCAGGTTGCAAGTAGGCCTTGCTGGTCCAAGGACTTGAAGACCAGCCCACTGTGCCAATGAGACATGAATTGGCCTATTGGACATTGGACAAAATGACTATGTTTGGAGAGTTAGTCCACAACTAGACGTTGCCCTGGACACTTCAAACTTGAACTTAAAAAATGACTAAGTCTGAGGAGTTAACCATAACTGGATGTTGTCTTAGGCTTCACACTTAAAGTTGACTAAGTTTGGAGAGTTAGCTCATAATTGGGTGCTACCTTAGACTTTAGTCTTAAAAAAGGGTCTAGGGTGTTAGTTCACCATTGGGCGCTGCCTCAGGCTTAGAAAAAAAACTAAGTTAAGGAGTTAGTCTACAACAGGATTGTCCATTAGGCAACTATCCGAACACGCTTCTAGTATTCTAACCCGGACATAAATATGGGACATGTTTCTTATGCGGACAAACCCTTCCTACTATGTAAAAAATCAAAAAGACTTAACTATATAGGATGGGTAAATTTTTACATTGATCGGAAAACAAGACAGTATGTTGCTAAAATTTTCCTGATCTCGTGAGAGTTTACACCTTAGGAAGGAATCTCTACCTTGACAGGTTGAAGACATGTACACTTAGACCTTTCTTGACATGGCATAGGAACTGTCGACATTGTTGAACTTGGCATATGATATGCCTATGCACTTTGTACTCAGATAGGGAACAAATTACGCTAAAACTCATCTTCACCTACGTGAACCCATCGCGTAGGTGAGAATTTGGTAGGTATATGTATCATTTACCGACATAGTATACCTACTAATTAGTTGCTCGTAGGTAAATGTATCAACACCTACGGATTACCTACGCAAGACATCCTGTAGGTAAACATTATAAGTGATCAATGAATCTAATCCATCCATTTGAAATATGCGGACGGCTGAGATCGATCCGAGCATTTTACCTAATACCTACTCCCGCTCGATTGACCATCTCCTCGCACAGCCCCCGACGTTCGCTTCCGCTGTCCATCGTTGGCGATTACCCGCTCTCCACTCGGCGCTTCCAGGCAGTCCATCGACGGCGATTTCCTGCTCTCCACTCGGCGCTTCCAGGCAGTCCATCGACGGCGTTTCCAGGCGGTGTATCGACGGCGATTCCCTCTCTCCATCCTCTGCGATTCCCGCTCTCCATCCTCGGCGCTTCCAGGCAGTCCATCTTCGGCCCTTCCCGCTCTCCATCCTCGGCGATTCTACTTGTAAGTGTTTCGCACCTTTCCTTTATTTCGAAACGATTTTGGGTTCCATATATCTTAGCTCGTTCAATACGTACAGTACGATTTGGGGCTTTAAAAGATGTTATTCGAACTATGTTCTGCCCATCGTTTCCCTATGATGGGAGTGTTACAATGGGGGCATTCGTTTTAGGGTTCAAGTAGTTTATTGTCGAAACTACTTGAACATTTGTATTCAGTCGAAACTACTTGAACATTTGTATTCAGTCGAAACTACTGAACATCTTTATTGTTGAAACTACTTGAACATTTGTCGAAACTATTAATGAACACTTAGTTAACAGTCGAAATTCATTAGTATTATCATGAAATTAAAGTATGATAAAGTAGAACATTTGCTTAAATGTTTTAAAGTAAACATTTCTGAATGAGTTGAATTTAACTATGATACGTACGTCTTTACTTTTATGTGCTAATATCTGGAGTTAATTGATTGGATTACCCTCTTGTCACTTCGAAAATGAGGTAACACTTATGCCATAAATTTTTGACTATATTTTGTCAATCATTCATCCTCTTGTTAGAATTTTATATTTTCATTAATGATTTTGTTTGTAGTTGCATTTTTTTCCATATATCTGACTATACATCTTTTTATTTGCAATCGGACACATGTTCACTATATCTTTAGCAATAATATGTTATAATTTTTTTGTATCCCACTTATTACATATATAACATATAAAGTTACCAAATGTCCCCTTGTGTTCCAACTAACGACATAATCTACCTTGCAGCCCTTTATTTTTATATGCTTACTCAATTTTTAAGGCAACTGACACATTCCTCGTTTGATTGACCAACTTGTTAATGACATTAGATTTTCACTTTAACTTTTAAGGATTACTTGTTGTCTATTTGAAGATTCAACTAGTCATTTCCATCATTCCTTCTAAAGTTTAAGAATATTAATGGATGCGATGCTATCCATGTTTCAAAATTGTAGGATGCATTTTTAATTCTTATCCATGTTTTTATCTATAGTCATATGGATTGGAGCTGGATGGATTTGCCAAGAAATGTGGGCGGCTACTACGATGGTGTTGAGAACTTTTTAAAGTTTGCATATAAAAGTATACCATCGAGTCATAAGATAAGATGTCCATGTGTGAAATGTGCATGCTTGAAAAAATGTGAAATGCATATTATTAGAGAACACCTCTACATAGAAGGTGTTATAAAGGACAAACAGTTTTGTAAGTTCTATGGTGAAGAGTCAAGTCAGGGAAGATTTGAAGAAAGTGTAGATGAATCAAACATGTATGAAATGTTAGCCGATGTCTTTCCGACATGTGATGATGAAGTATATGATAACGATTCGAAATTCTTTTTGGACTTGTTAAAAGAAGTCAACCAACCTGTTTATCCTGGATGCAAGAATTTTAGCAAACTTTTTTTCATCATTAGATTGCTAAACCTTAAATGCATGGGTGAAATGAGCAATAAAATATTTGATGTTTTATTGAAGTTATTGAATGAGTTGCTCCCAGATGGGTCATCATTACCACGATCATTTTATGAGATGAAGAAGCTACTTGATAAGTTAGGATATGGCTATAGAAAGATTGATGCATGTCCGAACAACTGTATGTTGTATCAAAAATAATATGAGAAGTGTAATTGTTGTCCCAAATGTGGTGAATCCCGGTGGAAGTCATTTAAATCGAGTAGCTCGAAAAAAAAGAAAAGAGTACCTCAAAAGGTTCTCCGTCATTTTCCATTAATTTCACGACTAAAGAGACTCTTCACATGTTCAAAAACATCACTCAACATGAGATGGCATCATGACAAACGCGAGGAGGACGGTATGTTAAGACATCCCGCTGATTCGGCTTGCTGGAAAACATTAGATGCCATTGATGATTTTAGGTTAGAATGTCGGAATGTTCGTCTTGGATTAGCCTCTGATGGGTTCAACTCGTATGGGAACATGAACGTCACTCATAGTACATGGCCAGTGTTGGTTGTACCTTATAATCTACCACCTTGGGAATACATGAAAAGTACCAATATATTGTTGTCCCTTCTCATCTCTGGTCCAAAAGGTCCCGGTAACAACATTGATGTTCTATTACAACCGTTGATTGAGGAACTACAAATCCTATGGAATGGTATTGATACCTTCGATGTAGCTAAAGGCGAGATTTTTCGGTTGCGTGCAGCCTTATTATGGACCATTAATGACTTTCCAAAGATATGCTTACATGTCCGGTTGGAGTACTAAAGGTAAATTAGCTTGTCCTAACTGTAACAAAGACACATGTTCTACTTGGTTAGAGTGTAGTACGAAATTTTGTTACACAGGTCATCGTAGATGGCTTGGAAATAATCATAAATTCCGAAAGATGAGAATAGAATTTGATGGTCATGAAGAATGGGGTGACAAGCCATTGATGCTATCGGGAGATCAAATCTTACAACAACTAGAGCATTTTAACTCTCATGTTGCAAAAGAAGACATCAAGAAGAAAGGTAAAAAGAGGAAGAGAAGTAAAAAAGATGATAGAGAGTACCTTGGGTGGAGAAAAATGAGTATTTTCTTCTCTCTACCTTATTGGAAATCATTGTTGCTTCGCCACAATTTAGATGTTATGCACATTGAGAGAAATGTGTGCGAGAGTATCATAGGCACCCTTCTATCCATTGAGGGGAAGAACAAAGATGGCTTGAAGGCTCGTCAAGACTTACAAAAGTTGGGTATAAGAGAATGTCTTCATCCACAAGAACTTGGACCAAGCAAAATAATGTTACCACCAGCTCATTTCACTTGCAGCAGAAAAGAGAAAGATATCATCTTCAAGCTATTTCAATCTGTTAGGGTTCCTGATGGTTATTCTTCAAACATTGCAAAGCGCTTTCTCAACAAAGATAAGAAGTTGTGGGGGTTGAAGAGTCATGACTACCATGTGATCATGCAACAATTACTTCCAATTGCCGTTAGGGCACTCCCAAATATTAAGCTATCTTCTTCACTAAGCGACATTTCTCACTTCTTCCTCAATATATGTTCAAAAGTTGCTTATGCTGAAGACTTTTACCAACAAAGCCTACATATTGCAAAAGTACTATGTGAACTAGAGATGATATTTCCTCACAGTTTCTTTGATATCATGGTACACTTGATCATTCATTTAGCAGAGGAGGCGAGGATTGCTGGGTCGGTTCAATATAGATGGATGTACCCATTTGAGAGGTATCATCAATAGTAGAAGGTTTTTAATTGCCATTTAAAATGAAAGTAGTAATCATTGTTTCATATCATTTCAAGTATTTGGCTAAACTAAAGTCTTATGCGACAAACAAGACTTATCCTGAGGGTTCAATTGCAGAAGGTTATATTGTTACAGAGACAATCACTTTTGTCTCTCGATATCTAAATGATGATGTAGAGACATGATTCAATAAGCCACGTCGACAAGCAGAATATAGACCAAAAGAAGTGGAGGAAGGATGGAAAATTTTCATGGAGACATGTCGCCCACTTGGAGCAGCTACAACATATCGATTACAAATTAATGAGTTGGAAGAAATTCATAAATATATCCTATTCAACTGCACCGCTATGAACAATTTGATTAAGTCAGTGTACTTTTATAACAAAAATTATGTTATTTGTACATCTCCATCAAGCATCCAAAATAATATTATTTGTTTGTTGATTTCAATGCAGAGTCCACATTGATGAGGTTAGAGAAACTTGTCCTGAGCTGCTTAAGACTGATGTGGAACAGATTCATACACGTACCTTTGTAGAATGGCTTAAATTTAAGGTAACTAGCATTAGCTCCGTTGGATTTAAGGTTAAATTTATTATGTTATGATTGTAAATTATCATTAAGGTTAAATTATAATTTTAATTTCATTAGGTGCACAAGGAACAAGAGATGACCACAGGAGACATGTCATCTTATCTTCGTTGTATTAAAGATTTGCCAATGGACGTCGTTAAGAAATATGAATCATGTATAGCCAACAGTTTTAGGTTTCACACTAAAAGTCTTGAAGAACGTCGAGTGACCCAAAACTCGGGTGTTATGTTGAGTGCTGAAGATAATGTGATTTACTACGGTGTTCTTCATGAAATTCTCGAAGTTGATTACTATGGACACATGAAGGTAATATTGTTTAAGTGTGATTGGGTAGATGTGCATAGAGGTGTCAAACATGATGGACCTCTTACCCTTGTAAATCTTTTATGTAAGTTAAGAACAAGTGAATGTTATATTCTAGCATCACAGGCAGAGCAAGTTTGGTATGTGGAGGATCTTAGGAACCTTGGTTGGTGTGTTGTTCGCAAGACAACTCCCCAAGATTTTTACAACTTATCAATACATAGTTCTGAAGACAAGGCCGATTTTATGGACATACAACCAACACAAGCAGAGCAAAGGCAAAGTTACCAAGATGATAATGATATTCAGAACATAACTGGTCATAGATCCGATATAGATGGGTTTGAAGTTTAATGAAACACAGCCTGCCAGAATTTTGATATTATGCATGCATGCTTATGTCGATCGAATTTTAATATAGACTGTTATGTATGCATGTTTATGTATGAATGTCATTGTTACAGATTTATGATAAAGACAGTGTTGTTCCATTTAGAATCATGTTTATATGTTTATTTTGTTTTCACTACCGATGGTGCATACATTTTGTTTTGTTTCCAAATTTTCTTTGTCTTGGTGAGATTTTAAAAGATGTTGATTCAGGAGAGGTTTGTAGCTACACTTTTTCCGATTACTATTGATGATAAAATTACTGAAAGTGTCAATTTCAGGGTGAAGAAGATTATGGAATCACTGTCATACAAATCTGATGGTGTCAAGTCCAAGGAGAAGGGGCTGTGGGGGCCTGATACATCATCCAATCCACTCCCACCGAAGAAAATCAAACATATTTCAGACATCTATGACATCTCATTCACAGAAAAGAACAAGTTGGACTCGGAACTTTTCCAGATGTACATAGAGTATGTTTTCTTCTACCTTGATGTTTTGTTTTGCCATTTTCTATACAGAACAGATTTTTTACAGAATGTATGAAAGCAGAAAGCATAACTTTATGATAAATCCATTGCATAACATGGTTATACATAACAGATTTTTATCCCCTCATGAAACTATTGAAAGTTTTGTCCCCTCATATACAGAACCACACCGGTGGGAGCAACTATATATACAAATTTGAGTGAAAATTTGATTCCGATGGGAGTAGTATGGAATCCTCTCCTAAAGGGTTTAAAAGGGTTGACAAACGTAAGGAGGGACATGTTCAGAGATTTCCTTTTCCGAACCTACACACCATGACAACACCACATGATATATCAACATGTATACAAATGCAATCACTTATATCATATTAATGGATCTCACATGCATGATTTAAAAGTTATATATATAGTTCCCTCCACCCTCTAATAGACTGGATCACAAATGCATGCGCATATACAAGAAAACCCTTGCTATAGCATGTAAACCCCCACAAATCTCATATTTTTTTCTTGTTTTTGTTACCAAAAGATAACTAGATCATGTCAAATTAATCATATCAATCTTATGATATGTAATGGGCCGGGTCGCCCATTATGATCTTGGTGTCCATCCTCCATCTTGGTCTGTCTCTATTTAGATTCTTAGAACCTGCTCTGTTTTAGGAATTCTGGGATCATTTCTAGATTATTCTTGAGTCATCGGGCTGAAAAAAAAAAGATTCATTTTTTTAACATTTAGGTGAAGTATGCATACTATTTTTATATTCGACTATTTCATGTTGCTTGTATAACATTGTATGCATAACAGATTCGACTATTTCATGTATGATAAATCCATTGCATAACATGGTTATACATAACAGATTTTTGTCCCCTCATAAAACTATTGAATGTTTTGATACTCAGAATCTTATGCCCTTTTTGTGTATTTTGATGCAGAGGCCCTTATTAGCACATGTTTCAAGGTGATGTATGCATACAATTTAGATTCGACTTTTCATGTTGCTTGCAACATGTAGTTTTTGATTTAGACTTTAATATTCTTTAAGATTGCTAGGAGACCGTCAGCTTCTCTTTGATTTTGATTGATGCATGTTACTTTTTGATTGTCTGGACAGATTTTGTGCAATTTGGCTGGTCTCACAACATTTGACCCTTCAGACATAATATTTTATTTGTATCTTTGTTTTTTTAACGTTTCTACATAATAGCTAACTCTAACTTGTTTGAATTGTGCAGCCATATGTGGGGCCAACTTCAAATTAGCCAAAATATAAGTGCTGCAATTATAGATTGTTTATTGTTTTCTATGTATATTAACGGTAGTCGTAGGATTGTAGAGTACATTCAGAAGGAAGAGATTTTCTCCAAGTCTTATATCCTTGTTCCAATAGTAGATGGGTAAGTGGAAAATAAATTTTGTTCTGATGCAGAATATGAATGTTATTTGTCACCTCTCTAACCAAAGATGTTGTAGTGGTCATTGGAGACTGTTGATTTTGTGCAACTTGGCTGCCTCTTTTGAGTCCGAATTTGGACCATCTATGATTGTTCTAGACTCACTTCTAATGACCGAGCCACAGAGGCAGGAACCTCTCATTAGGAGGTAAAATAATCACCAACACAAATTGCACCCTATGCTTTTTCTTCTTTTGTGTACCCTAATCCAGGATCTTAATTTATGATTGTTATCTTCTCAGGTTGGTCAAGGATATATACAATGCAGATGGGAAGATGGTTAGTAAGAAGACCTTAAAATCCATTCCATTCTTCATTCCCAAGGTATTAAAAAACTAGACCTTCACAAGATTACGTGAGAAATATGTGGTGTTTACATTGCCTTCTTCTAGGTGCCACAACAAAGAGATGACGTTGAATGTGGATTTTTCACACTATACTTTGCATATCTTTTCCTTAAGAGTGCTCCACCGACCTTTTCTCGACTATCATCTCCGGCTTTTGTAAATCTCGTATCTCAACCTTTTCTTATTTTTGTCCCAATCTGTTAGCCTTACTTCATAATTGCTTTTATTTGCTCAATAATGTAGATGTCGGAAGATTGGTTTAGCATGAAGGAAATTGATGGTTTCATTATGAAAGTAATAACATATGCTAAACAGGGAGACTTGTGGGTATCTTCAGCTTCATCATCCACAAACTGTGGGGAGGAAAATGAAGTTACTCCCAAAGGAGAAGACACTGAAATTGAAAGTCCTGTAATTGTAAAAAAGAAAACGAGAGGCCGCACATATTGTCGAGATGTGCATGTGCTAGAGGATGGGAAACTCATTTCTGTTGAGTGGAATGAGTTAGGACAACCGGTTGAGAAGGGTGGAAGGTCACTTAGGACCTTTTTGGGTACAATTGCCAGGAATGCTGACAAATGCCCAATCAACATTGGATCTTGGGATAAGATGTCACAAGAAAATGTTGATGACATCTGGGGATTTATTAAGGTAAATTTTTTAAAGTAGATCTTATTGGTTTGTATCAACGTTAAGTGTCTTTTACCATCATTTAGTTGTCAATCTTATGTAGATAAAATATGAAGTTGATGAGGGAGATGTATTCCAGAAAATGTTTATAATGAAAGACCTTGGGCATAAATGGAGATATCACAAGTACTGCCTAAGGAAAAAAAATTTGAACAAAAAGATCCACCTGCTGGTCTGTATATTTCTAGTGAGATGTGGGAGTCCGCGAAGGCATCTTGGTCATCTCCTGATTTCCAAGTAAGATTCAATTCTGTTTAGTATAAAAGTAGTCTTTTCCTTGGTTAGTTGGGTCGATATGAGTATTAAAGGTATAGACAGGTTAATACATTTTTTTCCTTTTGATAGAAGAAAAGCGAAGTGAATCAAAAGAACAAAAGTCTGCATAAAATTTATCATTGTGCTGGAACTCAGTCTTTTGCAGATGTAAGGAAACTAGAGGTAAAGTCTATCCTGAATTAACATACGCTTGTTGGTCATTTCTGTTAACTTTATCCTGATTTAGCATAAGATTTATCATTGGTCATTTCCTGTTAACTTTTCAGGTCGCTAAAACTGGAAAGGATGTGGATAGGGCAGACATATTCATCATCACGCACACAAAGAAAGATGGAAAGGCCGTAAACGATGATTGTGCCCTTGCAATTGTAAGTACTTATCAATTTTTATATCATTACAAGATTTAATGTCATGTTACTAATACCTTAGGCAATGTAGGAAAGACTCAAGGCTATAAAATCAGTTGCACCATCGACCAGCATGCATTCCATGGTAGCTAAATCGGATGTTTTCTCAAAAGTCATGGGAAAGGACAAGAATGGAAGAGTCAGGGGAAGTGGCACAGGTCCATCCCCCACTTACATTTGGGGAGAGAAGGGTGAATCTTCCAATGTTCTAAGGAAAGAGTTATATGAACGTGTCCAACTTCTAGAATCGAAAGTTGCTAAACTGGAGAAAAGGCCCCAAGAAGAGGTATACAATTTTGATTATATACAAATTTTTTTTGAAGTTTCATAAGTGAGACAGGGTTTGCACCCATCCTAATTGATTCTGGAATTTCCTTGTAGTCTGGAATCCGATCATCAGCTGCAAGCAAGATGTCACCATCGGATGCAAAAAATGTAAGTTAATAACTCCATCCACCTATCATCAATGTTTTAAAATGAAGGATAAAGTCTATCCTGAAAGTAGTAGGTTAGTATTGTACTGGACTGATGCTGACCTGCAATTCTGCAAACGATAACATGACTTGACAATAAGGTCACCAAACAACAGTTAAACTAGAATTCATGGATCCCCTTTTGTTCTAGTGCTCTGAGCATCCATCCAGATTCCTTCGTCTGCTTGAAAACCACCTTGAGTAATATGTCCAAGAAAGCATTTTTCTTCCCTGCACCCTAATCTCTCCAACTTCACCCTTACCATGTCTTTTGAGTTGAATCATCTGGCCATCTCAAGCCAACCAACTCGGAAAACCTATCAAAAAAAGATATTAGAAGAAATTGACTTCTGGTCCAAATAAAACAAGCAAAGCAATGTTTAATCTTTTGATTGGATATTTTTAATACCCCGTCCACCGGTTTGAATTCTGTTAAGGTCCATTCCACCATGGCCTATTAAACTCTCCATTGTATCCTTTAGGTGTTACTAAAAATTCCCTTTCTCAGCACCGTTAAATTAATGGAGAAGTTAAGTTCTGATTAATGTTTTGTTGTTAGTGTATTTTTTCTTGTAATTCTTTTTGAAGAGGTTTTATATTATTTTTTTATTAAAATACATCTAATGTTGTTCACCTGTAGCCATACGAAGCACCTCAAAGTTCATTAAATTTTGAATACCTCTTCCAACTATTTCATTATGTTCATTATGCCTTAAATAATCGCTTTTAATTATTTCAAAAGTATTTCAAAATAGAACATATGTTTTTTATACTTATGCAAAAAGTGTAAGTTAAAGGATGTCTGTTTGTTCGTTTTCTCCCAATTAAATTCCTGTGGTCATTCAGTATGTTAATCTGTACATTTTTGGGTGTACAATATCAATAGGTAGGGAGAAAGGGTGAAGCTCATGGATTTAGAGGGTCAGTGTGTTGCTGAAGGTTTTTTTATCAGTGACAACCCTTCAAAAATGGTGATGGACAGATGTCTTGGGGAAGTTTTTTATGAGGTCTCAGTTCTCATTGTCACAAACCCGAATGCCCCTTTGTTTGTGAAGGACAATCATAGGAAGAAGATGCAGGATGCCATTGGAAGTCATATAATCTGGTGGAGAGATTACGTAAGTCATTATTACAATTGAAGATACATCATACAAATTTTCATGTTGCTCACTTCTTTTATTTTTATTTTTATGGCCATTGCAGGTTATCTTCAACCAAGATTGATTACATTAGCATCCACGAAGGTTACCTTCAACCAATATTGCTTACTGGTGCATCCACGAAGGACATTTGAAATATGTATTTCTGATGTATGTTGGTTGTGTTGGAAAACTGAAAACACTTGTCTCTTCTCACTTCGGTGTATCATACATGTGTAACTGTGTTACTCTAACAGTGTCTTAGACTTCTTTATTTTTAACTTAGAAGCTCAATGTAATATGTAATTTTGATGTATGCTAGTTGGTGCTTGTTTTTTTCAGTAATGGACAAATTTTATTCATGTAAGTCCCAATTCTGTGTGTTTTTTTGGATTGGTTATATACCATTTTAAATTCGCATCCTTAGTAATAGTCTCTACTTTTATCACATTTTACACATGAGAAGGAATCAAATAAGAGGCAGGTTTAAATGGAATTGTAGACCATATAATTTTACATATCCATGCCTCTTCTGGGCTACCGCTGGGTCAGGTTGTTCTGGGTCTTTTTGTAGCTTATGTGCTACAATTCCTGGATCCACAACTTAGGTGAAGATCCATGCCTCTTCTGGGCTACTACTGGGTCAGATATTCTGGACTAGTGGCCATCTTTCCCATCCTCTTCTGGGCTACTGCTGGGTCAGAATTCATGGATCCCCCTTTTGTTCTAGTGCTCTGAGCATCCATCCAGATTCCTTCCAAATTTTCCCATCCATGTGGTCAATTTGGTATAAGATTGACTTGGAGATAAACTCACAAACTCATGTTCAGAGAGGTTTTTTTCTTTTATTTTATGTGTGTCTAGCTATTTCTTTTAATTTTCAAAATCTCTCTTCTCGTTTTAATCGCACGGAAGTTAACACAAATATGATACATTTGGTTGAGCTTTTAAATTATCGTAGATTTCTAAAAGAAATCCCTCCTTATAAATTAAGCCACCGAACACAAATTTCAACTTATCTCTTGGGGGCAATTTGGTATAAGATTGATTTGGATATAAACTTGGCTAATTTATATATCCTCAAAATTTAGGAAATAAATTTATTTATCTCTAAGATTTAGCAGATAAATCAAATTTATTCCATAAATAATCTGGTGCCAAACGGCCCTTGACAAATGGTGCTAATTAAAGCAAGTTCCAATCTAGTATAATATATAAGTTTGGTGGCAAGTAAAAATTTAGATGGGGAATTAAGTTGTTTGGTATTTTACTCTCAAATTTTGCGATCATGTTGACTGTAAACATCATGCTGACTGGTTCGTATGTGTAAATCTTTTTTTGTTAAACTGAATTTGAAATTTGAGATTTGAATGGAACATTGTGTAATGAAATAGGTTGTATGGAACAATGTGTGTCAAGAGCTGAAATATGAATGGGTGTATGGAATAATGTATAGATGCAATAGGAACAGGTTGTATGAAACATGAAGCATGGAAAACTGTGAAGAGGTCATCCAATGTATGAAACAGGTTGTATGGAACAAGATACATGTATGAAACAATGTGATTCAATGGAAGTATGAATGAATAAGGTTGTATGAAACATGATATATGGAAAAGTGTGAAGAGGTGGACCAATATTGTATGTAACAGGTTGTATGGAACATGGAACATCTTGTATGAATGAAACAATGTGATTGAATGGAACATGGTATGCATTGATGTGTATGAGTGGTTGTATGGATAAGTGTGGCTGTGGAACAATGTGTATACGATTGGTTGAACAACTTGTATGAATACCTACGGTCTCTGGCCGTAGGTAAATGTAAAACGCTGCCACAGATCCAATTATTTTTTATCACTACTATTACCTACGTGAGGAAACGTAGGTATGCATGTTTGTATCAGTTTTCTTGACCTACGCTTGCTAAACAGGTAATCATGTTTTACCAACGGGTATATATACCGCAGGTATACATAGGGACTATACCTATGGGTGTTGTTGAATCGTAGGTATAGTACATGTACTATACCTACGGGACCTACCGTAGGTAAAATATTTACCGACATGTCCTAGCCTGACGCGACTTCCTACGGGGGGTCCCGTAGGTAAATTGAAATACCTACGGGAAAATAAGTTTTACCTACGCTTTTCTCGCATAGGTAAAGAACGAATTTGGCGTAATGAAATACAGTGAACTTCAAGTGTTGACTTAACTGGATGGGAAGGTGATTGAACATAAAACTAACTATGAAATCACTTAATCAAATATGAATACACTTAATCAAAAGCTTGAAAGAATATTTAATCAAATTTGAAGATAGACTAAATCAAATCTTAACATAAGATCTAAGTCTAAAAGCACTTAACCAATTTTGAACAAACTTAATTGAATTTGAACATTTGAACCAAACCTCTTAACTTAAATGAGACTTAACTTCTTAAATAAAACAAGTGAAACATGTTAAAAGCACTATAAAACACGAAGAATTTATCTCACGACAATGTGAGGAATTCATTCCTTAACATTATGAACCTAAACTTAACCAAGTTAAGTTGAAGTACAAAACACTTAAAATATACCGAATACATCTAAATTGGTATTAAAACACCAATTAACATGAAAATAAGCTTAACACATGTCAACCAAACTTAAACAAATCCAATTGTTTAAAACATCTTAAATTTTATTTAAACTTAAACAATTTCATCAACAACTTCAATTGAAACTGATTCAAAATTTAACTAAGCCAAAATCAAGTAATTCAACTTGAACACAAAAGCCAACATTCAACATTCAAACTTAAAAATAAACACTTCAAACCTAAACTCAAACCAACTCCAAAGAAATCAAACTTTCAACATACATAGAAAGCTTAATCAAACTTGTTTGTATCTCATCGTGCCCGAAAGGCTGGCACCTTTTTTGTTCTTTATACGATGTGGATGTGCAAGCTCTTAGCAAAAATATCACTAGCAATTAATCAAGGGTATCCAAGTAGTTGCTCAATGTAAATAAACATCAGATATTCCCACCATCCGATGGAGAGAGGTCAAAAACATTTTTATAAAATTCGAACCTTAGTTCTATACTTTTATCATATTACCCAACTATCTAGTATCTTTATACGCTATCACCTATTTTTTTAGAAAACTCAGACATTGATATTTCAAACATAAAAAATATTTTTTTCAAAACACTTTAAAAAAACATTATCGATCATCATACTTATTAATTGAATTAACTTTGATTTCACCATGACTTATTCACGTTCGATAATTTGACCATATGTCATATACTATTAAATATTCTTTAACCACATCTCTTTTTAAAATGAAGTATTATAACACCTTTTACATGGACATTGAATTAAATTATTATTCTAGCCATATCTAAGATAGGGCCTACATTCATTAAAAAAATAGTCTAAATTTTTTTCTATTTCATGAATTTAATTAGGATTTAATATGTGGGGGATATCTATACGAAACTTGTCTAAGTTGCATAGCTAGATTAATGGTTTTTTTTAAATTATAGTGAAAAATATATACAAAATTAATCAATTGTATAAGAAAATAAAATATACAACTAATTCTAACCAAATCTCCTTCAAATGAAGCAAGTCTAACTGGCCATTTAAGCTAATTCAAACTAGAAACTGAAAAGGATTAGCCTAATCGGCCATGTTTTGTGTTCTATCTCATTTTTTTTTGGGTTTTATGATCGCTTAAGCCAATCCAAATCAGAAATCAGTTTGGTTTGGCTGATCAGCTATGTTTTAGGTTCTCTCTCTTTTTTTTGGGGGGGGAGATTTATGGTCGTTTGGCAATTTAAGTCAATCCAAATTAGAAACTGGTTTGGATTTGCCTAACTAGCCATGTTTTGAGTTCTATCTTATTTTTAAGATTTTATGGCTGTTTAAGCCACTCCGAACCAGAAACCGATATGGATTGACCTAACAATGCTAGTTTGGGTTATAAACCCTTTTTTGGGTTTTATGGCCATTAGGCAAATCCAAACCAAAAAATCAGTTTGGATTGACCTAATTGGTCATGTTTTGGATTGTATCTCTTTTTTGGGATTTTATGAACATTTAAGCCAATCCGAATTAATTCTAACATGCCTCTATCTGGGTTATCTTTGTTTATGGGTTTTATGATTGTTTAACCAAATCCAAGCTAGAAACTAATATAGATTGACCTAATTAACCATGTTTTGGGTTCATTGAAATGTATGGCCATTTGTGCCAATCATACCCGGCATTGATTTGAGTTCTAACTTTTTTTTAGTTTTATGCCTATTAGGCAAATTCAAACAAAAAATAAGTTTGAAATGACCTAACTGACCGTGTTTTGGGTTGTATCTCTTTTTTTTAGAGTTTTACTGGTTTGAATTGGCTTAAATAACCAAGATTTGGACTATAGCTTCTTTTTATGAGCTTTATAGCCATTTAAATAAATATAAATTGAAAACCGGTTTGAATTAGCACAACCGACACCAGTTTGGGTTCCCTTTGTTTAGTTTTTATGGCCATTAGACAAATCTCAATCAAAATTCTATTTTATTTGTAGACAAAAAAACATATTTACAAATTCACATAATGGAACATATCATTCTCACCATTAATTTTTCTTTTAGTTGTGACCTACGTATACAATAACAAAAAGGTGCGGACATGTTTAACTGAATATGGAGCACAACGGAAAGAAAGATCTCACCTCTTTCATTCAAAAGATCTTTATAAAATTATATTTTCATAATAATTGTCAAATATTTTTTAACAAGTTTTGTTACAAAAATCTCTGTTATATATTCAATCAAGCACCCTATAAATCTTAAACCAATGAAATTATCAAAAGATAAATACTCACACAAACAAACCGTAAAGTAAGAAAATTTATAAAGGAGATTCAACAACGACAGATCCGACACTGGAGATCCAACGAAAAATCATAAACTAACTAGTTGGTTTGTAGAAACTTAAATGAGGATATTGTTGTGTGTGCTAGCCTCATAAGGAGGCTCACGTGCCATCTAATGTGCACGTGAGGGGGAGCTTTTTTACAACAATAAGAAAAAAAAAAAAAAAAAACAAGGCAGCATCTCACGAACGGGACACAGCGCGAGGGAGGTCTTCTGACGGCGTACGGCGGCTGTGCGTAGGGCTTCGGCAGGGGGAGAAAAAGAGAGAGGAAGAGAGAGAAAAATAGAGGGAAATAGAGAGGAAGAAGAAGGGAGAAGGGCGGCAGCGTCTCCAGGTTTCCTTGACATCTATTCTTGGTATTTTTCGTCTCTTTACGTCTTGTCTAGGGATTTTCTCCCTAAAGCCGAGACGTACGTTTTTCACCGTTCTTGTGGAAGTTAATACTCTCATATTGTTATTTGAGAGTGGTCAGTGCTGTACTCTTTGATTGCTTAGTGGATCGGACTTGTCCCGTGGTTTTTCCCCGATTTTGGGGTTTTCCACGTAAATCCGGTGTGTCGTCTATTGTGCTATTTCTTTGCTTGCGTGGGTGCCGTTTCGTCTACGGGGATTGTTCACTGGCGGAAAAGATCGGTTAACACCCGATTTTTCCCCAACAAGTGGTATCGAGCTGTGTTCGCCGAGTTCGGCGATTTTAGCGATTCGTCGGATTTGACGGATTCGATCGAGTGAAGCAAAATGGACGTAACGACCGGCGGATGATTTCACTCAATGGAAATAATTGGGTGATGCGAAAGCAAAGATGGAAGATATCCTTTATTGCGGGGATTTGTATTTACCGATTGAAGGATATGAGTCAAGCCGGAGGACACGACAGATGCCGCATGGAAGATGTTAGATCGAAAAGCGATTGGCACAATTCGACAGTGGTTAGATGATAGTGTATTTCATCATGTGTCGAATGAGACAACGGCAAAATCATTGTGGTAGAAATTACATGACCTTTATGAGAGAAAGATTGCAGGGAACAAGGCCTTCTTAATCAGACAGTTGGTGAACCTCAAGCTTAAGGAGGGGTGTTCAGTTGCAACGCATCTGAATGAAGTGCAGAGCATTATAAACCAGTTGTCAGCGATGAAGATGGTGCTAGAAGACGAGTTGCAAGCATTGTTGTTACTCGATTCGTTGCTGACAGTTGGGAGACACTTGTAGTCTCTCTCCGAGTAACTCGCTCCGTATGGTGTGCTTACAATGAAGCATGTGACTAGTAGTCTCTTGAACGAGGAGACTAGAAGAAAGTCGTTGGGTGCATCAGGATCACAGATTTTGGCAACAGAAGACCGTGGCAGAGCAAGAAACAAAGATAAAAATTACGGGAGGTCAAAGTCAAGGTCAAAGTCCAGATCTAAAATCATCGGCAAATGTTACCACTGTGGAGTTCCTGGTCATAAGAAGATTGATTGCAAGAAATTCAAAGAAGAAAAAGAACAAAAAAAAAGGCAAGTCAATGAGAAAGGCAAAGAAATTGCGACCATGTCGATGATGACATTATTGTCCTTTTGTCAAATGGTGGAAATTGTCTAACGGTAGAGAATGGTGACATTGTGTGGATACTTGACTCTCGAGCATCTTATCATGCTACACCTTGCGGGGATACTGTTCTTGTCTTATAGAACGGTGATTAATGGGGTTGTTCATATGGGCAATCATGATACCTCGAGGATTGTGGGTATAGGAGATGTCAGTGTTGAGACTGGTACAGGATGTCAACTTATTCTTAGAGATGTCAGAGATGTTCCAGACCTCAGGATGAACCTAATTTCAGCAGGGAAAATTAGGTGAGGATGGCTATTGCACGACATTTGGTCGGGGCTGGAAATTGACAAAAGGGGTACTTGTTTTGGCTCGAGGAGGCAAGTATGGCAATTTATATGGCATGAGGACACGTGTCAGCATGGCTGAGGTGAATGCTATGGCAGATAGTTCATTGTCAGATTTGTGGCACAAAAGACTGGGGCACATGAGTCAGAAAGGAATGGATTTGCTTGTAAAAGGAAAGTCTCTTCCTGAAATGAAAAGTACGCATTTAAGCCCTTGTGACCATTGTCTGGTAGGCAAGCAACAGAGTTTCTTTTCAGAAAAATCGCCCAAAGAGAGCAACAAACCCTTTAGAATTGGTTTATTCGGATGTATGTGGTCCAATAAACGTGCAGTCAAAAGGTGGTGCTTCTTACTTTGTTACTTTCATAGATGATGCATCTAGAAAGGTGTGGGGTTTTCTGATGAAGAATAAAAGTGAAGTTAGCAACATTTTCAAGGCCTTTCATGCAGCAGTTGAGCGTGAAACAGGAAAACAGTTGGAGACTTTATTGACAGACAATGGTGGTGAGTACAGGGCTTGGTCACTCAAGAAATGTTTGTATGAAGCATGGGATTCGGCATAGGAAGAAACTCGTTCCATACACTCCACACGGCAAAATGGAGTTGCGAGAGAGGATGAACGAGGACAATAGTAGAGAGGATCGGAGCATGCTCTCTAGTTCCAAGTTGCCGAAGTCTCGTGGGGAGAGGCTATGCGTCTTGCGGTGTACTGATTAACGGTGTCTCCCTCTGTGGCTTTAGAGGGAGATACTCCAGAGAGAGAATGGTCAGGTAAGGATGTGTCATATGAGCATCTACGGGTCTTTGGTTGCAGGGCATTCATGCATGTACCAAAGGAGCAAAGATCCAAGCTAGATGACAAAGCAGTGCCACATGTATTTATTGGCTATGCAGATGAGGAATTTGGCTACAGATTATGGGATCCGAAGACAGATGCAGTGCACAGGAGTCGTGATGTTGTCTTCAGGGAGGATCAAACAATTGAAGACTTTGAGAAGTCTTCAGAGCCAGATAGTGCAGAAGGTGACGTGCCTTTACCTGTGATAGTGCAACCTCATATACATCCTGATACTCAGGATGAGTTTGAGCATAATGCTGAGGAAGATGAGGCAGAGGTAGAAGAACTTGTACCAGATGACTTTTCTATGGAAGATCAGGCTGAGCAAGGACATGATCTGGAGGGGGAGCATCCCTCTCATGTGGAGCCAGCAGATGATGATCAGTTGGGAAGAGGAAAGAGAGTTCGAGTTCCTTCTACCAGGTATCCTTCAGATGAGTATGTTATGCTTACGGCAGGTGGTGAACCACGAGTTTTGCGGAGGTACGGAATCGTACATGCTCGGAAAGATAAGTGGATGGAATCTATGCAAGAAGAAATAGATTCTTTGCATATGAACCACACTTATGATTTGGTAAGTTTGCCAAAAGGAAGAAAAATTCGCAAAACAAGTGGGTTTACAAGATGAAGAATGAAGACCGGGGCAAAGTGAGATACAAGGCTAGATTAGTAGTCAAAGGCTACGAACTGACGAGAAAGGTATAGATTTTGATGAAATTTTTTCTCCTGTAGTTAAAATGTCATCTATCAGGGTGATATTGGGCTTGGTTGCTTCTCTTGATTTAGGGCTAGAACAGCTGGATGTCAAAACCGCTTTTCTTCATGGTGATTTGGAGGAAGAGATCGACATGGCACAACCGAGAAGGTTTTAAAGTTACGGGGAAAAGAGCGAATGGTTTGTAGTGAGAAAAGCTTGTATGGACTTAAACAAGCTCCAAGACAATGGTACGAAAGTTTGATTCATTTATGATGAGTCATGGGTACCAGAGGACAGGAGCTGATCATTGTGTTTATGTCAGGAGTTTCCCTGAAGGTAACTTTATTATTCTTCTGTTATATGTAGATGATATGTTGATTGTTGGACAGGATAGTCAAATGATTGACGAGGTTGAAAATCGACATGGGCAAGTTCTTTGATATGAAGAACTTGGGTCCGGCTAGACGATTTTGGGCATGAGAATATCTCGTGATAGAAAATCAAAGAAGCTTTGGATATCTCAAGAGAAGTATGTTGAAAAGGTACTTGATAAATTCAACATGAAAGATGCCAAGCCAGTAGCCACTCCACTTGCAGGTCACTTCAAGTTGAGCAGTGAACAGAGTCCATCTTCTATAGATGAACAGAAGAACATGGAGAAGGTACCATATGCCTCAGCAGTTGGAAGTCTCATGTATGCTATGGTATGCACACGTCCAGATTTGGCTTATGCAGTTGGCATAGTGAGCAGATTTTTATCTAATCCAGGTAAAGAACACTGGGCAGCAGTGAAATGGATACTCAGGTATCTCAAGGGTACTTCAGAGTATTGTTTGTGTTTTGGTAGCTCAAAAGCAGAGATAGAAGGATTTGTAGATGCAGACATGGCAGGAGATTTGGACTCTAGAAAGTCCATATTCCTGTTTAGTGTTTACTTTTTGCGGGGAGCTGTTTCATGGCGGTCTAAATTGCAAAAGTGTGTTGCCTTGTCTACTACGAAGCGAGTATATTGCGGCTACGAAGCTTGCAAAGAAATGATATGGATGCGAAATTTCTCCAGGATATAAGTCTTAGTCGGAAGACTTATGTGTTGCATTGTGATAGCCAGTGCTATACATTTAGCAAAGAATTCAGCTTATCATTCTAGGACAAAGCATGTTGATGTTCGGTATCATTGGATCCGAGATGTGCTAGAAAAGAAGTGATGCGGTTGGAGAAGATTCACACGATTGGAATCCTTCGATATGATGACAAAGGCTCTACCAAAGGAGAAGCACTTCGGGTGTAGAACTTTGGTAGGGATGGTTGCTACTTGAGGAAGTGGTAGAAGGTCGGGACGAGATCCACTTGCATGATCCTCTTTATGAGTCTAGAGGGGGAGATTGTTGTGTGTGCTAGCCTCATAAGGAGGCTCACGTGCCATCTAATGTGCACGTGAGGGGGAGCTTTTTTACAACAATAAGAAAAAAAAAAAAAAACAAGGCAGCATCTCACGAACGGGACACAGCGCGAGGGAGGTCTTCTGACGGCGTACGGCGGCTGTGCGTAGGGCTTCGGCAGGGGGAGAAAAAGAGAGAGGAAGAGAGAGAAAAATAGAGGGAAATAGAGAGGAAGAAGAAGGGAGAAGGGCGGCAGCGTCTCCAGGTTTCCTTGACATCTATTCTTGGTATTTTTCGTCTCTTTACGTCTTGTCTAGGGATTTTCTCCCTAAAGCCGAGACGTACGTTTTTCACCGTTCTTGTGGAAGTTAATACTCTCATATTGTTATTTGAGAGTGGTCAGTGCTGTACTCTTTGATTGCTTAGTGGATCGGACTTGTCCCGTGGTTTTTCCCCGATTTTGGGGTTTTCCACGTAAATCCGGTGTGTCGTCTATTGTGCTATTTCTTTGCTTGCGTGGGTGCCGTTTCGTCTACAGGATTGTTCACTCGGCGGAAAAGATCGGTTAACACCGATTTTTCCCCAACAGATATCTCGCAGCGGAACGCAAAGATCTTGCGAGAAGAGAGAGTGGAGGTCGGCAACAACATAGCATGGCAGAGGCCAACAGTGAACAATGGCGAGAGAGGTAGAGATGGTGAGATAGTGCTGAGGGAGGGTGCATGGGGAGGGAGAAAAGGTCTTTAGCAAGGTTGATGAAGAAACATTAATGATGGCTGTTAAGTTATCGCTAGCAACAGTTTCACCCATCAATATTGACATATGACTCTTCGCCAACCGGTGACCACACTAGCAAAGTTGTCACCGGTAAAAATTAGTCGCAATGGTTTTATTAAAGGGAGAATTACTCTTAGGTCCATTTAAGAAAATGACTTTAGTAAAAACTCCGTTGACAACATTTTGTTACTGTTTAATCCGTTGACACTGAATTTCATTATCACCCAGTCCATTTCTTCATCCCGTCATTTTCAAATCCCACTTTTACCCCCGAGCGGGAGGAGCGCCGCGGGTGGGAGCCTCGCCGGGGGGCGGGGGGTGTTCCGTGGGCAGAGCCTACCTGGTGGCTGCGGGTGCCGTGCCGTGCCTCCTGGACATTCTCTGCTGTTCCCCCAATCTGCCGGCGCAAGAAGAAGACGCCATGGCGGCTGTCTTGAACCTGTCGAAGCACCCCATGGGGAGGAAGGCTATCCTCGACTGCGGCGGCCTGAGTCCCATCGCCGTCGTCCTCAGGAGAGGGCACCAGGCCGAAGCCCAACACAACGCAGCTGCGACCATGTTTTACCTCTCGTTGGACGAGGAGCACCGGCGCCGGATCGGAGAGACGCCGGAAGCGATTCCGGCATTGCTGGGGTTGCTGAGAGAGGGGAGCCGCACCGGGGGGGGCTTCCGCAGGCGGGGGGAGCGCCACTGGGGGGAGCCTCGCCGGGGGCGGGGGGGGTTCCGCGGGCGGGGGGAGCGCCGCCGGGGGAGAGCGTCGCTGCGGGGGGGAGGGGGGCCAGCGGGAGGGGCATGTCTTCTTCAATGTGCAAAGGGCAAAAACGATATTTCAAATCCAAATTGGAGTGGGTGTGACGATATTTTGAAAAAACGGACCTAATGGAAAAGTGTTTTTGAAAACGGACCTAGTGGTAAAGTGATTTCCTTAAAACGGACCTAGTGTGCATTTACACTTTATTAAATCATTGCTAATGACGTACAGAACAGCTCAAAATTGTCTAAGATTTTTGTTCTGATTTCGTGATAGTTAGAGCTATCACCATTAATTTTTTCGGTGATGATTTTAAGAAGCCGTTCGTCAATAACATATTTTTCTGAAGTATCACGCTATACGTTCATGTCTGCCTACATTCAGTGCCGTCGTCTGCCGCCCACCACGGCATTCGCATGTGCGTTTGAAATCTGAGGCAGCGAGACGGCTGCAAGCGGGCAAAGCAATTCAGTGAGATCAGCATTTATCAGACTTAACCATTTTCTTCGGAACAGATTGCGGCCGCACGCCGGCAAAGGGACTGCCGGGGAGCGACAAGACATGCAGGAAGGGTACGTATAGAGATAGATACGACGTCGATCTGCATGCGCCCTCTGCCTCGGGCAAGGGGTGCCCCACTCACCTTTTGGCGTGCGGCTGAGCAGAAGCATGCAAGTCCCCTGGCCCTGTTCTCATTTGCGTTATGTATCACACATGCCTGCATGAGAAAGGCAGCCGTCGTTTAAGCATGCTTGAATAATTTTACATTGGATGATAGAATAAAAAATACATCGACATATATAACGATAGTGTCTATTCTCTGCTTCATGTTTTAAACTTCTGAGCTAATTAATTAGATGGCTTTAATAAATTTTTAACTCGGTCTCAAAATTGGTGAGCCCATTTAAACCATAAAAGTAGGTAGACAACAAGACTGACAAAAGTCATCTTATAGCACTCTTGTTGTGGCTTAGAGTATCAGAAATGATGTTATATATCAATTTCGATTTTAATATTTCTATAGGATAAATATATTGCATATTATACTTTGTACCACAAGTTTCAAAATTAATATTATTAATTAGACATTAATTTTTTTGTTTATATCAACATCAATTTCAAAATTGATAATGTTATCGGTGTCTAATATAAATAGGGTTTTTTTGACTTTCCTTACGACATACTTTGTGTTCTTACTATTATATATAAAGACTGAAACAGGGGACTTAAAGAGAAACAGAAATATATGCTGTATGTGCAACGAAGTTGAGGATGATTTTCTTTCACACGTAAAACCAATGTGACATTCTCATTTTATATTTCTAGAAAATAATATATTTACGGGCCCGGACGATATTCAAATAATTTTTATCTAAATGGAGCGCCGAGGCATGTAAAATATGCTAACCTGGATTTCAGTTTGAACAAACTTGGATTGAGATTCGTAAACCCGTTCAAGTTCAAAATTTATATAAAATTTTGAATGGAACTCAAGGTTTTATAAATAAATTAAATTAGCTTGAACTCGCCAGTTTGGATTGAGCCTTAGCCAAATTTCTACTCCACTGAATGAGCTTGAACAGGGGTCATGCCTGCTCTTAGGGGGGGCTCAAGGTCGGGTTTTGAACTCGGGTCGAGAAGATAAACGGGCTGTGCTTAAACAACACACACACATATATATAGATTATAGATATATATATAAATATATATATATATATTACTAGATTCTTCTGTCTCGGTTCGAATCGTTCGATTGCACCCTAATCTTTCGTGACAATCATCAACTGCTAGCGACGTGATACACTGGCGGCCGGCGGTAAAACTCTCCACACGCGCGTGCAAGGCGATTAAATGCCGAAAGCAACTGCTAAGCAATCCTTCGCCACACAATGCGAGTGCTCTCCATCGGCATCAAGCTTGATTTGCACGCATGGCACCGCCCAATTAAATTAAGGCGGTGCAGATGATACATACGAGGCGCAGGCGCCGCCGGATGCCGTGTTATCGCCAACCTTCGAGCACCCATATATATGCTCACAAGACAAAAAACAAGCACGCCCACATTCATTCTAGCTAGCTACTCATCGTATGCCATGATCATCACAACCATAACTTCAGCCGACATCTCTCTCTCTCTATGTATAAATATAAATATATATATATATATATGTGTGTATAAAAGTGGACGAGGGCTCATAGGGTGTTTGGTTGCATGATAACGAAGATTTTTGTTTTAATTTTTAAAAATTGTAAGAAAAATTGTTAAAAGATGTGTTTGGTAACCATGACAATTTTATGTTTTAAAAGTGATTTTCTTCTTAAACAAAAAAAGAGGATCTCACCTCTTTTTTTTATTGTGGTTTTCCACTTTGTTTGGTCATGTGTGGTAGTTACTCTTTTTTGTAATCACATCCCTCCAAACATGATAATTTTATGTCATGAGTTGGTTCACTTTTATTTTAATACAATTTTTTATCATGAAAATGTATAAAAAATTATCATGCAACCAAACACCCCATTAGCAAAGAAAGGAAATGCAAAGTCGAGCCTGACATGGCAAGTCAAAAGTATGCCGTCACCACCGACCGAGAATTATTTTTGCCTAACACCCAACGGTGCAACTCTATTTCACGGGGCCCCCCACCTCATGTAGAGAGAGAGAGAGAGAAGTGTAGTAAGTGGATGGTGAAGTTCACACAGCTTTGAGCCAACAAGATCAAGTAACATTGGGCTGAATTTGTCAATCAAAATCAGTTAAAGAAGGCTTGAGATCTTGGAATAAATCCCTTCACAGCCACTTACACGTGAATGTGATATATAGCAGAAAAATTAATAGTCATAAATAGATGAGCTTCCCAGATATATATAATACACATAATACCTACATCGAAAATGAGATACGTAGATCACGTATGTATGGGGTCTGGGTTAGAACTTAGAAGGTAAAAGTATATATATATATATATATATATTTGGATTGGGATGCTAATAATTAGGGATGGCTTTGTACGTGCGGTAGATTTGGAAGAGACAGACTCGAATCTAAAGGATTTTGTGTAACAACGTACGAATCTGGGTTGAGTCGTGTCTTAAATTAATTAAAACTTTTCTCCTACTTAAATACAGGCGTGGCTTCTAGCTAGCTAGGGTTGCCACAACCGACTTTCTGTCTGCCACTGGTGGTAGCGTCGTGGTCAACGATACTTTTTTGAAGCAAGATTACTGAGACAACAGTGTAGTACGCATGTGTGTGTGGGTACATATATATTTATATTTATATTTATTTATATATATAGCGCTAGGGGTGTTCATGGTTTGGTTTAGTTTGATTTTTGAGTATTTTTTCTCAAACCAAACCAAACCAAATTATCTTCCAAATCAAACCAAACCGAACCAAATTAGTTTGGTTTGATTTGGTTTGGTTCGGTTCAAACCATATTTTACTAAGGTGTAGTAGATATATCAATATATAAATTTGTTTTGTTTGTTTTAAATCATATTCTATTAAAATCTTGTGTATATGTTTATACATTACATTAATTTTACTTTAAAAATTTTTGAAACAAATTTAGTTTTATATGAAAAGATGCATAAATACTATCTTATATATAACTTAAACTAAAATATTTAATCTAATTTGAGTTATTCGGTTTACCGGTTTGGTTTGGTTTGAAGGGTCATAGAAACCAAACCAAACCGATCGGTAGTTCAAACCAAACCAAACCAAACTAAAGTACTGGTTTGGTTTGGTTTTTCGGGTTGAACCGAACAGTGAACAGCCCTATATAGCGCAGCCGAACCACTCGATAGTTGGACTGTAGACAATGTTTATGGGTGGCCTTTGGCTAAATGGATAATGGATATCCTATCACAAGTAGGTTACCGTTGATGACTTAAAGTCGTCAATAGTACTTAATTTTGCGACACTTAAAAGCTGTCGTCAAAGTCCCTCTCACCTACGGGGTACGTGCACGGGTGATGGCAGTTACTCCCAGCACCCGGATATTCTCCATGGGGAGTGACTACACGTTATTTAGAAAAATAAACAATTTTAATAGTATAAATAAAAATTCATATATGCATAGATTATACAACCAAATTATATATTTTTATTCACATACTGGGCACAAATTGTACATTTTCATTCATATTTTTTATCCACAATTCACAAACCACATAATGTACAATGTCATCCAAATTTTTATCCACACCACAAACTATACAATTCCATCCATACTTTCATACACAATTCATAAATCACAAACAAGCACAATTTTATCCACACTTATACATCTTTATTCATCCATATCCAATCAAACTTAACATGTTCACACATTTACTCACATTCAAATCATAATAAGCAACATACACTTATTCAATCACATCGACAACATGTACATGTATCCATTCAATGAATGATATTCAATCACATTTATAACCTATGTGCATTCGATCACAACTTGTTTATACAATGAAGAAAGACAAGTATTATAGAAGAAGTAACAATAAAAAAATTAGATTTGCATAAATAATTTGAACAATTATATATAAATTGATAGAAATGTATATTTTATAAGTTGATCATATTTGATATATTTTGACATTTTTAAAATATCTAATTCAATTAAATTGGTATATGTTCATTATTGGTTATTATTAGATATGTATACTGTAATGAAGTTCTTGTTCATATACATAAAGATGATTGAATCATAGTAAAATCATAATAATAAGATCAATCATGTAAAGATATGTGATTTAAGTGTTCTGAGTTATAGAATCCTTGAGATGAAATATTAAATATCTAGATAGATTAGTGTATATGATATCTTCTCAAATGATGATGATAACTATTTTTCATTGGTCATTATTGTGAAGACATTAAGATACACAAAACAGGTGATCATTAGTGGAATGAGTTCACTGAAGAGATTGAATTTGATATTGTGAATGGTATCTTATCTAACTAACTATTAGAGTTTTCTATCATCATGGTTATACAGTTGGATCTTTTACCTAAGTCACTAAAGATATCTTACTGAGTGTATCTTATGCTTTAACTATTGACTTATAAATCACTAAGATGTTGGTCTAGGGTTGCGTACAAGAAAATCCAGTACAACATATGAATCAACAACAAAAGATCGTCCTCTCTTAATAAGTAAGATTGAATGCATATGAGGTAGTACTTCAAAACTCTAGCCATAGTAGAAAGGATAATTGAAAATAGAGTTTTTCAATTGATCCAATTCTGAATACAAAATCTCAAAGTGTTGGTATCTTAAGGAGTTAGCAGTTGGGGCTATACCCTTATCTGTCCAAGGCATTTAATGGACGGAGATTTGTATTCATGCGATAACTGATAATCGGAAGGCTCAATAGATATGACATCATCTCTAGAGTTGTTTGGGACCATAGGATGTGGCTTGTACTATTTATGATCAAAAAAATATTATATATGTTATTAGTGATGAATTTAAATTAAAATAAGTTATTATTTTGATCATACTTCAACCAAATAGATTATTAGATTTAGTGGGTTACATATGAAAAGATTGATCTATAAGTACGGAAGCATGAGCAAAATCTATAGAAATTAAATATTTTTTATAAAAAAATTAATTTTATAAATAGAAGTTAAATATGTTCTAATATAATGGATTTAATTTAATATAAGTTGTTATTTTCATTTAGTTTTTAATGAAATGGATTATTAGGCGTAGTGGGTGACACATATAAGGATATACAAATATTTTCTTTCAGGGTAGAAAGTTTTTGGTTTATACTTTATACGCAGCTTTTTCTTCCAATAAGGATAATTTTTAGGCTTGTAAAAATGTTTATTATAATTTTTATATTTTATGGTAATATTTTTTGGAGGTTCACCACGCTTATTGTGCATTGATGTACATCCATATTGAAGAGTTAAGAGAATTTTCTCACAACAATTTGGTGGATTAGGTGAAGATCTATATTTTTAAATAAATATTTGGACTTATGAAATGATTGTATTAAATATGATTCTCCATAATAATTTTTAAAAAATGTTATTCTATATTTTATTCTAGTAGAGAGACTATCCCGCTCTTCTATTTGTTGTTTCCTTAGGAAGAAATGATAATAATCTTTTAATTTGGCATCCCATGATAGTGTGAATTTATTGAAATATTCTAATTCCCAATGAGACCAATTTTTCAAAGGTAATCTCTATGCTCTATTAGAATAATATGTGAAAAATTCGATTATGTAACAAATATTGCATATTCTCATTTTTCCTATGATGGCTTCAATAATTTCTATATTTATGACATCTAGTTTAGTTGAAATCATGAAGAACTACAATAATACAGTTTGTAAATTAAAATAAAGTTGTTTTAAAATTAGGTAACATTTTTATTTATTTAAATATTTTTTGATCTATTTGATATACTATAGCATAAGTTGCACAATGTCTCATTTGACTTATTATAAAATCTATTAGGTTTGTTATTGTTAAGTCAGGGTACATGAATTGAAGTGAAAAAATTGATTGACACCATTGTATTATACATTATGCTCTTTTATGGACGGGAATTGGGTCTATATTTAACATAATATCTTGCAAATTTTTATTTAAACATTCTTGATTTGCTATTTTTGGATTAAAGGCCTGTATCTTTTGAGATGGATTGGATTTGTCATTGCAACTATAATAACCCTATTGACCCCATGTAGCTGATCCTTTTTTATGTTTGTCTAGATGGTATTTGTTGATTAGGGCTTGAGGCAGATGTACATTTTGTAGATGATTCTCCTTCTTCGATTATTCGTGAAGTTTGCATATTTTTGTTTGCCATATTTATATGGAGTGGTACTACTTTATCTAATACTTCTTCTAAAAAATGCTTAAATATGATTTCTTAATTTATTTAAAAATCTAGTTTAAAATTATATTATTTGAATATTTTATAATATGTATTATAATATTCTTGAATTTCTTTTAAATTATTGTTTTCGGATTCATTAAGTAGTGATTTATTTTATTTTTAAACTCTCCTTATGTTCTAATTACTGCTGAAAATTAGATTCTAAACTAGTTTTTATTAGTTCAATTTATTCATATTTTTTAATCTTGAAAATATCTTTACAGTTAAAGATGAAGTCTAGGATTCTATTTGAAATCATTGCAGCTAAGTTTACTTTAGATGAACTTGTTATTTAAATTGTTTGTATTTTATTGTCTATTGATTTAAAATTTTTATAAATATGTATTCCATAGTCTATTACTGTGTTTTATTGATTAAATATATTTTGAAAATTTTGTTTAGCATTGCTTATAGCCTCTTTATTATGTATTGTATGATTAAAATTATCTTCTAAGTCAACTACACAAATTATCATTAGCTAGCCTAACTAATTCTTTTCTATTTACTTTTATTGTCATTGGTTTGGATATTCTCCTTTATTGGCGACGGCTTGTAAGCCGTCGCATAAATCATTAATAATACGACCAATTATTGGGGACGGCTTAAACAGCCGTCGCCAATAACTTTACTAGCGACGGCTTAAGCCGTTGCAAATGCTAAGGAGATTAGACGGCAGATGAAGTTATTTGGGATGGGTTAAGCCGTCTCAAATAAGCTTATTGGCGACGGCTCACCAGCCGTCGCCAATAAATTTACTTGCGACGGCCACGTAAGCCGTCGCAAATGGTAGGCAGAAACCCCCGGGGTGGGTTTCCGGATTTTTTTCTCTGGTTTTGCGACGGCTGTTTTTAATATTTGGGACGGCTAAAGCCGTCCCAAATAAAGTTATTGGCGACGGCTTTAGGGTTTATACGATCCAATAATAAATTTCTGAAAAAAAAATAATTTGATTGGCCGGATTGGATCAATTATACGATCCAATCCGGAAAATCAATCATTCGTGAAACTTTCAGAAAGACCAAAAATCGTATCTACCAATCAAAAAATTGATTTATATTAATAATTTCGGTGTCGGATTGCTCGTTTAAAACACGGAACGGGCACCGAATTAGGATGAAACAACACATATTCACATACCAAATTGAAATTCACCAAATTTAAATTCATATTCACATACCACATTCAAAATCACATTCATACACAAAAAGTTTTGATACATATGAATATTGACATTCATAGAGAGTAGAAAATACATCTGAATCTATTCATCTTCATCAACTTCATCATCATCTTCACTCTACTCGGCATCCTCGTAGTCCTCGTCGTCATCGCCATTTCTGTCCTCTGGTTGTTGAGGCGGAGGATGCCCCAATGTGGATGGCACATCAGAAGTCGGGAACCTTTGAGTCAAGCCTTCTATGATCATATTAAGGCGATCAAAATTATCTTGGAATGATTTCTGTTGGTTGTCCAATTGTTGTTTCAATGAAGTAATTTGTTCTTCATAACGTTCATTGATTTCTCCTTGCCTCGCCACCTGATCTCTAAGCTCTCAAACTTCTTGAGTCAAGCTAGAAGCACCTCTGCTTGACTCACCATACCAAGTGTGGCGAGTTTCACCTCGCCCACCACATCGGATCCGTCCTGGTCGATCTCTACCAAATACGGATATGAAAGCTTCCTCCGCGGTGAGTGGAGGCTGCGATACCCCAGCATCCGAGGATTCAGATGCTGGGGGATTCATCAATCCTTGCATATTTTCCTATAAATAATATGAAAAAAATTAAAATCCTACCGTGATGAATTGTGGATTATAAATAAAAATAGGTTATGATAATCAATAATTACCATCAAAAGACGACTTTGGTCATTATCCCAAATGACTGCTCCATCAAGTTCTTCATGCGTTTGACTCATCTGGAATACCTCCGGACGAGTTGGAGGTCGACCTTCTTTTCGTACCTGTCAAAAAAATTAAAAAAAGGATAAAGGTTATTAGAGAATAAGAATCAACTAATATGAAATTTTAAGTTTTGACTACTTACAAAGTCTCTTTCTAACTGGTGTATATTTGTTCTTCCTCTTCTGTATGGCATTGTTAATTGCCGCCTATTACCGGCATTCTTTTCACTCAATGCCTACATATATATATATACAAATGAAATAACATTAAAAAAATACAAATGAAATAACATTTATCGACATTAAAAATCTAATTATAAGAGAAAAGATTTTTTTGATTTACTCTAGCTTCATCTTGACTCCATAAATGGCACATATGATGCCATTGTTCCTCGTTGCACTGTGGAGGAATGTTGGCACGAGCTTCCTCATTCGATCATCCTGTAAAATACTGTAGACAAATATTGTTAACAAAAAATTGGTTATCTCGAAATTACATTATAAATTATATTTTACTTTTCTTTTCAAATGATTTCTTTGTTTTCTTTGCATATCTCCCATATGCCTTAATATCTGTGCATCGGATTGTGGATTCCGCTCAAAGGTAAAACGTTGCTGCATTAATATAAAAATGATTAAAAAGTTCACCAAAATTTAAATAAGATGAAGCTACTTAAATGTTACCTCTAAATCACGGAATATGGCATCCTTTTTCTCCTGTGGTAGAGCAATGTAATTATGCTCCCACATATCGCAATGAACTCTGTTCATAACTCCTAAGTAGGAGGTAAACTCCTGTCCATGTGATCCAACGCCGGATCCTCCTACTAGAACGACGTTGTATGACTCATCAGGGCCAAGTGTTCGCACACTGATGGCCTTTGCTGGACCTCTCCCACGTCTAACTGATGTAGCTACTTAAGTATAAATTAAAAATTACAATTAGACAACGAAGATTTTTAAGAAAACTTTTTACTTGCATATATTCAAATATATACCTGAAGCATGGGAAGATGGACTACTACCATCTGTAGGAGACGTCGTCGGAACCCGGTGAGAACGAGTCCGAGATGGACTAGGCTCATGGGGTGCCTCCCTAACTGGCTCAGAAGCAACATCCCTGAAAGTGGAAGGCCGATCCCCAGATGCCTGAGATTGACCCCGAGGTCCACCGCCCTCAGATGGTGTAGCAGTCTGAGATGTCCTATGACTTTTGCTGAAAATTCTCTTCATCTGTCACATAAAAATATTAGGCAGCAATCCCGGCTTCTAATTGTGGAACTTCGTCTTTTTGGCCAATCGGAGGCCGGATTGCCCAATCCGAGGCCCGTTCCGGGTTCCGATTGGGCAATCCGGCTTCGTATTGTGGAACTTAGTCTTTTTTGCCAATCCGAGGCCGGATTGCCCAATCCGAGGCCCGTTCCGGGTTCCGATTGGGCAATCCGGCTTCGGATTGTGGGACTTCGTCTTTTTTGCCAATCCGAGGCCCGTTCCGGGTTCCGATTGGGCAATCCGGCTTCGGATTGTGGAACTTCATCTTTTTGGCCAATAGGAGGCCGGATTGCCCAATCCGAGGCCCGTTCCGGGTTCCGATTGGGCAATCCGGCTTCGGATTATGGAACTTAGTCTTTTTGGCCAATCCGAGGCCGGATTGCCCAATCCGAGGCACGTTCTGGGTTCCGATTGGGCAATCCGGCTTCGGATTGTGGGACTCTGTCTTTTTTGCCAATCCGAGGCTGGATTGCCCAATCCGAGGCCCGTTCCGGGTTCCGATTGGGCAATCCGGCTTCGGATTGTGGAATTTCGTCTTTTTTGCCAATTCGAGGCCGGATTGCCCAATCCGAGGCCCGTTCCGGGTTCCGATTGGGCAATCCGGCTTCGGATTGTGGGACTTAGCTTTTTTTGCCATTCCGAGGCCGGATTGCCCAATCCGAGGCCCGTTCCGGGTTCCGATTGCGCAATCCGGCTTCGGATTGTTGGACATAGAATTTTTTGCCAATCTGAGGCCGGATTGCCCAATCCGAGGCCCGTTCCGGGTTCTGATTGGGCAATCCGGCTTCGGATTGTGGGACTTCATCTTTTTTGCCAATCCGAGGCCGGATTGCCCAATCCGAGGCCCATTCCAGGTTCCGATTGGGCAATCCGGCTTCGGATTGTGGAATTTCGTCTTTTTTGCCAATTCGAGGCCGGATTGCCCAATCCGAGGCCCATTTCGGGTTCCGATTGGGCAATCCGGCTTCGGATTGTGGGACTTAGATTTTTTTGCCAATCCGAGACCGGATTGCCCAATCCGAGGCCCGTTCCGGGTTCCGATTGCGCAATCCGGCTTCGGATTGTGGGACTTAGATCTTTTTGCCAATCGGAGGCCGGATTGCCCAATCCGAGGCCCATTCCGGGTTCCGATTGGGCAATCCGGCTTCAGATTGTGGAACTTCGTCTTTTTTGCCAATCCGAGGCCGGATTGCCCAATCCGAGGCCCGTTCTGGGTTTCGATTGGCAATACAGCTTCGGATTGTGGGACTTCGTCTTTTTTGCCAATCCGAGGCCGGATTGCCCAATCCGAGGCCCGTTCCGGGTTCCGATTGGGCAATCCGGCTTCGGATTGTGGGACTTATATTTTTTTGCCAATCCGAGGCCGGATTGCCCAATCCGAGGCCCGTTTCGGGTTCCGATTGGGCAATCCGGCTTCGGATTGTGGAATTTCATCTTTTTTGCCAATCCGAGGCCGGATTCCCCAATCTGTGGCCCGTTTCGGGTTCCGATTGGGCAATCCGGCTTCGGATTGTGGGACTTAGATTTTTTTACCAATCCGAGGCCCGTTCCGGGTTCCGATTGGGCAATCCGGCTTCGGATTGTGGAACTTGGAGCTTTAGATTAACTTTGTATTTGTATAGGTTGAGTTTCTTGAAGTTGTACATCTTCGTCGATTACACCAAATGTTATAGGTACGTTAATAAGTTGTTCTTGATACGGTTCGTTTTCATCATCACTCTCATTTCCGGAAATGTTGTAATAGTTACAAGGTAGTGATCGTACTGGTAACACCCATCCCTTATTAGAGTTATCATTTACATAAAAAACTTGTTCCACTTGACTTGCTAGTGCAAACGGTTCATCCGTTCCTAATCTTCTATGTGTGTTTAATGATATAAAACCATATTCGTTAACCTTAAAACCTCGATCCTTATCATATACATCCCACCATTCACATTCAAAAAGTGTTAAACGGCTATTCCTATCGAACTATATCTCAATTATATCTAATATGCGTCCATAATAACCGTCACAACCAGATTGAAGATGGTCATTTACAATAACACCACTTAGTTGAGTTGATTTGGTTGAATCGGATTCCAATGTTCGAAATCTAAATCCATTACATATATAACTGTTTAATGACGATGTAAATCTCGACGGACTGAGTGATAAAATCTCCAGCTCCTTGGTATATCTAGAAGAACCTATATTCCTTAACTCTTGAATGTGTGTTCTGAACCACACGAAGAAGTTATCTTCCGTAGTTGATCTATTTTTAAGAGCATCACTATGAGATTGACGAAAATAATCGATGTCATCAACTTGATTTAACACGTATGCATGTATTAATTGTTGTTCTCTTTCCGTCAAATTTTAGGCACACGCCTGCATCTCAATGGGCGACCAATTGGTTTGAATATTGAACTATCATCCGTATCAACTTCATGTGGACCACCGTCATAGTTCCGATCTCTACTATATTCACTCGTATCACGCAGTCATGTTGAAATAAACTGTGTACACTCCTCAACCAAGTAGCCCTGGGCAATAGAACCTTCAACTCTCGCCTTGTTGCCCATATAATCTTTGAGCCTCTTTAAATATCTTTCAATTGGATACATCCATCGGTATTAAACAGGTCCAGACATTCTTGCCTCATAAGCCAAATGCACAACTAGGTGAATCATTACATCAAAGAATGATGGTGAAAAAATTTGTTCCAACTTGCACAATGTTACTGCAATCTTTGTCTCTCAATCTCTCAAAATTTTACTGTTCAAAACCTTAGCGCAGATGATCTTAAAATACTGGCATAACTCTACAATAGGACTCAGTACATCCTTCGGCACGTTTCCTTGAAATGCCAAAGGAATAATTATTTTCATCATAACATGACAATCATGACTTTTTAAACCACTAATTGTTCGGACACTTAAATCTACACATCTACTAAAATTCAAAGAATAACCATCCGGCACTCGAACATTCTTAATGAAATCAAGTATTCTAGACTTTTGATCGTTGCTAAGTTTATAAATTGCATCTGGAAACTTTGATGAACCCTCGTACGGATGTAACTCGGGGCGAATATTTAAATCTACTAAATCTTTCCGTGAGTTCAAATTGTCCTTGTCAATTCCTGATAAGTTAAACATCTCTAATATATTGTCGCACACATTCTTCTCAATATGCATGACATCCAAATGGTGCCGAATGATAAGAGATGACCAATATGGTAGTTTCTCAAAAAATATACTCTTCTTCTTCCAATTTTTATTCTTTGACAATTTTTTCCTTAAGTTCTCTAAATCTTTCTTAAACAGTTTTCCGAACCTAATAGTGTCCATCTCCTTTTGTTGCCTCCATAGGTCATATCCCGTAAGTATCTTTGGTGCTCCCTTCACACATCGTCGACCATCAAAAAGATGCTTATACTGGTTCTTTCTCCACCGATGTGCTACTGGTAAGAACCGACGATGACCAAGGTAGCATTGTTTTCGACTATGAGTAAGTCGAATGGAATGTGTTTCTTCGTTACAGATAGGACACGCCAATTTTCCTTTAGTACTCCATCCAGATAAATTTGCATATCCCGGAAAATCATTTATCGTACTAAAAAGTATGACTTTCATTATGAAAATCTCTTTCTTTTCGGCGTCACCAGTCTTCAATCCAATCTCCCACAAATATTTTAGCTCTTCCACCAATGGTTGTAAGAATACATCAATATTATTTCCGGGAGCTCTCGGACCGAGTATTAATAATGATATCATTGTGTATGTGGCTTTCATACACATCCACGGTGGTAAGTTGTACACCATTGTAACAACAGGCCACACACTATATTTTGAAGACATTTGACCAAATAGATTAAAGCCATCTGAAGCCAATCCAATCCGAATGTTGCGTTTCTCTAACGCAAATTCTGGATAAAGTTCATCCACCCTTTTCCAAGCGGGAGAATCGGCAGGATGACGCATTTCACCTCTCAATTGATATGATCGTGGCTGACTGTGCCATGTCATCCACTTAGCCGTATTGGATGATATGAAAAAACGCTGCAACCTACCTCCTAATGGAAAATAATGTAAAACTTTTTGTGCTATTTTTTATTTTTATTTTTAGGATCATTTTTATATCTGGAGGTGTTACAATATGGACAAACATTTTTATCTTTATTATCTTTCCAAAATAGAATACAATCATTTTTACATACATGAATTTTCTCATAAGTAAGTCCCAATTCCTTAACTAATTTCTTAAGCTCATACCAATTATCGGGAACACATGCCCCATTAGGTAAGACTTCCTTAAATAAAGATAATATCATATCCATACATTTTCTAGTGAGACCATTAATGGACTTAAGTTGAATCAACTTTAATATAAATTTTAATTTAGATACATTATTTACACCTTCATATAGAGGTGTTTCAGAATCTTTTAATAATTTAGAATATTGAAAATTATCTTCATTGTGTTCTTCCTCATTATGTCGAATAGAAGATTCATTATTTTAAATATCTTGTAACATTTCCATTACCTGATCATCTACATAATTATCTTGTGGTTCATTTAAATTTGTAATGTCTTCATTTATCATATTGACTTCAATTTCACCATGGCATATCCATTTTTGATAATTTAACCATATACCATTGCATATTAGGTGTTCTTTGACAACATTTCTTTTAAAAATAAATGTATTACAACATTTTTTACAAGGACATTGTATTAGATCGTTATGTTGTCTATGTCTAAATTGTATTCTAGAATCATGAAAAGAATAGTTTAAAAAATCTTCGATCCCTTGAATATATCTAGAATCTAATCTATTAGAAATATGCATCCACGATTTGTCTAAGTTACTCATCTTAATTTGTTAAATGATTGAAATACAATGAAGAAATGTTAATTTAATAAAGAAATCAATATATAACCGAACCTCCATCGAAAGAAAAAACTCTCAAGTGAATATCTCGATTGAAGTTTCCTGAAAAAGAGATAAAATGATCAAAATTAGACTTGTTGTTGAACAATAAATGTTTATACATACCAATTAAATATTTTTATCACAAACGAAGAGTTAGACATAAAAACTAAGAATTCAGATTTGTTATATTAAGTCAAAACCGAAACTAAAAATTGTTCATTTTTAGCTTTTTATTTTCAGACCTCATCCCCTTTTGAGGACAAAAATAAGAAGGAATGCACACGTTATAATCTTGACTAAATATTAGGTCGATTAGCGAAAATGCCTTAATCAAAATAAATATCTTTTAAACATAAGATAAGATCTTATAAATAAACTTAACCATAGTTGATGCGTTTTAAACTCAAAATAAATATCTTTTGGACCCATCTCTAATAATGATGCAATCAAAGGTTGAGATTTACAAACAAGCTAATAAAACGTCTCTACAATGAAATGTTCAAATGTTACATTTTAGGTCATTTAATGTAAACATCTAAGAAAAAATTAAGTCATTTTAGGTCATTTAGGTCATTTTAGGTCATTTAATGTAAACATCTAAAAAAATTAAGTTCTAGGTAATTGCATTAAGTTAAATTAAGTGACAACTAAAAGTTTATATTTTCACATTAAGCACATAAAAAAACCTCTTAGTTTTCCTTTTAATATCTAACTTTTTAGCAACATTGCCTATTAAACTTAGTGCTAATCTAATTGAAATTCTATGAACCTATCTACCTTTGTTCTATCTCCTAAATAATTAAAGTGATCAAGGTGCTACATAATTGGTTTGAGTAAGTCCTAACCTCTTAATTTGTTAGGGCTGTTTGGCACATATCTATTACATATATACTTTGTGATGTATAGGAAAAAAATTAAACAAAAATTCGTTTGTTGAAGATGTATACCTCAAAGGAGGTTCGATTAACCCTAAGTAGAGTTTAAATCCGGCACAAAGGAGGTGGTGGCAGCGGAGCCGGCGACACCCACGGCAGTGGCGGAGGTAGCTCTCCCGTTACGGTGCCCTACGCAGGGAGGGGGCAGAAAAGCCGGCGGCGGCGGCGACGACGGCGGCGACAGCGCCAGCCACGGCGGCGGCGACGGCTGAAGCGGCAGCGACCGGCACCGGCGGCAGGACCAAACGGCGAGCGTGCGCACGAGAGAGAGAGAGAGAGAGAGGGAGTGAGCGGCAGGGGGAAGAAAGGAGGGGGTTGAGGGCTTTTTTTAGCCAAACTTATTGACGACGGCTTGAAAAGCCGTTGCCAATAACAAGATAAGTTACATTGGCGACGGCGGAAGCCGTCGCCAACAAAAGTCGACCGTTCAACGGTCGGCTTGGATTAGTGGCGACGGTTTAGGCCGTCGCCACTAATATTATTAGTGACGGCATATCAAGCCGTCGCCAGTTCTCCGAGGAAAAAACCCGCACGGGTCCGTTTTCTGGGTATTGCGACAGCTTCGACCGTCGCCACAAACATTATTTGCGACGGCTAGATTTAGCCGTTGCTATTTACCAATTATTAGCGACGGCGTTAGTTTAGCCGTCGCTTTTATCATTATTGGCGACGACTTAACAAAGCCGTCGCCAATAACCCATCGTCAATGACCCAGCTTCCCGTAGTGACTATTTGCTATAATGTTACTACAATGTTGCTAAGTGGGTCGCCTTCATTATTATCATTGCCTTTTCTTGAGTATTATTTCTTGAGCTATTCTTCCATTTCATCTGCCATTTGTCAATTTTTATCATTTCTCATATTTGTCTTGCATTTGATCCAAGTATTCCAATATCCAGCAATCTATTATATACTGGACCATTGATTCTGCCTTTGTGTACTACCTTATCTTGATCTATAATCATTATTCTTCCATTGATCCAACTTGGCACATCTGTTGGCCATCTGTTGTAATTCTTGATATTTTTGATATTGAGGTTTTTTTTCTCTTTTTACTAATGTTGATCTAGTCTTTCATCTCTTCATATTTGATGTTAATTGAATATTGTGGTTGGATCTTCCATATTTGAAATAGACGATAAGTATTGCCAATTGTAGTTTCTAAGAACGTGGCAATAATGTATATTTCAAATACTAGTAAGATCAATGGTATATATCCAATAATGGACTTGACATTGTAGGAAAATTGCGATCATTGATTTTATCTTTGGTAACAATAAGTTTATTGATTACATTTTTTTAGTGCTGCTATTGCTTACTCATCTATTTCATAATGAATTAAAGTTAATTGTTTTATTTTTCTATATTCAATTATACACTCATGATATTCATCTAATAGATAGTCCAATGATTCTTTAAATATGTTATTATTGATAATATTACTTATTTTTAGTGAAAATTTTTTATGTACTAGTTTATATAAAACTATCCTTCTATATTTTTCTAATGAGGTGGAGAATTTTGCTTCTTCTTTAAGGCTATTGATCATATTGAGTTGTTTCTTGGAATTTTCTTCTTGAATATATTTTCCTACAAAAGGAAGTATTGGACAATGATATTTTTTGGACTAGTTAGACTGGAATATTGATATTTTGTTTAAAGTTCTATTGTTTGGTTTAGAAGAAGATTATGGTGACTTATATAACTTATATGACTCTTCTATTTGCCTTACTGTATGAACATATTTGGGATTACTAAAGATCTCCATAGGTTTTCTATATATTATTTAGGACCACATAAGTTCCATTTATAGTTTATTAATACTTTTATAAAAGCTCCATGCTTGGGCTATTTAATAGATAATATGTCTATTTTGGATTTTTCACATGTCAACTATTATATTTCTTTCAACAAAATTAATATTTTTTTAGCTCACCTTTATTAATTAGAGTTATATATGAGACTATTAATGAATTATTTTTAGATGAGGTGCTAGAAGAACCTTTTGAAGATGATGCTTCATTATTGATATGCAAGGCACTTGGATTTTTCATGGCTACCTAAAGAAAATTATTTTGCATTCTACAATTGTCAAGACAAATAGTCAGCAACAACATTTTGATATGTTGGAAAAAATATATTGCATAACTAAATTCGTCTAGTTGCATCAACCATCTTACTCTTCTACTAATTTGGTTTTCAGTGTTAATACTAAAGTTTGATGGGAGTAACCAATGATTAAAATTTTTAATAGTTTTTAATATTGCTAAATTTTTTTCAAATGTTGAGTGATTTGTTTCAATTTAAGTAAATTTTACAGAAGTATGTACTATGGCATAATTTTCTTTTTCTATTGTTATTATTCATATCCAATAGTATTAACTAGCATATGTTGATACTACTAGTTTATCATATTCTATTGGTATAATCATCTTTAGAATTTTTGTAAGAATTGATTTTATATATCAAATTTCTGTATTTTTTCATTAATGATATCTTAATTTTTTTATTTCTCATCTTGAAACTACTTTATTATTTTTTTTGTTATACTCTTTTCCTAAGTTTATTTTATTTTGTACTTTTTTGTTAATGCACATAGTCAAGGAATAAATTTTCTTCCATAGTTAAGAATTCTGATAAAACATTTTAATTGTTTTAAGATCTTAAAAGTTTCAGGGAACTCTTTGATTTTGTATATAATATGATTTTGTAATTTTATTGATATTTGGTTGATAAATGTTCCTAAATATTCTATTTCTTGTTTATTTTTTGAAAAAATTATAACATGTTTTATAAGAAGCTCTCTTGTTATTTTTACATGTTGAATGTGTTGATCATAATTATCATAAAAGATTAAGATGTCATCTATATATACTATGATAAAGTTATCATATTCTTTGAATATTGAATCCATTCATTTCTAGATTACTTGAGAAGCATTTTTAATTCCAAAAGTCATAAAATTCCATTCGAAATGTTCATATGGAGTTAAAAATACACATAATTCTTTTGATTCTTGGTCTTTTACATTTACTTGCCAAAATCCTAATTTAGCATTAAAATTACTAAACTATTTTTTTTGTAATGTAAAAACATACTATCACAATTTGGTATATGAAAATCATTGAATTTAATATGTTTGTGTTTTCTATAATTTATTGCCAATCTAGTTTTTCCTTTTTTTGTTCTAAGTAATTTCTTAATAAGAAGGTTGGTGAAATATGTGGGCTTATACTTGTTCGAATTATATTTTTTGTTTTGATTCTTTTAGTTGGTTTACATATTCTAAAACATATGCTTTAAAATATATTATTGGTTTTGTTCATAGATTTTTTTTCTTTGTGTTCTGATAATAATTCTATTTTAAAATACCTTGAGCTTCTATTGAAAAGTTTTATAGGATTTTCAAAAAATAATTGTGAGGTTGTTTATATATGAAGTTTAAAATTTTCTTTAGTTGTACTGATTGGTAATCTATAAAATTTGGGTACTATAAAATATCAAAAAACTAGTATTTATTTTTTTCTTTTGTGAAAGTTTTAGTCATTTTATCTATAGTAATTGGTGGATATTTATTTATAATTTTTTTATTTACTATCATATTTATGAGTCCTTCTTTAATTATATAAATGTCTAGAATGATGAATTCTTCTATATCTTCATTATCATCTAATATATATAGATTTTTTTGATTATTTGTTTGAGTTTATATTTCCAACTAATCCATTGAATATTTGTGGTTTACGTAAGAGTTCTTTTTTATTTATAGGCTAATATTTCTCTTCAACTGTACTTTTCACATCTCCTAAATCTAGTATAGGAAAAGCTTATAATATTATCCTTCTTCAATTTTAATTTTTATGCATATTCTATTAATTTGTCTCATAATTTCTTTCCTTATATAAAGTTATATACTTTACTTATTAGTAGTACTAGTTGAGAATTATACACAAACAATTTGTAGGTCTTCACTTGTGCCCATTCAACCTAATGAATTGTGGGACATATCTTTGATGGAAGAAGTGAGACACAATATAGTGAGTATGCTTATCTAAAGACCTATGAAGAAACAATATGATATATTGTATCCAAAATGGGAACAGGCAATATAATCCAAAATAAACTTTGCCTATTCTTACGAAGTTTGAAACATGGTAAATGCACATGAGGGTATAGTACCCATTAGGTGCAAAGGAATATTCAAAAGATAGATTAGAGTGGATTAGAAGGTAAAGACTTTCAAGACAAGAATGGTAGAAAAGGATATCATCTAAGTCAAAAAGTTGACTATGATGAGACATTTCACATGTTTCCATTGTTACATCCATTTGGATTTTGATTACTACACACTACAATTATAATATATGTCAATTAGATGTTAATATGATATTCCTTAATCTTAATCTAAAAGACAAGAACTCCGCCATGGCCGGTCCCAAGCCCAGATGAGAAAGGAGGAGGGTTGCGGTAGGTGGCAACCAACGTAAAAATAAAGTCCAATCTTATGATATGGATTCAAATGATATAAACGTTGCGGCGTACTCACCAAATGATGCGTTACACCGGAGCCCGGGTGTGGCGAAAAATACAGCAAGGGTGAGGGTGTTTCCCACATGTGACGTGCCACATAAGCACCCTATTGTGGTGTTAAATAAGCAAGGGTTTCCACATGAAGGACGGGTGTGGGTAAAGAAGTTAGTCCATAATAAAAAGAAAGATATGAGTTCTAGAATAAACTCAAATGCAAATAGACATTATTACAAAAAGAAATGTAGGAAAGAAATTATTAAAAGAAAGATAAGAATAGGCACTTGGAATATTGGATCTCTTATAGGAAAACTTATGGAACTTGTTGATAGTATGGAGAGGAGAAGGATTAATATTATGTGTATCCAAGAAACCAAATGGATAAGAGAAAAAGGTAAAGAAGTAGGTAATACAAGATATAAACTATGGTATACAGGAAAAGAGAGAAATAAAAATGTGGTAGGTATCATTGTTGATAAAACATTAAAGGATGCAATAGTTTCAATACAAGGAATATGAGATAGGATTATTATGGTAAAAATGATTATAAAAAGAGAAATAATTAATGTAATTAGTGCATATGCTCCACAAATTGGATTAAGTAGCGAGATTAAAGAAAAATTTTGGAAGGATAGGGATGATCTTATGCAGAGTATACCAAATGAAGAAAATATATTTATTGGAGGAGATCTCAATGGACATGTTGGAAACAAATGTCATGAATATGGAAATGTTCATGGAGGCTTTGGATATGGAAATTTAAATGAAGAGGGGAAGAATATTTTAGATTTTGCTATGGCTTATGATCTTATCCTCACAAATACTCATTTTATTAAAAGAGAATCTCATCTAATAACATTTAAAAGTGGACAAAATAAAAGTCAAATTGATTTTATTCTCACTAGAAAATCCAATCGTGCTATTTGCAAAGATTGTAAAGTAATTCCGAGTGAAACTTTAGCAAGCCAACATAGGTTAGTGATTTTAGATGTTAAGATTAAAACACAAACAAACATATATAAAAGAAAGTCTTCTCCTAAAATAAAATTGTGGGAGTTAAAAGGAATGAGACAACAAATATTTAAGACTGAACTTTTAAAGATAAATGATTGGAAGTTGGACATAGACGTTAATGTTATGTGGATGAATATGACTATAAAAATTGGAGAGATAGCTAAAAAAGTACTTGGAGAGTCTAAAGAATATGGTTCACCTAAAAAAGAGACTTGGTGGTGGAATGAAGAAGTGCAAAAGGCGATAAAGAATAAGAGAGATTGTTATAAGAGATTGCCAAAATGTGATAACAATAAAGCTTATGAACAATACAAGATAGCAAAAAAAGAAGCAAAAAAGGTTATTAGAAGAGCAAGAGATGATGCTTTTAAACATATGTATGAGAAACTTGGAACTAAAAAAGGTGAAAAAGATATTTATAAACTAGCAAGAATGGGAGAGAGACGGTCTCAAGATCTTAATCAAATTAGATGAATAAAAGATAAAGAAAAAAAATTTTGATTAAAAATGATGATATCAAAGAAAGATGGAAAAATTATTTTGATACTCTTTTTAACGACAACTTTGCTAAAAACATAGACAACATAGATAATGTGACAAACTTTAATTTAAATTATATTATAAAAATTCAATTTTCAGAAGTTAAAGAAGCATTGAAAATGATGAAAATAGGTAAGACATGTGGTCCGGATAATATTCCAATTGAAGTGTGGAAGTGTTTGTAAGATTTAGGAGTGGAATGGTTAACTCGACTTTTTAACAAAATCCTAATATCGAATAGAATGCCGAATGAATGGATAAAGAGCATCATTATACCTATTTTTAAGAAAAAAGGAGATATACAAGATTGTGCAAATTATAGAGGGATCAAACTCATGAGTCATACTATGAAATTATGGGAAAGAGTTATTGAGCGGCGATTATGGAGCTATACAAATATTTTAGCTAATCAATTTGGATTTATGCCTAATCGATCTACAACTGAAGCTATTTTTCTTATTAGAAGTTTGATAGAAAAATATCGAGATATGATGAAAGATTTACATATGGTGTTCATTGATTTAGAAAAGGCTTATGATAGAGTACCAAGAGAGGTTTTATGGTGCGTGTTGGAACGAAGGATGGTGCCTGTTAAGTATATATAAATGATAAAAGACATGTATGATGATGCAACTACTAGCGTATGCACAATTGGTGGAGAAACAAGAGATTTTCCTATTTCAATTGGCTTACATCTTTTTGCATTAGTTATAGATGAATTAATGAAGACTATACAAGATGATATACCTTGGTGTATGATATTTGTAGACGATATTGTATTGATAGATGAAACACAAGAAAAAGTGAATAGAAAGTTAGAAATGTGGAGAAATATTTTGGAGACTAAAGGTTTCAGGATAAGTAGAACTACAACAGAATATATGCGTTGTAAATTTAATAAAAACCAAAGAGAAGTAGGCGAGGGCATCAGTTTAGATGGAATAATATTGTCTCAAAAAACTCAGTTCAAGTATCTTAGATTAATTATTCAAAAAGATGGAGAATGTGATGAAGACGCTAATCATAGGATTAAAGCAGGTTGGATGAAGTGGAGATTGGCTTTAGGGGTTCTATGTGATCGTAAAATTTCATTAAAGTTAAAAGGAAAATTTTATCGTACAAGTATAAGACCCGCAATGTTGTATGGTAGTGAATGTTGGACAATAAAAGAAAAACATACTTTTAAAATAAGTGTTGCCGAAATGAGAATGTTAGGATGGATGAGTGGTTACACTATACTAGATAAAATAAGGAATGAATATATTAGAGAAAATATAGGAGTAACAAGAATTGTAGACAAATTGAAAGAAGGGAGATTGAGATGGTTTGGACATATTAAACGTAGACCTAAAGAGGCTCCAATTAGAAAGATAGAAAATATTAAAATGACAGAAACAAAAACGGGGCATGGTAGACCTAAGTTAACTTGGAGGAGGGTAATTCAATATGATTTAGATGGTTTAAATATCTTTGAAGAAATAACACAAAATCGACATGAGTGGAGAAAGAGAATCCATATGACTGACCCCAAGTAATTTGGGATAAAGGTTTTAGTTGAGTTGAGTTGAGTTAATCTTGAAGACAAGGTATATATAATATAGCCTCAGGTAATTAAGTCTTAGGAACATCCAAAGAAAGTGTGTAGGTTGTTAAGTCAAGTCCATTCATAGATTGAAATAAGTTCCCATTGTTGAAATAAAAATATTTGATAAGATTAAATCTTTTTAACTTCATTAAGAATGAAGAGAAGTCATGTGTGTACAAGAAGGCAAATGAGAGTTCTATCACTTTCTTGACATTTTATACATATGTTATACTATACATTAAGAATAATGTAGGTTTGTTATCATCAGTGAAGTATGACTATCAAAGTTTTTTCTCCATGACTGATTTGGGTAAAGCATCTTATATTTTAAAGATTAATATCTATAGAGATAGATAAAAAAGGATGCTTAGCTTAACCCAATTGATGTACATTGACAATAGTCAAAAGGTTCGACATAGAAAACTCCAAGATAGGTTTCTTACCTATGAGATATGAAATTTATCTCTCCTAAAGAAAGAAGGTGCACATAAGTAGGGTCTCCTATGTCTAGGCAATAGGATCTTTCATGTTTACTATATACATAGCATGATATGGCACATGCTTGAAGAGTTATGAGTAGTCATCAGACGAATCTAAGTAAGAGCCACTAAATAGTTAAGTAATGTACTATTAAGTACTTGAGAAGAATTAAAAATGTATTTATAGAATACAAAGGAAAGAACTTGAAGCTTTTTGTTTTATAAACTCAAACTTTAGTCAAATAAATCTGATAGCAAGAGAACATAAGGGAATGCATTTACCCTGAATGGCAATGTAGTGAGTTGAAAGTGTTCCAAGAAAAAAATAGTATAGATTCTACAAAAAAGGTAAAGTACAAATATTATGCAAAATTGCTTAGGAAGCAGTAAGGATGAAGAAGTTCATGTCAGATAAGAGATTGTCTCTTCTATCTCTAATCATGTGCGGTTGTTTTACGAAAACAATGGACTATTGAATATGCAATAGAGCTTATGTCCAATCAAAAGTCTAAATATTTTGACAATGATACCATTTTGTCAGAGATATTACAACTTACAAAAATATAATAAAAAATAGTCTATCTTATGTTAATAATATTGTAGATTCACAAACTAAGTTGTTAATTAAAAGTGTGTTTCAGCATCACCTTAAGTAGATGGAGATCACACAAATAGGTGATTGGATTTAGTGTAAATGAAAGATTGACAAAAATATATGCCCTATAAACCAACATATTTGATATTATTTGACATTTCTTAAAATTTCTCATTCAATTAAATTGGCATATCTTCATCACTAGATCTTATTAGATGCATATATCATAATGATATCCTTGATCACATGCAATGATGATTAGATCATGATGATATCATGATAATGAGAACAATCATAGAGAGGTGTGATATAAATGTTCCTAGCCATAGGAATCTTAAGACAAGACATTAAGGATTTGGATAGACTAATGTATATGATATCTTCTTATATGATGAGGATAAATGATCACATTAGTCATTAGTGTGGAGACGTTGAGATAGACATACATGTGCTTATTAGAGGAATGAGCTCATTAAACTAACCTAAATAGAAATCCTGAATGGTATCTTACCTAACTATCTATTAGGATTTTCTATCATCACAGTTACATAGTTAGACGTCGAACTTGAGTCGCAAAAGATGTCTTATTTGGTGTATCTTGGGTTTTGACTATTAATTTATGGATTACTGAGATGATGGTCTAGTACAATTAATGAATCGAGTACAAGAAAATTTTAGTGGAGGTAATTAAGTGGACAACAAGAGATCATCCACTTTCGGTAAATAAGAGTGAATGTCTATAAGATAGTACTATAAATCTTTGACTAGGGTAGAAAGGATAAGTGAAGTTCTTTAATTCATTCAAGTATGAATATAAGATCCCAAAGTGTTGGTATACTAAGGGGTTCATAGTCAATGGCATACCCCTATTTGACTAGGGCATTGGATGGACAAGGATTTATATATGTGTTGTAACTAATGATGGTAAGTCTTGATGGAGATGAGATATTCCCAAAGTTATTAGAGATCATGGGATGTGACTTACCCTTCAAGATCAAAAACCTGTTAAATTTTTTATTAGATAAAAATTTTAATTTAAAATAAGATGCTATTTTAATTAGGCTTCAATCAAATATACTATTGGGTCTAATAGGTCACATATATAAGGACTAATTCGTAAGTACATGGCATAGATGTACTTTATAGAAATTTAGGGTTTTCATGAAAAATTTAAATTTTATAAATAAAAGTGAATTTTTTAAAACCCCATCAAGCCAAGTGTTCCAAATTCATGCTAAACCTTCTTCAACAAGATTTCCCACCATAGAGGTCTCCAATGGCCAATGGAACTATGTCTGAGACAAGTCAGAAGGTCCAATAAGTAGGAGAAGCTGTCTACGAAGGAGGTTCATGTGGATACCGCTAAAGCCTGTGCACTTGGACAGCTTGGAGAACATGGTATTTTCAACTTGGTCCAAATATGGTTCTCATTTATGTCATTTAGTTATGACCAAAACAACAACAATGAAATCGAAGGAATCAAAAACTTCCACTCCATATGGTACGATTCCTTACACAATTAACCATTCATATAAAAGAGTACAATATACAATCCTTCATCCTCTCCTAAGGAACACTCCTCATCTTTCATGTCCTCCTCATCCTCATCACCATCTTATGTGTCCTATGCTCTCTATATCAAAGGTAGCCTAGATCTCATTGGATCAATTGGTGTGAAGAGTTTTTGATCAATTATGACTGACATTGTTGAGTTAGCCATTTGATTGTGTCCACAAAAGTCTTATGTTGATCAATCATCGGCTACTTGAGAGTGATAGAAATGTATGACCTCCAAGCCAATCATATATGATATGATTCGACATTTCTAAAAATATTTCATTTAATTAACTAAATAAATCTTCATTACTAGCTATTATTAAATTCTAATATTGTAATAAAATATTTTATCACTTGCAATGATGATTAAATCATGATGAGATCATGATATTAAGATTGATCATCTAGAGGTATATGAACTAAATGTTCCTAGTCATACGATCCTTGAGACGGGACATCAAATATCCGGATAAACTAGTGTATGTGATGCCTTCTCATGTGATGAAAATGACCGATTGTTGGCATCAAATTTTTTTCGCTTAGCTTGCTTGATACAGATTTCAGCAATGCGAAAGTCGGCACAAAAAATTTGACCCAGATTCGGAAAATTCAAGAATAGATGATGCAAACAGACTCTGGAAATGCCTTGGCATGGCTTTACATGATACAAATGGCCAAGATAATGTGCTCATTGCATAGCCCCTATCGAGAGCTTCACAACGGTGCCCAAAACATGGAAAACGGACACCGGAAGGTCGAAATGACCATTTTGCCCCCGACACTTTGGGACAAGTTGGGACTCTAACATGGAATTCCAACTTTACCACATTGTCAAGGTTGGATAGATCTAGGCAACGCTTGAAACATATCGAAAATCCGACCACCGGATGAAGAGATATGCAAGAAAAATCAAATCTGGATGGAAAGCTGTATGTCATCGCACCAGGGGCATAATGGTCCGATCATCTCCCGGATCGACCCATGGGCTGAAAATTAAATTTTCATGGCCCAAAACATTGATCTCATGAATATTGATGCATGAAAAATAAATTTGGCTAATGGAAGGAGGTAATTGCATTGAATTACAGTTTCTGGCATTATCGATTACCGAGATCTCACCGATCAGAGAAATCGGTAAAATCAGGGATCCTGGGCAATTTGGGATATCTCAGCCACACATTTGGATGGATCATAAGATCAATGGTCATCAATGATTGTACCATATTTTTTATTTAATTTTGGCTGTGTTTAATCAATTTTTGGCCGAAATTAATGATAGCCGTCGGATCGGGAGTCTTTTAGATGAACGGTCTAGATTGGATCACTCTCTCTCTCTTCCCTCCACTTGGCTGGCCGAACTCCTCCCCATCTGCCATGCGCACAATCCCCTACAAGTTAGGGAGTTGGCCGAACTCCCCATATGATGGCATGGCTAGCAACTTTGGCTTATCTCTCTCAACCACCTCAACAAGCTCAACAACCCCCTGGTTTATCCTTATCCCTCTCAATAACCCATGGCCAATCCCCATCTGATGGCTGTCCAAACCAGCCTTCTCACTCTCTTGTGCGTTCAATCTCCTAGAAGATAGGGGCTGGCCGAACACCCTTCTCTCCCTCTCTTTCTAGTTGGCGCACAACCTCAACAACCTCAACCCAACCTTCTCACTCCCTTGTGCGTTCAATCCCCTAGAATATAGGGGCTGGCCGAACCAGCCTTCCCACTCCCTTGTGCATTCAATATTTTAGAAGATAGGGGCTGGCCGAACACCCTTCTCTCCCTCTCTTTCTAGTTGGCGCACAACCTCAACAACCTCAACCATCTTGCCTTACTCCACTCAACAACCTCAACCATCTTGCCTTAATCCACTCAACAACCTCAACAGCCCTAGCCTTATCCCCATCTGTAGATGGCACCCTTCAGCCTCTATATAAACCCCCCTACTGCTATGTGCACCAGACAAGTTGATGACCCTGTGGAAGCCCTACCTCTCTTCCCTCTACCCTGCTTCAATACATCTTCTTCTTTCTTGGATGTCTTCATAAGCAAGTCAGCAACCTCTCCATCCAATTTGTGGTGCTCCAAGTGAAGAAAAATAAGAAGAAATCTTCTCCCTCTTGCAGGTGCGCCAGCAGTAGCCCATCTGGGATACATCAACTTCAATAGCAAGTGCTCCATCTTGGTGCGCCAATTCCAGCCCCATACATAGCAAGAAAAAAAAGAAGAATAAGAAGAAAAGAGAAACAACCATTTTATCCTTCAATCTCCAACAAGAATCGTGCCAAAAAGGTGAGGGAAGATGTAGCACTTTCTAGTTCTCTTCCTCCCCTCTTCTTTCTCTTCCCCTCTGCCTCCTCCTTGGCCATTCAAATGTTCCAAAACAACCCAGCAGTGTTGGTAACATTAAAGCCATGTTCGACCTCCCAATGTTGGCTTCATAAACATTCTTTGATCAGCCCCTTTAGGCCCCTCATTTCAGACCCCTTTGCTGTCCATGTGTGCACAACCCATAGGTGGCCTGTAAACAGCCCATTTGCCATCCCCAAGCGACCCCATGGTTTTTCTTATACCTGATCTATCGATATACTGGACTATATAAACAATGATCTATAAGTTCATGGTCAAAGCACAAGTTCCACACAATAAGACATCTTTAGAAACTTAGGTCAAAGGTCCAACCATGCAACCGTGATGATAAAAAACTCTGATCGACAGTTCAGTAAGATACCATTTATGATTCCTAATTCGGTCAGTTCAATGAACTCATTTGACTAATGAGCACCTGTATGTGTATCTTGGTGTCTCCACACTAATGACTAATGAGATTGGTCATTCTCATCACATGAGAAGACATCACATACACTAGTTAATCTGGATCCTTAATGTTCCTTCTCAAGGATCCTATGACTAGGAACATTTAATCATATACCTCTAGATGATCAATATCACTATCATGATCTCATCATGATTTAATCATCATTACATGTGATCAAGGATTTCATTATGATATTCGCATATTTTAAGAGCTAGTAATGAAGATTCGCTTAGTTAATTGAATGAGATATTTTTAGAAATGTCGAATCATATTATATATGATTGACTTGTAAGACATACATTTCTATCAATCTCCCACTTGCACTAAAGCTAATCACCCATCTTGCTGATCTCTATTAGCTTGAGGTGAAGCTCAAACACTCTTTGAGTAATTACTTCAGTTGGTGGATCTACAATGTTATTAGCAGTAGATACTCTATCTTTAATTATATTTCTATAAACTGCAATCTCTTTGATTCTATGGTAACGCCAAAGAAGTTTTAAACTTCTGATGAGGCATCGGCTCTACCCCCATTATTTTCTCAAAACAATGGTACACTTTAAGAGAAAATTGGAATAATCTCATGTCCCAGATGAACATCTTCATCTAAGCTACTTCTCAAGTAGTGTGCAACTATTGTGTAATCCTTAGATTAGTTATAGAATTTATAGTGTGCTATTGTTTGGAACTCTTCCAGCTCACTGCACCACCATTATTTAGACTTATTATCAGACTTATTTGACTACAAGCTTATGTTCATAAAATTACAAGACTTCAAGTCTTGTCCTCCATTGTATAGAGATACATCCTTGTACTTCTCAAGTACTGAATGATACGTCTCTAAACTATCCAGTGACTTTCACCTGAATCTTTCTGATGAATGCTTATAACACTTAGAGCATTAATCAAATCATATGCATAGCATCACATACATGATAGACCCTATGACGAAAGCATAAAGGCTCTACTCATGTGTTCTCTTTATCTCTTAAGAAGTTTATAAAGGCATCTCTTTAAAGGGATCAACTCCACACTACATAGGTAAGAAGCCTATCTTGGAGTTTATCATGTCAAACTCTTCGACTTTGGTGACTATGTACATTAACTGGGTAAAGTCAAACAACCTTTTAAATCTATCTCCATAGATCTTAAAACCCAGATTATGTTTGGAGGATTAGTTTGATAACTAGGCTCACTTATGATAATGTACCTACTTCATTCTTAATGAGTAATATGTCATTCACATAACATGTCAAGAAAGTAATTGTACTCCCACTTATCCACTTAAACACACAAGATTCCTTTTCGTTCTTAACGAAGTCATAAGATTTAATCTCATTAAACCTTTACCCCAACTATAGAAAGTTTTACTTTAGTTCATAAACAAACCTTATACACACTCTATTTGGATATTATTGGGACCTAATTCCCAGAGCTTGTATCATATACACCAGTTTCTTAAAATACCTTATAGGAACGCTATCTTAACATCCAATTAACTTATCTTAGTTATAGTGTGTAACAATCAAAATCTGAATGGATTAATCTATGGAATAGGTAAAAAACCTTTTCATAGTCAACCATTTGACTTAGATGATATCCTTTTTAACTATTCTCACATTGAAGGTCTCTACCTTCTAATCCACTCTAATCTATTCTTTATTAATCCATTTATACCTTATGGATATTGTATCCTCATGTGGATTTATCAAGTTTTAAACTTGATTATAATAGATAGAGTTTATATCAGATTTTATTATCTACTCATTTTAGAATCAATATCTCATATTGCTTCTATAAATAACTAAGGTCAATAACCTATATATCTTATGTTTCATTTCTTCCATCAGAAATATGTTCCTTATATCTCTTAGGTTGAATGGACAAAAGTAAAAACCTATAAATTTTCCATATGTAATTGCTAACTAGTACCTTAATAGAATTGGCCTTGGGTTGTGGGATTGGAGCATCTTCCTTGCATATATACCTTGCTCCCACTTTGTTTCTTAAGGAGGAACTCTTCCTCTAGAAATATGGTGAGCTAAGCAACATATTCCCTTCTCTATATGAGTGATATATTTAATATTCATAAGTTTCTTTTGGAACTTCATAGTCTTATATTCCAATTAGTTAAGGTTAGAATACTTCATTATGTCAAACATTCCAAAACCTTAACTTGCTTAAAGTCAAGCTTTAACCCTTTTCTTATCCTATACGGAATAATTGGAATAGACTTACAAGGTACCAATTAAGATCATGTGGTTATATTGAGTACTTAGCCTTAAATAGACAAAGAACTTTGCAAATGTTGTCATTGTCCGTATTTTGTCCTATGCAATATGACTTCTTGTTTTAGCTACTCAATTAAGCTAAAATATGTAAAAAGAAGTCTTTTAAAATCATATTTTATCATCCTTCAATTATGTGTGAATTATGTACTTGAGTATTCCCCTCTTTGATCTTGTCAAAGAATTCTAATACTCTTTTCATCATTATCACTACTTCATTCTTAATCTCAAATAATTTCTTAAAAGTCTCAAATTTGTACTTCATAAAGTACATATATCCATACCTAGAAACATCATTTTTTAAAAAATGAAGTATAAATATTCTCCTTTAGCCTTAATAGATATTGGCTAACATACACCTAGATGTATAAGTTCTAATAACTCATTAGCCCATTCTTTATGTCAACATTAAGCTAAAGAGTAGATTGATCTAAATCAACTCATTTCTTTTAAGTGGAGTTTTCACATGAGAGCTAACAAATCTAATATATTAAACAATTTATCAAGCTCCCACTGGCAAGCACTTTGCCTTTCAATGTTTTAGAACATATATCATTTTCATAACTCAAAATAAATCAACATTTATTCAAGCAAGAAATTAGATAATGTTCTTGTTGAAGGATATAATAGCAATCTTAAATATTATGACATCTCTACAAGACAATTAAAGAATTGTATCTCTCACTAGTAATGATGCAACTTTTGCACCATTTCATATGTAGGTCAACATCTTCTTTATTAAGCCTTCATTTACTTGTCATCATCTACAACTCCCTATAGATAAGAGATGCATATCTAGTATCTAATACTATGATATACACATATGGTATCTAATACTATGAAGTGTATATTTAAGACAAATAAATGTTAATGACTTGGATGCATGAAGCTTTTCAAGCTCCACCTTTGCATTATACGCAATACACTTTGCACTTTATCTTCCACCTACCATCATCATGATAGTGTAAGAATTCTGTCTTATTTAGGCTTTTATTATCTTGACCACTTTCTTTGACTTTTAACTATTTCTTCTATTTTTATCTAATGATCTTACTTCTTTCTATTAGTCTCACCAATAAGAAGTATTTAAGATGTATTGTTGTTTTAACTTGCCATAATTAACTCATCACTATGAGCCATGATGGATCTTATATCCATCTTTCCATGTTGCCTCTACAATTTTTATCTCATAGAGACTAACATCTAATATAAGGCAAACAACACTTCTTTTCTATACTATATTATAAGATATGATCTTATCTTCTCTCACATCATTAGATAGTCTAGGAGACACATACTTCTTATGTAGGATAGTTAATTGGTCAACTATGAGAACAATTCTTATAGTTCTAAATCGGTCTAAGAAGTGTGAGCCATTAAAATTATATGACATCCAGTATACCATACTAATGGTGATTTATCATCGTATTCTACAAATGAAATATAATTTTATTAATATAACATTGTAGATATTCATTAAAATTAAGATATGGTCTTTCATCCTAATTTATATTCTCACTAATTTTAGATGAGTTTGCATAACCCTCATTATGAAAAGATGAGATATCATGATAAAATTCTAGTGGGGACTACGACCCTATTAACTTTATGGTGATGACCATGTGGCAACACAATAAATCATCCCATACTTAATAGGTAGGCAACTATTGCTAGTTGCAACTCTTGTAACTCTTAGTCATTTAGCCTCTAGATTTATGACCTTGTGGTAGCACAACAAGCCATATACTTTAGTTATGTCAAACCCGCTTGTTACATTATGAGAATAGATTCTTCGCATAGCCCTTGTGGTAGCATAATAAAGCCATGCAAATGGTTCACCCAAAGGTTTAGAAAATGTCTTAGCCATGATCATCAATCCCTTGCTAAATGGGCCTTGTGGTAGCACAACAAACCCATCTAATCTAAAATTGGCTCATCAATACCATACCAACAGAAGGCTACACGAGTCATTCTCAAGGTCTCATGTTTATCGACCTAATTAAAATATGGAGAGATTTTATTTTAATCTCATCAATAATATGTGCTAAGTATATATAATACCTTTGGAATATCATATATCGAAGGTATAACCTGTAGCACACATTCACATATCAAATATGCATAAAACAAGGTGATCATGGACTTAACCCTAAGTATGCATCTAAGGCACCCCTATAGGTGCAAATCCTTACTTTAAAAGCTTAAGTTGGAATGCTCCCACTTCAGAAAGGTGCTTCTGATAGAAATGTATGCCCTACAAGCCAATCATATGTGATATGATTTTGCATTTCTTGTAATATCTTTTTCAATATAAATGGTATAATCTTCATTACTTGAACTATCTAGATGCGTCTATCGTAATGAAGTCCTAGGTTGCATGCAATGATTATTGAATCATGATGAGATCAATCATCTAAAAGCATGTACTCTAAATGTTCCTAGTCATAGGATTCTCGAAACGGAACATCAAGGATCCGGTAAGACTAGTGTATATGATATCTTCTCATATGATAAGAATGACCGAGGATCTTAGTCCCCACTAGGATATCATCGTGTTATCTCGTCTTTGCATAATGAGGGTTATGCAAATTCATCAAAATTAGTGGGAGCATAAATTAGGTTAAAAAATCATATCTTAATTTACATTGAATGTCTGCAATATTTTCAAATAGAATCATATCTCCGTTATATAATTAGATTCTTAACCACCAGTTATCTTGCATACTTGAAGTCATTAGGCTCATTTATATTAACTTCTTTGACTAGTTTAGAATCATGAGAAGTGTTCTCATGGTTGACCATGTAACTAACCTACTTGGGAAGTGGGTGCCTTATAATCATCTAATATAGTGAGAGAAGATGGGATCTTCATCTCATTAGAAAGATGTATTATTTACCTTGCACTAAATGTTAGCCTCTATATGAAGTTTAGAGGCAACATGGACAGATGGATATGAGATCTATCATAGCTCATGGTGATGAAAAAATTTAAGGCAAGATTAAAATAACAATTCATCTTCAATACTTCTTGTTGGTAAGACCAATGAAAAGAAGTGAGATCATTAGGAAAATGAAGGCATAGTTAATAGTCAAGAAGTTGATCAAGAATATTAAGCCCAAATAAGACATAGGACTACTCTTCTACTATCATGACGATGATTGGTGGAAAGTGTATTGAATATATATATATATATATATATATATATATTGCAAAGGAGGAGCTTGAGAAGCTTCTAGCATCTCAGTCATTGACCTACTTGTCATACACATATACACATCAGGTAGAGGGTAGAGGTGTCAACAGGTTGGATGGTGCCTGATCCAAATCCGAATATAATAAGAGACGGATCTGACCAGATCCAATAATTTTTTTCCTAAATCCGAATTTAAACCCGATATTAAATACTCATTGGATTCTGATTAACCCCGACGTGCCCGAAATAGGGATTTGGCGTCGTCCTCTTGATCTCTTCTCCCTGTCAATAGAGGTAGAAGGAAAGAGGAAGGGGGGGGAGGATGTTGCTGGGGAAGAGGCCTTGCCCAGCCATGAGGAGGACCACCAGCCTGACAGAGATCACCTTCGACCTGGGCACGGTGGAGGAGCCCCAGTGCCCTCCCGGCAACCCCCCACCGCCGCCGCAGCCACAGCGCCACCACCAGGGGCCGGCCCCCGCCGTGGCCACCGCCTGGTGCCAGCAACAGCAGCTCTGGTAGAACCCCTTCCACGCTGGCGATGGCCAGCCGCTCTAGTACCCTTGCCACCAGCACCAGCGCGTGTGGTCGATGGTGTCGCCGCGGAACCCCCGACGGAACTCCGGCGACTTCACCGTGGAGCCCGCCGCCTTCCTGAGGGTCTACGGCCTCTGCAGGCAGCAGCTGGGTCCCGGCAAAGACACCTCTATGTACAGGTACCGGCGTCGTGTACTTGGCGATGGTGTCAGTGCTCTGCCTGGGGCGGCTGGGGAGTCTGGAGCTCGCCGGGGGTGCTCTCTCCATCGGCTTCACCAACATCACGGGTCCAGCCATCCAGGAACTGGGAGCCCATCTCCCTCTCCTCCCAGCGGACCATCCAGGAACTGGGACCCAACAAATATTCTATCTGACCCGAAACATGTCTTTTCGGGTTATGCCCTGAGCCCAAACCCGTCATTGCATTGTTAGGTTCACCAAAATACGCTCCAAATCCGGCAACATAAGTGGACTCGGGTCAGGTTAACAGAGTTTGTGAATCCGTTTACACCTCTAACATCAGGTATAAGATACGATTTGTGTATATCATAATATAAGATAATAAACATGTCTTTTAGTATTAGATACCAGATGTGTATATCTTGTATGAGATAATATCTATACATATTTTCTATAAGATGTTAAATATTCATCTCTTGATATGAGGTACTGAATATGCATCTTATATCAGTAAAAGTTGCTGATAATGACAAGTGAATGAAGGCTTGATATATAAAGATTAATCTTCATATACAAATGATGCAAGAGTTGTATCATTAATAGTGGGAGGTACAAATCTTTAATAGCCTTTTTTTAGAGTCCTTATCTTAAAGATTGTTGGTTTTATCCTTCTATATGAACATTATCGATATTTCCTACTTAAATAAATATTGATTTATGGAAATGATAATTGTTCTATGATTATGAATGGCAAAATGTTTGCTAGTGTGAGCTTAGTAAATAGTTTACTCATATGAGATATGGAAGCTCTTACGGTATATGTGAATGCTCTTTTTGAGAGGAAGCGGGTTGATATAGATCAATCTATTTCTTTAGCTTAATATAGACATGGTCATATCAATGATAAAAGACATAAGGAGCTCCATATGAATGGAAACATGAAGGCAAATGATTTTAAATCATTAACCTAATATGAGTCTTATCTCATTGAAAAATGACTAACTCTCTATTTATTAGAAATGGAGGGTGGATCAAGGAGTTATTATAACTCATACATTTGGATGTGTGTTGGTCTGTGTCTATTAAGATAAAAGATGGACATTCTTACTTCATCTTTAATAGATAATTTCTTTAGGCATATATATGTGTGCTTGTGAAGTGCAAATATGAGGCTTTGAGAAATTGTCTAAGGTTAAAAATGAAGTAAAGAATAAATGAAAAGAGTATTAGAGCTTTTTGATTAGATCAAGGAGTGAAATACTCAAATACTAGATTCACACATCATTTGAAAGATAATTTAACTTCGTCTTAATGGACATCTCCCTATAAACCCTTAGTTTACTTGAGTAGTAAAAACAAGGGTGATTGTGTTGTGTGTGACATAACACAAATAATGACAACCTTTGCAAAATATTCCTTGTCTATTTAGGGCTAAGCACTCAATATAACCACTTTATATTGGTACCTTCTAAATTTATTCTGATTATTCCATATATAATATGAAAAAAGGGGTTAACGCTTGATCTTAAGCTAGCTAAGATTTCGGAATGTCTGACCATGATGAAAATGTGTAACCCATAATAATTAGAATATAAGATAGAAGTGTAGACTTGTAGGATATCTTAAGGAAACTTAAGAATATATCAATATACCACTTTATGAGATAAAGGGTATGTGTTTCTCAATTTACTGTATTCCTAGAGGAAGAGTTCCTCTTTGAAGAAAATAGTGGGAGCAAGGAATTTACTATATTCCTAGAGGAAGAGTTCCATCTATTTTAGCCAAGTTCAGAACTTGGTAGATCCACCTAAGGGTAAAGTACCCATTAGGTGTAAATGAAAAGAAAAGATGGATAATTGAATTTGAAGGTGAGACCTTCAAGGCATGGATGATTGAAAATGCATCATCTAAGTTAAGGAGTTGACTATGATGATATCTTTTAACCATTGCTATAATTCAATCCATTTAGATTTTATTGGTACAGACTATGACTATGAGATATGTCAATTAAGATGTTAAGATAATATTTCTCTAATGGTGAAATTTAAGGGGAGGTGTATATGATACAACCTCTGTTGTATATGATACAACTTGAGGGATGTGAGTTCCAAAACATCCGAAGAAAGTGTACATGTTGGTAATATTCATTCATGGACTACAACAACATTCTCAATATTAGAATATAAGATTTGATAAGATTGATTCTTATGACTTCATTTGGAATGAAGAAGAACCTTGTGTGTATAAAAATGCTAGTGGGAGTGCTATTGTATTCTAGACATTTTATATTTATGGCATACTACTAATTATGAATGATGTAGGTAAGTTATCATCGGTGAAGCCTAACTATAAAATAAATCCTCCATAATTATTATGGGAGAAGCTTCCTAAGGATTTAGGTCTATAGAGATAGATCTAAAAGGGATGCTTGGCTTGACCCATTTGTTGTACATAGGCACCATTATCAAAGGGTTTGACATGAAAACTTCTATATAGGTGTTTTGTCAGATATAGAGTTTATCTCTTTTAAAGAGAGATATAATACATGAATATAGTCTCTTATGCCTTAGTCATAGGGTCTATCATGTATACTATGTACATAGCCTAATGTGATGAGTACTCTAAGTGTTATGAGTAATCATCAAGCAAATCTAAGTGAGAGTCACTGGTTAGTTGAGAAGTATATCCTTAAGTACTTGAGAAGTACTAAGGATGCATTTCGAGTATGGAGGATAGAACTGTAAGTTTGAGTTAGACTTAAACTTCTAGTTACATATGACTGGTAGATAGGGTACTTGTTTACCTAGATGGTGGTGCAGTGAGCTGGAAAAGTTCCATGCTATAGACACTGTAGATTTTAAAAATTATAATTGCTGTCGACTTCTTATGAAGTAGTCTAGATAAAAGAGTTCATCTCATATTAAGGAGTTGTCTCTAATATCTCTGATAATGTACCATTATTTTGTGAAAATGATGGATTATTACTTTTGTAGTGGAGCCTTTGTCTCATCATAAGTTTAAACATTTCTGTGGCAATACTACTTGATCAAAGTGGCTGTAACTTAAGGAGATATAATTAAAGATAGAGTATCTTAAATTATAAACATTGCAGATCCACTAACTAAGGCCCTGACTCAAAGTGTGTTTGAGGGTCACCTTAGGCTGATGGAGATCAGACATATGGGTCATTGGCTTTAGTGCAAGTGGGAGATTGATAGAAATGTATACCCAACAAGCCAATCATATGTGATATGATTTTGCATTTCTTGTAATATCTTATTCAATATAAATGGTATAATCTTTATTATTTGCACTATCTTGATGCGTTTATCATAATGAAGTCCTAGGTTGCATGTAGTAATGATTGAACCATGATATGATCATGATAATGAGATCCATCATCTAAAAGCATGTACTCTAAATGTTCCTAGTCGTAGGATCCTCGAAACGAAACATCAAGGATCTGGTAAGACTAGTGTATATGATATCTTCTCATATGATAAGAATGACCTATCTCATTGGTCATTAGTGTGGGGACACTGAGATACATGTACAGGTGCTCATTAGAGGAATGAGTTCACTGAACTAAACAGTATAGAATCCCTGAATGGTATCTTACCAAACTATCGATTAGGGTATTCTATCATCACAGTTGCACGATTGGATTTTTGACCTGAGTCGCCAAAGATGTCTTGCCAGGCATACCATGTACTTTGACTATTGACTTATGGATCACTTAGTATTGTGGTCTTGTATAGTTAATGGATTGGGTATATGGGAAACCCAATTGAGGCAATTGAGCGGACAATAGGGGATCGTCCACTCTCAGTAGAAGAGAGAGAATGTCCTATGGATAGTACTCTAAATCCTTGGCCAAGGTAGATAGGATAATTGGAAAAGGGTTTTCCAATAATCCAATTACGAGTACAAGATTTCATAGTGTCGGTATATTTAGGAGTTGATAACCAATGTCGTACTCCTATCCGACCAGGACATTGGATGGACGAAGTTTTATAGCCATGTGATCATCGATGATGGAAAGGCTCTTTGAAGAGGAGTAATCCCCAAAGCCGTTTGGGATCATAGGATGTGGCTTGTACCCTTTATGATCGGTAGGCCGTTAAATCTATTATGAGATAATAGATTTAATTTAAAAAAAGTTGTTCTTTCAATTAGGCCTCAACCAAATGAGCTATTGGGCCTAGTAGGTCACACACATAAGGGCTAATCCATGAGTTTGGGGGCAAGGGTGTAAACATAGAGAAAGGAGGGGTTTTTGTGAAAAACTCCAAAATTTCTATATAATAGAGAATTGAGTATGAGCCCTACAAGTAGAAATTGAAAAATTCGTCCCAACCTCTATCCTTCACATTTTCCCATGCTGGAGGCCGTCGAGAGTCGATGGGACTTCATCTGGGGCGAGTCGGAAAGTCCGACGCAAAGGAAAACCTGACTATGGAGGTGGCTCATGTGGATACGACTAAAGACTGCACACTTGAGTGGCTGAATGAGTGTGAGAATGCTCGATCTTCTCCGATCTTTAGGGATTATTTGAATCCCACAAAGGTACATGTTCGAAACTATTTTGAATATCAATTTTGGTGACGTCGTTTGGTTTTGATCGAGACTAAGATAATGATATACAAGGAATTGATAATTTTTCGCTACGCCAATCTAATTGGACCAATTCCCAACAGCTTCTCCAAGTGGTCCTACTCTCCAACCTTCCACGAACCTACTTCTAACTATTACAAGTGGCTTAAGAGTACGTTGACCCACAAATGTACATTACTTAATAAGAAACCTTGGTTTTAACTAGGGCTGTAAACGGAGCGGATACAGAGCGGAGATGCCATTTTCGAATCCGCTCCGCTAGTCATTTCGGATATCAGATATTCACTCTGGTTATAATTTGAATACGGAGCGGATCTTCACAATCGGATATCTCTCGGATACGGAGTGGATACGGATAATATCCGCTTTGCCCCAGAACCTGCACAAGTTATAAAAATGTAGAAAAAATTCCCAAAAAACCTGTAAATTCACAACAAAACATGATCAACCTTTTACGTACAAATGATGCACTGCCACCTTATCTTAACCAATTATCCATTACATGTCACGAATCTAAAAGGAATGCAAAAAATTAATCATAGTTGTTTCAACCATCAATCTAAATGCAATTAACCACCAAGATGAAAACAATATTCAACCACAAAATTCAACCATAAAACCTTTATGAAGCATACAATATTCATCCACAAATTTCAACCACAAATTTCAACCATAAAGGCTTTCTGAAGCATACAATATTCAACCATAAAATTTAAAGCGCAATCAACCACAAAAAAGAAAACAAGTGTCATCAAATACAATGTCAAGTGCCATCAAATGCAAAGAACAAAACAAGTGCCATGAAATCAAATATTTTAAGTGTCATCAACATGCAAACGTCAAATATAATAAGATATGTCTTCATCTTTGACATACTCTCCAACCAAAGCTTCATATATATGTCATCAATTTGCAAACAATTGAACAAATTATGTAAGGAAAATGAATACAATTAACATGATCTTATCTTTAAATTTACTTACCAAAACTTTATTCCTTATTTTTACTTTCTCAAATGATAATTGGAGAATAATCATCTGAAAATGATAACAATAATAAGTAATGTCAAGTCTTGAGTACAAATTAATGTCTAAATTGATGAGTAAATGTAGACACGCAATTTTGGCCTAGTTGAAGAGCTTAGATTCTTGTTTTCATGAATAATATTTGAGTAACCTTTCAAGGGAACTGAGTTTTCTGGAAAAATCAAGCTTTTCGGCGCATTTTGAAGAAGATCAATAGGCGTTAACCAGGGTCAAAGCGCCCTGTATATAGGGCACCTGGCACCCTGTATATAGGGCACTTGCACCTGGTCTGACTGACTGGACAGATCGATGGGACAGTTCTGCAGATAAAGTTGCCCTGTTCTTGCCTATAAAAGGACCCCCATTTGGAGGCTTGAGGACACACCAAGGGCGTCCCCCAAACCCCCTCATCCACCACAACACTCCCAAGGCCTTACAACCCCTCTCCAAGCTCTCAAACCGTTCCAAAACCCTCTCCCAAAAACCCCAAAAACCTGCAGTTTCCTTCTTCAGAAATATGATTTTTCTCCGACTTTGAGGGCCTCTACTCTCCATTTCCCTTACATCTAGTGCCAAAACACTCTTCCATTAGCTTCACTTGAGTATTGGCTGCTTGAAGAAGTCCTTCTTTCATCTTGGAGGTCTTCCTACACTCTAGGGCGACGCCGCGAAGAAAGGAAGAAAATCTGCTGAAACCAGTCCCTGGTGCCCCATAAATAGGGTGCTTTGACTTTGGTCAACGCGCCTCATCAAGGGGACACCTGCAGCAGGCGCCCCATATATGGGGCACTAGCAGGGGCAGACCCCGTTTTGCATTTTTTTGAGTTTATTTACCTTTCCGGTCGATCTTTTAATCCCCTCTTTCATTTTAACTTTCATTAACATGTTATTTAGCATGCATTAAGCCACTCATTTGCATTTTCATGCATATTTAAACCTTCCAAATAGGGGTTGGGATTTAGTCCCAATCCGGTCAGTTCCTTCCCTCTTTCATGTTTACATTTGATTTTGAGCATGATTCTACACTGTCACGAGAACTAATGATCTTTTCACTTGTTTCCATGTTTTCATATGGACATATGTAGGTAAATCCGGCCGAGGCAGAGCTTCAACCGGATCAAAGACGAAGGACTCACTAAGCTCTCTTCTTTCGGCCGGCCGAAAGAGGAGAAGTCGGAACCCAACAATCTCCCCGCTTCCAAAGGTACGACGGTCACTTTCATTCTCCATTTCATTTCTTTTCATTCTATTATATTTTGGGGCCTCTGGCTCCTGGCGACCACAACCACTAACATCCCATCCACCAAGACCCCAAAGCAAGCGTAGGGGCCAAAAAAGGGGAGATCTACGGATATCCTGTTCCGGGTGCCTACACCTTTTGGCGACCACGGTGGGACCGACTTTGCTTTAGTGAGATCCTATTTTCTTTCCTAAGAATGTCCATTTGAAAAGCATGTTTACTTTCATTTCCATGTGAGTCATTTCCATTTCCTTACATTGTTGCTTGTTTACGTTGCTTACTACTTTCTTTGAAGTATCATCTACTTATCTTCAAGTTTACTTGCTCTCCCTTTATCTTTTTAAAAGCATGGCAATCTGATTTTTAGCTTTGTTTATCATCATATTTCAATTTAGTATCTTGAAGATCATCCTATTTCATGCCTTGACAAATATGCTTGCCTATTTCCTTCCATGTCTAATTCCGTTCTAGTAAATTTGCTAAGCATTTCTAGTCAAAGTTAAGTGCTCCTTTCCATTTTAGTTTTTATTTTATATTATCTCATTGTCTTGTTTACTTGCTTCCTACAACATCTCATTAATAATTGTATGCTTTTATTTTCTTCTTGCTTGCTCTTTATTCCTTGACATTTCACTCGCATTTAGTTTGCATTGGGGTTTTGGCTCCTTAGGTCATTCGAGAAGGGAGGCTCTCTCCTCCCAAAGCCCCACACACCCAAACACCCCTCTTGGTGGTTGCCAACTCCTCCTCTGGGGATTCCCTCTCGGAAGGACCGGGTAGCTTCCATCAAGACCTCCGTAAGTCCCCAGACGTGAAGGATTCCCTCTTCATTGATCGGGCTGGTTGTACCATTTTATCCCAAAATCCGGAGTACCTATTACCTATCGTTGTGAAAAGAGTGACAACCTTAGATTGCTCGGCGTTGTGAGAGCATAGGGTCCTACCCATTTATTTGAGTGGACAATATTTCTCTTAACAAGCCATTAATTTGAGGTTGAAACAACAAAAAATTTTACGATTAATCATTCCAAGTCTTTGCTATTACTTGCTTGCAAATAAAAACTGAAAATTTAACAAAAATCTCAAAATCACCTAAAAAAGAACCAAAACAAAAATTTTGCTTGAGGTTAATTTGCATGATAACTTGCTTGTCCGACAAAAGAAAATCAAAACAAAAAGGGGTCAAAAATCAAAACTAAAAAAAATCCATAGGCTTTTATTTGTCAACCTTCTTTTTCTATTGTATTTATGAATTTAAGGTCAGGTCGAGTTATCGGAATGGCGGATCAAAGATACGAGCAACTACAATTGGAGTATGACCAATCTTATTTCTATCCTGATGCCGTATGTGCCATCATTGGACCCGAAGTTCTCCCCTAACCTAGTCAAACTTCTCCTCAACCCAATCCAAATTCACTTTGGGAGGCATTCTCTCATGCTGACCCTACCCAAATTCAGGCTATCGAAGCCATCCTCAAGGGCAAGTCGCCCACTGACCACATTCCTACTGAAGGTGGTCTTCACATCTCTACCCCTCGGACGGTAGCACATCAACCCAATGTGCCCACTCATGGCCATTCTTATACTGGGCTCGTAGCCCCAATCTCTCCTCATCCGATAGCTAATTTAGATCACCCTAATCCGAATGTTGTTTTTCCTTCTAGACCACCAGTTTATTCTTCTAATCATCTCAACCCTACTCACCCTTTGGTGCATCCCCCAATGTACCCTTCTTATCCGGCCACTTCGGCCCATCAAATCCCAATCCCGGTGCACCAAGCACCCACTCCTCCTCCTCCTCTTGGGGAACCTTCTGTCGATCTGGCTATGATTAACAAAATTAATCGCATGGATGAGCAGTATAGAGAGCTTAGACGTTTAATCGACACCAAAGCAGTCCCCGAAATTTCTCTTCCTTCTCTCCCTACTTTTCATCTACCTCCCTCTGAGATGCCGGTATACCGTCGCTACAACGGCACCGGTAATCCATTCATTCATATCAAGGACTTTCTTTATGAGTCAGTAATGTGGCAAAATGATCCAAGGGCTCTTGCTTTTCTTTTCAGAAGATCATTAGAGGGTTCAGCTTTAGAGTGGTTCTACTCGCTTGACTCTTTGGAGGCGAGTAACTTCGAAACTGTCAAAGCTAAATTTTTGCAGAGATATCAAGATAGGGTTGGACCAACATATTCCATCACTGACCTCATGGCCGAAAGAATGAGAAATGATGAAGATTTTACTAGATATGCTGATAGGTGGAGATCCATGGCAGAAAAGCTTACTGATTCCATTTCAGAACCAGAGCAAGTGAAAATGATCATCACTAATGCCACTCTGGCCTTAAAGAATATGCTGGCTTTGCATCACCCCACCTCCATGAGTGAACTTTATGAGAGGGCACGGTACATTCAGACACAACTTAGGGACTCACCTATCATGAACTTGTTTGATCCTAGACCCCAAGCTGTCAAGAAAACCACTTTTACCACAACCGGTCCAGTGACTGAGGGCGTAGTGACAAACGAAAACCTCAATGTTGTAGGGAACCCACCTATAAATCATCAACACCAGTTCAGAAACCCTCAAAAAAATCAACCATTTAGAAACCCTCGTCAACCTCAACATCAACCTCAGTTCCAGCCTCGTCAACAACAAGCCCCAATCCCTCAGCGACCACAAGCCCCAGTTCCCCAACCACCATGGCAACAACTGGCCAACTACAACCAAGCACCCCCTCCCATGGCCTACGAACCCCGAAAAGTTGGACCCAAGAGGAACCATTACCCGCCTTTACCGTACTCTCTCGTGGACATCTTTTATGCACTCATGGTGGCAGGGCAAATTGCATTACCAAGGGAGAAGTTGGAGTGGCCTCAAAATGCCAACACAGAGTGATACTGCCTGTTTCACAGATATCCTGGGCACACTGTGGAAAATTGTTTTCAGTTCAAAGACTACATCCACGACCTTAATGAGCAAGGCAGTATTGACTGGGACCAGATGTGGGAATACATCAGAACGGTGAAAAACCAAAGACAGCATGCACCAGCTCAGCAACAACAACAACAAAACCCCGGCCTGGGGATTATCCAAAACCCTTTACCTCCACATGCACCCACACCTGGGAATCAACATGTTAATCCCATCTTGATCTCTTCCGAGGAGTATCATGATCGGGGCCAGAATTGGCAAGTTGAGGGAGCCACCTCTGCCATGCACATCAACTTACCTAACCGAACCGTCCACTCAATACCCCGAACAACTATGTCACCTAATTCCATCATATTAAACAAACCACCCATCATCCGCGCACCATCACAACCCATCATCACACCACCAGCCATTCAACTCCAATCGGGATGGACCCTAATCTGCCCGGTAAATCCACCACAAACATCACCACCACTAGGACCCATCATCATCCCGCCCCGAGCAACTGTACCTTCACAACCTACCTACCCTACTATGCCTCAAACCACCATCATTACACCCGTCCCAAGAGCTCCCATCATCCGACCTAACCCTCCATCCACCTCTACTATACCAACCATAGCCCCTCAACTCGCCATGGTGCTTAGAAGCGGGCGCATGTTCCAAAGGGTCTTTCCCCAGGCCGGTCAGTTAGGGTTGGTACCAGAAGTAGAAGAAGAAAACATCGAAGAACCATTGCCTGGGACATCCTATGACTTGCTGAAACATCTTGATAAAACCTTGGCACGGATCTCTATCTTAGAGTTGATCAAAAGATTCAAAGTGCATCAAGAAGTTCTCCAACAGTACTTACAATGAGTAATGGTGAATGAGAGCCTCCCCCGAAAAAAATCTCATCAATTTTGGTCCCAAAAAGTGAGTACCTTGCCCTTACATTCACAAAGAAAGAGTTGGCATTAAGTCATATTTTGCATTAAGTGAGTACCTTGCCTTATGCATTACAATCGACATCAATGGAGTTGGAATTAAGTCATGCTTGGTCGATACCGGAGCCTCCATTAACGTTTGCCACCGGAAATATTACATCTTTGTGGAATCTCTGAGGAGGACGTCCGGCCATCTCAAATAACAGTGACCGCATATGATAATTCAAAGAAGCCCGCTGACGGCATGATTACATTGGGTGTCAAACTCGGACCTCAGACAGTCACCATCAACTTTCACGTACTAGAGATGGATCCGACATACAAAGCTATTCTGGGATGACCCTATTTGGAAGCATTAGAGGCAGTCGCCTCCACCAATCACCAGTGTCTCAAATTCCCTTACAAGGGACAAGTGATTAAGGTGACAAGCATGCCCTTAGACCATCCATCTTCTCCACCACCCCTTGGGTTGCCGAATGAGCCGATTTTGACAATCTTGGATCTTCCAGAAATAAGTAAGCAACCCAGGCAAGTGTGGAGAAGGAAAAGAAAGAAAAATGAAACTATTGGTTGGCACATAATGAAGAGTTTGGGATATCGAGAAGGCCAAGGACTAGGCAAAGAACTGCAAGGCATAGCTGAGCCAATCAATCTAATGAGGTTACAACCAAAAAGCGGGGTTGGGTATGATGGAACGACAACGAATGGTCAGAATCTCAGAAGCAGATACTTTTCTGGATGCTTACAAAAGTTTTTCATCAAGAAAGAAACTATTCAACTGGCTGAGAACAAGGAAGAACAAGAGATGGAGCAAGAGAAGAGAAGAAGAACCAACGACCCTGAAGATGACTTGTATCCAGAAATATCTCTTTTGTTTTCCACCGATGAAGAAGGGTCAAGCAATGAACCACTCCAGGCTGAACCACCTGTTGAACCACCTGAGGGTAATATCGCCAAACCGACTCGAGAAAAAGTCCAACCAACTCCACGAGGGCCTTCCCTCATTACGTCATCTTTTGGGGCCGACGCTCCAATGCAATGTGATGCTCTCCCCGGGCTTCTTGGCCCGATCCCTATTTCTAGGCCCTCAGGCCCAACTTATGGGTCCGCGTACCCACTTGTTGCTCTTGGGCCATCGAGCCCCTCTACTAAATCCGGGCCTTTGTGCCCATTTTCTCCAATTCTCGGGCCCTCGAGCCCATCTCCTAAACCCGGGCCCTTGAGCCCACATCCTTCTCTTATTGGGTCCATAAACCTACGTTCTTCTATGATCATCCGGCCTATTGGCCCATCACCTCTTCTGTCAACATTGGGCCCGAAAGCCCCCTCTATCAAACATTGCTCGAAGTCTTCCCCTCTTTATCAATATCTCCGCCTACTTTGGCTCCCGTAGTTGATCTCAACCCAAATCGGGCACCTGAAGCCCAATCTGTCTTTATGTTTAGCACTCCTCAAAAAACAACGTCCTCCTCGAAACTCAAATTTCGATCGAGGAAACATCTCAACTTGCCTCGGAAGGGCATTCGACTCAAGGAGCCACCAGATCCTTGATTGACCTCCTTTGCCCTCCATTCTCCCCAATAAAATTCTTCCTTCCATTATTTACCTTCTTCTTCTTTAGGTTTAGTTTCCAATAAAAATAGGACAAAAATTAGAGGTAGGAGAGTTCCAGAAAGATACCTGCATTCGATATGAGGAGAAGGATAACTTTGATCAAACTTTGGGGGTTTCTTCCTCTCTCAGTTCAACATCACCTACATCCAACAGAAGGCAATCAAGGGTTATGCAATTGTTGAACACCTTGCCCATCATCCTATCCCAATCTTTGACCCTATTCAATCAAAATTTCCTGATGAGGAATTGATGTCCATTCGATCTTCCAATCTGTGGACTTTATATTTTGATGGGGCATTAAACTCCCAGGGTAGAGGGATAGGGATTGTTCTTCTGTCACCCGAAGGTGTCACCATTCCACAGGCTTTTCAGCTTCATTTTCCAGTAACAAACAATATAGCTGAGTATGAAGCCTTGTTGGCCAGACTGGAGGCCGCTCACTTCTATGGTGTCACTAAGCTAAGGGTGATCGATGATAGTCAGTTGATTCTCCGCCAAGTGCTTGCCAAATACCGCACATCTCATCCCGGGCTCAGACCATACCAAGAACTCACTGCCTGTTACATCAAGCTATTCTCTAAACTCGAATTCATTCATGTTCCTCGTGCTCAAAATATTCTTGCCGATGCTCTCGCTTCCCTGGCATCTTCACTATATGTCCCACTAGGCAGGTAGGTTGGGACGATCTATGTCTACCGACGAACCATTCCGGCAGTAGAAGATGCACGATTCTTTAAAGTTAAAGAAGAGTTTGAAAGGAAAGAGTACATTGAGCAAAAGGAGGAAGTATCTTTGGTTGAGTTGGAAGAATTAGAAGAGGGTGAGAAACCAAGGTATTATGAGATTGCAAATTACTGTCAGGATCAGATATATCCACCAGGATCAATTGCCGAAGAGAAGAAAGCCATAAGAATGGTCTCCCAGAGATACACCATCTTAGGTGGAGTACTTTATAAAAGGAGCTTGGCCGGTGTTCTATTAAGATGCGTAGATGAAAAAGAGGCTGAATTGGTGCTTAAAGAAGCACACTCCGGAGTATGTGGAGGCCATGTAAATGCTCAAGCCCTCGCCAAGAAGATCATCAGGCAAGGGTACTACTGGCCTACTCTGGAAGAAGACTGCTTGATCTTTGTCCGGCACTGTCATCAATGTCAACTTCACGCCGACAAGATTCACTCTCCCGCATCTACCCTTCACCCGATTCACGCCCCATGGCCCTTCGCTATGTGGGCTTTTGATGTTATCGGACCCCTTGGTGACCCAAACTCCACAAACAAAACCAAATCTTTCATCCTAACGGCAACGGAGTACTTCACCAAGTGGGCGGAGGCGGAAGCATACGTGGAGATCAAGGCATCAACAGTCTGCACCTTCATCAAGCGCAACATCATTGCCAGGTTCGGGATCCCAAGCGACATCATCACCGACAACGGACCGCAATTCATCTCCCAGGAGCTGCGTGACCTTTGCAACAGGTACTGCATCAGATTGCATCATTCATCTCCATATTATCCTCAAGGCAACGATCAAGCAGAAGCCACCAATAAAACCCTGATAAAAATCATTAAGAAGACTTGTAAGTCTAGCAAGTTCACAGACTGGCCAGATAAGTTAGTTGATGCTCTATGGGCCTACCGCACTTCTATTCGAACCCCAACGGGTCAAACCCCCTATGCCTTGGCATTTGGGACGGAGGCGGTAGTTCCATATGAAGTAATCATTCCTTCCCTCCGAGTCCAGATCGATCGAGATATCCCGATGGATGAACGCCGAGATTCTCTTCTCGCGCAACTCGAACTCTTGGACGAAAGAAGACTGGCCGCTGTCGAACATGCTAGATCTTATCAGAATAGACTTAAAAGATTTTAGCAGAAGAGGGTGGTGGAGAGAAAATTTGAAATCGGTGAAGTTGTGCTTAAAAGAATATTCATTAATCCGGGCAGTCCCCGCTCCAAACTTCAACCTAATTGGGAGGGTCCGTATGTTATTTTGGCTGTTTATCCCGGTAAATCATATAAGCTAACTAATGCAGAAGGAGAAGAACTAGCTCATCCCTGGAATGGTGTGTACCTCAAAAAATATTTCCCTTAGAACAAAAATCACAAAAATCTATAAAATCCAAAGGTGTGAGGAATAATGACAACATATAACGCTTGCTTGCTCGGTGCACCAACTTGTCACTCAAGGAAATAAGGACAGGCATCATACTGCACACACTACACGCCTAGTTTTGAGATCCGATGATCGGAAGTCAGAGAGAAAGCTAGGCAACGCTTGGCAAAAGAAGGTCAACCTAATCCCATTCTCTTCTCGTTTCGGTCCAGAATAGATGGAAAGGGTTAGAATAAAAAGTATCAAAAGTGCACATTGCCTTAGTAGGAGAATGCCTCTGAAGGTCTGATTTCTTAAGAAGAAAAGGTGCCAAAAGATGGGAAATGATCCCTCAGGTCGGCAAAAGAATAGACCTATCTGAATGTGTACCAACAAAAGCCCAAAAAAAAGAAAAAGGCTCCAAAAGATGGGCAATGAACCCCTCAGGTCAAAATCAAGCAAAATAAAAAAGACATGTCTGAATATGGGCCATCAAAGAAAAGGGATAGAAGGAAGGACCCAAGGATGTCAAATCCCAAACAGGCAATGCGGGCACTAGTAGAGAAGCAAATTCGACACCCCTGAATCCTATTAAGGACTTACCACCAATCCTCTTCCCTCTTTAACCTTGCGGGTAAAGTTGACCGACTAGACCCAAGAAGAGCCATAGCCTATCAAAGATGGAAGGTCAAAAGATTTTAGACTAGGCACTTTCTTACACGTGATGCCTACTCTTAACCCTTAGGTAACGATGAGAGGCACCTGTCGACTCCATAAACGGGTTCCGGATCGGCACCTCAAGATAAGGTGAAAGATAGATGGAATAAACGGGAGTGAATTGAAAACACTCGGAAAGCGGTAAAGACTCCTCACCTCGGTCCCACACTCACATTGATCCCCGAACTTTCATCTCACGGCGTCGCTCGAGCACCAGAGACGGTTCGGGTCATGTGGGAGGAGAGTGAGGAAGAGATGAACTTAAAACATAAATAAAAGGTGGTCGCCAGGAGCCGCGGGCTCCGCTTTATGGAATGAAAATAGAAAGAAAGTTGAATTTGACCGTGTACCTTAGCGTGGGAGAAAGTGTGTGTGGGTTCAACCTTCTTCTTCTTCGGCCGGCCAATGAAGAAGAGTCTCCAACCGATGCTAGCTTGATGTATTTGTGCAACTAGAAGACAATAAGACAAGAAAACAAGTGAAGAAGGATTAGAACTGAGTGAAGTGTAGTAACTTGTAAAAACAATAACATAAAATGACAATTGGAAACAAACTCACCGGATTCGGGGTTAGCCCTAACCCCTTTTTTTTGGTTTTTTTATGATGTATGAAATGATGCAAGATTGAATAAAAATGATGCTTAAATATGAACTAAATGATTTGAAAGAATAAAAAAGAATATAAATGGTTAAAGACAACACAACCCAGGCAAAGTGGCAACCGGGTTGGACAGATTTAATGTAAATTGCGCGGCTCTGATGCAGAGACCGTAGAGGACAGCACCGATGTAAGAATCAAGTGAAATTTATTTCAAAATAAAGATAACTCACCGAGGGTGGTTTGATATGAAGACAAGTTTGCCTGAATATTATGATAAGTAATCTGAATTTACCTGATAATCCGGATCTTGGGCAGTGATGTTCTGGAAACTCCCAGCACAATGTCGATGTAGGACATGCTATGGGCACCACAGATATCCAAATTGAATGATTCTTGTTGGAGATAAAAGATAACTCACAGGGTAACAATTTCTATGAAGGATGCATAGGTTGAATCCACCATTAAATGTACTGAAATTGACTGATAAGATGATGACTTAGAAGAGAAGACTTCGGATCTGTCTTTGCAACGCCGGTGTTGAAGCCATAACAAGCAGAGGAAACGTCAGAATTGATCTCTGTTTGTTGGAGATGAAAGATATCTTGATGAACCACACTTATTATGAAGGAAGTCAGGCCATAAAATGACTAGAAATATCTGTAGAATCCTATGATCAGCAGTGCAGCACGTTGGAGCATAGACCGGCTTCTTCTTCACTTTGGGATGATCTCCGGGCACCGGGACGAAGATAGAACTATTTGGAGAGGTTGGGATGAGCCTAGGGTGGATGGAGGACTAAGAGAGAAGTGATGGAGGATGGGGATGCCCTTCTTAGGTCGTTCATATGAGTCTCCCTTTATAGGGGATGAGAACCAGGTCAAAAAATAGCAAGTTTTGATACATCCGACCATAGGTTGGATTTCCTCCATTTAATGTTGCTGATTTTCACCCTGAGGCATCTAGAAACTTAACTAAATGATTGAGAGAGATTTTAAACCGTGGATCACCTTTCCCATGCTCAAAATATGCCTCCACTTGAAGAGGAAACAAATCTAGTCTAAAAATGGCAAGTCTTGATATACAAGACAACAAGTTGGATTGCCATCATTAGATGATGCTAATTTCGACCATGAATCTTCCAGATACTATAAAAAGTTATATGGAGGATTAAAAAGGAAGGTAGGGTCGTGAATTTATCAGATATGTGCCCAATGGGCTGGGCTTGCATGCAATTGGGCTTGATAGGTGCTGCGTGCGGACAGAACTGCGCATCTGACTTTCAAAGGGTGCTGCGGACAAATGGGAGATCAAAATTGAATGACATTTGTTGAATTGAAAAGAGGACTCAGAGAGGAAGATTATTGATGTTGAAGACTTCTTCATTTAATGTCCACATAATCCTGTGAAAAATTTTCAAGTAGAGGATATGCTGGGAAAAGCATAATCTGGCACACTACCAAGAGTCTCTTGTTCGGCAAACACGGATTTGATTAGAAATTAGAAAATCATCCTAATATTTACAATAAGCACCTTGGCTCATCCAAAAGGGTGATTCATCATGATTTTGATGGTCTAAAAGAGATGTTGCCAATGGAATAATGGTTTAAGCTCTAAATAAGGCCAAATTGGCGTGTCTACAGCTTGCCTCGCTTTGATGTCGGCTTTGCAAGGGAATGGCATGTAGCGTAGCGGAGTGAAATGTAGAGGAATGTAGCGAAGTGAAATGAGTTATAATGGAATGCAGTGGAGTAAAATAGCGATGGACTGAAAAGGTGACATCAAGGTGTAGATATAGACACGCTCAACGACCAGATTCGGCAGATAGAATCTCTTCAAGTCTCCTTGTTAACTGCCATGTTTCATCAAGTCTTCCTATGTTCGATTGGTAAGAGATGTGCCATTGGCACGAGAGAAGAATAGCCAACCCCCAACGTGGTGGGGAGTCCCCGAAACATGGGTTCGTAGGTTCATCATCAGCCGGTAACCCGATCTTTGCGGTGTTCCTGTACTGTGATGGGCTAAAGTTTAAAAAGAGATTTGTTTTGAAAAAGTAAAATAATACCAATCGAGCACATTCAGGCTCTCTGATTCATTTAAGTCTTCCGAGAGACAAGATTTGATTCGGAATGGAATGATCTCGAATTCCAAAAGGCAAATGTTTAAGTACAGACCATGACGGTGCAAGTTTAGATCGAATAGGAGGCCCTTGGCGGGAGGAAGTGACTGCCATGGTGAGATGAATAGCAAAAGAGTTGCAGTGGCCACAATGGGAATAGAAATAAAATATTTGAAGGCACGAGGTGATTACCGAACATGGTGGGATTAACAGACACGGTGGGATATTAGAAAGGTTGGTGGGACTAGAAAACACGATGGGATTAGAAAACACAGTGGGATTCAGAATGATCGGGATTCAGAATGATCAGAATTATGATACAAGAGGGTGAGAAGGTGAAGATTATGAAATGATGTATGCAATGATAATGAAAAATGCAATGCAACTAATACTATATGATGCATGATGGGCTCAAGAAAACAAAAACAAAACTTGTCTAACAATTAGTTGAAGATATAGATTGTCTATGAGGTCAAGATACCCATTCAGGAACTATCGACCCTCATAGTACAACTTTGGCTTATCCGTGAGCACAAAGAATGACCTGACTGTCGTGGATTTTGATGAAGGGGATCTCGGGCCCGGTCTTCTTTGCATTCACGGTCTTCAACATCAATGCATAAAATAAATAGTAATGCACCTAATATATGCTAAGAAAGAAAATGATAACGGTGAGTTTGCGGTATGATGACATGCATTCTCACAAAAGAGTTCATGTGTCCTAATGAGGACACAGAACAAAAGCTTCTCGGCAAAGTTGAGGCCGAGGTAATGATGACATCTCCTCCTGAGAATCCTCAGGGGAGGGAAGTGGCGAGCATCGCCTTATTGAAATCTTGAAAATGCTCCTCGACGAAGTTGAGGTCGAGGTCATAGTGGCACCTCCTCCTAAGAATCCTTGGGGAGGAAAGTGGCGAGCTTCGCCTTTTTGTGAAGTTCTCCGCATTTGTTCTTCGTGCCTGAAACACTAGAAAAAGGAGATTAGAATGCCAATATGGCTTATCCCCTTGCAAGTTGCAGTATGCCTTGACCTTTGTCAAGGGGCGTAAAGTTTTTCTTGTGCCTGAAACACTTAGAAGGAAGAGATTAGAACAACAATGCGGCTTATCCCCCTTGCAAGTTGCAGTATGCCTTGACCTTTGTCAAGGGGTAATAGCCTTCTTAAGGGTGTAAAAATAAAGCAACAAATATACAATGAATGTAAAGACAAGAATTCAAACCAAGCATGGTGATGAAAAAGAAAAATTTTTTGAAAATTTTGGTTGGGATTTGAAAAAGAAGTTTTTTTTTTGAAAAGATCCAATTTTTTGGGATTTTTGAAAATGCTATTTTCTTTTTTTTTTGAGTTTTTGAAAATATTTTTTTTAGAGTTTTTGAAGATATTCAACTTTTTTCTGTAGTTTTTTTTTTGAAAATATTTTTTTGGGGAGAGAAAAATCAGTATTGACACAAGTTCTCATTACTTGGTTGTTTTTTCTAGGTTCGTTGGTAGACATCATATGCAAAATGGGGTTCCTTACCCAAAATCTTTCCGACCTTCAACCTTTGATCGGCTAGAGTTTAGCTTTGATTTGGTTGGTTCACCCACACCTTGGGGGTAAGAATGAAGAATTGAGGGAAAGTCCTTGATAGGCTTTGGAGATGTCGAGAGGGATTTCTCTACTCACACCCAATTGCCCGTTGGGGTTCGGCCTCTTCGGGTCTTTTCTTCTTTATCGACAAACCTATTTTTGTGGCACACATTCGGACAGGTGCTTTGACCTGTGGAGTCATTGCCCATCTTTTGGTGCCTCTTTTTTTTCATTTTTTATATTTTTGGGTACTCATTCAGACAGGCCCATATTTGTTTAAACCTGTGGGGTTCATTGCCCATCTTTTGGCACCCTTTTTCTTTTGAGAAGTTGGACCTTCTGAGACGGCCTCCTACTTGGGCAACGGATGCTTTCGATACTCTCCCCCTCTAATCCCCTTCACCTATCTTGGACCGAACAGAAGAGAGTAGGGTGAGGGTTTTCCTTCCACCTCTGAGCCTTGCCTAGCTTCTCTCAGGTGTTGGGTCATCCGGATTCTGGGATCGGGACATATTGTGTGTGTAGAATGGTATCTACCCTCAACTCCTAGACAACAACCTAGAACATGTGGACTTAAGTCATACTAGTAGTTCTCTCTATTTTTTTTGAGGTAGATTACATTCCATAGGTGAATCAATTGTTCGCATGCCTTGCAATGTAAAGAATTTGTTTAATAAAAACAAGGTAGCTACAAATATCGTCAATCACAAATTTCTCTCAATTAAAATTGTCATGTGAAATTCAAAATCATTTCAAAAAATATTGCCTTGCGGATGACATAATGATGATGAATGCAATGTAATACCTGAGAGAAGAAAAAGTTCATTGCTGATGATGACTTTGTTTGTGCTTGCCTTGCCTTACCTGCCATGCCTTGCCTTACCTTGCCTTGCCCAACTGCTTCCACTGTTGATATGCACCATATTGCATTGGATTGAAGATTCATAGTCATAGGATGAAGTGAAAATGTGGAGGATCTGATTTAGCATGGCGGAATCAAAATTAATGATGTAAAAGGCAAAGATTGTGGTATTACCCAGGAAATTTCTCTACCTTGATTTTTTTGTTGAAAGTAGAACTTGTGAAAAGAAAGAGAATTCAAAAAGGAAAGAAACATGCTTGGAAACAGAAGTGAGTTAAAATGGGATCTTGGGCCCGTGAGTTGAAAATGGGCGTGAAAGCCTGGAAAGGGTTGGAATCAGGGGACACGTGAGCCCAAGATTTGAAGGCGGGCTAGAGGGCCCAGTTGATGTTGATGGGCATGAGGGCCCGATAGGAGTTGATGGGCTCGAAGGCCCGATTGAAGGTTGATCCCGAGGGACCCAACGAAAAGAGTGGGCACACGGGCCCGATTTAGATGGTTGGGAGCAAGATTGTGATTTGTGATGGGCTCGCTGGCGCCATTGAAGAGTATGGGTACGCAAACCCGAATTCGAAGAAGTGGGGGAACGGGGACCCGATTTTGAAGAAGTTTGGGCACGTGGTCCCGTTGGTGAAGAAATGGGGGCATACAGGCCCGAAGTTGAAGTGTGGGCATGTGTGCCCGAGTTTGTTGGAAGGTGGGCACGTGGGCCTGATTTAGAAGAAATTTGGGCACATGGGCCCGGTTGTAGAAAAACATGGGCATGTGAGCCCGGTTGAGGTGAATTGCAGGCACTTGGGCCCGATTGAGGTGAATTGTAGGCACGTGGGCCCGATTTAGAAAAATTAAGGGCACATGGGCCCGATTGGGGAGAATTATGGGCACGTGGGCCTGATGGAAGGAAAGGGACACATAGGCCCAGTTGGGGAAAAGGGGCATATGTGCCCAGTTGAAGGAAAGGGGCATGCAAGCCCGATTGATTAAAAGGGGCACGTGGGCCCAGTTGAAGAAAAGGGGCATAAGAGCCCGGTTGATGAAGAGAGGCACATAGGCCTGGTTGGATAACGGGGGCACGTGGGCCCGACTGATGGAAAGGGGCACATGGGCCCAGTTGATGAAAAGGGGCAGAAGAGCCCAATTGACGAAAAGGGGCATAAGTGCCCGAAAATGGGGCATAAGGGCCCAATTGAGTGGGATGGGGTGTGGGCCATGGCCCTAAGATTGATAGATTTTGGACCCATGGGCCTGATTGATGGTTGTAAGAAGTATAAATAAAGGACAGTGGCCCTAAGATTGAGGAATTATGGGCCCATGGGCCCAATCGTTGATTTAGAGGAGAATAAAGAAAGGGTCGTGGACCTAAGATTGATTGATCATGGTCCCATGGGCCGGATTGTTGCTTAGGAGAAGAATAGGGTAAGGGTCGTGGCCCTAAGATCGATTTTGAGGATTTTGCCTGCCTAGCTGGAGGAGGTCCTAGTATCCCTTTGCTAAGGTCTACATCCTTCAGGAGGCTTGTCGATTCATTCCCCATTTCATTGACCAATTCTATCTCCTTATTTTTCAGTTCAGGGGTCAATTCAATCTGGCCATCTTCAGGGATCAATTCTAATGATGGCAACATTTGATCTATGCCTGGAGAATCCTTGCCTAGTCCTTGACAATCAACTAAATTTGTGATCCCCACATCTAAGCTCCCTACAGTAGGCTTCTCCTCAAGTTGTTCTGGGGAAGAGGGCATGCCTAGTTTAGAGGATTCTAGAATGATAGAAGAGTTTGGTTTGACCTCCCCTACTGACTGACTTTGATTTTGAGAGAGAGCAAGGATATGTTGAGGAGTTGATTCTTCTTCCATGGCAGGAGCACAAATGGTTGGAGTTATTAATTCCTTTTCCAGGGCAGGAGCTTGAGGGGTCAGAGTAACTAAATCATATACCATAGTAGGAGCATGAATGATCGGAGTGACTGGTTCTTCTACCATGGCAGGAGCAACTGACTAAGGGGGAACCCTATGTTGAGGGATTGATTGAAGTGGTGCTGGCATAGAAGTCGGTTCAGGCTGAAGAGCTATTGATGTAATTAATTGAGGAGTCATGGCTTGGATGGTTGGCTGAGGAGTTGTTGGTGGAATAGGCTGAGAAGCCAAGGGCCGGATGATTGGCCGAGGGGTTGTTGGTGGAATAGGTTGAGAAGCCAAGGGCCGGATGATTGGCCGAGGGGTTGTTGGTGGAATAGGTTGAGAAGCCAAGGGCCGGATGATTGGCCGAGGGGTTGTTGGTGAAATAGGCTGAGAATTTGATTTTGATAGTGAGGTGTTGGCACAATTGACATGAGGAGCTTGATTGTGCACAATTGATTGTGCCGTTGACACGGGTTGCATGTCCAGCTGAGAATGGGGCATGGGTGGCCTAATCAACTGACGTCGAGGAGTTGGCCGAAGATGATGATCTAGATGAGGTTGGAGAGGGCTCCTAGGTTGGATCATAGCATCAATGCTCCTCTCAATTCTGGGCCTCAATTCATCAGAATATCGCATTAATTTCACATCTTCTTTTGCTTCCCCAATTATTGAATAGCCTGGCCTATATCGTTTCAAGAATTTGGCCTTGACAATTTCGAAATCCCATATCTCTACTTCGTTCAATGAAAAAAACCAATCTAGTGCTACACCCTCTAAAGATCTCCTAAAAAGAAAGGCAAGGGTCTTTCTATCATTATGCCATCGAGATGATTTGCTCAGGAAATCATTGACATGGGTGAAGGGATCACCTAAGCCATTGTAGCGATGGTAGGTTGGCATTTGTGATTGGGGGATGTAGATAGTATAGAGGGGGAATTCGATGGTTTCTTTATCCTTGGCAACAGGTGGGGAAGAATTCACCACGGGGTGTACATGTGGCACCTGGATGGAAGGGTGGTGGGTTGGTGTGCAGGCTGAAGAATGACCCACAATGGAGTGAGTAGGTGAAGTAACATGGCAGGACTGCCTAGGTGGGGTTGTGGTAAGAGGTTGAACTGCCGATTGGGGAGGTGAGGCAGCTCGGTTGACTTTGGCTGCACCATGATTAATAGGCATCTTGCCCTTCACTATAGATTGTATGAATGACAAGGTATTGGGATCAAGATGAAAAGATAGATCCTTAAGAGCCTGTTCTATACTAAATGAAGTGGACTGATGGGAATCCCCTTGCACTTCAGGTTCCATAGCAGCATTGGCATGGCTTTCGGGTTGTTGTTGGAGCTTGTAGAGACCTTCCCCGTACTCCTGTTGCTTGTAGTAGTCCGACCTCTTGACGTGTCTTTCAGACCTTAGCATCATGAGCATCATGTCGATCTTTCTAGAAAGATGGTTAGAAAAGAGAGCAATCAAAGCACACAATTGAAGATATTTTTTTTATGTTATGTTTTGTTTGATTTTTTTTGTTTCAATTTGGTTGTTTGGAAAACAAGTTGAACACAAAATTAAAAAGGTTTTTGTTTTGTTTTGTTTAGGTGTTTTGTAAGAATAAATTTTTTTTTGGTTGTTTTCAATTGTTGTGAGCAAGCAAGTTGTGCAAACAAGTTTTTAAAATGACTACTCGACAATTTTTGGGTTGAAACCTTAGATTAGATAGATTGTTAACAATTGTTCACTCAAATGGGCATGGTTCCTATTGCTTCAATCATCAAGACCTAAGGTTGTCACTCAATCACCACGAGTAGGTACTTGGGTTCTTCGGGTTTTGGGAAGTGGTACAATCGGCCCAATCGTGCGGAGAGGAATACTCCACGGATGGGGACTTATGGAGGCCTTGATGGAAACAACCAAATCAACTAGGAAGGAATATCCCAGAAGAGAGGTTAGAATCCACCAAGAAGGTGTTTGGAGGGTGAGGGTGTGTTGGGAGAGAGAGCCCCCACCTCGAATGCCCTATGGATCGGAGCAAGTCCGGTACCCGATGCAAAAGCTAATGCAAAAATGAAAAATGGAGGGTAGGAGGAGAAGAAGCAATCAATATGCAAACATGAATGAAAGCTATTTAATAAATCAAACAAGTGAATGCAAGCAAGACAAGCAATGACAAAGTAAAACAAATAACTAGCAACTAGCAACTAAAGGTGGTTCGCGCGGGAACTGGCTTGTTTGATTGGAAAAAAGGGAAGGAGGGCCACGTGGGGCCAATCTGAAGGTGCTTCAAATGAGTGGTCCACGCGGGGACCGATCTGAAAATAAGTTGGTTCACGTGGGAACCAAGTTGGAAAGAAAGGTGGTTCACGCGGGAACCGGTTTACAAGAAGAAAAGAGTGGTTCACGTGGGAACCAAGTTGAAATTAAAAACAAGAAAGTCAAGTCCACATGGGGAACAATCTTAAAGAAAGAGTAAACAGCAATTTTAAAGGTAAATTGACATGGAAGAGGTGAAGGACAAGCCGGTTCACGCGGGAACCAAGTTGGAAAACAACTAGTTGCAAGAATCAATCAAGCTAGCACGGTTGAAGACATTGGTTGTCCCACCGTGGTCGCCAAAAAGTTGTCGACTCCAGAAACGGGTTCCGGATCGGCACCTCAAGATAAGGTGAAAGATAGATGGAATAAACGGGAGTGAATTGAAAACACTTGGAAAGCGGTAAAGACTCCTCACCTCGGTCCCACACTCACATTGATCCCCGAACTTTCATCTCACGGCGTCGCTCGAGCACCAGAGACGGTTCGGGTCATGTGGGAGGAGAGTGAGGAAGAGATGAACTTAAAACATAAATAAAAGGTGGTCGCCAGGAGCCGCGGGCTCCGCTTTATGGAATGAAAATAGAAAGAAAGTTGAATTTGACCGTGTACCTTAGCGTGGGAGAAAGTGTGTGTGGGTTCAACCTTCTTCTTCTTCGGCCGGCCAATGAAGAAGAGTCTCCAACCGATGCTAGCTTGATGTATTTGTGCAACTAGAAGACAATAAGACAAGAAAACAAGTGAAGAAGGATTAGAACTGAGTGAAGTGTAGTAACTTGTAAAAACAATAACATAAAATGACAATTGGAAACAAACTCACCGGATTCGGGGTTAGCCTTAACCCCTTTTTTTGGTTTTTTTTATGATGTATGAAATGATGCAAGATTGAATAAAAATGATGCTTAAATATGAACTAAATGATTTGAAAGAAGAGAAAAGAATATAAATGGTTAAAGACAACACAACCCAGGCAAAGTGGCAACCGGGTTGGACAGATTTAATGTAAATTACGCGACTCTGATGCAGAGACCGTAGAGGACAGCACCGATGTAAGAATCAAGTGAAATTTATTTCAAAATAAAGATAACTCACCGAGGGTGGTTTGATATGAAGACAAGTTTGCCTGAATATTATGATAAGTAATCTGAATTTACCTGATAAGCCGGATCTTGGGCAGTGATGTTCTGGAAACTCCCAGCACAATGTCGATGTAGGACATGATATGGGCACCACAGATATCCAAATTGAATTATTCTTGTTGGAGATAAAATATAACTCACAGGGTAACAATTTCTATGAAGGATGCATAGGTTGAATCCACCATTAAATGTACTGAAATTGACTGATAAGATGATGACTTAGAAGAGAAGACTTCGGATCTGTCTTTGCAACGCCGGTGTTGAAGCCATAACAAGCAGAGGAAACGTCAGAATTGATCTCTGTTTGTTGGAGATGAAATATATCTTGATGAAACACACTTCGTATGAAGGAAGTCAGGCCATAAAATGACTAGAAATATCTGTAGAATCCTATGATCAGCAGTGCAGCACGTTGGAGCATAGACCGGCTTCTTCTTCACTTTGGGATGATCTCCGGGCACCGGGACGAAGATAGAACTATTTGGAGAGGTTGGGATGAGCCTAGGGTGTCTGTAGGACGAAGAGAGAAGTGATGGAGGATGGGATGCCCTTCTTAGGTCGTTCATATGAGTCTCCCTTTATAGGGGATGAGAACCAGGTCAAAAAATAGCAAGTTTTGATACATCCGACCATAGGTTGGATTTCCTCCATTTAATGTTGCTGATTTTCACCCTGAGGCATCTAGAAACTTAACTAAATGATTGATAGAGATTTTAAACCATGGATCACCTTTCCCATGCTCAAAATATGCCTCCACTTGAAGAGGAAACAAATCTAGTCTAAAAATGGCAAGTCTTGATATACAAGACAACAAGTTGGATTGCCATCATTAGATGATGCTAATTTCGACCATGAATCTTCCAGATACTATAAAAAGTTATATGGAGGATTAAAAAGGAAGGTAGGGTCGTGAATTTATCAGATATGTGCCCAATGGGCTGGGCTTGCATGCAATTGGGCTTGATAGGTGCTGCGTGCGGACAGAACTGCGCATCTGACTTTCAAAGGGTGCTGCGGACAAATGGGAGATCAAAATTGAATGACATTTGTTGAATTGAAAAGAGGACTCAGAGAGGAAGATTATTGATGTTGAAGACTTCTTCATTTAATGTCCACATAATCCTGTGAAAAATTTTCAAGTAGAGGATATGCTGGGAAAAGCATAATCTGGCACACCACCAAGAGTCTCTTGTTCGGCAAACACGGATTTGATTAGAAATTAGAAAATCATCCTAATATTTACAATAAGCACCTTGGCTCATCCAAAAGGGTGATTCATCATGATTTTGATGGTCTAAAAGAGATGTTGCCAATGGAATAATGGTTTAAGCTCTAAATAAGGCCAAATTGGCGTGTCTACAGCACCTACGGCAAGCAAAGCAAAAGATGAGATGGTTGTGTCCTTCACACCGAACAAAAAAATCGAATACTTCAAAAAGCACCAAACAAATTCATAAAATCAAAAATTCTAAAAATTAAATATACAAAACACCAAAAACATTATAAAACCATCAAAAACCCAAACAAATCAAAAATTTCAAAATGCCTAAAAATTTGCTTTCTAAATTGACTAGTTGCCTTTGCATTCATGCATATTTCCTTTTGTGCACACTTATGTTTTTCTGTTATCTTTACTTTAATAAGGCCAATGTCCCTTGACAAAAGATCAAGGCAACTTTGCCCTCTCCTTGCAAGGGACTAAGCCAAAATAAAGTTCTAATATCTTCTCTCAAGTGGATGTAGGAATAGGAGAAGGCATGCCAGCTTCATATCCCCAGAAACTTAGAGGAAGCAAAGACAACAAAAAAATCAAAAATTGAAAAACAAAAGTGGACTACCCCGACCCCTATTAGGACTTGCATTTAGTATTGCATCTATCAAAATAAATAATATTTGAGATGTTGAAGACCTCAAGTCTAGAGAGAGCTAAGCCTGAGAACCCCTTCAACAAAATCAGTGAAGGCTTAGTCATTCCCTAGGCTTGCGGATAGGCCAAAGTTGAATATGCGGGGACGACGGTTTCTTTACGGATGTCCTGACCCGTTATGTTCAACCTATATCTTCAACTATTTTCTTATACTTAGTTGTATTTCTTTAAACCCAGCATGCATCATTTCATACGTGCATCACCCCATCATAATCCTGCCATTTTAAAGATGGTCTTTTATAGCCCAAGAGGAGGTCTTGATTTTTCAGAGAATAAGTTTCCAACGGGTTTTAACAATGATTTCATCAAAACAAGAAGTTTTTCCATGTCGAACTGAACCGGTATTGTTGAGTAAAACCTTATGAATTTGAAGAACCCAACCTTGGTTGATTGGCTGTCTCCTCTTTACTTTTCACAATTTACTGCATTTCTACCGAGTCCAGCACACCATGCAGTTCGGGTCCTGGCCGGTAACAATTCTCCCCCACGTGGGATTTTAGTTATTTACTTTCAGTACTGTTCTTCTCTTTAACCAATCAACCAGAGGGAAGGTTTCGATAAGACAAAGGGTAATCTCGGAGTCCGGTAAAGTTTTATTCCACTCAACAAGGCCAATGAGGGCGTGTCTAAATCTACACCTTGGCGTCACCTTTTCAGTCCATTACCACTTCATTCCGCTACGCCACATTATGCCTCGCTACATTCGCCTACGCTTCATTCATGTCACTCCCCTACAAAGCCGACACCAAGGCGAGGCAAGCTGTAGACACGTAATTTTGGCCTAGTTGAAGAGCTTAGATTCTTGTTTTCATGAATAATATTTGAGTAACCTTTCAAGGGAACCAAGTTTTCTGGAAAAATCAAGCTTTTCGGCGCATTTCGAAGAAGATCAATAGGCGTTGACCAGGGTCAAAGTGCCCTATATATAGGGCACCTGGCGCCCTGTATATAGGGCTCCAGGCACCCTGTATATAAGGCACCTGGCGCCCTGCGCCCTGTATGTAGGGCACCAGGCGCCATGTATATAGGGCACCTGGCGCCCTGTATATAGGGCACCAGGCGCCCTACTTATAGGGCACCTGCACCTGGTCTGACTGACTGGACAGATCGATGGGACAGTTCTGCAGATAAAGTTGCCCTCTTCTTGCCTATAAAAGGACCCCCATATAAAGGCTTGAGGACACACCAAGGGCGTCCCCCAAACCCTCTCATCCACCACAACACTCCCAAGGCCTTACAACCCCTCTCCAAGCTCTCAAACTGTTCCAAAACCCTCTCCCAAAAACCCCAAAAACCTGCAGTTTCCTTTTTCAGAAATATGATTTTTCTCCGACTTTGAGAGCCTCTACTCTCCATTTCCCTTACATATAGTGCCAAAACACTCTTCCATTAGCTTCACTTGAGTATTAGCTGCTTGAAGAAGTCCTTCTTTCATCTTGGAGGTCTTCCTACACTCCGGGGCGACGCCGCGAAGAAGGGAAGAAAATCTGTTGAAACCAGTCCCTGGTGCCCCATAAATAGGGCGCTTTGACTTTGGTCAACGCGCCCCATCAAGGGGACACCTGCAGCAGGCGCCCCATATATGGGGCACTAGCAGGGGCAGACCCCGTTTTGCATTTTTTGAGTTTATTTACCTTTCCGGTCGATCTTTTACTCCCCCCTTTCATTTTAACTTTCATTAACATGTTATTTAGCATGCATTAAGCCACTCATTTGCATTTTCATGCATATTTAAACCTTCAAAATAGGGGTTGGGATTTAGTCCCAATCCGGTCAGTTCCTTCCCTCTTTCATGTTTACATTTGAATTTGAGCATGATTCTACACTGTCACGAGAACTAATGATCTTTTCACTTGTTTCTATGTTTTCATATGGACATATGTAGGTAAATCCGGCCGAGGCGGAGCTTCAACCGGATCAAAGACGAAGGACTCACTAAGCTCTCTTCTTTCGGCCGGCCGAAAGAGGAGAAGTCGGAACCCAACAATCTCCCCGCTTCCAAAGGTACGACAGTCACTTTCATTCTCCATTTCATTTCTTTTCATTCTATTATATTTTGGGGCCTCTGGCTTTTGGCGACCACAATCACTAACATCCCATCCACCAAGACCCCAAAGCAAGCGTAGGGGCCGAAAAAGGGGAGATCTACGGATATCCCGTTCCGGGTGCCTACAGTAAACAATGTGATGACTCACCTTTCTTTTTCATTGAAGGCAACCAATCCTGGGTACAAATTAATGCTTGAATGGTTTCTGGAAGCAAAGATGATCTACTATCATTTACAACTCGTGAGCCTGTGCTAACAGCTGCCTCAGAAGCAACACTCGTAACTAGAATTGCAAAAATATCCTTTTTTATTTTTGAGAGAATGAAAAATTTCTTGCCATAATATTTCCACCATGTTAACACATCAAATTGTCCTTCATCGGGAGAATGAGACTCTTCTAAATACACATCCAACTCAGTTTTCTAACAAGTCATAGAAGTTCTCTCACTCAAACACTTCTTAAAAATATTTTTCAACTCATCTATTGTGTCATTGCATTTCTCCTCCAATATACAAGACTTGCTAAGAGCATTGGAAGATGTCACATTATCATCACAACTTTTCATTGCATACTCATTATAAAGTTCGTGAAGAAACAATTTCACCTTTTTTAATATAAATATGTGCACTATCACCATAGATTTGTTCATAATGAACAATAACAAAATCAAACTTCCAACGAGGATCAAGAATGCAAGCCACAGTCAACAATAGACTACATTCATCCCAATATTTTGAAAATTTTGCTATCCATGTACGCAACTTAATATGCACAGCACAAATATCACCAAAATATAGATTGACAGTAACATATTTTGTCTCAGAAAGTGTCAACGTTGCTTAGTAAAAAACTTTTAGACATTGAAGAACATTTGAAGCTATTTGCCAATCAAGTGGAGAAGGACAATCACAATAATCATGATCAATTTCAGCAAGCCGAATAAAAGCATTTTTCAAATCAAGGGCAGTTAATAACATCAAATAAGTAGAATTCCATCTTGTAGGTACATCCAAACATAGACCCTTTGAGGTTGATAAATGCTCATGCAACAAGGCTGTTTTGAACATCTCCTTTTTCTTAGGTGTCTTTCTCACATATGCCACACTTTTTCGAATCTTTTCAATGAATTTAGATATCACACCTAACCCTTCTTGAACAATCAGATTAAGAATATGAGCAGAACACCTAATGTGAAAGAACCGACCTTGACATATCAATAAATTCTTTTCACCAAGCCAACTTTTAAGATCTTTAACCATTGCATTGTTGGTAGAAGCATTATCCAAGGTCATGGCACACAATTTCTTATCAATATTCTATGTCAACAGTTGATTTTTCACAACTTTAAAAAGAACATCAGCAATGTGTGGAGTTGGAATATACTCAAATGCAATAATATTTTTTTGCAACAACCATTGCTCATCTATAAAATGTGCTGTCAAACATGCATAACCCATAGTTTGTCCTGAAGTCCACAAATCTGTGGTGAGAGCAATTTTGGATCCTAAGCTATCAAAAAGTTTGTACATATTTTCCTTTTCTTATTCATAAATCTTCATGACCTCATTTCTAATAGTTGTTCTACTACATTGCTTGAATTGAGGCTGAATATTTGAAACAAAAGTACCAAAATACTCATACTCAACAAAACTAAAAGACAACTCATGCTTAATGATCATATTTGCAAGATCTCTACGGCTACGTTGTTGATCAAATTTAAAATTGAAAATTTTCATATTTGATTCATCCGTAGATTTGGACATTGTCAACATGTGTTGTTTGATGTCACCATGAACTTTTTGTGGACATCTCTTAGCATGATTGCTCAAGTGGCTGGTGCCTTTTGAGCTAGAACCATCAAATGCCCTTTTACAATGAAAACAATTTGCAATATCCCTACCATCTTCGGTTCTACTCTTCTCAAAATCTTTCCAAATAGCTGAACATAATTTTCTCTTTTTAGGTAATGGAGGCTTTGTAACGTCTCCTTCAGCAATTTGAATTTCATCACCTGCTGTGGGTTGTGTGCTTTGTGTACCATCACTACTCTCATTGACATTGTTAACACTAGCACTAGGGATGACTGCATTTAGACTGGACGACCCAACATTACTATCTACAGAAAGAGGCAACAAATTTGCTTCTATTGACATCTACAAACATACGTTAAACAAGTCAAACAAGTTAACGCCGATCACAAATATTTGAGCAAAACAAATTCTAACTTGCAATTATAACATCGACTACCACAAAGATATACTAGCAAAAACAAATAAAAATAAACTTATATTTCTGATAATAACATTTATACACAGTTCGGGATCTACTTAAAAGGATCGACTTAAACCCTGAAGTACTCTCTCTGTAATCACCACATGGAGACAGCATAATCCCTTAGTTGATCCCCCATTAATGTTCTATGATCATGAATGTGAGGATTTTGCGAACAAAAATGTATACCTGTGGACTAGAAGTAGAGTGGGCCGCCCCAACTCCAACTGCAGGCAGAGACAGTAGGAGCCGACGGTACAAGCACTGCAAGGACCTTAATAAAATCTGTAGTCTGCTCCCTTGGTCACCCGTGGGTGCAGCACAACTGGCCTAGCAAGTGGCGCAACTCACCGATCGGCGTCACCACACCTGGCAGCGCGCAGCGATATCTTCAATGGTCGCCTGATCGGCATCGTCGGCTCACCGCCCTTAGCCCCTTCGTCGGCACAGCGTGAGTGCGCGTGAGGGGGATGCTCGGGACTCTGGAGTCGGGAGGGAGAGGGATGCGGGAGGGAGGCGCCGCCATGCCGGGTTGGGGATGCTCGAGAGGGAGGCCGAAGAGCGGAGGGGGATGCACCGTCTCCTCCTACCGCGCTCCCGCCGGTTGCCAGGATGGTGGATGCCGGGATGGGGAGTCGGGGGCTGGCCGGCTGGAGGCTGGAGCCTGGGACTAGGGATTCGGGGGTGAAAAGTTATGGTTTAAAGAGGGTTGTTGGATCCTACATCTAATGGCTTAGTTAGAACCAAATCTTAATCGGAGTAGATCCAGTGATTCCGAATCTGCTCCGTTTAAAATTCAGATAATATCCGAATCCGAAATTACTATCCAACGGGGCAACTTAAATGGATAATATTTGCCTATCCAAATACGAATTCGAACTGGATCCGGATTTTATCCGGATCCGTTTACAGCCTTAGTTTTAACCAAGGGGAGTACATTAATTGAGGGAGGTAGAATGTACAATCAGATTCTATAGAGAGAGAGGAGGCATAATAAGCCCCATTTAATAACATAACCAACACAATTAAAAAAATAATCACAAGTCAAGCACAATTAAGTCTATGATCACCTCCATATGCACACTGACATTCATCACATGAACAAATAGTGCATACATAATAATTATATGAGATATATCATATATACCAGTATAAAATTATATACTATAATTTTGAAATTCTCAATTTCATGCATGTTAAATTTTCATGAAATAAATAGCATGAAAATAACATGAAAACAACTTATAAACAATTTATATAAAATAAACATGCATATCTAAAATATTTAAAACATTTATACATTTTCAATACTGTGCAAGGTTGTTAATTAATGTAATAATTTATATACTATAAAATCTCATTTTACAAAATCAATTAAGACACTAATTAATTAAGTAAAACCTTTAAAACAATTTTAAAGTTTACCGATGAGTGAATCTATGCAAATATAACTTAATATTATCTAACAGGTTATTAAACACATTAAAACTTGTCAAATAATATTTAATTTTTTTAGAATTTTTATGTATTTTTAGCAATTTTTAATTTTTTATAATTTAAAATAATTTAAATTTAATAAAATAAAGTTTCCGGTGCATTGCGGCAAGTTAGTGTGCGTTGCCCGTGAACCCACTGTGCACTGGGTCATTGACGCACCTATGCCGCCTGAGCTCCACTTCTGGCTACTATAGTGACCGGGTATGAATCAATCTTGGTCGGTCTTCTTCGCCTGATAAGGGCATGTGGTGGGTACTGTTCATCCAGAAGGAGACCATCCACATAAATCGAACCTTATCTCCTTATACAGCCTCTAAAAATTACATATAATATGCGTTGGATTCCTTATCAAATGAGGATTCGAAAACAGTAGAACTTATCTCTAGAAAAATCTCAACTAACCATAAAATAAAAAAGAAAAGGAGGTGGTCGACCAGATTTCATAGCAAAAATCACAAACTTTCAACGAGGATAACTCTTTATCCAAAAAACTTAAAATTCTCCAAAAATACAATATGAAATTCTTATTAAATGAAGTTTATAACTATATATATTTCTTCATATAAAAAGTATATGCTGAAGGGAAATCAGGGAGAAACAGGGCTGCATCGCTAGACCCAGTAGAACCTTAGTTCGCCGGAAAAATCTCAAATTCTCTTCCTCTGCCACCATTCAAAGCAAGAGATCATGAGGAAAGGTTTGATAACCTCATTACTCATATTCTAAAGCCTTTTCCCATATTTAATTTTTTCTATGGACATATATTTTACAAAATCTTCAAATCCGGGTGAGTTCAAGAATGATAGAAACACCAAATTTTGGGGCTTCTCCCATATGCTATAAAGCTCCAAAATTTAAATGATTTGTGACATTGGAAAGCACTAGATCACGAGATTCTATCAGTGCCAACCAATCTTTTATCTTCATGACAAAAAGATTATGGAGGCTTCGACAAAACAGACATTTGCACGAATTCTCTATCGAAGATGATGATGAATGTCACCTCAGCGCTAAACGGATGTTGAGCAACTAATTCCTCTAATGCTAGGGCAATCATCAATTATGTTATGTTGTATTAAAGTAAATATTAATTAATTAGCACTTAAAATTAATATGCAACAATTTAAATAAACTAATTAAATAGCTTAACATCATTTGATGATTTTGTTCATTGCTATAGACAATAGACCCATCAACTTCTTCATGAGTTTGTGTTATCTGGAATATCTATGGATATGTGAGATTACAACATTTAATAATATCAAAATACATATTAACTAAACTAACTTAACAATTAAAAAAATACTTTCAAATGCTATTTCTAATTGATGAATATCCATATTTTATTTTCTATACCCCATTGAAAAGTTATTGCTATTGTCTTTATTTTTTGCATTAAATGGCTACAAACAAATTGATATGATTTTAATAAATAATGAACATCATGTTTTAAAAGGACATTGTTTTTTTTACCTTATTATCTTCTCTCAGCTATATGCCACACATGTGACACTACTGATCAACATCACCTTGTGGAGACATATTCTCATAGGCCTCTTCTATCGATCATCCTACAAAATATTGAATGTGACAAGCACCATTAGTTTTTATACAACATGAATTACTAAAAAACTAAATTTGTCATTTACCTTTTTCTCAAGTGATTCCTTTGTTTACTCTTCATCTCTTATATGTGTCTTAAGATGTTTGCATCTATAGATGTAGACTGCTCAAACCAAAAATATTGCTGCATAATAACCATATTGATAATTATCAGCATTATTCTAGTAAAAATTGTTGATAAATTGTAATTAGTAAAGGGTAGTATGCTTACCTCAATATTTTGAAAGATTTATTTTTTATTCTTAAGTGGAAGAGTGATATAATTATATTGCTAAAAATTACAATGCACTTGGTTGCATACCTTAAGATATATGATAAACTGTTGAGCATAACACTTAACAACCAACCCCCTACCAACTTGACAAGGAAGGTCCCGGTGGTAAAGTCCTCACCACATAGGATTTGGTGGGACTCTCCTACCTCTGGTAGTCAAAACTAATTACAAATAAAAAGAACTTACTAGAACTCAATATGTATATAATGATTTTAAAAGATTTAATGAAATATATACATAAGACAACATGAGTTGAATTGCCAAAACATTGCATGGTGTTGATGGAGAAGGCTAAGAATCAATCGGAGGTGGTGGAGAAGGCTGATGAGCCAACTAAGTGACTGTGGGATCCACTTGATGAATATCGAGATGTACCTAGCTAAGATGCCCATTGGTTCTTATTAAATCTTTTCATCTATCATATTAAATATTCAAGCATTAAGCATTATTATGTATTTTTCCACCCAAATTTTTACAAAAAAATGGAAGTGATAGGCCTATCAAGATTATATCGGCCCATCTGTGAAGACCAAGATAGCTTATAGGTGATGAGGAAGGCTAGGATGGCTTTGAGGTGGTGAGTATTCTAGCACTACTTGCCAGTGTATTTAGCTTGTTTGCACACCTACATGCTTGGAGTCTAGATCAACTAAGCTACTAGAGAAGAAAACTCCCTCAATCTCTAATAAAAAGAGAGTGATGATGCTTTTTCACTTAATGTGTTCATATAAAAATTAACTAGTTTTAATTGATACATAATTATACAATATTTCTAGTCAATCCGCTTGGAATATTGGACTCCTAATGAATTTTAAATTTTGATGTTTTGTCAATTAATAGCTTGAAAACCTTTAACATAGCTCCCGTTAGGTCAGCCAAATAAAAGGACAACTCTACTCTTGTTAAATAAAATTAGAAGTAAAATGCTACAAATAACACTCAAGTAATGATGACTTAAAGCATGTTTGATAATATTATAAAATATCTTTATGATTATCACTTTTGAAATTGATATTATGTTGATACCGAATTTAGTGTGTATTGCAAGTGTCCACATGTATGATTTTTATTATTGATATTCTATCTTTTAGAAATATATAAATATGTATATCATGTGTGACATTGCAAATGAATCCCTTCGCAAGATACTATACATATGTTACTAGACCTAGAGCATGTTTGGTATCAGTTTAAGTTCGGGGTAAACCTGATTTATCCTTAAAATTATCTCATGCCAAACCGGCCACTAATGTTTCATTTGTAAAAGAATAACGAAGAACTTTATTTTGTCCCTATATTTAAGAGATGATCTTATTTTACCTTTGAAAATTTAAAGATAAATTAGGACTATTCTCGCATTATCTCTAAATGAGTTCAACTAAGTGTCTCTAGTTATGAATTGGATTTTAATGTATTCCTTTGTCTTGTAAATTAATATTAAGAAGAGATAATGGACATATAAATGTTGTTTTTTGTCATGACCCGGAAAAATGTAGGGAAATTTTTTTTCTTCTGGAACATGACAGCGGGATAAAACCCAGAATAAATAGAGAGGTTTGACAACTAAAACACAATCACTAGACACAACCAAATTAACATAAACTGATCCAACATCACATCCATCATCCAATAAGTAAAACTGATTCAACATCAAATCACATACTAGACCATTCATAACGCCACGATCAAATAAAACAACATAACATAACTAAAAGTCCCCAACTAAACGGTCTAAACAAAACTCCAATTGAGACACCATAAAATGCTAGAAAATAAATGCCATAACTACTAAACAACCACCTTGAACACCGAAAACACGAATATCAAATGCCTCCAAGGTCAGTGTAATCCTGCTCCACCACTGGCGTCTCTTCCAAGACTGCCTCGGTATTCTCCTCCTCTTCAAGACCTGTTGAAATAATTAAACCACGGGGTGAGTCATATAAAATGACTCAGTAGGTACTCCATCATCTGCCAGATCAGATAGTCGAAAGGCACTAAAATGTTATTTAAATAAGTACCCAAACCTACACTTTTTGTATGTAAATATAGAACTAGTCAATATATTAAGTATTTGACTTAAATCACACATTTTAAACCTTCAACCAACACCTAGGGTAACCCCAACCAACACCTATATGCACAATAACCTGACCTAAAAAAAGATGGTATGAACATATGCATAGACACCTGTATATGCTCCATAAAATGATGGACTATAACCGAGACATTTGCTTCACACCATGCAACATAATATGATAAAAGATAAACAAGGTAAAATGCATCACTTGAACACCTATACCATGCTATGAAGTAAATGCACCTATCCTCTAATAAGAACCACACCTTTTTCTTATTAACAAGGAATGCATCATCTTGCCACCTCAACTAGCTACAACCAGATCTACCATATATAGCAGTACCATATAGCTAAACGAAATCCCATAGTGCACCTAGGCAGTGGTGGCACAGGGACAAACCGCGGTATCTGGGATTGAAGGATGCACCAGACTGTTCTAACCTCTGTTGCCCTCGGGTCACGACTATCTAGTCTGGTGTAGCTGTTTTCATTACAATTTCAATGCATCATGCATCCATATCAATCATGTCATGCCATGACCACACTTATAAGATAGATGATATACACCATACCATACTATGACAAATATACTACCAATGCAAATACCATGATCAACCACACCTAAACAACATCTTCATGATGCTAGAACCATAAAATGACAAGAATACATATGAGCTAGCATGATATCACAACAAATATTCAACAAAACATGACATGAATGGACCCAATCAGATCATATCTCTTGGTTTAATGACATAAACATGGATGAAAATCAAGTAGTTAATTAGGCTAGCTAAATAATATCTAGTTTAGTTACCTATCACCCTACATATACAATGATATTAACTCGAAAGAATAACTAAGGACTAACTAGATATAGGTTATCAAAAAGGAACTATAATCAGTTAGGAACATGATGATTAGCATGCTATAAACAACCTAAAATAACCCTAATACGACCTCCATTACATGCGAAAGAACCAACATCGCTAACGATGCTAACCACGACATACAATGTTAACCCGGCTAATTAAATCAAGAGTAATTACTACAAGTCATGAAGGATTAAATAGAAATTTTAATGATAATAGACATGTCAAGAGTGCCTACCGGATCGATGTTGGAGAAATCAGGAACCGGCGACCGAAAAGGATATCGAACGTTGACGAAGCGATGCATAGCTTGAACCAAAAAAAGGCTAATCCTCACCACCTAAGCTGTTGGAAAAATTAATTTACACACAGAAAATAGGCTGTCGGATTAAGGGAAAATCAGAGGAAAATTTAAGAAGAAATAATATCCATGATAATGCAACCGAGAGAATAGATAGGAGAGCGAGAAAGGGGCTCACACAGATCTTGGGAATCGGTCCAATCAGATTGGCGCAGCGGAAAATTTCTGATTCCTCGTATATCATTGTCTTGGTCTCGATCGGAACCGAACAACGTCGCCAAACCGGTATTCGAAACGATTTCGAACATGTACCTTTTCGGGATTCAAATAATCCCTAAAGACCAGAGAAGATCGAGCATTCTCACACTCTCCAAGCCGCTCAAGTGTATGGCCTCTATCGTATCCACACGAGCCGCATCCATAGTTAGGTTCTCCTTCGCGTCGGACCTTCCGACTCACCCCGGATTAAGTCCCATCGACACTCAATGGCCTCCAGCATGGGAAAACGTGAAGGAGAAAGGTAGGGATGAATTTTGCAGCCTTGGCTTGTGGGGCTCATGCTCAATTCTCTATTATGTAGAGAATTTGGAGTTTTTTCACAAAAACCCCTCCTTTCTCTATATTTACACCCTTTCCCCCAAACTTATGGATTAGCCCTTATGTGTGTGACCTACTAGGCCCAATAGCTCATTTGGTTGAGGCCTAATTAAAAGAACAACTTCTTTTAAATTAAATCTATTATTTCATAATAGATTTAATGGCCTACTGATCATAAAGGGTACAAGCCACATCCTATGATCCCAAACGGCTTTGGTGATGAACTTCTCTCCAAAGAGCCTTTCCATCATCGGTTACCACACGGATATAAATCTTCGTCCATTCAATGTCCCGGTCGGATAGGAGTATGGCATTGACTGTCAACTCTTAAATATACCGACACTATGGAATCTTGTACTCGTAATTAGATCAATTGGAAAACTCTTTTCCAATTATCCTATCTACCTTGGCTAAGGATTTAGAGTACTATCCATAGGACATTCTCTCTCTCCTACCGAGAGTGGACGATTCCCTATTGTCTGCTCAATTGCCTCCACCGGGTTTCCCATATACCCAATCCATTAACTATACAGGACCACAATACTAAGTGATCCATAAGTCAATAGTCAAAGTACATGTTACATCTGGAAAGACATCTTTGGCGATTCAGGTCAAAGATCTAACCGTGCAACCGTGATGATAGAATACCCTGATTGACAGCTCGGTAAGATACCATTTAGGGATTCTATACTGGTCAGTTCAGTGAACTCATTCCTCTAATGAGCACCTGTACATGTATCTCAGTGTCCCCACACTGATGACCAATGAGATCGGTTATTCTCATCATATGAGAAGATATCATATACACTAGTCTTATCACATCCTTGATGTCCCGTCTCGAGGATCCTACGACTAGGAACATTTAGAGTACATACCTCTAGATGATAGATCTCATTATCATGATCTCATCATGATTTAATCATCATTGCATGCAACCTAGGACTTCATTACGATAGACGCATCTAGATAGTGCAAGTAATGAAGATTATGCCATTTATACTGAACAAGATATTACAAGAAATGTAAAATCATATCACATATGATTGGCTTGTAAGGCATACATTTCTATCAGCGGATAGGGGGCGGGGTGCACTGGCGGTCCAAGGGAAAGCGTCGCATGGTGCTGGCGCAGGGCTAGCCGCGGCTGGCCACAGTAGATGGCCAGAGGTGGCATCGGCGGCTGGCCGCGGTGGCGCGATGGAGGGCGGATGGCGAGGCGGCGAACGTCGACACTGACATTGGCGATGGAGGCACTCACGGTTGACTACGTGGAGGCACGCACGTGGAGAGGGAAAAAGCGGCGACCGGCGGTGCACGCTCGCGACAGCGACAAAAAGAGAGAGAGAGAGAGATGAGGCGGGCAACGAGGAGGGCAAAATGACGGTTTTGGAGAGAAGAAAAGGAAAAAGCAGCAGTGGTTTCGCGAGGGGAAAATGGCAAGGGTGAAATTAGGGTATAGGAGGGAAAAATAGAAGAAAGGAGTATAACTAGGAAAGAAGTTTAAATAAAAAAATTTAATATCTATTTAAAACGTCTTAACTAAAAAAAATGATACGTTACAATCTACCCTCCTTAAAAATAAATTTTGACCTCGAAATTTCTAGTTAAGGTTTACCGAACAACTGGGGATGATGTCGTCTCATATCTTCCTCCACTTCCCAGGTCGATTCATTTGACGAATGATGCTTCCACAAAACCTTTACCATCGGAATCACTCGGTTCCGAAGTTGCTTCACCATCCGATCCGTAATCTGAATCGGGCGCTCATCAAAAGTTAAATTGGGTTGCACTTCAATCTCCGCAAAGTTGATGACATGGGTTGGATCCGATACATATTTTCGCAGCAAGGAAACATGGAACACAGGATGCACTCTCGACATAGCAGGCGGCAAAGCTAACCGATATGCAACTTCCCCAATCCTCTTCTTAATCTGGAATGGTCCAATGTATCTCGGATTCACCTTCCCATGGTGACCAAACCGAATAACACCCTTAGACTGAGAGACCTTCAAGAATACATGATCACCCTCCTCAAACTGCACATCTCTTCTTTTCAAGTCAGCATAGCTCTTATGGCGACTCTGAGCTGTAAGTAGCTTTTACCGAATAACTTGGATCTTCTCGTTACTATATTGAACCCAATCCGGTCCAAACAAACTCCGTTCCCCCACTTCTTCCCAACAGATAGGTGATCTGCATGGTCTATCATACAAAGCCTCAAAAGGTGCCATGCCGATACCGGAGTGGTAACTGTTGTTGTAAGCAAATTCTATCAAAGGCAACTGCGAATCCCAGCTATCCTGCCACTCCAAAGCTCCTGCTCTCAACATGTCCTCCAGAGCCTGAATGGTTCTCTCAGATTGGCCATCGGTCTGTGGATGATATGTTGAACTGAATTTTAGTTGGGTGCCCAACGCATCTTGCAAATCCTTCCATACTCTACCTGTAAATCTGGGATCTCTATCTGAAACAATGGAAACAGGAACACCATGATATTTAACAACACTATCAAAATACAACCTTACCAAACTATCGGTCGGTTGAGCTTCCTTGATCGGCGAAAAGTGAGCTGATTTAGTTAGCCGATCCACCACGACCCAAATTGCATCATATGCTTCCTGGTTCGAGGCAAACTTGTAACAAAGTCCATAGTAATGTACTCCCACTTCCACTGCGGAATCTCTAAAGGTTGTAATGGACTTGCTGGTCTCTTATGTTCTTCTTTAACCTGTTGACATATCAAACACTTAGACACATACTCTGCCACGTCCTTCTTCATCCCTTCCCACCAAAACTGCCTCTTCAGATCATGATACATCTTGGTTGCACCGGGATGAATAGCATACTGTGATTTGTGTGCCTCTACCAAAATCTCCTGTCTCAAGCTAATATCATATACCACACATAATCTCCCAAGATATCTGATAGTCCCATCTGGATACTTGGAAACTTCAGCCCTTTTAAGCAAATTTTGGAAGTCAACAATGTCCTTCTAAGTCTCTTTTACCTTGTCAACCAATACTGAACCAATAGTCATCTGCTCCAAAAATGATGTCAATCGATCAACCACTAAGCTAGGTGTACAGTCGGTAAGAGCTTCTATATCTCTCCATGCTCTATGCATCTGAATAGACAAGAGCTTCTTCCTGCTTAGAGCATCTGCTACCTTGTTTGCCTTTCTTGGATGATAACTAAGATTAAAATCATAATCTTTTAAAAACTCCACCCATCTCCTCTACCTCAGATTAAGATCCTTTTGGGAAAAGATATACTGCAAACTTTTATAGTCAGTAAATACTTCAAACTGTTCACCATAAAGATAATGCCTCCATACCTTGAGTGCATGCACAACTGCTGCCATCTCCAAATCATGAGTGGGATAGTTCTTCTCATGCGGCTTCAATTGCCTAGAGGCATAGGCAACAACATGATCATTCTACATAAGTACACAACCAAGTCCAATCCTGGATGCATCAGTATACACAACAAATCTCCCAGTTCCTGATGGTAAGATAAGAACTGGTGCAGTAGTTAGCCTCTTCTTCAACTCTAAGAAGCTCTTCTCACAATCATCAGTCCACAGAAAATTCCCTTTCATGGTCAAAGCAGTCAAAGGTGCAGAAATAAACGCAAAACCTTCAATAAATCTTCTATAATATCCAGCAAGGCCAAGAAAACTTCTTACTTCTGTGGGAGTTGTGGGCCGTTCCCAACTTTGCACTGCTTCCACCTTGGCTGGATCAACGTACACTCTTGCACTAGATATGACATGCCCTAGAAAATTAATACTCTCAAGCCAAAAATCACACTTACTGAACTTGGCATACAATTCATGATCTCAAAGTGTCTGCAAAACCAATCTAAGATGCTGGCAATGCTCCTCTTAGCTGGCAGAATAAATCAAGATATCATCAATAAATCAAGAATTCTATGTGATCATACAGTCTCTCTAAAATTGAAAGAAAAAATCTACCATACGGGTATAAGACCCACCATGTTCTATGGTAACATGTTGGGCTATGAAGAAGAAGCATATTGACAAATTAAGTGTAGTTGTAATGAGGATGCTATGGTGTATGTGTGACCACACACAGGCATATAGAATCTGTAACAAGCACATTGCGGATAAAGTGAGACTTGCGAGAATTGAGAATATTGTAAAGGATGAAAGACTTTATTGGTTTAAACATATAAGGTGTCACCCTCTTGAGATGCCTATTAGACAAGAATGCAGTATTGCCAGTGATGAATAGGCGAAGTGGTAGACCTAAGTTAACTTGGCATAGACGTACCAAATTTGACTTGGATGAACTAGACATAAGAGAAGAGTTAGTGGTGAATGAAAAAGATAAATACATGTAGTTGACTCCAATTATTTGGAACTAAGGCTTTAAGTTTGAGTTTGAGACATTATCTATGTCTTAAAAATGTTTAAAAGAGGAGATTGCATACTAGGGTTTATTACCTTAGAGAAGAGATCCGACACTAGGCTGGCCATGATGTCGGGAGGTGTTCATCGGCAACTAATGTCAATGGGGACAGCTTATTGAAGTCATCGCCAATGCTTCATCACAAAAGTAATATATATATAAAGATTTATTTAGAATGGAGGGGACATTTTCGTGTCTACTCTAACTAAGAGTCGAAAATATTCATATTCACATATCCTATGAAGAGAAGTCTTATTATCAGATATTATTTGTAACAAGGGATATAAATCTTGAGTGAATCTAGATTTTATCATGGTCCATTTACAACCCTACTAGATAGTTTCCACAACAGGAATAGGCAGGAAAAGATTCGGATAGAGAAAACTTGGCTTCCAACATCAGTGGAGCCGACCATCTCCGTCAACCAAGATCGTGGTCGTCGTCGTCTTTCCGTAACGCAGGCAAATTCGTGGTAGAGATATGCTGCCTAGCTTGCATCCCCAGCTAGTGGTTTGAAATTTGAATCACAGGCCGAACCGACCAAGACACAGCATTTAGCTGTACCTTTTATTTCGTTTTGACAGTACGTATACTTCTCTTCTTTTATTGAGTTTTGAATGCATGGTAGACATCGGTAATGCCTCGTCTCATTAATTAATAACGGTACTTCTAGAGTTATAATTTTTATTTTCATGTTAATCAACTAGTTCTATGTGCTGCGCTAGGAACTAGACTAATGATTATTATTGTGATCATCTGTTTTCACTATTTTTATTAATTTTACTTTCCATTTACATCCAACGTTCTTCGGCACGTACGCACAGTCCCTTCGACGATTTAGATGGGACCTCGACTTATCATTTATTATTACGTTGTGTTTTATTTCTTATTATGTGTACATCCCTTTCCCTATTTTCCTTTCTTTTCTTAAATCTTGATTTTTCTACAGTAATCTATCAGAAAATATACAAAAAACAGCTTTTTTTAAAACCTAATGCATGTTTTCTTGCATTGTGGTTGCTTCTGTTGGGTGTAGACGGCTTTTAATAGGATTTAATGACTTGAGATCTTCTTAACACGCCTTCGTCAGATGTTGCAGTCAAAACTCACTCTTATCAAGCATCACATTCAGAACATGCCCTTATACTTGGTCACGTTCTGCACAACCAATAGTTAGGTTTAGACTGCATAATTCCTAACGTTGAATTCTTGACATAAGGGACTTCAGCACATCCCACGAACCACTACAAGGAACTAGCGTACCGGCGACGACTTATCTAAATAGGGACGTCTTAAATTAGTCATTGCGAAAGAAAAATAGTGGCAACGGCAATCTAATAAAAAAATCCGCATGGCCGATTTCCTATTTACCGAAGACAGTTTTTTAAGCCATCGCTAGTAACACTATTAGCAACGGTTTCATCCATCGCTAATAGTGTCAATCGACCGTTGAATGGTTGACTCAATCATCGCCAATGTGACTTCCCACAACCCTCTGCATGCTAGATTGCTAGGAGCTAAACTCTAACTAGGGTTAACTGGGCCTTCTTTAAGGTATGCATCTTCAACAATCCTTATGTTGATTTTTTCTCAACTTAGGTTCCATTCAATTACTCTTAAGAACCTCCAACTTATGGCATGAGGGCCATAAAATAGTTAAAAGGCATGTACTTTGTGATGGTGAACAAAACAGATTATGTAGATCAACTAAAATATATGGAATCTATTTAGTTAGTGGCAATGTAGCATTTCCAAGTACTATACCATAGGGGGGCTCAAAAGAGATTGAGAAGAAAGATATTTTCCAGAAATGAGACGAAATGGGACAAATCTAACGGGGGTGTTGGGTTGCACAATAAATTTTATATAGTTTCATGATAATTTTTATACTAAAAAAAGGTAAAGTAGCTCATTATTATGTTTGGTGAGATATGAGGGCAAAAACTATATACAAGAGAGTAATTAAATACATAGAGTTAAAAGAGAGTTTGGATGGGTTAGTAATATAGTACGTTGGTTTGTAACTATATACAAGGTGTTAATAAGTGAGTTTGCATGGGTTAGTAATATATAGCATGGGTTAGTAACTAGGTACATATGGTTACTATTTGAGTTTGGATTGCTTAGTAGCATATAAACCAAGTTAGTCATATGTAGCATAGGATAGTAATTAAATACATAAGGTTAGAAGAGAGTTTGGATGGGATAGTAATGTATAGCATGGGTTAGTAACTAGGTACAAATGATTACTAAGTGACTTTGGACTGCTTAGTAACACAAACTAAGTTAGTAAGTTAGTAATTAAATAAAGAGTGTTAGAAGATAGTTTGGATGAATTTGTAATACGTAGCATTGGTTAGTAACTAAGTACAAGGGGTTAGTAAGTGAGTTTAGGTGGGTTAGTAATATATAGCAAGGGTTTGTAACAATGTACTTATGGTATATGACATGGGTTAATAATTAAAATTTATACAAGTATACTCTGTTTATCACAGGTAACCAAGGATAAACCTAGTTCTTTCCCAAACTTAATCTAGTTTATCCCAAAATCAAGGTTAAGATTGGGGAAAATTCAGATTATATAATAAGTAGGATATGTTAACTCCATTACCAAAGGTATATATTATATTTTAGCATTAAAATCAAACAAATTCAAAAGAATTCAGGAAGGTGTCTTATGCCTATTTTAGCGATTATAAATGATTAAATGCTTCTATGACTTAAATTATTTGATTAGCTTGTATAAACATTTCTTTCAGGACATCAAGTCTACTATATATTGTTTTATCATCAAGTCTACTATATATTGTTTTATCTCTTTTTCAGGAAGTTTCAAATGAGATAGTCATTCGATAGTTGCTTCTTTCAATGGAGGTTCGGTTATATTAATTTTGTTATTAAATTATCATTTTTTCGTTGTACATAAATTATTTATTTGACGAAATGAGTGACTTAGACAAATCTTGGATGTATATTTCTAATAGATTAGATTCTAAGTATCTTCAAGGGATCAAAGATTTTTTAGACTATGCTTTTCATCCTTCTAGGATACAATTTATATATGGACAACATAACGATCTAATATAATATCCTTGTAAAAAATACGGTAATACATTTATTTTTAAAAAAATATTGAGAAAGAATGCCTAATATGTAATGGCATATGATTAAATTATTAAACATGGATATGCCATGGTGAAACTGAAGTTAATATTAGAAATGAGGATGCTACAAATGAAGTTAATATTAGAAATGAGGATGTTACAAATTTAAACAAACCACAATATGATCATGTAGACGTTGAACTAATACAAATGCTATAAGATATTCAAAATAATGAATCTTCTAGTCAACATAATGAGGAAGAACACAATGAAGAAAATTTACAATATTTTAAATTATTAAAAGGTTTTGAAACACCTCTATATAAAGGTGTAAAAGATGTATCTAAATTAAAATTTATTTTAAAATTGATTCAACTTAAGTCGATTAATGGTCTCACTAGAAAATATATGGATATGATATTATCTTTATTTAAGGAAGTCTTAGCTAATGGGGCATGTGTTCCTGATAATTGGTATGAGCTTAAGAAAATACTTAAGGAATTAGGACTTATGAAAAAATTCATGCATGTAAAACTGATTGTATTATTTTTTGGAGAGATAATAAAGATAAAAGTGTTTGTCCACATTGTAACACCTCCAGATATAAAAATGATCCTAAAAATCAAAATAAAAAATAGCCCAAAAAGTTTTACATTATTTTTTATCAGGAGATAGGCTAAAACACTTATTCATATCATCCAATATGGCTAAGTGGATGACATGGCATAGTCAGCCACGATCATATCAATTGACTGATGAAATGCGTCATCCTACCAATTCTCCCACTTGAAAAAGGGTGGATGAATTTTATCCAAAATTTGCGTTAGAGAAACACAACGTTTGGATTGAATTGGCTTCATATGGCTTTAATCTATTTGGTCACGTCTTCAAAATACAGCATGTGGCCTATTGTTACAATAGTGTACAACTTACCATCGTGGTTATGTATGAAAACCACATACACAATGATATCATTGTTAATACCCGGTCCAATAGTTCTTGAAAATAATATCGATGTATTTTTACAACCATTGGTGGAAGAGTTAAAATATTTGTGGGAGATCGGATTGAAGACTTATGATGCCGAATAAAAAGATATTTTCATAATGTGACTCATACTTTTTAGTACAATAAATGATTTTTTGGGATATACAAATTTATCTGGATGGAGTACTAAAGGGAAATTGGCATGTCCTATTTGTAACAAGAATAAGCAATGCAACATCTGAGTACCATCTGAAGTCGGATTGCCCAATCCAAGCCCATTCTGGGTTTGAATTGGGCAATATAGCATCGGATTGGACAAAAACATAAGTCCCTAATTCGAAGCTAGATTGTCCATTCCAACCTCGTTCCAATTTGAATTGGGCAATCTGACATCGAATTGGACAAAAACATCCAAGTCCCCAATCCGAACCCGGATTGCCCAATCCAACCCCATTCCAAGTTTGAATTGGGCAATCCAGCATCGAATTGGGCAAAAATCTCCAAATCTCCAATCTGAAGCCAAATTACCGAATCCAAGCCTACTTCGAGTTTGAATTGGGCAATCCAGCATTGGATTGGACAAAAACATCCAAGTTTCCAATCTGAAGCCGGATTGCCCAATCCAACTCCATTTCGAGTTTGAATTGGGCAATTTGGCATCGTATTGGACAAAAACATCCAAGTCCCCAATCCAAAGCTAAATTGCCCAATCCAACCTCATTCTAGGTTTGAATTGGGCAATCCGGCATCGGATTGAACAAAAATATCCAAGTCCCCAATCCAGCACCGGATTAGGCAAAAATCTCCAAGTCCCCACTCTGAACCTGGATTGCCCAATCCAAGCCATTCCAGATTTGAATTGAGCAATCCGACATCGGATTGGGCAAAAACATCCAAGTCCCCAATCCGAACCCAGATTGCCCAATCCAACCCCGTTATGAGTTTGAATTGGGCAACCAGCATCAGATTGGGTAAAAATATTCTAGTCCCCAATCTGAAGCTGGATTGTCCAATCGTCACCAATTTCATTGTAGAATTGGGAAATCCACCATCTAATTGAATAAACTCAACATGTAGCCTACTATTTTTATATGGCAGATGAAGAGTTTTTTCAACAAGAGTTGGAAGACGTCTCAGACGGGTACACCATCTGAGGGTGTGGATCACAGAGCCAATCTCACGCATCCAAAGATTGACCTTCCACCTCTAGTGGTGTTGCTTCCGAGCTAGCTCAAGAGGCACCCCGTGAGCCTAGTCCATCTCAAGCTCATTCTCATCGGGTTCTGACGGCATCACATACAGATGGTAGTAGTCCATCTTCCCATGCTTCAGGTATATATTTAACTATATATATAAGTATAAAATTTTCTTAATAATATTCATTGTCTAATTTAATTTGTTAATTTATGTTTAACTAGCTACATCAGTTAGACATGGAGAGGTCCAGCAAAGGCCATTAGTGTGCGAACACTAGGGCTTGATAAGTAACACAACGTGAAGATAGTAGGAGGATCTTGCATTAGATCACACAGGCAGGAGTTTACCTCCTACTTAGGAGTTATGAACATAGTACATTGTAATTTGTGGGAAAACAATTACATTACTCTAACGCAATAGCAGAAGGACACCATATTTCGTGATTTAGAAGTAAGATGATAAATATTCAATATGTTCATCTTGTTTAAATTTTTTGTGAACTTTGTAATCATTCTTATATTGATGTAGCATCATTTTATCTTTGAGTGGAATCCCCAATCCAATGCACAAATATTAATGCTTATGGGAGATATGCAAAGCAAACAAAGAAATCATTTGAAAAGAAAGGTAGAATATAATTTATTAATCATGTAAATTTTCATTAGACTAATTTCTTGCTAATAATATTTGTCTACAGTACTTTATAGGACGATCAGTGGAGAAAGCTCGTACCAACGTTCCTCCACAATGCAATGAGGAACAATGGCATCATATGTGCCATTTATGGAGTCAAGATGAAGTCAGGGTAAATCAAACAAATCTCTTCCTTTTATAATTAGTTTAGTAATGTCAAGAAATATTATTTCAATTTTGTTATATATATATGTATTTGTAGGCGTTGAGTGTAAAGAATGGTGGTAATAGATGGCAATTAACAATGTCGTATAGAAGAGAAAAAACAAACATACATGAGTTAGAAAGAGAATTTGCAAATAGTAAAAAATTAAATTTTCATATTAGTTGATTGATTCATTTCAAATTCTTTATTCTTTTTTTAAATTTTTTTGGCCATGTACAAAAAGAAGGTTGTCCTCCGACTCGTCCAGAAGTATACCAAATGAGTCAAACACATAAGGAGGTTGATGGAACGGTCATTTGGGATAATGACCAAAGTCATCTCATGATGGTAATGATTGGTTTATAAATGATTTTTTCTTTAAAATTTATAATTCAGCATTTTAATTTTACTTGTTATCATATTTTTTACATATAAAAATATGCATAGATGATGAATCCCCCAGCATCTGAATCCTTGGATGTTGGGGTATCGCAACCTCCACTCACCGCAAAGGAGGCTTTTGTATCCATCTTTGGTAGCGATTGACTAGGACGGATCCGATGTGGTGGGCGAGGTGAAACTCTCAACACTTGGTATGGTGAGTCAAGTGGAGGTGCTTCTAGCTTGACTCAAGAAGTTCAGGATCTTAGAGCTTAGGTGGCGAGACAAGGAGACTCAATATTCATTATGAAGCTAAAATTACTTCATTAAAACAACAATAGGACAATCAACAAAAATCATTCTAAGAAAATTTTGATCACCTCGATCAAATTATAGAATGATTGACTCAAAGGTTTTCGGCTTTTGATGTGCCACCCACATCGGAGCATCCTCTGCCTCAACAAAAAGATGACAAAAACGATGATAATGACGAGGACTACGAGGATGACGAGGAGAGTGAAGATGAAGACGAAGATGAAGATGACAAATGAATATATTTTGTACTCTCCTGTGTGTCAATGTTTCTATGTATCAAAATATTTTGGCATATGAATAAAATGTATTATTTGGTATGTTATGTAAATGTGTGTTTCTGTATGTGGATTGTGAATGTGAATGATAGATTTAATGTGGAATGAAAAATGCCATAAACCAATCTTCAATCCGGCATTGAATTGGGCAATCTGACATTAAATTGGGTAAACATATCCAATTCCTCAATCTGATTTCTATTGGCCAATCCAAGCCCTTTCTAAGTTTGAATTGGGCAATCCAGTGTCAAATTGGCCAAAAAGATCAAAATCCCCAAATTGACGCCGGATTGCCCAATTCAATATCCTTCTGGGTTTGAATTGGGCAATCCGTCATTAGATTGGGCAAATTTATCCAAATTTCCAATTCGATGCCAGATTGGCCAATCCAAGCCCGTTCTGGGTTTAAATTGGGCAATCCAACACCGGATTGGCCAAAAAGATCAAAATTCCCAAGTTGATGCCAGATTGCCCAATTTGATCTCGTTCAAGGTTTGACTTGGGCAATCCGGCATCGAATTAGGTAAAAATATCTTAATTCGACAATTCGAGACCGGCTTGGCTAATAGAAGTCCATTTTGGTTTTAAATTGGGCAATCCGGTATCAGATTGCCAAATTATATCCAAATCCTATATCCAAAGCCATTTTGTCCAATCCAAATCCGTTTTGAGTTTAAATTGGGCAATCTGGCACCGAATTATCCAAACCCATTTTTTGATTGGTCGATCTGATTCTGGATCATTCCGGAAGTTATCAGGAAGGATCAGTCTTCATGATTCGATCCAAGACTCAGTCCAATCCAGCCAAGCCAAGTAAATTTTTTGGCAGAAAACACTTATTGGAAACGACTTCCCTAGGCGTCGCCAATAAGTTTATATGCGACGGCAGAAGCCGTCACAAATGGTTTACAAAAATAGGCCACCAGCTGACATAAACTAGGCAAAAAAACAACTGTGAGGCTATTTCTGGAAACCATTTGCAACAACTTCTTAAGTTGTCGCATATAAACTTATTGGCAACGACTGGGGCCAGCCATCGCCAATAAGTTAGCTATCATTAAAGTTATGGGCAACGGCTTAATAAGCCATCGTCAATAACATTAGTTGCGACGGCTACCCTATGATTGTCGCCAATAACATTGGGGACGGGGTTTATTTGCTACAACTTGACGACGGCTAGCCAACTGTCATCAATATATACTGGTGGCGACTTTTTTTATAGTGTCATCCCCAATAACCTATTTTTTTGTAGTGAACATTAATTTTATTATTAAGATCATTTTTTTTTGTTGGAGGGGCTTAAGATGGTAGCGCGAGGGGTGCAAAGAATAAAACTTATGCCGTGACCTTCACCAAATTTGTTCAACCCCATCACAACATACAAATAGACTCCAACATTACTAAGCTTAAAATTCTAATTAGACTCAAACTAAATCATTGAAAATTAAAACACAAATAAAGTCCTATTATAACTCAATTTTTTATTTATCTTAAAAAAAGGTAAATCAAATCCTATTTTGATACATAATCCAAGCACAATCTAAACTTTCTTATTTTATTTGTTCCTTGGATTGATCCTAAAATTGGATGCGCCGTTAGGTGCTTGAGTATATGTTTAGCCCTTGTTTGATACGGGGATAAATAGGAACAGACTTAGTTTATTTATACGGGGATAATTAAGTTTTATTTGATTAATATGTTTAATAATACATAACTATGAATTAAATTTTATTTGATTAATGTGTTTAATAATACATAACTATGTTAAAATAAATTTTAAAATATAAAACTTATCATATATTTATTAATGAAAACTTAGAATATTGTATTAGAGAATATTTAAGTATATTTTAAAATAAAATATTTGTAAATATATAATTATACATCATATACACATTATAAAAAGATTTATTGGGAGTAGATCTTAAACAAAGTGAAGTGAGCATTTCCATGTCTATTTCGATTAATAACTGAATAATATTTGTGTCTAGATATCTACAGTATCTCATAATCAAATAATATCGGCACATAAGGATATGAATCCGGAGAGAATCCGGATTATACAACACTAGACACATTCATTCTCTCTCTCTCTCTCATTACTCTTAAATTATTTTCATTTTCTTACACCTACACATAAATTAAAAAGAAAAATAAAAAAATCCCCAACAAAATTACGAGAATCACGTCAGATTTCAAGACATTTAAAAAGAAAAAATTGATCTTTTATCATTATTATTGATTATTGTCTGATTTTTTGTTTTCTTACTTAATTTTAATTTTCATATAATATTATTTTTATTTTTATTTTATCTTTCAGCAATCTAATTTCTTACTATATAATTTGACAATTGCATATATAACCACGACAAGCCAAGAAGATACATCATTTAATTATGCTACCAAACCCCATTCATTTGCAACCTTAGTTCTTACACACACAAAAAAAATACAATTCAGCAAGTAATGAAAATCCAGCCAAAGTCCAATTATCTACCGCCCAAGGTAGCCTTACGGGGGTGTATGTTTCATGACAAATTTATGTTTTTTTACAAAATTTAATTTTTATAATAGGACTTGTTAAAGGTATTTGACAATTATTATAGAAATATATTTTTAAAGATCTTTTCTTAAACAAAAAACGGGTGAGATCCTTTTTTTTGTGGTCATCCACCATTTCGAGTTTACATGATTCTTACTCTTTTGTTATCTATCTCATATTATATCTTTAACTATTTTAAATTTTACCTTAGCATGTGATATTATCATAAAAAAATTATTGTTTAACCAGACACCTTAGGGGTGTTCACTGGTCAGGTTTTGAATTATTTTTTTAAAAACCAAAACTGAACATAATTGAACCCAAATATTTAATCCAGCACATTTAAACTGTAATTAGTTATGTATAAATTTTATTATATAAATTTAAAATAATTAAGTTTCTAATAAAAAATATTTTTTAACAATATAAACTTATTAACATTGATTCATTAAAAAATTAACCTAATAGTAAAACTTATTCTTAATGATATTTACCTACTAGTATAAATTTATAGACAAAAAAAAATTTTTGTTCACGTGGCCCGGTGGCCCAACTCCCGTCGCGCTCGCAGGTGACGCAGAATCCAGCGGCTGCTCGATCCTCACTATTCACCCCCCTCGGGGGTGCCCGACTGACACCGCCGAGAGGCCTCGAAGCCCCGCCCTGCGTCTCGAAGCCATGCTCGACCAGCTTTATAGACAAAAATTATGCTGACTGTATTTCATCAACATGATGCACGTGGCACTAAAAGTGGTAGGCCTACCTACCTATGCTGGCCCTAAACCAAACAAGTTTGTAGCCTCGCAAAGGCACGAAGAACAAAGTGTTAATCGGGCCAACCTCTTTATCAGTTCGGCCAAAGAAAAGTCAATCTAAAAAAAATTGATAAAATTTTATCAGTTTAATTTGATTTAAAAACAAAAAAAAACTAATGTTTGAATCCAATCAAATTAAACATTACAATTTAGTTTGAGTCAATTTATTGAATTGACCAATTTAGATGCTCATCTGTCTATTAGAGAGTTCTTGTTTTCGTTACAAGGTACAAAGCAAACTTTGGGTCATCTGATTTTGTCACCATTCTTGATTTGGTGAGGTGTTTGGTTCCATAATTTTATATATATTTCACGTGAAATTACATATATCTTGAAAAGTTAATTGTGTGCCGGTTTATATCGTAAAAATAAAACTTAGTTAAAAACACTATTTAAAATTATTACGCAAATATACTTTTATAAAAAAATATTTAAAAAAAAAGATGTGAGTTTTTTTGTCTCTTTTGTTAACATTAGTTGGGATCGACACTAAACACCTAAATTTTACCAGAGATTTCACCTATGATGGATCTAGAATTTGTAATAGTGGGGTTACCAAAAAATTTATTGGGTGTTTGGTTGCATGATAACTGAGGTTTTTATTTTAATTTTTAAAAATTGTAAGAAAACTTGTTAAAAGAGGTGTTTGACAACCATGACAATTTTATGTTTTGAAAGTGATTTTCTTCTTAAACAAAAGAAGAGGGTTTCACCTCTTTCTTTTTTCTTGTGGTCCTCCACTTTATTTGGTCATGTGCGGTGGTTACTCTTTTTTGTAATCACATCCCTCCAAACATGATAATTTTATGTCATGAGTTGGTTTACTTTTTATTTTAATACAATTTTTTATCATGAAAGTGTACAAAAAATTATCATGCAACCAAACACCCCATTAGGGTCCATTTGGTTACACGTAAAACCAAAATCAAGAAAAATTGATTTTCCAGGATATTGTTTTCAACGGAATGGAAAACAGTTGTTGTTATTTGGTTGACAGAAAATTATTTTCCCAAAAAAACATTTTTGACAAGAATATATTAGTGATAGATATAATTTTATGAATATTTATAAAAGTAAAATTTTTATTTATTACAAAATTTTAATGCAAAAAATAATAAGTATGAATAAAAATGATCAAATAATAGAAACAAATAAATAAAATAAATAAAATTTTATTAAAATCGTAATTTGTTTATTTTTTTGTCAATATTTACTTTATGAATAATTTAAATACTAAAAAGTATTTGGTTTGTTGTAGAAAAAATTAAATAAATATTTTAATTTATTTTTATAAAAAATACATAAATTTAAATTAATACAATTATATATGTTTTTAAATAGTTTTATTTATTTTTTGGCTGTCAATATTTTTATATTATTATTAACGCTTGTATTAGTATAGTCTAATCAAGTTTTGATTCAAACTTATAAAATTTTAGTGTGTGAAAGTACAAACATGCTGCAAATAAAATTTTAGAATTTTTAATGTGATATATTATTTTATTTATCTAATAAAAAGTTAAAACTATTTTAAAAATCAATTATTCATAATTTTTTTGTTCAAATTCTTACTCAAAGTTAAAATATTAATATTTGCGTACAAGTATATATATTTAATAATATAAAATTTCCTATTCTATTATGAATATGAAATAATATATTTTATTTATTAAAATAAATGTAACTTACCCGTATTACATTGAAAACGGCGTCCGCCAAATCTGGCCGGATGCCAAAATCGGAAATTGGGGGAGTCAATGTAATTGCTTCTGCGTTGACTCCTTATTTACGTGAAAACAAATGATTGGTAAAAATATGTTTTCCGGAAAAGTTGACGCAGGCGCTTGTTTTCGAGATAAACAAACAGACCCTTAGTGGGTCACCTTTTCTAAAATCTTTCTAAATAAAATTTATTGATAAAAATTTAATAATTTACAATAAAATTTTAAAATTTAATAGAGTCACTTTACCCTCCACGGATCATACTTTAGATCCACCACTTAGCTTAATTTTAGTGACTTACACCCTGTTTGGTAACACTATTAAGTACCTCTATCACTATCAATTTTAAAATTGATATTGATAGGAATCATTAAGAGGTGTTTGGCTAATTGTATCGATTTTAAAATTTATAGTACAAACAAAGCACATTATGTAATACAAGTGTCAACTTCTATTAATTTTGATACTGATACTCTAATGTTTGAAAATATTAATATCAATATTGATATAGTACCACAAATGAAACTCTAACCAAACATGGCATTAGGTGCCTAATTTTGGTGGAGATTCTAGAAAAATGAGAATTATCAATCATGGGCTCCAAGATACCTATGATGTGAATATCATGTGCCCTACAAATAGCAGTTAGCAGGCACATAGAGAAAGAATTACCAACCCCTCAATATTACAAACAATAAAATTAATTATTTAATAATTTTTTATTTTCTTTCACAAGTTACTCTGTTTGGATTTGTCAATGCTAGCAACGTTTGACACAAGTTTAATTTAAGGATTTGCAATGATTTGTCAATTATAAGAGAATCCTAGAAACACAATATTCTATCGGATTAGACATTAATCTTTGTTAGGTTCAATCAAAAAGAACGTGGATATTATGGGTGCGTTTGGGAACTGTCTAGAAGTGCTCTTTTTTCGCTTCTCCTCTAGTTAAAAGTCCTTTTTATTTTAAGTATAGTGTCTGGATACTCATTATTATTCACTTCTCCTTCTCGTGGAAGGTAGAAGTAAGGAGGAGTTTTTTTCTCCTTCTAACTTTAGAAAATCTCCTCTCGATACTCATTGCACAACGATTCACCTCTCTTGCCAGCCATCGACCTCCTCACTTCGCTACCGTCTGCGAAATCCCCTCCGTGACTGCCCCCGCTGCCGTCTGCCGCCCTCCGCGAAGCCCCCCCCCCACCCCGCCATTGTCCGTCTCCCTCCGCGAACCCCCCCCCCCCCCCCGACAATATCATGGGCTCCAAGATACCTATGATGTGAATATCATGTGCCCTACAAATAGCAGTTAGCAGGCACATAGAGAAAGAATTACCAACCCCTCAAATATTACAAACAATAAAATTAATTATTTAATAATTTTTTATTTTCTTTCACAAGTTACTCTGTTTGGATTTGTCAATGCTAGCAACGTTTGACACAAGTTTAATTTAAGGATTTGCAATGATTTGTCAATTATAAGAGAATCCTAGAAACACAATATTATATCGGATTAGACATTAATCTTTGTTAGGTTCAATCAAAAGGAACGTGGATATTATGTTTGGTTAGATGATAATTGAATCTTTGTTACAAATTTATATTTTGTAACAAACTTTGTAAAAGAAGTATTTGGCAACCATTTTTCAAAGAGATTTACTTTTTAGACCAGGAGAATAGTGTCTCACCTTTTTTGGTTATATACGACACGCCCTCTTTTTTTTGTTGCCGCATCTCTCCATATATGATAATTTTATGTCATAGATTAGTTCACATTTTATTTAATACATTTTTTATCAAATTGTTATACAACCAAATAACTTTTAATTTTTTATCGTAAAATAATTTTTATAACATTTTGTTAAAAATATCTTATAATTAATGTAAAACATATTTTTACAAATAATTATTTCTTTGACAAAAATAATAATGATATTTTATTTTATTGTAGTCTCTCCCATTTCTTATTTATAAATAGATCCTATTCTTTGCTTAACCTATCTGGTCAAAGATGATACTCTTATGTCTTCTTTAACTATCTGATATTTTAATTTAATATAAATTATTTTCATAAAAATGTCAAAAATATTATACAACAAGAACACCTGGGTGACATAAGCAAGTCGTGGCCTCTCTCAAAAGCTGTTTCAACGGGAAGACGCCCCTTTTCCCACCGCCGTGGTCGTGCCCGGCCGAAGCTCAGCCCCAACCAAGTGTCCCTCCCTCCTCTTCCTTTAATATCCCTCTCCCCACTTCCACCGGTCACCATCCGTCCGCCGTGCTAAGCTTCTGCTTCTGGACAACAGCATGCAGTGGCTGCCCTCACGGGCTCCCCAGCTCGCTCCTCCCGTGAACCCCATCTTCTTCTCCGCGGCCCCACGCCGCCTCTGTGTATAAATAGGAGAGCCCATCCATGGCTGATTCCCAACCCATCCTCTGAGAAAAAGGAGAATTCTGCACTCGTACTTTGTTAGGTTCAGATGTCGTATCTCCTCTTCCTCTTCTCCCTTATGCTGGCCACCACCGGCCGCGCGTCCTCCTTCCGCTTCGGCAGCTTCTTCCCCCCTCCGGGCTTCGGTTCAGGGCTCCCCAGCGGCGGAGGCGGCGACGGCGGGGGCGGCGGCAGCCGCGGTTACGGCGGAGGGACCGGCTCCGGCCATGGCTCCGACCGGAGTGGCAGCTGGGACTACCACTGGGGCTGGGGCTCCGGCCCGGGAGGCGGTTGGGGTTACGGGTCGGGCTCGGCGGAAGCACCCGCCGGCAGCGCGAAGGGGTTCGGTTTCGGCTTCGGTTCCGGCACGGCATCCGGTTCCGGGTCGGGCTCCGGGTTTGGGTACGGCAGCGCCGGTGGCAACGCGGCCTACGGCTCAGGCGGAGGGCAAGGCGGCGGCGGCGGCGGCGGCGGCGGCGTTGTGAACGTCCGGTCGACGCGCAGCCCAGGCGGCCGTGGAAAGTGAACCGGCCGTTGGTTGTAACTTTACGGTTGTTCTGTTTCGTGCGGCTGGCCGGTTCATAATAATAATAAATGGACTTTTGAAAAGTATGTAATGCATGCTGGCACCTTCATGGTTGCTGTCCTTTGTGCTCCGCAGAATGTTATCAATGGTCGTTGTACACATTTCAGTTGCTGATAATATCAAGAAGGTTAATGGGGTGTTTGGTTGCATGATAATTTTTTGTACACTTTCATGATAAAAAATTGTATTAAAATAAAAAGTGAATTAACTCATGACATAAAATTATCATGTTTGGAGGGATGTGATTACAAAAATGAGTAACTAACACACATGACCAAATAAAGTGGGGGACCACAAGAAAAAAGAAAGAGGTGAGACCCTCTTTTTTGTTTAAGAAGAAAATCACTTTTAAAACATAAAATTGTCATGATTACCAAACACCTCTTTTATCACGCAACCAAACACCGCATAAGGCTCAGATGGTGTTTGGTTTTAAATTATCTTTGTACACTTCTCTGAGAGAACTGTGTCTAAAAAGTTGTGTTGAGCTACGACAACAAATAAGTGTTCGAGGGCATGGACGGCAAAAGAGCGAGAAACAATAAGAAAGAAGAAACTGGTGTTTTAACTTGTAATTTTTTATATAATCTTAAGCTAACCATTTATATTAAAATAAGATATTTTCTAGCTATAGATAAAAAATGGTCATGTTTGGAAAGAGATGTTATATGACAAAAAAGTGAGAAACCATATATAATTAAAAAAGCTGGGGAATCATAAGAAAAAAAATAAAAAGGTCCTCTTTTCTCTTTTTTTTCTTTTTGCCCGAGAAGAAAATATCTTCTAAAATATAAATTTTAGAGGTTTTCAATTTTTGATATCAAAAGAGGGGTTAAGTTAGTTTTAAGTCCCATCGCTAGAAAATGTTATTTTTTAATCCCAAAACTGTTAAAATTAAAATATTTACTCTTTTCAGTCTCTAGTGGAAATGCCTTCCATTTTTACTCTTAAAAAAGTCTTTCACCTCCCCCTTAAATGCAAACCTTATGGGGTGTTTGGTTGCATGATAATTTTTTGTACACTTTCATGATAAAAAATTGTATTAAAATAAAAAGTGAACCAACTCATGACATAAAATTATCATGTTTGGAGGGATGTGATTACAAAAAAGAGTAACCACCGCACATGACCAAATAAAGTGGGGGACCACAAGAAAAAAGAAAGAGGTGAGACCCTCTTTTTTTGTTTAAGAAGAAAATCACTTTCAAAACATAAAATTGTCATGGTTGTCAAACACCTCTTTTAAAAAGTTCTCTTACAATTTTTAAAAATTAAAATAAAAACCTCAATTATCATGCAACCAAACACCCCATTAACGTGAACACGCACGCTGTGCGTTTGTGAATAGTAGATTCTTAAAATATATCTTGCATGTAATTATGCCGTACAGTTTTGTTGGTGCAAATTATTTTGATACCTTGGATGTCATTTTCTCGTTGTCTTCTTTAGAAAAAGTTTTGTAACCTATTCAATATGTTGTATATTAATCTTTATTATGTTTAAAATATATTATGTTTTTTATTTTTTTAATAATATTTTTATAAATATTTAAGAAATATACATAAAAATATATCTTTCTTAATTAAATAAAAAAATAAATAAAATAAGCAACTGGTTTTGAGATAATTTTAAATGGTGTAAAATTATTTTAGAAAAAAATTAATGGCATGAAAGTGCTGCTGTTCGCAGCCCACGCAAAAAAAAAAAATCACAAAAGCACGTGGCGGGGGGGATATTGGAAAGTTAAATGTAAAAATAAAAATGTTAATAGCGTTGGTGGATTTCAGAGACGGAAGTTACATGATTTTAAATTATGGGACTATAAAATAAAGTATAAGATACGTGGGACAAAATAAATAAATACTCTTCATTATACAGGGCCGGGAGTTGATGATTGTCAAACATCTTTGATAAGTTTTATTATAAAAATATTTTTATAACAAAAATTCAATTTATCATGCAAACAAACATTCATTAGTTCTTTCTAGGAAATCGACCACGAATGCCAAACACCCATTTGAATAACTTGTGTTAAAAAGTGTATTTCTGTAGTGAATGTTCATTTTATCGTACATCTAAGCACCTTATCAGTACACTGGTTTCTTCACCAACTTTTCTTATCCTCTTAGTAATTTTAGAAATAATTCAGACATTTCTGACCTAACCATCCTAAATAACCCCATAAATACTAAAGAGGTATAAGAATTGGAGGTAGAAAGCGGTGAAATTAGCATTGTTCTATGAGTAAGGATAGATGGTCATATACATCAAAGAAACACTGTATTCAGGTCATTGGAACTCCAATTTATTTATCTAAAATGTGCTTTTTACCCCATTTGGCAACAGAAATTCGTCGTTGAGTGAGTCCAAAAATTTGCTCGGAGATGGTTGGAGCACCCATCTGTACTTTATAATAGAAAAATGATGCTACCACATATCCTCAAAGAGTTACGGTACCTGAAGTTCCTAGTCTAATTAGAGTCTAACGACTCAAATTTGCAGAGACGAAATCATGATGACTAATATCAGCCGAACAAATCAAACCAATCTATTTAATAAATATAAAGGTGCCTATATATTTTAAGAATAAAGTGAATATTTTTTATTTCAGTAACTAAAATCACTGACGTGTGTATTGTAGATATTCATATCTGATTTACTAAGTCCATGTTTATTTGTAACTGAATGAAAGCAAAACGCGTCGGCCGTGCGTAGCACGGTTGGCACGACGCCACCCCCGCGGGGGGGTGGCGGGGGTTCGAACCCGGCGTTGATCGCCGGGACCACCTCCCCATGGGGGGGAGGTGGCACCTAGTGAGGATCGAGCGCTGCACCCGGCAGCGCTCGATCCTTCGCCGGCGCGATGCTGCGCCCAGTGAATGGCCACCGGGCCATCGTGTCCAAAAAAAAAAAGAAAGCAAAACGCGAATACCTACTTGAAAATTTGGTTGCATGATAAAATAAATTTTTACCTTAAAAATATCTTTTCATAACAAAACTTAATTAAGGAGTGCTGGAAAATTATTAATGAGGTGTTTGATTACATTATAAATCGAGTTTTGTTATAATTTTATATTTTTATAACAAAACTGTTAAAAAAAGAAGTTAGACTACCGTTTTAATTTTATGTTTTCACGGAGATTCTCTTCTTGGACAAAAAAGAGGTATGACCCTATCTTTTTTATCCAGTGGTGCCCCCACCACTTTTCATCATATATAACTTCCACTTTTTTTGTTGCCACTTCTCCCCAAAAATAATAATTTTATGTCATTATGTAACTTATACTTTATTTTAACACAATTTTTTGTCATAAAAATATATAAAAAATTTATTGCGTAAGTAAACACCTTATGAGAGATATGTTTCTACGGCAAACTTCTTCTAAGTCAAAAGAAGAGCTGAAACTTCTTTTATTTTTGTTGTGCCCTCATTTTTTGTGATATATGGTCCCATACGTTTTGTTATCATATTTTAAAAAACAAGATAATTTTATGCTTTTGGTTCTCTTATATTTATTTTTAGTGTAAAAGTTTATCGTACTTATATAAAAATTATTTTACAATCAAATACAGGTGATTTAAGCCCTTGCGTGGCTACTGGGCTCTACAGGGGTTAGGTGGCCAAAGATGGGCTATTCATTTGTCCCAACGTTTAAACTTGACCAATATATTTCTTGGTTCAATCAGTCCATGTCGTCCCTGCCCATGTTCAATCCTAAGCCGGCAAAGCTCTTGGGTTCGATCAGATACATCAGTTCGTGTTTCCTACAAATCACTGCTTTCCTATGTGAGTGGAGGGTGCATTTATTTATTCTTGATGCTCGTTGGAAAACTTGTGAGTTTGTACATCATTGTCAAATGTTTAAGAGAAATTTTAGAGACTAATGACTTATTTGTATATAAATTAAGATTGATAAAGTACCAATTTTGATATCATCGTGGGACATAAAAACCTCAATATAACGACTGACTAAATCAGTTAACTGACTCAACAACTGTCTTAATTAGTAGTCTTCCTAGAAGGTCGCCCATCCTCGACCTACTCCTAACAAAGTATGCTTAACTTTGGAGTTCTTCCAACTCAACCTCTGAAAAATAGTTAATTAGTATTGTTAGTAGTCCACTGATTTAATCTCTTAACATACCGGGGTGTTACAATCTACCTTTTTAAAGACTTGATGCCCTCGTCAATATCACATGCATCACATATCACATACCCAAGTGAGTCACACCAGACCTTATGGCTGGGTTATGCTTTAATACCATATGTAACGACTAATTAAATCAGTTGACTAGCCCAACAACTGTGCTAATTAGCAACTTTCCCAGGGGGTCACTCATCCGTAGCATACTCTTGATAGAGCATGCTTAACTTCGGACTTCTTTCAACTCAACCTCCGAAAAATAGTTAACCAGTATTGTTGGTAGTCACTGATTTAATTTCTTAACATATTCACAAACTGGGATGTTACACTCAACATCTAATGTATCAAAGATTAAAAATGATAATAATATAGGTGAGTGATACTTGAATTAAACATGTCGTAAGAGATGTCTGATTTGACATAATAGACAAATTTGGCCTTTTAATTCATCTCCAAGTCCATATTTTTACTATGATCGATATGGTAAGCCAAAATAGAATTTTAGTAAAATCTTATTTTTATGTGGATTTTCTCAAAGAACTCTTCTTCTCTCAATCTGATTTGTTGTGGCTAAGAGATTCTTTTTTTTAGTATAACTTTGTGAGATGTTCTCTCTCATAATACAAAAAATATGTAATTTTTTTATTAACACTAAATTATCTTCATATGTCCAGCTATTATTCCTAATGACTACCTATATTTAGTTCATGAAAATATATTATATGACTCACCTAGCAAAGGATGAAGATCTCATACAAAACATCCTCAAGATCTATTTTCTAAGGACCGGTTCATAATTATGTCCACATAACCATTATCTAGTCATTGGGTATCACATAATAATTGTGTTTCAGTTCAGCGAATTCGGTGTCTAATGAGTGCATGTATCGTATTTTTAATGTCTTTACACAATCTCAATTAACCCATGACTAAGAATATTTACCATATGTTTAATGTCATCCCATAATGTTTTAAAACACAATCAGTCTTCTTCTCCACTGTTGACTCTAGAAACGGGTTCCGGATCGGCACCTCAAGAAAAGGTGATGAGAGAATATGAAAAAGGGAGTGAATAGGAAAACACTCCGAAAGCGGTAAAATCTTCACCTCGGTCCCACACTCATATTGATCCCCGAACTTTCATCTCACGGCATCGTTCGAGCACCGGAGAGATGGTTCGGGCCATGTGGGAGGATAGTGAGGAATAAAATGACTTAAAACATGAGAAGATTGAAGAAATGGTCGCCAGGAGCCGCAGGCTCCGCTTTATGTAATGAAAATAGAAAGAAGTTGACCGTGTGTACCTTAGCGCAAGAGAGAGTGTGTGGGTTAAACCTTTTTCTTCTTCGGCCGGCCGATGAAGAAGAGTCTACAAACAATGCTAGCTTGATGTATCTGTGCAACTAGAAGACAAAGAAGACAAGAAAACACATGAAACGAGGATTAGAACTGAGTGAAGTGTAGTAACTATAAAAATAATAATATAAAGTGACAATTGGAAACAAACTCACTAGGTTCGGGGTTAGCCCTAACCCTTTTTTTTGGTTTTTTATGATGTATAAAATGATGAAAAACTGAATAAAAATGATACTTAAATATGAACTAAATGATATGAATGAATAGTTAGCAAAGAGAATATGGATGATTAAAGATAACCCAACCCAGGCAAGGTGACAACCGAGTTGGCCAGATTCAATGTAAACTGGCGTGGCTCTGATGTAGAGACTGTAATAGACAGCACCGATGTCAGAATCGAGTGCCATTTGTTTCAAAATAAATAGAACTCACCAAGGGTGGTTTGATATTAAGACAACTTTACTTGAATCTTATGATAAATAATCTTAATTTACCTGATAAGCCGGATCTTGGACAATGAAATTCTGGAAACTCCCAACACAACATCGATGTAGGACGTGCTATGGGCACCAAAGATATAGGAATTGAATTATTATTATTGTAAATAAAATAGGACTTACCAGGGAACAATTTTTATGAATAATGTATAGGCTAAATCCACAAATAAGTGCAATGAAATTGACTTAGAAGACGATGACCAAGAAGAGGAGACTTCGGATCTATCTGCGCAGTGTCGGTGTAGAAGTTGTCACGAGCCGAGGCGATGTCAGAATCAATCTCCACTTGTTGAATATGAAATATATCTCGATGAATCACACTTCTTATGAATGAATCCTGGCCGTAAAATGATCAAAAAGATATGTAGAATCCAATGATCATAGAATCAGCATGTCAGAGCATAGATTGGCTTCCTTTCACTTCGGGATGATCTCCGGGCACCGAGACAAAGAGAGGACGATTTGGGAAGGTTGGGACGAGCCTAGGGTGTCTGGAGGATGAGGAGAAGAGTGTTGGAGGATGGGGATGCTCTCCTTAGGTCATTCATATGAGTCTCCTTTTATAAGGGATGAAAAACAAGTCAAAAAATAGCAAGTTTTGATACATCCGACCATAGGTTGGATTTCCTCCATTTAATGTTGCTAACTTTTATAATGAGGCTTCTATAAACTTACCCAACTGATTTAGAGGGATTGAAAACTGTGGATCACCTTCCCCATGCTCAAAATATGTCTCCACTTGAAGATGAAACAAATCTGGTCTAAAAATAGCAAGTTTCGATGTACAAGACAACAAGTTGGATTGTCATCATTTGATGATGCTAATTTTGACCATGAAGCTTCCAGATACTTTACCAAGTGATATGGAGGAATAAAAAGGAAGGTAAGGTCGTGAATTGGTCAGAGATGTGCCCAATGGGCTGGGCTTGCATGCAACATCAAATTGCGCATCTGATTTCTGAAGGGAGCTACAAACAAACGAGAGATCGGAATTGAATGTAGTTTATTGCATTGAAAAGAGGACTCAGAGAGGAAGAGTATTCATGTTAAAAACTTCTTTAGTAGACGTCCACAGAATCCTGTGAAATATTTTCAAGTATAGGATATGTCGGGAAAAGCATAATCTGGAACACAACCAAGCGGCGCGACCTTGGTGCAAAGACCACCAAAAGCAACATGGAAGTTAGAATGGGATCACATTTGGAAAAAATGGATTTGATTAGAGATCAACAACTCTTCCTCAGATTTCTAGTGAACTCCTTTGCTCATCCAAAAGGATCGTTTAACTTGATTTTGATGGTCTAAAAGAGATGTTGCCAATGGAATAAGAGTTTAAGCCCCAAATAAGACCAAATTGGCATGTCTACATCCACCCATACAATGAAACACCATTTTGAACTCCTTCCCTTTGGCCTACTATTTCTTCTTTCCTCCCCTTGCACCTTCTAACAAAGACTCCCCCTCAAGGCCTCCTCCTTCACCTTTTTCAACGAGGCTTCCCCCCATGCCCACTATTTCTCCTTTCATCCTCATAGGACCTTTTAGTGAAGACCCCCTTTCCTCCCATGGGTTTCCCCAGTAGGTTGCATCCTACGCATAGTAAATTTTCTTGAGTAGAGACCCTTATTGCTTTCTTGCAATTAGTAGACACAAGAAGATAAAATCCTTGTTCCATTTTTGAAACAACATCAAAGGCTCATGAGTATCTTTTATATTTCTAAAACCCTCCAAAAAAGTTCGTATCTAGCCCTAGTTCAGTTTATTCTATCTTGATTATCATTTTTATATGCTTTCTTTACAAATATTGCACTATTTTATTAGTTCTAATCATTTGTCACCTTTTTTATTATTTTTGGTCTGAGCATGATAGAAGTGTCCTTGTTCTAAACCATGTCTAGTAGACATGTCCTAGGTTGGATCACATCTTTTCAGATATTTTTTTAAGCTTCTCATCCTCAAATGGCCAAAGAACAAGAAGTTAAAACTCACAACTTGTCTCCCTAGGCTAACCAAGTTATCTTTCATTGAAACTCTTAATTTTTGATGATCACATTTTTGTTTTTCGATCTGAGGTCTCCATGTCGGATTCGATGCCAGAGTGATGTCAAGGTCCCATATGTGAGGTTCGAGCCAACGTCTTCCTTTCTGTCACTTATGCTCTATTCCACATAACTCCTTTGCAAAACCAATACCAATGTGAGGCAAGAATTGTAGTATGTATACACATCAAATTGGTATAATCATAGAGCTTAAAACTCAACTTTTATAATTCGCTCGAATTCAACATTTGAAAATTGGATTGTAGCAATACAAGGTGATCTTGTTGGATGTGCCCCATATTGTGGTCACGTGTGCCTAAGAACCCAATCTAGAATGAAAAAAATCATATTTCTATTTTTCTCATGTTTCTAAAAATTTGGTAAAAGTATGAGCATTAATTAAACCCTAATCTATTGTTCCCTACAAGGGATGTATCTATTCTGACAATGCTTGCCTGATTTAAGTACAAATTTGATAGGATTGGGGATGTTCAGTGACACTTCAAGCCTTCTCTATAAAGAAAGAAGTCTTTTAATGAATTTTTAGATAGGGGTTTTAAGCCTTGGAGAGAGAGAGAAAGCTCCAATTTTGCACCTTCATTCTCACTAAGTCATTGATGTATTTTCACCTATATGTTGCCAAACACACCTCAAGGTGCACCTAGTAGATGAACCCCAAGGTGCATTCAATAGACATGCCTATGTTCAGGACCATGTCTACCAAGGAGTTTTCCAAATTGCATGTTTTCTCTTCATATTAGCATATGTTTTCTTTTACTTTAGAAACATTTTCACCATATAAACCAAAAAAGGGGGTTACAATCTAGCCTCAACTTGGTCATTTTAATCCAATTTCTATTTATGCTAACTTTCTTTATAGATATTGAAATCTTCATTAGTTCTAATCATCTGTCATTTTGGTTTATTGTTCTTGATCCTTGCTAGTAGGTGTGCCCCTATTCAGGATCAAGTCTAATAGATGAACCTCAGATAGAACTATTGATAGAAAATGTATACCCTACAGGTCAATCATATTTGATATGCTCTGACATTTCTTAAAATATCTTATTCAATTAAATTGACATAATTTAATTGATAGCTATTATCAAATGCACACATCATAATGAAGTCATCGATCATATATAATAATGATTGAATCATGATAAGATCATAATAATGAGATCAATCAACTTGAAATATGATATTTAAATATACACAGTCAAAGGATTCTTGAGATAGAACATCAAAGATCTGGATAGACTGATATATGTGATGTCTTCTCATAAGATAAGTATAATCAATCTTATTGATCATTAGTGTAACAACATTGAGATACACATGATAGAAATGCATACTCTGCAAATCAATCATATATGATATGATTAGACATTTTTTTGTATACATATTATATAATAAATTGGCATTTCTTCATTACAAGCTTTAATTAGATATGTATATTTGAAATAAATTATTGATCACATGTAATAATGACTGAATCATGATGAGATCAAGATAATGAGATTAGTTATTTAGAAGTATGTGATCTAAATATTCTTAGGCAAAGGATCTTTGAGATGGGACATTAAGAATCTGGATAGACTAATGTATGTTATCTTCTTATAAGATGAGGATAACCAATTCCATTGGTCATTGGTGTGAAGACATTGAGATATATATACATTTGTTCATTATTGACCAATTTAGAAATCCTGCGTGATATCTTACTTAACTGTGACGGTTGCATGGTTTGACCTTTAATATAAATCGTCAAAAATGTCTTACCAAGTGTATTTTGTACTTTGTCTATTGACCGAGACAATGATCCAATACTATTAATGAATTCGGTACAAGGGAAACCTTATGAAAGCAATTGAGGTGGGAAATAGGGATTATTCACTCTCAATAAGTGTGAGAGAATGGCTTATAAGATAATACTCTAAATTCTTAGCCCATGTAAATAAGATAATTAGAAAATGAGCTTTTCTAATTGATCATATTCCAAGTACAAGATCCCAAAATGTCTATAGAATAAGGGGTTGACAGTTGATATCATACCCATATCCAACTAGGGCATTAGATGGATGAAGGTTTTAATCTGTGCAGCAACTAATGATAGAAAGGAACAATGGAGATGAGATCCTCCTTAATGTTGTTTAAGATCATTAGATGTGCTATGTACCTTTTGTAAGGAATCAATACATGACAGCGGAAAAAATTTGATTCCATAAAACCATGATCTTTGCCTTGATCTATGCCGAACGAGTAAAACCGGGAACCGAATATGAACTAGAATGAGAGTACCTCATGGGATTTCTAAAATCCCTCACCATGGATGAAGAGAGGACATTCCTCCTTGCTGAAAACCGTTCAAGTGTCCGGTCTCTAGCGGTATCCACATGATCTACTTCAATAGACGAGTTCTCTCTTCTTTCGGGCCTCCAGAAACCTTCTAGATCCAAGCTTGACCACTGGAGATCACCTTCTAGAGAAGAGAGGAGAAAGAGAGGATGTTTGGGATGTACTCCAGCCCTATGGCTTGTTAGGGTTTGGCTTCATAAGCCATTTATATATAGAAGATGGAATTTTTCACAAAAACCCAAAACTTCTATAAAATTGCGTCCATGCCCTCATCTTATTGACCAGATCTAATGTGTGTGACCCACTAGGCCCAATAGTCAATTTGGTTGAAGCCTTAATTAATTTAAAAGAACATTTCCTTTAAATTAAATCAAAATCGTTATCTGATAACAGTTTTTACGGCATTCTGATCATAAAGGGTACAAGCCACAACCTATGATCCCAAATGACTTTAGGGAGTTAAATAACATCCATTGAGCTTTTCCATCATCAATTACCACACGTATTTAAATCCTCGTTCATACAATGTCCTGGTCGGTCAGGGGTTCGGCACTGACTGTCAACCCCTAAGTATTCCAACTCTATGAAATCTTGTACTTAGAAATGGATCAACTGGAAAACTCCTTTTCCAATTATCCTATCTACCTTGGCCAAGAATTTAGAGTACTATCCATAGGACATTCTCTCTCTCCTACCCAGAGTGAACGATCTCTATTGTCTGCTCAATTGCCTCCACCAGGTTTCCCATATACCCAATTCATTAACTATATAGGACCACAATACTAAGTGATCCATCAGTCAATAGTCAAAGTACATAGTACGCCTGGCAAGACATCTTTGGCGACTCAGGTCAAAGATCCAACCGTGCTATTGAGATGTAAGAATAACCTGATAGACAGTTCGGTAAGATACTGATTAGGTTTTCCTAAATTTGTCAGTTCAGTGAACTCATTCCACTAATGAGCACCTGTGTATGTATCTCAGTGTCCCCACACTGATAACCAATGAGATCGGTCATTCTCATCATATGAGAAGACATCACACACTAGTCTATCCGGATTCTTGATGTCCCGTCTCAAGGATCCTATGACTAGGAACATTTAGATCACATACCTTTAGATGATCGATCTCATTATCATGATCTCATCATGATTCAATCATCATTGCATGTGATCAAGGACTTCATTACGATATACGCTTCTAATAAAAGCTAGTAACGAAATTTTGCCTATTTAATTGAACGAGATATTCTTAAAAATACTTAATCATATCATATATGATTGGCTTGTAGGGCATATATTTCTATCAATCTCCCACTTGCACTAAAGCCAATCACCCATCTGGCTGATCTCTATCAACTCAAGGTGAAGCTCAAACACTCTTTGAGTAACTGCTTCAGTTAGTGGATCTGTAATGTTATTAACGGAAGATACTCTATCTTTAATTATTTCTCTATCAACTGCATTCTCACTGATTCTATGGTATTGCCATAGAAGTTTGAAACTTTTAATGAGACTTTGGCTCTACCCCGTTGTTTTCCTAAAACAAGGATACACTTTCAGAGATGGTTGGGACAATCCCATAAGCCAGATGAACATCTTCATCTAGTCAGCTTCTCAAGCAATATACAGTCATTATTCAATCTACTTTAGATTAGTTGTAGAATTAGCAGTGTTCTCTTACATGAAACTCTTCCAGCTCACTGCACCACCATTAACTTGTCTTATTATTAGACTTATCTAATTAGAAGCTTGTGTTCATAAAACTACAAGGCTTCAAGTCTTATCCTCCATACATTAGAGATATATCCTTAGTGCTTCTCAAGTACTCAAGGACACATCTCTAAATTATCATGTGACTCTCACATGGATTTACTTGATGAATGCTCATAACACTTGGAGCATTAATGAAGTCATGTGCATAGCATCACAAATGTGATAGGCCCTATTGCAAAAGCATAAGGGCTATACAAATGTAATCTCTTTATCTCTCAAGAAGTCTATAAAGACATCTCTTTAAAGATATCAACTCCACACTACATAGGTAAGAAACCTATCTTGGAGTTTACCATGTCAAACTCTTTGACTATGGTAACTACGCACACGAATTGGGTAAGGCCAAGAAACCATTTAGATCTATCTCCATAGATCTTAAAACCCATATTAAGTTTGGAGGATTAATTGATAACTATGTTCACTTATGATAACATACTTACTTCATTCTTAATGAGTAGTATGTCATACATATATCATGTCAAGAAGATAATGGCACTCCCACCTATCTTATATGAAAACACAAGGCATATCTTCATTCTCAATGAAGTCATAAGATTTAATCTCATTAAACCTTATCTACCATCTATAAGAAGTTTTACTTTAGTCCATAAATGGACCTTATGTACACACTATTTGGATGTTTTGGAACTTGATTCCCAAAGGTTGTATCATATACACCTGTTTCTCAAAATAACATAGAGAAACACTATCTTAGCTTCCATTTGACATATCCTATAGTCATAGTGTGTAACAATCAAAATCCGAATGAATTAATTCCATGGCATAGGTAAAAGGTCTTATCATAGTTAACTATTTGACTTAAATAAAATCCCTTTTAACTATCCTTTAGTAATCCATTTATACCCTATAGATACTAAATCCTTAGGTGGATTAATCAAGTTCTGAACTTGATTAGAATAGATAGAGTTTATATCGGATTTTATTATTTCTTCCCATTTTGAATCAATATTTTATATTGCTTCAATATAGATCTTAGGATCATTATCCTTTTATCTTATGTCTCATTTCTTCCATCAAAGGTATGTCTCACATATCTCTTAGGTTGATTGGACATAAGAAAAGATCTATGATTTGCCCTTGTGTTAATATAAGCTAGTACCTTAATAAAAGTGTCCATGGACTGTGGGACTGGAACACCTTCCATTTATACCTTGCTCCCACTATCTTTCTAAAGGAGGGACTCTTCCTCTAGAAATATGGAGAGATGAGCAACTCATACCCTTCTCCCAAAAGGAGACATTAATATCCTTAAATTTGCTTAGGATATCCCACAAGCCAACACTTTATAGTCTTATATTCCAACTTGATAGGGTTATACTTTTTTACCAAGTCAGACATTCTGAAACCTTAACTTGCTTAAGGTCAAGCTTTAATCTCTTTCCATATCTAATATGAAATAATTGGAATATATTTGGAAGGTACCGATTTAAGATCAAGTGCCTATATTGAGTTGTAACCCCTAAATAGACAAAGAAGAATTTTGCAAAGGTTGTCATTATCCATATTATGTCCTACACAATATGGCTTCTCATTTTAGCTACTCAACTAAGCTAAAATGTATAAGAGGCATCCATCAAAATTAGATTCTACTATTCTTCATTTATGTGTGAATTATTACTTAAGTATCCCCTCTTTGATCTCATCAAAGAGTTCTAATATTCTTTTCATTAATATTTCCTCTTCATTCTTAATCTCAAATAATTTCTCAAAGGTTTTGGATTTGTACTTCATAAAGTACATATGTCCATATCTAGAGAAGTCATCTTTGAAAATTAATGAAGTTGAAATATTATCCTCTAACATTAATAGATATGGGCTAACATGCATCTAGATGCATGAGTTCTATAAACTCATTAGCCCTCCCTCCATGTCTAACAAATGAAGAGTTGGTCATTTTCCTTAATAAGATAAGACTTATATATAGTTAATGATTCTAAATCATTTACCTATTTGTTACTATCCGAATAGTACTCCTTAAGTCTTCTCTTATAAATATGACTGTAATACTAAACAATAGATTGATCAATATCAATCTACTTCACCTAATGAGGATTATTCACAAATATTATAAGAGCATACATATCTGATATGAATAAACTCTTTATTATGCTCCTACTGATAAACACTTTACCGGTTATCATTTTCATTCCATAGAATAAATCTCCATTTATTCAACTAGGAAATGAAAACAATATTCTTTTAGAAGGATAATTAAGACAACTTTAGAAGGCTATAAAAAATTTGTATCTCCCACTAGTAATGATGCAACATTTTTTACCATTTCATATGTAGGTCAACAATCTTATTTAAGCCTTCATTTACTTGCTATTATCTACAACTCATTGTAGATATATGATGCATATCTATTATCTCATACTATTATATGCATCCCTAGTATCTTATACTAGAATACACACATATAGTATCTTATACTATTAAATACGTATTTAAGACAAGTAAATGTTAATGACATAGATACATGAAGCTTCTCAAGCTCCACCATTGCATTATGTGCAATACACACTTTGCACTTCTTCTTCTACTTACCATCATCATGATAGTAGAAGAATGCTATGTCAAATTTGGGTTGTAATTGATAGAAATGTATGCCCTACAAGCCAATCATATATGATATGATTTGACATTTCTAGATATATCTTATTTAATTAATTAGGCAAATCTTCATTATAAGCTCTTATTAGATGCGAATATCATAATGCAGTCCTTGATCAAATACAATGATGATTAAATCATGATGAGATCATGATAATGAGATTGATCATCTAGAGGTATTTGATCTGAATGTTCCTAGTCATAGGATACTTGAGATGGGACATCAAGGATCCGGATAGACTAGTGTATGTGATGTCTTCTCATGTGATGAGGATGACCAATATCATTGGTCATTAGTGCGGAGACACTGAGATACACATACAGGTGCTCATTAGTTGAATAAGTTCACTAAACTGACCGAATTAGAAACTGTGAATGGTATCTTACCGAACTGTCTATCAGGGTCTTCTATCATCACGGTTGCATGGTTGGACCTTTGACCTGAGTCGCCAAAGATGCCTTATTGGGTGGAACTTGTGCTTTGACCATTGACTTATGGATCAATATTTAGATGGTTCAGTATAGTAATGGATCGGGTACAAGGAAAATCCGATGGAGGCAATTGAGCGGACAACAAGGGATCGTCCACTCTCGGTAAGTGAGAGTGAATGTCCTATGGGATAGTACTCTAAATCTCTGGCCAGAGTAGATAGGATAATTTTAAAAGGAGTTTTCCAATTGATCCAATTCCGAGTACATGATCCTATAGAGTCGGTACACTAAGGAGTTAACAGTCGATGCGGTACTCCTTTCCGACCGGGACATTGGATGGATGAGGGTTTATATCCATGCGGTAACTGATGATGGAAAGGCTCAATGGAGATGAGATTATCCCCATAGTCATTTGGGATCATGGGATGTGGCTTGTACCCTTCATGATCGGTAGGCCGATTAATCTGTTATCGGATAACGAATTTAATTAAATTAAATAGAATTTTTCTATTTTATTTAGGCCTCAACCAAATAGGCTATTGGGCCTAGTGGGTCACACACAAAAGGACTTATCCACAAGTACAAGGGCAAGGACGTAATTTATGGAGATTTTGGGTTTTTATGAAAAATTCCATAATTCTTTATAAATACTAATGGTTTTAGCCAAACCCCATCAAGCCAAGGGTGAAAACCATGTCCCAAGCATCCTCCCTACCTTCTCCTTTCTCTAGAAGGTGTCCATGGTCGATGGAGCTCCGTTCGGGAAGAGTTCTCAAGGCCGGCGCGAAGGGAGAACCTGTTGTGGATGAAGTTCGTGTGGATACTGCTGGAGACCGGATGCTTGAACGGTTTGAATAGCTTGATAAGCTTATCTCCTTCCTCTCCATGGGATTATATGAATCTCTATCAGGTATATTCGAACCCGAATTGATCGGTTTTCGATTTTCGTCGTTCGGTTCTGATTGAGATGGATTCTAAAGGAACCCATAAGAATCGTCGCTTCCGCTGCGCCAAATTTTAATGGATGATTCCTTACAGTAATATCTTGACTTACTTCTTTGACTTTTAACTATCACCTTCTATCTCTATCTAATGATCTTACTTCTTTCTATTAGTCTCACCAATAAGAAGTATTCAAGATGTATTATTCTTCTTTGCTTTTAATTAGCTCATCACCATGAGCCATGATGGATATCATATCCATCTATCCATGTTGCCACTACTATTTTTATCTGATAGAGGCTAACATCTGATATACGACAATTAATACATCTTTTCAATGAGATAAGATCTTATCTTCTCTCACATCATTAGATAGTGTAGGAGATACTTACTTTTCAAGTAGGATAGTCAATAGGTCAACTATGAGAACTATTCTCTTAGTTCTAAATCAATATAAGAAGTGTGAGCCATTAAAATGCTTAGCATCTAGCATGTTAGATTAATGGTGGTTTATAATATTCTACAACAGAGATATAATTATATCAACATTAAAAACATTCATTAAAAATTAAGATATGGTCTTTCATCCTAATTTATACTCACACTAATTTTCGACGAATTTGCATAACCCTCATTATGCAAAGACGGGATATCACGATAACATCCTAGTGGGGACCAAGACCCTACTAACTTTATGGTGATAACCTTGTGGGAAACACAAGTCATCCCATACTTAATAGGTAGGTAACTTTTACCAATTGTAATCCATGCAATTCTTAGTCATTCAGCCTCTAGAGTTATAACCTTGTGGGAAACACAACAAGCTATATACTCTAGTTAGGTCAAATCCGCTTATTACGTTATGAGAATGGATTCATAACATAGCCTTTGTGGGAAACACAACAAGGCCATGCAATGGTCCACCCCAAAGTTCGGAAAATGCCTTAGCCATGATCACCAACCCTTGCTGAATGAGTCTTGTGGGAAACACAACAAACCCATCCAATCTAAGATTGGCTCATCAAGACCATAACAACGGAAGGCTACGTGAGTCATTCTCAATGTCTCATGTTTATCGACCTAATTAAAACGAGGAAGAATTTTATTTTAGTCTCATCAACATAGGTGCTACATATAAATATTAATATACCTTTGGAATATCATATATTTAAGGTATAAACTGTAGCACACACCACATATCAAATATGAATTCAAACATAGGTGATCATGGACTTAACCCTAAGCATACACCTAAGGCACCCCTATAGGTGCAATTCCTTGCTTCAGAAGCTTGAGTTGGTATGCTCCCACTTCAGAAGGGTGCTTCTTCAAGTGGTCCCTCTCTTCATTCTTCCACAAGCTGGCTTCTAACCATTACAAGCAGCTAAAGGGTACACAGACCCACAAATGTACAACTCATAATAAGAAACCTTGGTTTTAATCAAGGGGAGTACACAAATGGGGGGGAGGTAGAATGTACAATCAGATTGTATAGAGAGAGAGGAGGCATATGCAGGCCCCATTTAATAACATAACCAACTTAATTAGCCAAGCAATCAAAAGCAAAGCATATTTAAGTCCATGATCACCTCCATACACTCACCAACATTCATCACATGAACATAGAGCACATACGTGATAATTATATGTTATATATCATATATACCATCATAAAATTATATACTGTAATTTTGAAATTCCAAATTTCATGCTTGTTGAATTTTCATAAAATAAATAACATGAAATGCACATATAAACAATTTACATGCATAAGACAAGCAATAAAAAATATTCAGATGATTCATGCTTTTCCAAAATTTCTCAAAGAATTAAATTAATGTCCAAATCATAATTATTCAAAATCACATTTTTCAGAATTTATTTGAACACTAATTTAACCAATAAAGATTTTAAAACAATTTTAAAATCATTTAAAAAATGATTCTATGACAACCAAAGTCCAAAACTATTTAACAGGTTAATAAACATTTTATAAACCTATTAAATAATTTACCAGAATTTATATAATCATTAATTTCATTAATTTTGATCTTAAAATAATTTCAAAATCAAAATAATAGAATTCAATGACAAAAATAGTAAAAATCTATTTAATAAGTCATTAAACACTTTAATAACTCATTAAATAAATTCTACAATTTTTCAGAATTTTTTTTGGAATTTTCTAGCAAATTTTCAGATCAAAAATGAATTTTAAACAATTTAAAAATTATTTTAGAATTATATAACTGACCAATCGATGCCGGCCACGGCACCGGTGGGCTCAGTGCGGCTCTGCTGCGTACCCCCAATTGCTTGCGCCAAGCACCGCACACCGTGCGCCTGCATGCACCGCTGCGCGCCCCCGGGGCTAACGCGGCGCGGCCGCGTACCCCAGCCCAGGTGCGCTGCCCTTCAGCCACGTACCCCCCGTGCGCTGGTGGGTACAGATCCGATCCGGACTCCTCCTCCTTTGCCCAATAAGGGCAGGGCGGATTGCGCAGAAACCCTAGAAAACGCCCGACTTTCGGGCCATATTTGGGGGTCAAACGGAGTCCAAACAATCCGAAAAAATATGCGTTGGAATACTTAAAGAATAAGGATTCTATTTAAAAAAGTTTCATCTCATGAAAAAATCTATCCAATGCGCAGTTTACGGAGGAAGTTGCCACGGCCGCAATTAACCCAAACCGCAAATACCTCTCAAATCCGGCACCTCCAAGGGCCGTTGAGTGTCCAATAACTTATGGAAACTCTAGAAAACTTAATTTCCTATCTTCCTACATCATTAGACAGAGGTATTTGAGTCCAAATAGGTAGGTTCATCGACTCCCCTAATTTCGGTCGGATATTCAGATATGTTCATCTTAGCAACTTTCTGAACTCATTCCGGACTCTCCGGATGGCCAAAATTTATGAGGTTTGCAGCATTGGAAAGATATCATCCACAAGAATCAATTAAAACAAATCACACATAGTTTTTTATCTCATACAAACTATGGTGATCAAATCAAAACTGCTCTGTATACAGTTTCGGAAAAGCAAAAAATCACATGAAATCAAGCCAATTTTGATTCAACATCGACCAAGGCTTCAACCTGGCTCTGATACCACTGTAAGTAATCAATACATGACAGCGGAAAAATTTTGATTCTATAAAACCATGATCTTTGCCTTGATCGATGCCGAACGAGTACAACCAGGAACCGAATATGAAGTAGAACGAGAGTACCTCATGGGATTTCTAACATCCCTCGACATGGATGAAGAGAGGGCATTCCTCCTTGCTGAAAACTGTTCAAGTGTCCGGTCTATACCGGTATCCACACGATCTGCTTCAATAGACGAGTTCTCTCTTCCTTCGGGCCTCCAGAAACCTTCCAGATCCAAGCTTGACAATGGGAGATCACCCTCTAGAAGAGAGAAGATAAAAAGTGGATGCTTGGGACGTGCTCCAGCCCTATGGCTTGTTAGGGTTTGGCTTCATAAGTCATTTATATATAGAAGATGGAATTTTTCACAAAAACCCAAAACTTCTATAAAATTGCGTCCATGCCCTCATCTTATTGACCAGATCTAATGTGTGTGACCCACTAGGCCCAATAGTCAATTTGGTTGAAGCCTTAATAAATTTAAAAGAACAATTTCTTTAAATTAAATCAAAATTATTATCTAATAACAGTTTTTACGTCATTCTGATCATAAATGGTACAAGCCACATCCCATGATCCCAAATGACTTTAGGGAGTTAAATAACATCCATTGAGCCTTTCCATCATCAATTACCACACGGATTTAAATCCTCGTTCATACAATGTCCTGGTCGGTCAGGGGTTCGGCACTGACTGTCAACCCCTAATAAGTATTCCAACTCTATGAAATCTTGTACTCAGGAATGAATCAACTGGAAAACTCCTTTTCCAATTATCCTATCTACCTTGTCCAAGGATTTAGAGTACTATCCATAGGACATTCTCTCTCTCTCCTACCGAGAGTGAACGATCCCCTATTGTCCGCTCAATTGCCTCCATCAGGTTTCCCATATGCCCAATCCATTAACTATATAGGACCACAATACTAAGTGATCCATCAGTCAATAGTCAAAGTACATAGTACGCCTGGCAAGACATCGTTGGCGACTCAGGTCAAAGAGCCAACCATGTTATTGAGATGTAAGATTAACCTGATAGATAGTTCGGTAAGATACCGGCCAGGTTTTCCTAAATTGGTCAGTTCAGTGAACTCATTCCACTAATGAGCACCTGTGTGTGTATCTCAGTGTCCTCACACTGATGACCAATGAGATCGGTCATTCTCATCATATGAGAAGACATCACACGCACTAGTCTATCTGGATTCTTGATGTCCCGTCTCAAAGATCATATGACTAGGAACATTTAGATCACATACCTTTAGATGATCGATCTCATTATCATGATCTCATCATGATTCAATCATCATTGCATGTGATCAAGGACTTCATTACGATATACGCTTCTAATAAAAGCTAGTAACAAAATTTTGCCTATTTAATTGAATGAGATAATCTTAGAAATGCTTAATCATATCATGTATAATTGGCTTGTAAGGCATACATTTCTATCACCTTTCAGAATCAAAATGCCCATAAATATGATATTGAATAATGAATTTAACTTAAATAACTTTTTCTTTTGATTATGACTCAACCAAATAGATTATTGGGTGTAGTTAGTACCACATAATAGCATTGATCCATTAGTATGGGGGCATGGGTGTAACTTAATGAAATTGATGGGATTTAATGAAAAATTCCAATTCTTATATGTAATAGTGAATATAGCCAAACCTTATCAATACAAGGGTCCAAAATTCATGGCCAGCTTTCTCCAGCATGTTCTCACTTCTCGAAGGTAGCAGTTGGCTAGTGGAGCTCTACTAGGATGAGTTGGAAGGTTAGGCATCTAGAAGAACCCATCTACATAGGAAGTTTGTGTGGATACAACTAGGTGCTCTTGGACAGCTTGGAGACAATAGATTACCTTATACTTGTTCTTCTTTGATTTTAAGAAATTGGTTGAACTCTACAGAGGTATATTTTAACATGATTGAATCTAGTATATGATTACGTCGTTCAATTCTGATCGAGACAACACCTATGAAATCCAAGGAATCATCGCTTCCACTACCTATGGTACAATTCCTTGCAACACATACAAATGCTCAACAACAGATTGAGTTCACTAAACTGACCAAATTAGAAGCCCTAAATGATATTTTACCAAACTATCAATAAGTATTTTCTATCATCACGATTACTTAGTTGGACGTTTAACTCAAGTTTCTAAATATGTCTTACCAAGCATATCTTATGCTTTGACATTTAACTTATAGGTCACCCATTTCAATGGCATAGTACAGTTAATAGATCAGGTACAAGAGAAACCCAGTTGAGGCAATTAAGTAGATAACAAGGAATCATTCACTCTAGGTAATTGAAATATAATGTCTTATGGGGTAGTACTTTAAACCCATGGCCATGGTAGAGAAAATAATTAAAAAAGTGTTTCCAATTGATTCGATTCTGATTATAAGATCTCCAAGTGTTGATATACCAAGGAGTTGACAATTGATGATGTACCCCTATGCGGCTGAGGCATTGTATGAATCGAGATTCATATCCATGCAGTAATTGATGAATGCTCAATGGAGAACCCGTCTATAGAAGAAGTTCATATGGATATCTCTAGAAGCCACGCTCTTTGGCAACTTGGAGAGTATGCATTATCTTCTACTCATTCTTTTCAAATCTTGAGAGATTGGTTGAATCCTGTGAAGTTATACTTGATTATGTTCAAATCCAATTTTCGATTATGCCATTCAATAATAATGAACACAAGGATAATGATATCCAAGGAATCATCCCTTTCACTATATGGTATGATTACTTACAACCATGTATATTCTAGAGAGTTTTTATAGACTCCTTGTCCTCAGCTAATTAAAGAAGAAGAAGCTAGAATTGATCCAATGGCTCCACATCATTATCTGGAGCTTTACTAAAACTAAGGTCATTTGTGAGGTCTGATCTAATATTTTGATAGAAATGTATGATGTACAAGCCAATCATATTTATATGATTTGACATTTCTTGAAATATTTCATTCGATCAAATAGGCACAACTTCATTACTTGCTCTTATTAGATGCATATATCATAATGAAGTCCTTGATCACATGTAATGATAATTGAACATGATGAGATCAATAGTTATGAGGTATGTGATATAAATGTTTCTAATCATAACATTCTTAAGATGGTACTTTAAAAATCTGGATAGACTAGTGTATGTGACATCTTCTCATAAAATGATGATAACTAATATCATTGGTTGTAGTGTAAAGACACTCAGATATATATATATATATGTTCATTAGTGAAATGAGTTTCTTGAATTAACCAATTTATAAACCTTAAATGGTGTAGAAATGCTCCAAGATATCCAAAATACAAGTGAAACAATTAGACAATGCAAGAACTAGCCCAATGTAGAAACAAAAATATTTTAAATTACTAAAAGATGTAGAAACACCTTTGTATGAAGGTTGTAAAAATGTTTCTAAATTAAACTTTATTTTAAAGTTGATTCAATTGAAGTCGATAAATGGAATTATTACAAAGTGTATGAACACCTTACTATCTTTGTTTAAATAAATATTACCCAAAGATGCAAGTGTTTTTGACACTTCATATGAAAGTTCAAGACCTAAGACTTAGTTATCAAAAAAAAGATGCATGTAACAATGACTATATTCTCTTTTAAAAAAAGAATGCATATAAAATTGTATGCCCCCAATGTGAGACTCCAAAATATAGAGATGATCCTAAACATATGAATAAAATTTTTTCTCAAAATATGTTATATTATTTTTACATTAAAAGATAGGTTGCAACATTTGTTTATATTATATCAACAAATATTGCTAAGTAAATGATATGGCATAGCCATCCACATTCTTATCAATCAACTAGTAAAATGTGTCATCCTACTTATTCTTCCTCTTAGAAAAGAGTGTATGCATTTTATCCAAATTTTGGGTTGGAGAAACACAATATTATACTTGGTTTGGCCGTAGATAGGTTTAGCCCATTTGGTAATATGTCTTCAAAGTACAGTGCGTAGTCTATCGATATAGTGGTTTACAACTTACCACAATGGATATGTATAGAAGCAACACACATGATGATTTCATTATTAATACCCAGTCCAAGAGCTTCTAGGAATGATATTGATGTATTATTACAACATTTGATGGAAGAGTTAAAGGATTCATGAGATACTGGATTGGAGATGATGACTCTTCGAAGAAAGAGACTTTTATATTAAGAGTAGTATTGTTGTGTATGACAAATGATTTTTCTGGATATGAAAACTTATCTAAGTGGAGTACTAAATAAAAATTAGCATATCAAATTTGTAATGACAAAACACACTCCATTCGACTTGCTCATAGTAACAATGTTACTTTGGAAGTTGGCAATTTCTACCAGTAGTACATCGGTGGATAAAGAACAAGTACAAGTATCTTTCTGATGGTCAACAATGTAAGAATGGAACACCACACATGCTAATAAGATATTAGTTATGGAGGCAACAACAGGGGATGGATGATATTAGATTCGGAAAATCGTTTAAGAAAGATTTAAAGAATTTAAGAAAGGATTTGTCAAAGAACAAAAATTGGAAGAAGATGAGTATATTTTTTAAAAAACTACCATAATGGGCCTCATTAATTTTTCACCATCATTTGGATGCCATGTACATTGAAAAGAATATATGTGACAATGTGCTTGATATGTTCAACCTATCAGAAATGATAAAAACGATCTTAACTTAAGGAAAGATTCAGTAGAATTGGACATTCATCTAGAATTACATCAATATGAGGGTTCATCATAGTTTTCACATGCTATTCGTGGTCTTGGTAATGATAAAAAATGTCAAATTCTTGAATGCATAAAAACTATTTGAGTGCTAGATGGCTATTCTTCAAATTTAGGAAGGTGTGTTGATGTATCGAGTAAAACAATTAGTAGCTTAAAAGGTTATGATTGTTATGTAATGATGCAAGTTATTATTCCATTGGCACTTTAAGTTATCGTATCAAAAGATGTAATTCGTCCTAATGTGAACTTGTGCCAGTATTTTAAGATCATATGTGCCAAAGTCTTAGATAGTAAAATATTAGGAGTCTAAGATTGCAATAGCTTTGTGTAAATTGAATCAAAATTTTCCCCCATCGTTTTTCGATATTATAATACATTTAGTCATGTATTTGGTGTATGAGGCAAGAATATCTGGACCAATCTGATTAGTGTATGTATCCAATTGAAAGGTATTTAAAGAAGCTAAAAGATTATGTAGGTAACAAGGCAAGGGTTGAATGGTCAATTGTTCAGGGTTATTTGGTTAAAGAATGTACTCAATTTATTTCTACATACATGTGTGATGCAAACAAAAAGAGATAATGTAACAACGATGATGGTCCATACAAAGATACCCACGGAGAAGGTGTACGGAATCGTTCTAAAAACTTTGGTGCAGCGGAAGCGACGATTCCAATGGGTTCATTTAGAACCTGTCTCAATCAGAACCAAACGATGAAAACTAAAAACTGATCAAATAGGGTTCAAATATATCTGATAAGAATCATATAATCTCATGGAGAGGAAGGAGACAAGCTTCTCAAGCTCTTTAAATCATTTAAATGTCTGGTCTCCAGCAGTATCCGCACAAACTTCATCCACAACAGGTTTTTCCTTTGCGTCGGCCTCGAGAATTGTTCCCAAACGGAGCTTCATCGCCCATGGACACCTTCTAGAAAGAGAAGGAGGTAAGGAGGAGACTATGGATATGGTTTTCACTCTTGGCTTGATAGGGTTTGGCTGAAACCATTAGTATTTATAGAGAATTTGAAATTTTCATAAAAACCCAAAATATCCATAAATTATGCCCTTGCCTTATGCATATGGATAGGTCCTTATATGTGTGGCCCACTAAGACCAATAGCCTATTTGGTTGAGACCTAAATAAAATAGAACAATGCTATTTAATTTAATCAAATCTGTTATCTGATAACAGATTAATTGGCCTACCGATCATGAATGGTACAAGTCACATCCCATGATCTCAAGTGGATATGGGGATAATATTATCTCTATTCAGCCTTTCCATCATCAATTACCACATATATATAAACCCTCATTTATTCATTGTCCCAGTCGGAAAGGAGTACGGCATCAACTGTCAACTCCTTAATATATCGGCTTATAGAATTTTGTACTCAGAATTGGATCAATTAGAAAACTCCTTTTCTAATCATCTTATTTATCTGACTAAGGATTTTGAGTGCTATCTCAAAGGACATTCACTCTCACTTACCGAGAGTGGACGATCCTTTATTGTCTGCTCAATTACCTCTAACGGGTTTTCCCTATACCTGATCCATCACTATACTGGACTATCTATATGGTGATCCATAAAACAATGGTTAGAGCACAAGTTTCACCCAACAAAGCATCTTTGGCAACTCAGGTCAAAGATCCAACCATGCAACCGTGATGATAGAAAACCCTGATTGACAATTAGGTAATATACCATTCATAATTTCTAATTCGGTCAGTTTAGTGAACTTATTGAATTAATGAGCACCTGCATTGTATATCAGTGTCTCCACACTAAGGATCAATGATATCAGTCATGCTCATCACATGAGAAGGCATCACATACACTAGTTTATCAAGATCCTTGATGTCTCATCTCAAAAATCCTATGACTAAAAACATTTAGATTGTAAGGAATCGTACATAAAATATTGGTGCACTGGAAGTGATGATTTCTATAGGTTCCTTTAGAATCTGTCTCAATCGGAACCGAATAAAGAAAACCAAAAACTGATCTAATCGGGTTAGAATATACCTGATAGGGATTAATATAATCCCATGAAGAGAAAGTATATGAGCTTCTAAAGCTCTTTAAACCATTCAAATGTCCAGTCTCCAGTAGTATCCACATGAACTTCATCAACAGCAGGTTCTCCTTTCATGCCGGTCTTGAGAACTGTTCCCGAACGGAGCTCCATCACCCATGGACGCCTTCTAGAAAGAGAAGGAGGTAGGGAGGAGGCTGAGGATGTGGTTAACACCCTTGGCTTGATTGGGTTTGGCTGAAACTATTAGTATTATAGAGAATTTTGGAATTTTTCATAAAAACCTAAAATATCTATAAATTACACCATTGCCCCTATACTTGTGGATAAGTCCTTTTGTGTGTGACTCACTATGCCCAATAGCCTATTTCGTTGATAACTAAATAAAATAGAACAATTCTATTTAATTAAATAAAATTTGTTATCCGATAATAGATTAATCGGTATACCGATCATGAAAGGTACAAGCCACATCCCATGATCTCAAATGGCTATGGAAATAATCACATCTCCATTGAGCCTTTCCATCATCAGTTATCGCATGGATATAAACCCTCATCCATCTAATGTCCCGGTCGGAAAGGAGTACAACATCGATTGTCAACTCCTTTGTGTACCGACTCTATAGGATCCTGTACTCGGAATTAGATCAATTGGAAAACTCCTTTTCCAATGATTCTATCTACCCTGGCCAGGGATTCAGAGTACTATCCCATAAGAGATTCACTCCCACTTACCAAGAGTGGATGATCCTTTGTTGTCCGCTCAATTGCCATCATCAGGTTTTTCTTGTACCTGATCCATCGCTATACTATACCATCTAAACAGTGATCCATAAGTCAATGGGCAAAGCACATGTTCCACCCAACAATATATCTTTGGCGACTCAGGTTAAAGGTCCAACAATGCAACCATGTTGATAGAAAATTTTGATTGATAGTTCAGTAAGATATCATTCAGGGTTTCTAATTCGGTCAGTTTAGTGAACTGTTGGCATCAAATTTGTCCGCTTAGCTTGCTTGATACAAGTTTCAGCAATGCTGAAGCCGGTGCAGAAAATCTGACCCATATTCAAAAAATTCATGAATAGATGATGTAAACAGGCTTTGGAAATGCCTTGGCATGGCCTTACATGCTACAAATAGCCAAGATAATGTGCTCATTACATAGCCCCGGTCAAGAGCTTCGCAACGGTGCCCAAAACATGGAAAACGGACATCGGAAGGCCAAAATGACCATTTTGCCCCCGACACTTTGGGACAAATTGGGACTCTAACATGGAATTCCAACTTTACCACATTGTCAAGGTTGGATAGAGCTAGGCAACACTTGAAACGGATCGAAAATCTGACCCCCGGATGAAGAGATATGCAAGAAAGAGCAAATCCGGACGGAAAGCCGTATGTCGACGCACCAGGGGCATAATGGTCCGATCAGCTCCGGATCGACCCATGGGCTGAAAATTTCAATTTTCATGACCTAAAACTTTTATATCATGAATATTGATGCATGAAACATAAATTTGGCCAATGGGAGAAGGTAATTGCACTCAGATACAATTTTCGGCATTATCGACGGTCGAGATCGCACCGATCAGAGAAACTAGCTAAATCAGGAGATCCATTGCAAGTCAAGTGATATCAACCACACATCAAGATTAAGCATAAGATCAATGGTCATCAGGGCCATGATCTGGAATTTTTTGAAGTCAATTTGGTATTTTTTTAATTGGTTTTGGCCGGAATTAATACTAGCCGTTGGATCGAGAGCACTCTGATTAAACTAGGGTTAAATCTAACCCAAGATGGGCTGACCCAACCTGTCATGGCCGAACCTACCATCCTCCCTCATCTGATGGGTTCGCAAACAGCCCTAGAAAGTAGGGGAGGGTGCGCAAGGCTTTCCCAACTCTCTCCATCTCTCTTTGGTTTATCTTTATCTCATCCTCAACCACCTCAACTTCCCATGACTTATCCTTATCACCCTCAACCACTCCGTTGGTTTATCTTCATCCTAACTAATCCTACAACTAACCAAGCCTATCCTCATCCAAGCCCTGACCGAACCATCCATCTTACCACATGTCATGTGCTCACACCTCCTTGAAAGTAGGAGAATGTACGCACCCTTCTCTCCCTCTCTTTCTAGTTGGCGCACAATCAGCTCAACAACCAACTATGGGTTATCTTTATCATCCTCAACCTCCCTTGAGTTATCCTTATCTTCCCTCAACAACCTCCAGCCTTATCTCCTCCTGCAGATGGTGCCATCAACTCCTATATAAACCCCTCTGCTGGCCATATGGAAGGCAAGCTGATCACCCTGCGGAAGCCCTGCCTCTCCTCGCTCTACCCTGCTCCAAGATAGCTTATCCTTGATTGGACATCTTCATCAGCAATTCAGCAACCTCTCCAGCCCCCTTGTGGTGTACCAAGTGAAGAAGAAGGAGAAAAGACCTCCCTCCAGCAGGTGTGCCAGCAGCAGCCCAACCGGTGGTGCACTGATTCCAACAGCAAGTGTTCCTTCTTGGAGCACCGATTCCGGCCCCATCTTTGTCGACTCCGAAAACAGGTTCCAGATCGGCACCTCAAGATAAGAAGGTGAAATATGGAATTAGGGGAAAAAGGGGAGTGAATCGGAAAAACACTCGGAAAGCGGTAAAAACTCCTCACCTCGGTCCCACACTCACATTGATCCCCGAACTTTCATCTCACGGCGTCGCTCGAGCACCGGAGATGGTTCGGGTCATGTGGGAGGAGAGTGAGGAGGATATTAACTTAAAGCATGAATAATAGAAGAAGTGGTCGCCAGGAGCCGCGGGCTCCGCTTTATAGAATAACAACAAGATTGAGTTGTTTTGACCGTGTACCTTAGCGCGGGAGATCGGGATATGGGTTCAACCTTCTTCTTCTTCGGCCGGCCGATAAAGAAGAGTCTCCCAACCGATGCTAGCTTGATAAACCTGTGCAACTAGAACAATAAACCAAGTGAAAGAAAATGATTAGAACTATGGGAAGTGTAGTAACTGTAGAGAGAATATGAGAAAGAAGCAATTGGAATCGAACTCACCGGATTGGGGTGAGCCTTAACCCCTTTTTTTGTATTTTTGATTATGTAAAAATGATGCAAATAAACTGAAATATGCTTTAAAACAGTAAATGAACTGAGTTAAATGAGTTGAGAAAGCTTATGGAATGGATCGGCTTGAGTTGAAGCCGAGTTGGTTGAGAAAAGGCCGGTTCGGGTAGCTTTGCACCCTTCTGGCGCGACTTCGGTGTAGAGGATGTTACGGACGACCCCGATGTCAGAATCGAGTTCCGTTTGTTGGAGTAGACGGAGGACTCAGAGAGGAAGAGTTCCTATGTTTATGACTTCTCCGAAATCCTCCTGTATAAGTCAGTAAAAATTCTGAAAGTGGGCGGATATAGAAAACAGAACCTGGATGCGCGCCCTCAGTGTAGCAACCGCCACGAACAAACGGCAAGTCAGAATGGAGTGCCGTCAGTTGGAGACGAAAGAGAACGAAGAGAGGAACAATTTGTATGTTGAAGACTTTTGCAGAAGAAGCCTCGGATTTTCTCCAGAAGTCGATGAAGATGGTTGATGAAGAACACCCGGATCGAGCCTTCTCCTTCACCTCGGGATCGATTTCTTGACTTTGGATCGCCTTTGGACATCGGGACGGCTTTGGAGAAGAGCTTGGACGACCTTGGGATGAGCTAGGCACCGGGGGTTCAACCCTGGGTCGTTGAGAATGGCCCTCAATTTATAGGGGAAGGGAGACGGTGCAAAATTTAGAAACTGGACAGACCGCGACCCCGTGTTTCAAAGGAGACGAGGGCGCGCAGGGCGCGCCCTCAAACCAAGGGCGCGCAGGGCGCGCCCCCAGTTCGGGGGCGCGGTCTGCGCGCCCCCCTGTTTCAAAGGGGGCGGGGGCGCGTTCGGCGTCTCACTGCTAAAAATCGACAGAAACTTCCAAAAATTGCTAAAAATCGACTTGACATACGTAACGCGCCCCCGAACCGGGGGCGCGCTACAAATAAGTGAAAATCCTCCCCTTCCAAAAACCCGGTTTAGAAGGTGCTAATCGGGGTAATTTCCGATTTTCGGAAACCGACCGCGCCCCCGCTTTTCAAACGAACCGGGGGCGCGCAGGGCGCGCCCCCGGGTTGAGGGGGCGCAGGGCGCGCCCTCCCCTTTCAAGCGGAGCGGGGGCGCGGTACACTCTCTCTCCTGCGCGCGTGTTCCGCGAGCCGTATCTTGCAAACCGGATGTCCGATTCGGCTCCCGTTTGTCGCATTGGAAAGAGGGCCTTCAAACGCACCTCCTCAAGTTGGTAAACCAGCTGCATGACTCCCGAGATGTTCGTACGGGGCTTTCTACCGGTTTACCCTCTCGCGGAAAGCCGAAACCCAGGGCGAAGATCCGAAAGAGCACGGTTCCGGTCGAGAAATCTCGGGTCAACTCGAGATGACTTGAAATGATGACCGAACAAGTCCGGTATGATTGGACAATCCGAAGTCATCGAAAAAACTGAGATTAACCCGGTAAACGTGAATCGAAAGCCGTAAAAGCCGCGAAACCCTAAAATTGACCGAACCGGCCTTATAACCCCGGTTGATAAAATATATGGCTAGAATCAACCCGGATGACCTGAAAAGACCCGGTGATGACCGGAAAGGCCTAACATGTGGTCCGTGATAGCCGTGTCAGCACAGATCGAAAAAGCCGTAACGAAAGCCGTCATTGACCGACGCCTACCGAAATGACTTCTCGGAAACCCTGAATGTTACGGAACACATGCGGGACTCCCGAGACCTTTAATTATGAACCATTCAAGGTCGGTCATCGAGCGGGCTTCGTGTTTTTATAGTTCACGTGCGGCTCTCGCTTGAAGATTACGGCAATATTCCGGAAATCATTGGTCCATTCTCAACGAACAAGGGGCTCCGCCAATGTCCTTAGCTCATCTCCACGAGGTAATCTGGATCAGATAACGGTCAAATAAAGGATATCTCTTATGGAATAAGGGTCTAGGGCTCCGAATCAAGCCAATTTGGCGTGTCTACAGCTTGCCTCGCCTTGATGTCGGCTTTGCAAGGGAATGGCATGTAGCGGAGCGAAGTGAAATGTAGAGAAAGCGTAGCGAAGCGAGATGAATCGTAGTGGAATGTAGTGGAGCGAAATGGCGATGAACTGAAAAGGTGGCATCAAGGTGTAGATATAGACACGCTTAACGACCAGATTCGGCAAGACGAATCTCCTCAAGTCTCCTGGTTAACCGCCATGTTTCATCAAGTCTTCTTATGTTCGATTGGTAAGAGATGTGCCATTGGCACGAGAGAAGAATAGCCAACCCCCAACGCGGTGGGGAGTCCCCGAAACATGGGTTCGTAGGTTCATCATCAGCCGGTAACCCGATCTTTGCGGTGTTCCTGTACTGTGATGGGCTAAAATTTAAAAAGAGATTTGTTTGAAAAAGTAAAAGAATACCAATCGAGCACATTCAGGCTCTTAGATTCATTTAAGTCTTCCAAGAGACAAGATTTGATTCGGAATGGAATGATCTCAGATTCCGAAAGGCAAATGTTTAAGCATAGACCGTGAAGATAATGACGGTGCAAGTTCTGATCAAAATTGAAGGCCCTTGGCGGGATGAAATGGCTGCCACGGTGGGATAAGTAGCAAAAGAAGTTGCAATGGCCTCTGTGGTGAAAAGAATTGAAAGATTTGAGGGCACAAAGTGGTTACCGAACACGGTGGGATTAATAGACACGGTGGGATATTAGAGAGGTTGGTGGGACTAGAGAATATGGTGAATGACACGGTGGGATTTAGAATGATCGAGAGGGTGAGAAGGTGAAGATTAGGAAATGATGTATGCAATGACAAAACAAAATGTAATGCAATTAATACTACATGATGCATGTTGGGCTCAAGAAAACAAAACTTGTATAACAAATAGTTGAAGATATAGATTGTCCATGAGGTCAAGATACCCATTCGGGAACTATCGTCCCTCACAGCACAACTTTGGCTTATCCGTGACCATTAGAGATGACCCGACCGTCGTAGATTTTGATGAAGGGGATCTCGGGTCAAGTCTTCTCTATGCTCATGGTCTTCAACAAATAATGCATAAGATAATAATACACGACTAGCGACATATATGCTAGTTGGCAAGTTATGGGGGTTTCCCATGTCCATTCTTCCATTTACGTGAATAATTCCTATTGACGAGATTCCCCCTTCCTTGACTCGTGTTTCTTTCCTGAAATACTTAATAAAGGGGTTAGATCTGCTCTATGGCTTACCCCCTTGTGTATTGTCATCTTGCCTTGCTTGTATGTCAAGAGGGGTAGCCTTATCAACCAGGTAGAATGCACAAAATGACAGACGAGGTAAAAGTTAAGAGTGCTTACCTGCTATGGCGAGAGTTGCTCCCTTCTTGATCTCAGAATCCTGAAACGCTTAATGAAGGGGATTAAATCTTCACCATGGCTTATCTCTTTGCCTATTGCTGTCTACCTTGACTTAGGTCAAAGAGAGGAGCCTTCTTAACAAGGTGTAATAACCTAAATGGTTAAGAGAACTTACCTGTCGTTGAGAGAACCTTCTCCTCTTATTTTAAAGTCCCTGAAAACACTTGATAAAAGAGGATTAGATCTTCACAACGACTCATCCCTTTGCCTATTATGGCCAACTTTGACTTAGGTCAAAGGGAGGAGCCCTCTTAATGGGGTGATAATGAAGGTAAATATGCAATGCGGAAATGAAACATGCAAGACATAAAGATAAACATGAATGCTAGCAAAGGCAAAAATCAAGGTTATGCCAAGTTAGATGATGCACTTTTTTTAGATTTTTGGAAAGTATTCAAATTTTTTTTTATTTTTTTGAAGATATTCAAATTTTTTTTCCGGATTTTTTTTTTGATTTTTGAAAATATTTGATTTTTTTGGATTCTTGAAAAAAATTCATTTTTTTTTTTGGATTTTTGTGGAGAATGTGCCGGTATTGAAACAATTCATCGATCTTTGAGTGTTAATCAAGATTTAAGTGATAAACACCACGTGAAAATAAGGTTCCTTACCCAGAATCTTTCTTGCCCTCTTCTCTTGATCGGTTTGGATTCCCCCTGAGTTTTGACAGTTTACCCTACCCTAGGGGTTTTAACATGGAAGAATAATAAGGGAAGCCTTTGATAGGATTTGGGGGTGTTGAGGAGGGTTTCTCTACTCATGCCCAAATTGCCCGTTGGGGTTCGGCCTCTTCGGGTCTTTTCTACATATGGCACTTATTTAGACAAGTCTTTGACCCGTGGGGTCATTGCCCATCTTTTGGTGCCTTTTTTTTTCATTTTCTACTTTTCTGGGTACTCATTCAGACAGGCCCATATTTGTTTAAACCTGTGGGGTTCATTGCCCATCTTTTGGCACCCTTTTGCACCCTATGAGACGGCCTCCTACTAAGGCGGCGGGCATTTTCGATACTATCCTCCTCTAGTCCCCTTCACCTATCTTGGACCGAATAGAAAAGAATAGGGTAAGGTTTCCTTTCCGCCTTCAGGGTTCTGCCTTGCCTCTCTCAAGTGTTGGGCTATCCAGATTCTGGGATCGGGAGGTGTTGTGTGTGCAAGGTGATGTCTACCCTTGTCTTCTAGCTAACACCCTTGGATCGATGACTTGATATCATACCAGAAATTCTCCATTTTCTTTTCTAAGGAAAATATTTTTTGAGGTAAACGCCGTTCCATGGATGGTTCAATTTTTCTCCATCGGCATTGGTTAGCTCATATGCATTGCCTGGATATTTTTCAGTTATAACAAAAGGCCCTTCCCAGTTAGGTTGCAATTTAGAGCGGGGACCACCCGGCTTAGCGAATATGCGTTTTACTACCATCTCACCGATTTTGAACTTTCTCTCTACCACCCTCTTTTGATAAAATCTTTTCAATCAGTTCTGATAAGTCCGGGCATGCTCGGAAGCGGCCAACCTTCTTTCATCTAGGAGTTCGAGTTGTGCAAGGAGAGATTCTCGCCTCTCATCGACAGGGATGTCCCTATCGAGTTGAACTCGGAGTGATGGAAGGAGTACTTCGTACGGGACCACCGCTTCCATCCCATATGCGAGAGCATACGGGGTTTGACCAGTGGGAGTCCGTACAGAAGTACGATAAGCCCATAAGGCATCTACAAGCTTATCTGGCCACCGCGAACTTGCTAGACTTACGGTGTTTTCTTGATGATTTTAATCAAAGTTTTGTTGGTGGCTTCGCTTGACCATTGCCTTGCGGGTAATAAGGAGATGAATGATGCAATGCAATGCGGTACTGTTGCAAAGATCACGCAGATCTTGAGAGAGAAATTGCGGTCCGTTGTCGGTGATAATGTCGCCGGGTATCCCGAACTCCGGCGATGATGTTGCGTTTGATGAAGGAGCACGGTGTTGATGCCTTGATCTCCACGAACGCTTCCGCTTCGCCCACTTGGTGAAGTACTGTTGCCGTCGGGATGAACGATTTGGAACGGATTTCGCAGTTAAGATCACTTAGAGGGCCAATGATATCGAAAGCCCACATGGCGAAGGGCCATGGGGCATGAATCGGATGAAGGGAAGATGCGGGAGAATGGATCTTGTCGGCATGGAGTTGGCAAGAATGACAGTGCCGGACAAAGATGGAGCAATCCTCTTCTAGGGTTGGCCAATAATACCCCTGCCTGATGATTTTCTTGGCAAGGGCTTGAGCATTGACATGGCCCCCACAAACCCCGGAATGTGCTTCCTTAAGCACCAATTCTGCCTCTTCTTCATCAACGCATCTCAATAAAATTCCGCTTTGGCTCCTCTTGTAGAGCACCCCTCCTAGGATGGTATACCTCTGGGATACTCTCCTGATGGCCTTCTTTTCTTTTGCATTTGATCCAGGTGGATATGTCTGATCTTGACAATACCTTGCGATCTCATCAAACCAAGGCCTCTCACCCTCATCTAACTCTTCCAACTCGACTAGAGAAACTTCCTCTTTATGCTCTAGATACTCCTTCCTGCCAAATCTCTCCTTAACTTTCAGAAATCGCCCATCCTTAATCACTGGCATCGACCTTCTACGGACATGAATAGTCCGCACCTGTCTACCTAGCGGGACTGATAGGGATGAAGCTAAGGAGGCTAGGGCATCAGCAAGGATGTTCTGAGCTCGAGGAACATGGACAAAAGTGAGTTTGGAAAAGAGCTTGATGTAGCAAGAGGTGAGTTCTTGGTAAGGTTTGAGGTTTGGATGAGAAGTTCGGTATTTGGTTAGGACTTGGCGAAGAATTAGTTGGCTATCACCTATCACCCTCAATTCCGTGGCACTGTAGAAATGAGCAGCCTCCAGCCCGGCCGGACAAGGCTTCATATTCAGCTATATTGTTGGTTGCCGGGAAGTCAAGCCGAAATGCCCGTGGAATGGTGACACCCTCGGGTGATAGAAGGACGATTCCTATTCCCTTACCGTGTGAGTTCAGAGCCCCGTCAAAATATAACGTCCAAAGGTGGGAAGATCGGATCAACATTAGTTCGTCATCCGGGAGCTCCGATTGGACCGGGTCAAAGAGGGGTATAGGGTGATGGGCTAGATGTTCGGCAATGGCATAGCCCTTAATCGCCTTCTGGGGGACATAGGTGATATCAAACCGGGAGAGGAAGCTCGCCAACGACCTAACCGATCGCTAGAACGAGTTTTCTCTGAAGGAATTTGATGGGATTGATACGGGCAATAAGGTTGACCTCATGAGCTAAGAAATAGTGTTTAAGCTTCGAACTACCCGGACTAGTGCGGCACGGGTCTTCTCCACTACAAGATACTTCTGCTCACATGGATCAAAGATCTTTGACAAATAGTAAGTTGCCCTCTCTTTCCCTTCTTCATCAACTTGTGCAAGAACTGCCCCAAGAGAATTCTCCAAAACCGAGATGTATAAAACTAAGGGCTTGCCAGGGACTGGTGGTCTAAGCACAGGGGGACTAGCCAGGTATCTTTTCAAACCATCGAATGCATCCTGGCACTTCGAATCCCATTTGAACTCGGCCCCCGCCTTGGTCAACTCATAGAAAGGTTTACACCTTTGGGAGTGTTGTGAGATGAACCGGCGGACAAACTGTAGCCTCCCGATTAATCCTCGAAGTTCTTTCATATTTCTCGGAGGAGGGATACCAATGATTGCCTTGGCCTTGTTTGGGTCGATCTCTATGCCCTTTTTGCTCACTATGAACCCCAACAGTTTTCCTGAGGATACTCCAAATGTGTATTTCTTTGGGTTCATCTTCAATTTATATTCCCTAGCCCTTTGCAAGACCTTTCTCAACACTTCCGGGTGATCTTCTCGGCTTTTGGACTTAACGACCAGGTCGTCCACGTACACCTCTACAAGGGTATGCATCATGTCATGGAAGATAGCCATCATTGCCCTCTGATAGGTAGCACCAGCATTCTTCAGTCCAAAGGGCATGACGACATAGCAGTAGGTTCCCCAAGGTGTGGTGAACGAGGTCTTCTCCTGGTCCTCTTCGGCCAACCGGATTTGATTATATCCGTAATAGCCATCCATGAACGACAGCATCTCGAATCCAGCAGTGTTATCAACCAATAGATCAATATGAGGTAGAGGAAAGTCATCTTTAGGACACGCTCGGTTTAAGTCCCTGAAGTCTATACAGATCCGAACTCGGTCATCCTTCTTCATGACAGGGACTATGTTTGCCACCCATTGCGGATAAAGGACGACTTTAATGAATCTTGTTTGATGTAACTTGTCGACCTCTTCTTTAAGTGCAACATCAGGGTGGAATCTCCTTAATTTTTGCTTGACCGGGGTAACTCTAGGTTTCAAAGTTAGACGATGTTCAACTAATGAGTTGTCTAACCCCGGCATGTCTTCGTATGTCCATGCGAACGTGTCCTTATATTCTTTCAAAATTTTAATTAAACTCTGTTCCTCAGTGGGAGTGAGGTTTGCGCTTAGGAGGATTGTCTTGGGATCTTCCGGTGTTCCGAGATTCAGTTCTTTTGTCGGTTCATCCACCATGGCTAATGGTTCTTCAAATCTTTTAAGTCCAGATGCATACGCATCAGCCAAGTCCTCAATTCCATCCTCGAAATCGGGATCTTTTTCGATAAGACCTCGTAAACTCCCGAGTGTATGATCTACATTGAATTCATCCTCATATTGGATTTCATCAAGTCAGATAGCATTTTCCAAAAACCTTGGCGACCTTGCACATTCCTTGCATTTTGGAGCTATTTGTTGGAGATATCTCTACGGCACACGTTTACCTCGAATTTTCTTCTTTTCTACCCTAACTACTCCTAAAGAAGACGGAATTGAAAAGGTGGTATTAACAATGGGTGAAGGATCGAGCATATCGATCAGTGAGTTGGAGAAGAGGGGTCCCTGGTTGGGAGCACCCTCCGAGACAAGTAGAGACGTCTCCTCAATGGAAAACTGAGTTTGTGAGAGGACGTTTTTTTGGGTATTTTGGGTATTTTCAATAACAAAAAGGGAATGAGCCGATGGGGCTCGAGCAGAAATAGAAAGCTTAAGTAAATGGAAGAAAAATGGGCTCGCGGGCCCGATGATGACAAGAAATGGGCAGATAGGCCCAAAGTTGGTGAAAAGATCTAAGGGGCACGTGGGCCCAAATGGTGGGCACGCGGGCCCAAAGAAAGAAAATAAATCTAAAGGGCACGTGGGCCCGACTGGTGGGCACGCGGGCCCAAGTTTGTTGGATTGGAATGGGCATAGAAGCCCAGTGGAGTAAGAAGATTTGAATGGGCTCTCAGGCCCAATGATCAGTTCAGGTGGCCATTTTGGCCCAGAAGTGGGAATTGGGCTAGGTAGCCCATCAAGTGAATCCAAGAGGGAGAGTGTGAGGATTTTGAAATACGTGACCATAGTATACGGCTCACGCGGGATGTTGTTTGGAGGTGGGTTCGAGTGGACAAGTTGTTTAGAGATGAACTTGCCCTTAACTGGTTCTACCTGCTCTATGAACAACCGAGCTAAAGATGAACTCAGGTTGTCCACTTCCTCCTCTTGCTCTGGTGCCTTCTTCCTCTTGACTGGTTCTTCTTCTTTGTCCCCGGCCATCATCATGGTCTCCCCTTTGATAAAGAATTTTTGGAGTCCCATGGCATTTTTTGGCCGGTAGACCATCCGCGGAGTGAAACTGGGCTCATAGCCAAGCCCGTGTCTCTTTGGTCTTTGTATGGCTTCAGTGGGGTGCACAACCCCCTGCGGCTCCTTTCCCAACCCTTTTCCCCGGCTGATAGCCCATCCCCTTCATCATCTGCCATGCAACGGTATCCGGAGGCGTCGTTAATACCATGACCTCGGGTAGCTCGTAGTTGAAACCAACGGCTGGACATATTTTGATATTGGCGGTGCGAAGAGGGGTCATCCACGTCATTCGTAATGGGGATGTTGGTTACTTTGATCACCTGGCCCTTGTATGGGAACTTCAGACACTGATGATTAGTGGAGGCAACAGCTCCTATTGCCTCAAGGTACGGGCGTCCCAAGATAGCTTTGAATGTAGGGTCTAATTCTAGAACGTGAAACTCGGCGGTGATAGCACACGGCCCGAGCCCTACTTTCAATGTAACCACCCCTCGTGCCGGCTTCCGAGAGTTGTCATATACGGTCACCGTGACGGCAGAAGGCTCGATTTCTTCATCGGAGATGCCGCAAAGTTGCAATGTTTCTGGCGGCGTGACATTTATGGATGCTCCGGTGTCAATCAAGCAGGACTTGATCTCCACGCCTCGGATGACTACTGCAACGCGCAAGGCATACTTTCTTATCTCTGGCCGTGCCAACTCCTCCTGTGTAAAGGTGAGTGCCGGATGTTCACTCCTCGGGGTCAGGACAGCAATGATCTTCTCAGGCGGGAGGTCCTCATTGACCATGACCCGCTGCAAATATTGTTGTAGGATGTCCTGATGGTTCTTTGACCTCTTTATTAGCTCCAGAATTGAAATCCGTGCCGGCATTTTGTCTAAGTGCTTCAATAGGTCATATGCCGTGCCGGGCAATGGTTCTTCTACCACCTCCTCTTCTGCCTGTTCCTGTGGTTGTATCCCGACCTGGGGGAAGACCCTTTGGAACATCCTCCCGCTACGAAGTACCGGCGCCAGCGTGGTAGGGGGAAGTGGGGATGATGGTGATGGTAGGGTTGGTTGGTAGGTTGAGGAGCCCATGGTAGGTAGGGGTGGTGAGGATCGGATGATAAGGGGTCGTGGATTGGTGGAGGCCGGTATGTTGGGTGATGGTTGGGGTGTTGGTGGTGATGGTCTAATGATGAGGGGTCGTGGGGTGGCAGTGACGTGTAGGTTAGGTGATGTCCGGGGTGTTGGTGGCGGTCTAATGCTTAGACGTCGTGGAGGATGAATGGTCGTTGGTGGGTTAGGTTGGGGTGCTGGTTGGGGTGCTGGTTGGGAGGCTGGTGGCGGTCTAATGATTAAGCGCCGTGGAGGGTTAATGGTTGGTGAGGGTAGTGGTGTTTGGGTAGTTTGTGGGCTGGGGGCAGCTCTCGGTATGGAGAGTATGGTGCGGTTTGTAGGTGGGGTTGGTATGGCGGGCATGGAGGTGATTTGATCCTCGACCTGCCAACCCTGGGAATGGTGGGTTGACTCCTCGATGGTGGAGTGGACGAGGCCGAGTCGTCGGTTTGGTGGTGCTGGTGCCGGTGCTTGTATGGGTGCATGTACCGGGAGCGGATCTTGAACTATGCCCAGGCCGGGCTGCTGTTGTACTTGCTGTCGCCGAGGTTGATTCTGACGTGCCTTCATTGCTTGAATAGACTCCCCCATCTATCCCCAGTCGATGTTTCCCTGATCGTTGAGGTCATGAATGTAATCTTTAAACTGGAAACAGACATCCACCGTGTGCCCAGGATACCGATGGTAAGCGCAGTATTTTGTCATGTCAACATTTGCTGGCCATCCTTCTCTCTCCTTTGGAAGCTCTAGCCGCTGTTCAGCCATCAATGCGTTGAGGATATCGGTGAGGGGGAATGGGGGGTGAGGGTAGTATTCTCTCTTGGGGCCCCCCCTCCTAGGTCGGTTGGCTGGTGGTGGCACTTGGTTGTAGGCTTGTTGTGGTGGTGGTGGTCGGTTGTAGACATGTTGTTGTTGAGGCGCTCGGTTGTAGACATTTGGTTGCTGGGGCGCTCGGTTGTAGGTGGGTTGCTGTGGTGGTGCTCGGTTGTATGCAAGTTGTTGCTGTGGCTGAGGAGCTGGTTGAGGGGCTGGGCGGTATTGTTGATTGGGTGGTGGGTTACGGTATTGGCTTTGACGGTACCCACCCTGGTTACCCATGGCATTGATGCTCTCATTATTTACTACCCCTTCGGTGGTGGGTCCTACAGGTGTAGGCTTTCTAGTATTACAGGGCTTGGTGTCGAATGGGTTGATCATGGATGCATCCTTAAAGTGGGCTTGGAGGTAGCGGGCGCTATCACACAACTCACTCATGGTTGTTGGACGGTGCATGATCAGAAGGTTGCGAAGGTTAGGCGTGGTGTTCCCAATGAGCATCCTCACCTGCTCCCCTCTGAGATGGTATCCACAAGCCTCTCAGCCATTCCCCTCCACCGATCAGCAAATCTGGCAAAGTCTTCATCCGGCCTCATCTTTTCAGCAATTAAGTCAGTTATCGAGCAGGCTGGCCCCACCCGATCCTTGTACCTCTGTAGAAACTTCGTCTTGACAATGTCGAAATCCACCGCCTCAATGGAATCAAGAGAATAGAACCAGTCAAGGGTGGATCCATCCAATGACCGACGGAATAGGAAGGCAAGGGCTTTGCGGTCATTTTTCCAGAATGAGGAGTCATAGAGAAAGCTCTTTAGATGGTTGAAAGGATTACCAGTCCCGTTGTAACGTTGGAAGACCGGTATCTCTCGAAGGAGGAAGGTGTAGAGCGGGAAGGATGAGACAGAGATTTCGGGGATGGCTTTAGAATCGAGGCGGTGCCTCATCTCTTCGAAGCGCTCATCCATCCGGTTGATTTTGTTCATTAACACACCTGGGTGAGGGCTGGATTCCCGAGCCGCGGGAGCAAAGTGTTTACTTGATTGGGTTGGAAGAGGTGGGTTGGAAACAGGAACTGGTGCAGAATTGTGTGAATGCCCCACAACGGGGTGAGTAGACACGGCAAGGTTGCCCAGGAGAAGAGATGATCAAGGGCCTGACTGCCGGTTGGGGTGGTGAGGGGGATTGATTTCCCTCGATCGGAGCTTGATTGGTGGGCATCTTGCCCTTAGTGGCAGATTGGATAATTGCAAAGGCCTCGGGATCAAGGTGAAGAGATAGATCATTGAGGGCTTGTTCTATAATATGTGAAGCGGATCGGTGAGCAGGATCTTGGACCTCAGGTTCCATCACGGCATTAACATGGCCATCTGGTTGGACCATGGGTTGCTGAAGCTCGTAGTGACCCGTCTCGTACTCCTCTTCTTGGCCGCAGTAGTCCGACATCCCGATGTGTCTTCCGGACCTTAGAGTGGGCATCCTGTCAAATTTCCTTACAAAATGGTTGAAAGAAAGCGAATGAAGGGTGTAAATGCAAAGAGAGTTTTTGTTTGGTTATGGTTATTTGTTTGATTTGATTTGGTTTCAATTTGGTTGTTTGGCAAGCAAATTGAACATAAAAATTAAAGGGATTTTTTTTTAGGTGTTTTGAAAGAGAATTTTTTTTTCTTTTCAATTGTTGTGAACAAGCAAGTTATGCAAACAAGGTTTTAAAATGATTACTCGACAATTATTGGGTTGAAACCTTAGATTAGATAGATTGTTAGCAATTGTTCACTCAAATTGGGTATGGTTCCTATTGCTTCAATCTTCAAGACCTAAGGTTATCACTCATTCACCACGAGTAGGTACTTGGGTTCTTCGGGTTTTGGGAAAGTGGTACAACCGGCCCAATCGTGTGGAGAGGAATACTCCATGGATGGGGACTTACGGAGGTCTTGATGGAAACCACCAAATCAACTAGGAAGGAATAACCCAGAAGAGAGGTAAGAATCCACCAAGAAGGTGTTTGGAGGGTGAGGGTGTGTTGAGAGAGAGAGCCCCCGCCTCGAATGCCCTACGGATCGGAACAAGTCCGGTACCCGATGCAAAGCTAATGCAAAAATTAAAAATGGAGGGTAGAAGGAGAAGAAGCAATCAATATGCAAACATGAATGAAAGCTATTAAATAAATCAAACAAGTGAATGCAAGCAAGACAAACAATGATAGAGTAAACAAGTAACTAGCAACTAACAACTAAAAGGTGGTTCGCGCGGGAACCGGCTTGTGTTGGAGTGTTCAAGTGGGGACAAATCTGAAGTAAATGTAAAAGGATGGTCCACGCAGGGACCGAATTGAAAATAAAGTGGCTCACGCGGGAGCCGAGTTTTGGAAAAGTAGGTGGTTCACGCGGGAACCGGCTTTTGAAGGAAAAATGGGTGGTTCACGCGGGAACCGGTTTGTTTGGTTGGAAAAAGGAAAGGAGGGCCACGTGGGGCCAATCTAATTGGTGCAAAGGGGTGGTCCACGCGGGGACCGATCTGAAGGTAAGTTGGTTCACGCGGGAACCGAGTTGGAAAAGAAAGGTGGTTCACGCGGGAACCGGTTTTTGAAGGAAAAGGGGTGGTTCACGCGGGAACCGGTGTAAGAGTTGACAAAATGAAAAGAGAGCCACGTGGGGCCAATATAAAGGTGCTGCAAATGGGTGGTCCACGCGGGGACCGATCTGAAAGTAAGTTGGTTCACGCGGGAACCGAGTTGGAAAAGAAAGGTGGTTCACGCGGGAACCGGTTTATAAGAAGAAAAGTGGTTCACGCGGGAACCGGGCTGAAATTAAAGACAAGAAATCAAGTCCACATGGGGGACAATCTTAAAGGAAGAGTAATCAGCAAGTTTTTAAAGGTAAATTGACATGGAAAAGGGTAAAGGACAAGCCGGTTCATGCGGGAACCAAGTCGGAAAACAACTAGTTGCACGGATCAATCAGGCTAGCATGGTTGAAGACATTGGTTGTCCCACCGTGGTCGCCAAAAAGCTGTCGACTCCGAAAATGGGTTCCGGATCGGCACCTCAAGATAAGAAGGTGAAATATGGAATTAGGGGAAAAGGGGAGTGAATCGGAAAAACACTCGGAAAGCGGTAAAAACTCCTCACCTCGGTCCCACACTCACATTGATCCCCGAACTTTCATCTCACGGCGTCGCTCGAGCACCGGAGATGGTTCGGGTCATGTGGGAGGAGAGTGAGGAGAAGATTAACTTAAAGCATGAATAATAGAAGAAGTGGTCGCCAGGAGCCGCGGGCTCCGCTTTATAGAATAACAACAAGATTGAGTTGTTTTGACCGTGTACCTTAGCGCGGGAGATCGGGATATGGGTTCAACCTTCTTCTTCTTCGGCCGGCCGATGAAGAAGAGTCTCCCAACCGATGCTAGCTTGATAAACCTGTGCAACTAGAACAATAAACCAAGTGAAAGAAAATGATTAGAACTATGGGAAGTGTAGTAACTGTAGAGAGAATATGAGAAAGAAGCAATTGGAATCGAACTCACCGGATTGGGGTGAGCCTTAACCCCTTTTTTTATATTTTTGATTATGTAAAAATGATGCAAATAAACTGAAATATGCTTTAAAACATTAAATGAACTGAGTTAAATGAGTTGAGAAAGCTTATGGAATGGATCGGCTTGAGTTGAAGCCGAGTTGGTTGAGAAAAGGCCGGTTCGGGTAGCTTTGCACCCTTCTGGCGCGACTTCGGTGTAGAGGATGTTACGGACGACCCCGGTGTAGGCGGAGGACTCAGAGAGGAAGAGTTCCTATGTTTATGACTTCTCCGAAATCCTCCTGTATAAGTCAGTAAAAATTCTGAAAGTGGGCGGATATAGAAAACAGAAGCTGGATGCGCGCCCTCAGTGTAGCAACCACCACGAACAAACGGCAAGTCAGAATGGAGTGCCGTCAGTTGGAGACGAAAGAGAACGAAGAGAGGAACAATTTGTATGTTGAAGACTTTTGCAGAAGAAGCCTAGGATTTTCTCCAGAAGTCGATGAAGATGGTTGATGAAGAACACCCGGATCGAGCCTTCTCCTTCACCTCGGGATCGATTTCTTGACTTTGGATCGCCTTTGGACATCGGGACGGCTTTGGAGAAGAGCTTGGACGACCTTGGGACGAGCTAGGCACCGGGGGTTCAACCCTGGGTCGTTGAGAATGGCCCTCAATTTATAGGGGAAGGGAGACGGTGCAAAATTTAGAAACTGGACAGACCGCGACCCCGTGTTTCAAAGGAGACGAGGGCGCGCAGGGCGCGCCCTCAAACCAAGGGCGCGCAGGGCGCGCCCCCAGTTCGGGGGCGCGGTCTGCGCGCCCCCCTGTTTCAAAGGGGGCGGGGGTGCGTTCGGCGTCTCACTGCTAAAAATCGACAGAAACTTCCAAAAATTGCTAAAAATCGACTTGACATACGTAACGCGCCCCCGAACCGGGGGCGCGGTACAAATAAGTGAAAATCCTCCCCTTCCAAAAACCCGGTTTAGAAGGTGCTAATTGGGGTAATTTCCAATTTTCGGAAACCGACCGCGCCCCCGCTTTTCAAAGGAACCGGGGGCGCGCAGGGCGCGCAGGGCGCGCCCCCGGGTTGAGGGCACGCAGGGCGCGCCATCCCCTTTCAAGCGGAGCGGGGGCGCGGTACACTCTCTCTCCTGCGCGCGTGTTCCGCGAGCCGTATCTTGCAAACCGGATGTCCGATTCGGCTCCCGTTTGTCGCGTTGGAAAGAGGGCCTTCAACCGCACCTCCTCAAGTCGGTAAACCAGCCGCATGACTCCCGAGATGTTCGTACGGGGCTTTCTACCGGTTTACCCTCTTGCGGAAAGCCGAAACCCAGGGCGAAGATCCGAAAGAGCACGGTTCCGGTCGAGAAATCTCGGGTCAACTCGGGATGAGTTGAAATGATGACCGAACAAGTCCGGTACAATCGGACAATCCAAAGTCATCGAAAAAACTGAGATTAACCCGGTAAACGTGAATCGAAAGCCGTAAAAGCCGCGAAACCCTAAAATTGACTGAACCGGCATTATAACCCCGGTTGATAAAATATATGGCTAGAATCGACCCGGATGACTGTAAGCACCCGGAACGGGACATCCGCGGATCTCCCCCTCCCGGAACCCCTACGCCCGCCTCGGTGTGTTGGTGGATCCGTGTCGGTGGGTGGTGTGTTATGTGTAGGTGTGGTCGCCAGGAACCAAAGGCTCCAAAGTATGGTGGGATGAAAGAAAATGAAATAGAAAGATGACCGTCGTACCTCCGGAAGCGGGGAGATTGTTGAGTTCCGACTTCTCCTCTCTCGGCCGGCCGAAAGAAGAGAGCTTAGTGAATCCTTTGCCTTCAATCCGGTTGAAGCTCCGCCCCGATCGGATCTACCTAAGAATGTCCATAAGAAAACAAGGAGACAAGTGAAGGTTTCATTAGTTCTAATGAAAGCATAGTATCGTGCTCGAATTTAGATTCAAACATGCAAATGAGAAGAGACTAACCGGATTGGGACGAGATCCCAACCCCTATTTTTGGTAGGTTTTAAATATATATATGTGATGCAAAATGATCTTAAGACATGCTAAATAATTTGATGAACAAGTGCTAAGATGAAAAAGGAAGACAAAACTCGATTAAACGGACGATCGAAATCCAAAAATAACAAAACAAGCTTCGTCCTTCCCCGGTGCCCCGTATATAGGGCGCCGTGAGCAGGTGCCCCCTTTATGGGGCGCGTTGACCAAGTCAAAGCGCCCGTATACGGGGCACTAAGCCTGGCCCGAACAGATTTCCTTCTCCTCTTCGCCGCGCCGCTCCCCGAGTGCCGGGAGGCTTCCGGACGAAGTAGGGGCTCCTCCTTGTAGACAATACTCAAATGAAGCCCATGGAAGAGGGTTTGGGTGCTGGATATAAGAAGAGAGACGGGTAGAAGCTCTCAAAGTTGGAGGAAAACCATTTTTCTGGGTGACAGGAACAGAAGGTTTTAGGGTTTTTGGTGGAGGATTTTGGATCGATTTGGAGGCTTTTGGAGGGTGAATGTGGCTTAGGATCGTAGTGTTGGATGAGCTCTAGGGTGGCACGAAGTTGGAACCTCCTCCAAGCTCCAAATGGGGCACGCTGGCAGAGTTTCCTCTCCCAATTTGACATCACCTACACCCAACAGAAGGCAATCAAGGGCTATGCAATTGCCGAGCACCTTGCCCATCATCCTATCCCAACCTTTGACCCTATCCAGTCAGATTTTCCCGATGAAGAATTGATGTCCATTCGATCTTCTAATCTGTGGACTCTATATTTTGACGGGGCATTAAACTCCCAGGGTAGAGGGATAGGGATTGTTCTTCTGTCTCCCGAAGGTGTCACCATTCCACAGGCTTTTCAGCTCCATTTTCCAGCAACAAACAATATAGCTGAATATGAAGCCTTGTTGGCCGGACTGGAGGCCGCTCATTTCTACGGTGTCACTAAACTAAGGGTAATCGGTGATAGTCAGTTGATACTCTGCCAAGTACTGGCCAAATACCGCACATCTCATCCCGGGCTCAGACCATACCAAGAACTCACCACTTGCTACATCAAGCTATTCTCCAAACTCGAATTCATTCACGTTCCTCGTGCTCAAAATATTCTTGCCGACGCTCTTGCCTCTCTGGCATCTTCACTATCTGTCCCGCTAGGCAGACAGGTTAGGACGATCTATGTCCGCCGACGTACCATTCCGGCAGTAGAAGATGCACGGTTCTTGAAGGTTAAGGAGGAGTTTGAAAGGAAAGAGTACATTGAGCAAAAGGAGGAAGTATCTTTGGTCGAGTTGGAGGAACTAGAAGAGGGTGAGAAACCATGGTATCATGAGATTGCAAATTACTGTCAGGATCAGACGTACCCACCAGGATCAACTGCCGAAGAGAAGAAGGCCATAAGGAGAGTCTCCTAGAGATACACCATCTTAGGCGGGGTGCTTTACAAAAGGAGCTTGGCCGGTGTTCTGTTAAGATGCGTAGATGAAGAAGAGGCTGAATTGGTGCTTAAAGAAGCACACTCCGGAGTATGTGGAGGCCATGTAAATGCTCAAGCCCTCGCCAAGAAGATCATCAGACAAGGGTATTATTGGCCTACTCTGGAAGAAGATTGCTCGATCTTTGTCCGGCACTGTCATCAATGTCAACTCCACGCCGACAAGATTCACTCTCCTGCATCTTCCCTTCATCCGATCCACGCCCCATGGCCTTTCGCTATGTGGGCTTTTGATGTTATCGGACCCCTCAGTGACCCAAACTCCACAAACAAAACCAAATCCTTCATCCTAACTACAACGGAGTACTTCACCAAGTGGGCGGAAGCGGAAGCATATGTGGAGATCAAAGCATCAACAGTCTGCACCTTCATCAAGTGCAACATCATTGCCAGGTTCGGGATCCCAGGCGACATCATCACCGACAATGGACCGCAATTCATCTCTCAAGAGCTACGTGACCTTTGCAACAGGTATTGCATCAAATTGCATCATTCATCTCCATATTATCCTCAAGGCAACGGTCAAGCTGAAGCCACCAATAAGACCCTGATAAAGATCATTAAGAAGACTTGTAAGTCTAGCAAGTTCGCAGACTGGCCAGATAAGTTAGTTGATGCTCTATGGGCCTACCGCACTTCTATTCGAACCCCAACGGATCAGACCCCCTATGCCTTGGCATTTGGGATGGAGGCGGTAGTTCCATACGAAGTAATCATTCCTTCTCTCCGAGTCCAGATCGATCGAGATATCCCAATGGATGAACGTCGAGATTCTCTTCTTGCGCAACTCGAACTCTTGGAGGAAAGGAGGTCGGCCGCTGCCGAACATGCTAAATCTTATCAGAATAGACTTAAAAGATTTTATCAGAAGAGGGTGGTGGAGAGAAAATTTGAAGTCGGTGAGGTTGTGCTTAAAAGAATATTTGTTAAGCCAGGCGGTCCCCGCTCCAAACTTCAACCAAATTGGGAGGGTCCTTATGTTATTTCGGTCATTTATCCCGGTAATTCATATAAGCTGACTAATGCAGAAGGAGAAGAGCTAGCTCATCCCTGGAATGGTGTATACCTCAAAAAATATTTCCCTTAAAACCAAAAAAAAAAATCACAAAAAATCTATAAAATCAAAAGTATAATGATAACATCCAACGCTCGCTTGTTCGGTACACCAACTTGTCACTTAGGGAATAAAGATAAGGCATCATACTGCACACACTACACGCCTAGTCTTGAGATCCAATGATCGGAAGTCAAAGAGAAAGCTAGGTAACGCTTGGCAAAAGAAGGTCAACCCAATTCCATTTTCTTCTCGTTTCGGTCCAGAATAGATGAAGGGGGTTAGAATGAGGAGTATCGAAAATACCCATTGCCTTAGTTGGAAAATGCCTCTGAAGGGCTGACTTCTTATTAAAAGAAAAGGTGCCAAAAGATGGGCAATGACCCCTCAGGTCAGCAAAAGAATAGACCTGTCTGAATGTGTACCAACAAAAGTCCAAAAGAAAAGGCTCCAAAAGATGGGCAATGACCCCTCAGGTCAAAATCAAGCAAAAAAGAAGAAAGGCATGTCTGAATGTGGGCCATCAAAGAAAATGGGCTAGAAGGAAGGACCCGAAGAGATCAAAAACCGAACGGGCAATGTGGGTATTAGTAGAGAAACAAGTTCGACATCCCTGAATTCTACTAAGGACTTACCACTAATCATCTTCCTTCTTCAACCTCCAAAGATAGGGTTGACCAACTAGGTCCAAGAAGAACCATAGCCTATCAAAGGCAGAAGGTCAGAAGATCTCGGACTAGGCACTTTCTTACACATGATGCTTACTCTTAACCCTTAAGTAACAATGAGGCACACCTATGACAAGCAAGCAAAGGATGAGATAATCATGTCCCTCACACCAACCAAAAAAATCAAATACTTTGGAAAAACACCAAACAAATCTTAAAAATCAAAAAAACTCTAAAAAAAAAGAGAGAGAATATTCAAAACCCAAACAAATCAAAAATCCCAAAACACCAAAAAATTATAAAACCATCAAAACCCAAACAAATTAAAAATCCCAAAACACCTAAAAATTTGCTTTGCTAGTTGCCTTTGCATTCATATTTAATTTCGGTCTTGCATGTTTCCTTTCTATGCACACTCATGTTTTTCGTTATTTTACCTTGATAAGGCCTATGTCCCTTGACAAAAGATCAAGGCAATTCCGCCCTTTTCTTGCAAGGGACTAAGCCTGAATAAATTTCTAATCGCCCTTTGAGTAAAAGCAGGGAGTTAGGAAAAGAAGTCAACAACCATCACTATGGAAAAACAAAGTACATCGAAGATAGGAGGGGGTCGGCACATCACAAATCGCCGCCTCCCTCTGCTGGTGCCTGATCATCCGGAGGTGGCATGGCAAGTCTCTCCTCATCTCTCCTCCTACGACTACTGGACTGAGAGGAACCCGAGTGGGCGGTGTCCCCTCGGTGTGGTCCCTCGAGAATCGGAGCGGTGGGAGTGGCTCCGAGATCGCAACGCCTGCATCATCAATTGACGATGCTCAGCCTCCACCCGGTGGAGCTCTCTGGAGTGCTCAAGACGAAGAAGGAGGATCTGCTCAGACTCTGGCCGTGACAACTCGACCACGCGAGCCTCCAGTCTCCCGACCTACGAGATGACAGAGAGATACATCAGTTACAGAAAAAGCAGCTTAAGGAAAAGAATCAGACATGTACCTCCCGTGTTAGCTCCTCTATCCTCTGAGCAGTCTGTGGAAACCAAAGGAGACGTCAGTCCAAGTATTTCCAGTTTAAAATCATAATAAAAACATCGCACCTCGGAAGTAGAAGAACCAGGATCCGGAATGCCTACGAGGGGCTCGAGCCCGAGCTCCCTCTGTAGCTCCATCACCTACCGGAAAAAAGTCAGGAAAGAAAGAAAATGATAACAAGCAGAGCGGAAAATTATGTACCTTGTCCTGAAAACCCAAGGGATCATCAGTAGAAGGCGGCTGAAAACCCGAGGGATCACCAGTAGGAGGCGGAGCACCCCCTGCAGAAAGATCAGAAATCCTCGCCCAAAGATCCTTGTTCTACAAAAGGGAAAATGTTAGAATCAAGCAAAGCAGAGCAAGAGAAAGTCAAGGAAATTCACCTCAGTAGTAAGGACCTCCACCCGTTCCTTCAGCTGGGCAATCTGCAAGAAGAAAAGAAGATTAGCAAGGCAAATGAGGAAAACAATATAAGTAAAAGCGGTAATCACCTCAAGAAGGAAGCCCGTCTCAGAAGAACTGCTCCCGGGATCGGTAGGAATGAAGGGAGGAGGGTCGACCGGCAAAGGGTGAGAAGGTAGCTCAGGACCCGTAGGCTGGCCAAAATCGAACGGCTCGAAGGGAGGCTCATCAAAAACCGTCGGCTCAGGGGCGGCCGGCTGGGAACCCAACTCCAGTTCGGCCACGCGCTCGCGAAGCCGAGAGATCTGAAAGAAGTAAAGGAGACAGTTAACAACATTCATTCATGGAATTAAAGAAAAAAAATAAAAGTGCCACCTGTCGACGGGAACCTCGGTAGCGACGTCGCTGAAAGAAAGAAGAAAGGAAGATCAGTTAACCAACAATGGAAAGGTGCAAAGTACAGAAAGTACCTGTCGCTCCAACTCGGCCTCCAAAGATGCTGTCCCCGCCCTCAAACGAGACAGCTCCGCCTGAATGCTCTGAAAGCAACATACAGTTAGACATCAAAGCAAAGGAAGAACAAGTGGTGAAAACAACAAGTGCGTACCTCTCCACCCTCGGTAAAAAGGTGGGCAAATGTCGCCACGTAGCGACGCAGGTAGTCATCGCTATCAGAAGCACTGGAAGTCACTGGGGCGCCGCCCCTCTTCCAGATCCGAACAGCAAACTGGCCTTCCTTTTTCCAATCAATCTCCTGGATCAGGCCGCGGGTGGAACGACCTAGTCGTGGGTAAGGTGGAAGATCCACCCACTCCTGGTGAAGCCCCAATGAGCGCATCGTGAGACGCACCCAGAGTGGCTCCATCTCGTTCAGACAAATCAAGAAGGTGTCACGGCCAAAAACCGGACGACCCTCCAGAACCCACGGCTGCCGATCCAAGTGAAGGTCTGAAAAAGGTTGCCATACCACCTGAAAAAGCAAGGCAGAGCAGTAAACAAGAAGAACCAAAAGTTAAGAAGGAGAAAAGTAACGAGAATACCTCGTGGTGAGGGAAGCAGAAGCGGTGCCTCCTCAGGTTCTCCACCTGGTAAGGATGGGAGGAAGCAGATCGTGTAGCAACCCAGCTGCCGATAAGAGGGTACTCGGGGTCATCCTTCAGCAGAGCACGGCCCAGGGGGATGTAATAGTAACTCCATACCTGTCAAATAAAAGCTTAAGTTAGTCACCAAAAAGAGACAAGGCAGAATTGATAGTGAACAAAAGAACAAGGCATACCTGAAGGAATGGAGTAAAGCCGGCTACTGAAACCGGACCGCTCTCCATCGCCAGCGAGGAGAACAGATGGGCCAGCATAGCGGCACCCCACGCATACTCACCAACCTTCGACAGGTCAGCAAGAAAAGGGAGGAACCGCAAGTGCACCCTGTCTGTCTTCGAGGCTAGAAGAAGACGGGTGAGGAAGAAGAGAAGGAACCGGCGGAGATCCTGGTCAGCCTCAACAGTGCCCTCCTCACCAACCAGGGAGCGCTCCACGCGTTTCGTCAACTCGTCGAGTACAACCGCCACTACGTCATCCTTACCCACACTAGCGTTGCCCAGACCGAGCAAGTTCCCGACGGCTGTACGCTTCATAACGCGCAGTCCGCCAGGGCAGTGTCGGATCGGGTGGCCCAAGAAATCTCGGACCATGGCCGAGTAATCATGGTAGGTCTTGCCGATAACGGTGCGACCGTGGACATGAAGCCCCGTGATTCGGGAGACATCCTCCAAGGTAGGCACCATGTGCCCCAAGGAGAAGAGGAAGGAATGGGTAGTAGAATCCCATCTCTCCCTCAACGCCTGAATCAGGGGAAGGTCCTCCCAGAAAGCCGAGCAACGAAGCAATGGGCCAAAACCCATTGCATCAAGCCGTACCTTCTGGAAGTCCTTCAACCCCTGGTAGGCATGGAAGACCATCTCCCAGGATATCCGGGACTTGATCTTCCCCTGCACAATCAAACAATCATGTTAAAAACAAAGCAATCATAAATAAATTCAAGAAAGGGGAGGTCGAGATTCGGTTACCGAGATGGTCGGAGGAGGATGGAGAGTGGGCAGCTCCGATGAGCCAGCACCGGCGGAGGAAGAAGCGCCAGCAGAGGAAGAAGCGCCGGCGGAGGAAGAGGCCCCAGCGGCACCTGAAGCGTCAACGCGAGACCTCTTCGTCATCTGCAAAGCATTAGAGTGGGTCAAGAACAGCAAAACGGAAACGATGGGGGCCTGGTGACCAGGTGCCCCATTTATGGGGCGCCTGGGCCAGGCGCCCCATTGATGGGACGCCTAGCGCCCCATTGATGGGGCGCCAGGCAGAGCCTAGCGCCCCATCATAGGGGCGCTAGGGGGCTCAGCCCCCTTCTCTCTTCCCGTTCCGATCCGGAACGACTCCGGATCGGTTCGGTCCCTTCTGCGAAAATGAAGATAACGAAATAAATTACAAGTTTGTAGTTGGAAGGAACTTACTGTGGAATCCGCACGGTGCGCTGCGCTCCCCGGAAATGTCCCGCCCAATAGAAAAAGTAGAAAAAAGATGATGGTGAAATGAAGAAAAGCGCATGGGTGAAATTATAAAGCGCTTTGGTCAAAATTTTCAAATTTCTTAGAACGTGTCCACAAGCAATCTTCTTCATGAAAAACACAATTTCACTGCCAAAACATTGATATTCTATTACTTTTTGCATATTTTGCTATTTTTCTGACACTGACAGGACTAGGACACAACTGAAAAGAAACTACATCAAGCAAATCCTACGCCTACATTGATCAAGTCCTAGACACAACGAAAGCAAACAAAATACAACAAAAGCAAAATACAACTGGATACAATCAACTGACAGATACAGGTCAACCACCGCGCAGCTTCCTCAGCTTCGCCACGTACCGGCTCTTCCAGACCTCGTCCTCAGCCATGTAGGCACTTGGCGAGAAGCTCTTGCAGATTCCCCAGATCGCAAGGATGCTCTGGCACTCCTCAACATCCGCCGCCGTGCCCGTCTGACGATCCTTGACAGACGGGATGTGAGAGAGACGAGGGACCTTGAGCCGCGGTTGGCCCAACTGAAGAGGACATCGGTGAGGGTTGTAGATGATGAAGGAGGTACCGGTAATCAACCGGAGATCCACCACTGGGGTGGGAGAGGCACGGACATTCTGGCGCATAACCGCCTCTGTGGGACAAACAAAGCCGCTGCTGCTCATCGCCGAAAAGTACAAACGCCAGTCAGCGTGGGTCTTCACTGAGGGGCACTTGTTCTGAACCTTATATTCCATGCAAAGGCGGTTGGTGAGAGGCTGGAGGGGGCTCCGAGCAAAAAGCCGGGAAGCCGTGGCCGGTCCGAAGCACACGTCAAACTTAAAGTGCCAGTCAACCCAGCACACGAACAAGAGAATGCTGCCGAACATAGGCCTACCGACACTAGCAGAAGTCAGGCCGTCATAAAGGTAGCCCAACACCGAGTGGGCTATGCACTCATTGGACCAAATGCCCTGAATGCAAGGAAGGTAGGTAGGATCAAGCCACCCGTCCTCACATGGGTATAGGAGCACTGAGGCGAGGCAAGCAGCGACGCCTTTAGCACCAGGCAGCAGAAGGTCCTCATTATCACCGGCGCCTTGAATCACGCCAATGGACCAATCCGCCAGTGCTTCGGTGTAAATACGGCCACCTACCATAATGGATCGGGCCTCTCCGGTGGTCATAAAGCCGCGGAGGAAGTCTAAACCGGTGACCGGTCCGACAGGGATAAACATGGCCTGGCCATACCCAGGCATGGCACGAAGCCCCAGAAATAGCTCTACCTCCTCTAAGAGAACGGTACATTCGAAAGAGTCAAAAACAAAGGTGTGTGTATCGGGATGCCACATCTCGAGAAGTGCACCCGCCAAAGAAAAATCCCAGAAGTATTTGAGGAGGTGGTTGGCATGAACGAGGATGCCGTTGAAGCCCCACCCGCTGAGAATGGTCCGCACATGAATGTTGATAGCAGCCATTAAGCGAGCTATCCATAGCACTTGACCGTATCGGCGAGCCCCGGGAAAATTCGGAAGGTCCTGCAAAATAACCGCACAATCAGAAAAGGTTTTGAAACAAAACAAAGGAGGGTGCCTAATAAAGACACTACCACTCCCATGGACACCCGGTTCCGAATATGGCATGGCACTTCGGAGAAACTTTTCATCTCATTTGAACCGGTCGGGCAGGAGGAGGAAGAAGCCATCAGAGCAAAGGGAGGAGCAAGGGGCACTGTAGCTGGTGTGGGGGAGAAGAAGGGGAGGACCCCCCTTCTTATAGAAGCCAAAAGCTGCCTCGGGAAGGAGCAGAGTTGAAGTCCGTGCAGGTGCCCCACTTAGAGGGCGCTTGGCGCCCTATAAGTAGGGCGCGTGGCGCCCTGTAAATAGGGCGCCTGGCGCCCTGTAAATGGGGCGCCTGGTGCCCCATAAATGGGGCGCTAGGCGCCCTATAAACAGGGCGCCTGGAGCCCGAAAATTTGCATGTATTATCATATATCTCGCATGTAATATCATTGAAGACCTCGAGTCTAAAAGGGTTGAGTCAGAGAACCCCTTCAACAAAATCGATGAATGATTCAGTCACCTTTTTAGGCCCGCGGATAAGCCAAAGTCAAATGAACGGGGACGACGGAATCTTCACGGATGTCCTGACCCGTTGTGTTTGACCTATATCTTCAACTATTTTCTTATGTTTATTTCTATTTCTTTAAACTCAGCATACATCATGCATTATCATACAACATCTCATGCATCATCTTTTCCGTCACCATCTTTCTATAGCTCCTCAAGGAGGTTTTGGTCTATCCGGAAAATCCAATTTCAATGGTTTAATCGAAACAAGAAGTTTTTCCATGTCAAACTAAACCAGTATTCTTCAGTAAAACCCAATGAATTTGAAGAACCCAACCTTGGATGATTGGCCTTTTTCTCTTTTCGCAATTTACTGCATTTCTGCCGAGTCCAGCACACCATGCAGTTCGGGTCCTGGCCGGTTACGCTCTCTCCCCACGCGGGATTTTAGTTATTTACTTCGTTCTTCTTTTTGACCAATCAACAAGAGGAAGGGTTTCGATAAGACAAAGGGTAATCTCGGAGTCCGGTAAAGTTTTGTTTCACTCAACTAGGCCAATGAGGGCGTGTCTAAATCTACACCTTGGCGTCACCTTTTCAGTCCATTACCACTTCATTTCGCTACGCCTCATTACGCTTCGCTACATTCACCTACACTTCATTCATGTCACTCCCCTACAAAGCCGACGCCAAGGCGAGGCAAGCCGTAGACACGCAATTTCGGCCGAATTGGAGAGTTCAAATTCTTGTTTACATAAAGAATATTTAAAAGCACATCGTGTTTTCCGGACAAATCGAGTTTTGGCACATTCCGAATGTGGGTCCATCAAGCAATCAGACAAGCCAAATGCCCCAAGAATAGGGCACCTGGCGCCCTGTTTATAGGGCACCAGGCGCCCTATATGTAGGGCACCTGGCGCCCTACTTATAGGGCACCAGGCGCCCTATAAACAGGGCACCTGGCGCCCTGTATACAGGGCACCTGGCGCCCTGTTTATAGGGCGCCTGGCGCCCTATAAACAGGGCGCCTGGAACCAAATCTGATCGATTCGACAGACTGATTTGACCCCCCGCAGTGACTTGTCTTGTCGATCTGACAAACCTCATGATGCTAGCGCCCCATATACAGGGCGCTATGCCACATGGCACTGTTTTTCGAAAATGGCCAAAGTGCCCTCTTTTGGGCTATAAATAGAGCCCCATTTGGAGCTTGGAGGAGGTTCCAACTCCGTGCCACCCTAGAGCTCATCCAACACTACGATCCTAAGCCACATTCACTCTCCAAAAGCCTCCAAATCGATCCAAAATCCTCCACCAAAAACCCTAAAACCTTCTGTTCCTGTCACCCAGAAAAATGGTTTTCCTCCAACCTTGAGAGCTTCTACCCGTCTCTCCTCTTATATCCAGCACCCAAACCCTCTTCCATGGGCTTCATTTGAGTATTGTCTACAAGGAGGAGCCCCTACTTTGTCCCGGAAGCCTCCTAGCACTCCGGAGCGGCGCCACGAAGAGGAGAAGAAAATCTGTTCGGGCCAGACTTAGTGCCCCGTATACAGGGCGCTTTGACTTGGTCAACGCGCCCCATAAAGGGGGCACCTGCTCCTGGCGCCCTATATACAGGGCACCAGGAAGGACAGAAGCTTGTTTTGTTATTTTTGGATTTCGATCGTCCGTTTAATCGAGTTTTGTCTTCCTTTTTCATCTTAGCACTGTTCATCAAATTATTTAGCATGTCTTAAGATCATTTTGCATCACATATATATATTTAAAACCTACCAAAAATAGGGGTTGGGATCTCGTCCCAATCCGGTTAGTCTCTTCTCATTTGCATGTTTGAATCTAAATTCGAGCACGATACTATGCTTTCATTAGAACTAATGAAACCTTCACTTGTCTCCTTGTTTTCTTATGGACATTCTTAGGTAGATCCGATCGGGGCGGAGCTTCAACCGGATTGAAGGCAAAGGATTCACTAAGCTCTCTTCTTTCGGCCGGCCGAGAGAGGAGAAGTCGGAACTCAACAATCTCCCCGCTTCCGGAGGTACGACGGTCATCTTTCTATTTCATTTTCTTTCATCCCACCATACTTTGGAGCCTTTGGTTCCTGGCGACCACACCTACACATAACACACCACCCACCGACACGGATCCACCAACACACCGAGGCAGGCGTAGGGGTTCCGGGAGGGGGAGATCCGCGGATGTCCCGTTCCGGGTGCTTACAATCAGCACTTCCCCAAAGCTCATCGAGTTGATTAACAGTTTTCCCTGACAACTGAGGTGAGTCAGCAAAAGATCTCCCCTGGGCTTGCAGAGGAGGGGGGCAAGCTTCTTCATACGTCATCTCGCCAGTGAGCAACTTGGTGACATTAGCCATGGTGGCCATAATATCTGCCTCTAGGTGCACACATCTAACCCCGAATCCCTCCAGAATGGAATGGACTCGGGATGCCATTTGATAAACTGTGGGGTGCGGAAGCCGTTCCACGTCAAGATGCCATCGTCGTTCAGGTGGATGAGGAGGAAGCCCCAGAATGGGATGCTCTGGTCTGTAATGTACCGCATTGACCACAAAGTTCGTCGGTGGTCGAGGCTTGACATGTGGTTGTGGGGGCTGCACTAGTCGGTTCCCCAAATTAAGAACTTGGTCCTGGATCAATTTTTCGGCCAAGTCCTTGAACTGGTAGCAATCTTCAATCATATGCCCCACCAGTCTATGGTACGGGTAGAAGCTCTGTTCTTGACTCTTAGCAGCATCTTCCGGGCGTCGACTCGTCGGCAGGCTAATCAGTCCATTCTTCATACAGGCATCAAACAATTTCTTTGTATAGTCCCGTGTAAAGGAATAGGGCTTCAAAGCACGTTCTTCCCATGTGGGCATTGGAGCAGGATTGGTGGTATTCCTGAGGGGGTGCCATGGTAGCACTTTTTTCGTAGAAGATGACGAGACATCCACCGTATTGACATCCCTAGAAATTGGCTGTTTGTCCTTCATTGGCCTTGATCTTGCAGCTGCCACCAAAGGGTTATTGACATAGAAGTGTTCTATGTCAGCAACCGTGACATTCAAGTCATCAAAGGATTGGATCCGTGTCCCCAACACCTTTTCCTGGATCTCAACCCGAAGGTCCCTCTTACACAATGCAACTGCCTCCTCATGCAAAGGTGGATTGGCACACTTCATACATACATTCCTCCAGCGGCGAATATAGTCAACTGCCGATTCGTTTCATCCCTGGAACATATTGGTCAACTCGACCAGGGTATGCAGCCACTCAGAGAAACTAAACCTCTCAATAAACTTTCTTTGTAGATTAAGCCAGTCTACTACTGACCCAGGCTTCAACATAGAAAACCACTCAAAGGCTATGCCCGTTAGAGTGGTGGCAAAGTACTTAAGCAAGTACGATTCGCAATGTGCTAACTCACCCATGTGAGTGTAATATAAAGCCAAATGCTCCCTGGGGGACCCACGCCCATCAAACTTGGAGCACTTGGGCTCCTTAGAGACATCAGGAGGAAGCTTCACATACTGATGATGTGGTAAGTATGGTGTAGACACGCCAAATTCGCCTAATTCAGAGCATAAAACTCATGTTTTATAGGGTAACATGTGTGATTGACCTTAGAATGATGCCGGGTCCTTTAAAGTTGATTTGGAGCTTCACCGAATGAAATCGGATGTTTTTTCGAAGTTTTCCGCAAAAAGCCATAATTTTCGAGCGAAAGCCACACGTAAATCGTGTAAACACAGACATTGGCTGAATGACCAATGCCTAATGATCATTCATTGAAGTTTATGGTCATATTCACACCCCAGACAAGTTTTATTTCATGCCGTGCCTTTCCGGTTTGCCGTCGGAGTCATTTTCACCAGTATCGGATCTTCTGTTCACTGTCCTAACTTCCGGACAAAATTTCGAAGTTTTGGAGAGTGTGATGGTTAATACGATGTATATAAAGCTTCTTTGGCCTGTTATCTTTCCAACGCAACAAACGGTGTTGAATTCTGAGTTCGAGAGTGTCCGCAATGGCTTCCAGAAAAAAGATGTGCAAAAATAGTCCCATGCGCCTGAGTCCCTGGTCACATGCGCTCGGAACCCAGGGCATGTGCCCATGCGCCCTACCCCTGAGGCACGTGACCTTGTGCCATGCCTTGAGGGCACATGCGCCCTACCCTTGAGGCACGAGGGAACCAATTTTTCACCAAGACTCTACCGCTGAACGGATCGAACTGGATAAGACCAAAATTTTCGAATGGATAGCATGCTCCCCCACTTGGAGGCACATGCTCCCTGGGGGTAGGGCACATGAGCCCTGGGGTAGGGCACAAGGTCTCCTATTTTGTAGTGTTGATTGCGACAGTTTTCTCCTATAAATAAACTCTGATTCCAATCGTTCCAAAGGCATGAGCACGACCCCCCAGGCATATCAAGACATCCAACCTCCTTCCTACATTGATTTTGTGATTTTAGGAGAGAAAATTTCGAGTTTTTAGAGAGAGAGAAGTCGGTTCAAGAGAGAGGAAGGTTGTTCTATAGGTGATCAGCTAGGTCTCTCTTCTTTGGCCTCCATAGCAGAGTGTGGACGTTTTCTACCTGAGCTCTCTTCATAAAAGTTCTTTCACTCCAAGTCTTATTCAGTTTGCAATCAACAACACTTGATTCTGAGGTCGGGGTTGGTCGTGATGAGCACAGAAGCAAAGTCGCGCCTGACAGATCCTGGACTGCTGCTCGGCTTTTTCGACAACCCAGATTTGGCCACATCTCTCTCTATTCTATTTAGAATCTTGTTGTTCTTTTTCCTATCTCTTTGTTTTATGATTATCCATCATCCTATTATTTTTTTACATTTTTTTTGCATTATCTGTAGTCTGTTAGTCTAAAAAAAAAGAGTGGTTAGAGATAACTCGAATCCGGTCAGTTTCTAGTCAATTGTGTGTTTCATGTTATTTTCTTTACATATACTCCACTTTGTCTAGTTCTAATTGTCCTTTTCACTTTTTTGTTTGTCTAGTTGCATAGAAGATCAAGCACCCACGCGTTGAGGACTCTTCTTCATCGGCCGGCCGAAGAAGGAGAAGCTTTGACCCACATTCTTCACGCTAAGGTACACATGGTCAATTTAATCTCATAAATCGGAACCCACGGTTCCTGGTGACCACATGCCTTAATTTATTTCTTCTCACCCTCCTCCCACATGACCTGAACTGTCTCTTTGGTGATTGAGGGACGCCAAGGGATGAAAGTTTGGGGATCAATGTGAGTGTGGGACCGAGGTGAGAGTTACTTTCCATGTTTTCTTCTTTCTTTATCATTTCCTCTTGAGGTGACGATCTGGGTTCACGGACTTCCCTGAAAAGGAGAAGGCCCCGTCAAATTTTCAGAGTCGACAGCTTTGTGGCGACCACGGTGGGACAAGCAATGTCTTCAATCGTGGGTGCTTAGTGTTTTGTTTGCAACTAGTTCTAGTTCTATACCGGTTCCCACGTGAGCCTTTCCTTCCTTCCACCTTTCTTAATTTCATGCCATCTCAAAATTTCTGATTTCACCCATCTTTCATCAGATCTGAAGTGCCAAGTACCTCATTTAATTTTTGTCATTTTATTTAAACTGGTTTCCACGTGAACCACCCTTTTCCTTTTAAACCGGTTCCTACGCGAACCAATCTCTTTCTTTACTTCGGTTCCCACGTGAACCAAACCACTTTCCTTCAGATCTATCCCCACTTGGATCAGATATTTATTCACCTTTAATTGGCCCCACGTGGCCTTCTTTCAATCATTCAAACTGGTTCCCACGTGAACCACCCTTTTTTTACCCAAAACTGGTTCCCGCGTGAACCACCTTTACTTTTTACCCCGGTTCCCACGTGAACCAGCTTATTCTTACATCGGTCCCCACGTGGACCACCCTTTTTCTTGGCTATCATATATGAACCCTCTTCTTTCCATCATCTTTTCACTATCTCCATTTGGCTCACATAAAAACAAGGTCTAGATTCTAGTTTCTAGTTGCTTGTCTAGTTTCTAATTACTTGTCTTGTGTGATTGCTTGTTTATTTAAGTTTATGTTTTGCTTATTATTTGCTTTATTACTTGATTGCATTCTATTCTCCTTCTCTCTACCTTCTTATTTTACACTTTTTTTGAGGGGGGAGCTCACTCTCCCATTTACCCCTCCCATCCAAAACACCCTCTTAGTGGATTCTGACCACTCTTCTGGGATATTCCTTCCTAGTTGACTTGGTTGGCTTTCATCAAGGCCTCTGTAATTCCTTATACGTGGAGTATTCCTCTTCACGATCAGGTTGGTCGTACCACTCCCCAAAACCCGAAGCATCCTACGTTACCTACGCGTGGTGAGATTGTGTAAAACCTAGGTCATTGGAGATTGGAGGTAGGATCCTAACCCATTTGTTGAGAGAACAATTCTTAACAAAATACATCAACCTAAGGTTTAATCAAAAATCATTGCGTAATTGTGCTTTCAAGTTTTTGCATCACTTGTTTGTCAAACAAAAATATTTCAAACCTCTAACTTTTTTTGCAAGATACTAAAAACTAGAAAAAAAAGTTCTTTGTTTGCTTTGCCAACTTGTTTCTCTTACCTTCTCCTTCAAGTTGAAAGGTGACAATGCAATTAAGGTCTGGAAGGCACATTGGAATGGCGGAACAAGCTGAATATCGAGAGCACGAGATGGGTCACCAACCAATTCTGTCAGATGGTCTTGTTAATCCATTGTTTGAGTCAGAAGCGCAAGAGGTCCCTCAACCATCTGCTCCTTGTGATGTTGAACAACTCTTTAGGGAGTTGTCTCTCTATACTGACCCAGAAACCTACGCCCGCATACAATCCATGGTGAAGGGCAAGATTGCCTCTGATCAGGCTGAAGCCAATCAAATTGTCTCATCTCCTTGTCCTATGGTTCGACCACCACTCATTCAATCACCCTTTGTTCACCCACCTATTGTTCAACAATCAATGATTCAACCATCATTAACACAACCATCTATAGTTCAACCATCTGTAGTTCAACCATCTATAGTTCAACCATCTATGGTCCAACCCTCATTTGTTTAGCCATCTCATTTCAACCATGTTGCTCCCTTGGCCCATCAAGTCATGGAACAATCTTCAGTAAATTTGCCAAGTCATGCTCTTCAATTCCAAAACCATGCTTCTAAGCACATACCCCCTGTAGACACACCAAATTCGCCTAATTCAGAGCATAAAACTCATGTTTTATAGGGTAACATGTGCAATTGACCTTATAATAATTCCGGGTCTTTAAAAGTTGATTTGGAGCTTCGCCGAACGAAATTGGATGTTTTCCAAAGTTTTCTACAAAAAGCCATAATTTCCGAGCGAAAGCCACACGCAAATCGTGTAAATACGGAAATTAGCTGAATGACCAATGCCTAATGATCATGCATTGAAGGATATAGTCAGATTCACACCCCGGACCAGTTTTGTTGCATACCGTGCCTTTTCGGTTTGCCGTCGGAGTCATTTTGACCAGTATCGGATTTTATGTTCACTGCCCTAACTTCCAGACAAATTTATGAAATTTTGGAGGGTGTGATGGCTGATACTATGCTATATAAAGCTTCTTCGGCCTGTTATCTTTCCAACGCAACAAACGGTGTCGAATTCCGAGTTTGGGAGTGTTCGCAATAGCTTCCCGAAGAAGGACGCGCAAAAACAGTCCCATGCGCCCGGGTTCCTGGTCACATGCGCCCGGGACCCAGGGCACGTGCCCATGCGCCCTACCAGTGAGGAACGTGACCTCGTGCCCTCACTTGAGGGCACATGCACCCTACCCTTGAGGCACGAGGGAACCAGTTTTCCACCGGGACTCTACCACTGAACCGATCGACAGAATAAGACATTTTTTTTCGGGAACAGTGCCATGTGCCCCCACTGGGAGGCACATGCGCCCCTCAGTGGGGCGCATGTGCCCTGCACCAGGGTGCATGCGCCCTGGGGTAGGGCGCAAGGAGCCCTATTTTTTAGTGTTGATTGCGCCGTTCGTTCTCCTATAAATTGACTCTGATTCTGGTCGTTCTAGGGGCATGAGCACGACCCCCCAGGCATCTCAAGACGTCCAACCCCCTCATGCATTTATTTTGTGATTTTTAGAGAGAGAATTTCGAGTTTTTAGAGAGAGAAAAGTCGGTTCAAGAGAGAGGAAGGCTGTTCTGCAGGTGATCAGCCTGGTCTCTCTTATTCAGCCTCTACAGCTGCGTGTGGACATCTGATGTCCAAGATATCTTCATAAAAGTTCTTCATCTCCAAGTCTTCTTGAGTTTACCATTGACTTCACTTGATTCCGAGGTCGGGGCTGGTCGTGACGAGCGCAGAAGCAAAGTCGCGCCTGGCAGATCCTGGACTGCTACTCGGCTTTTTCGACAACCCAGATTTGGCTATATCTTTCTCTATTCAACTCAGAATCTTTCTGTTCTTTTTCCTACCTCTTTGTTTCGTGATTCTCCATCCTCCTATCATTTTTTTTACATTTTTTATTACTTTTAGTCTGTTATTCCGAAAATAAAAAAGGGGTTAGAGATAACCCGAATCCGGTCAGTTCCTTGTCAGTTGTGTGTTTTTATGTTATTCTCTTTACATATACTCCACTTTGTTTAGTTCTAATAGTCTATTTTACTTTTTTATTTGTCTAGTTGCACAGAATATCAAGCACCCACCACGTTGAGGACTCTTCTTCATCGGCCGGCCAAAGAAGGAGAAGCTTTAACCCACACTCTTCACGCTAAGGAACACACGGTCAATTTAATTTCATAAATCGGAACCCGCGGTTCCTGGAGACCACATTTATTTCTTCTCACCCTCCTCACACATGACCCAAACCGTCTCTTTGGTGATCGAGCGACGCCAAGGGATGAAAGTTCGGGGATCAATGTGAGTGTGGGATCGATGTGAGATTTGCTTTCCGAGTTTTATTCCTTTCTTTTATTATCCCCTCCTGAAGTGACGAACTGGATTCACGGACTTCCCTGAAAAAGAGAAGGCCCCATCGAATTTTCAGAGTCGACAGCTTTGTGGCGACCATGGTGGGACAAGCAATGTTTTCAACCGTGGGTGCTTAGTGTTTTGTTTGCAACTAGTCCTAGTTCTAGACCGGTTCCCACGTGAGCTTTTCCTTCTTTCCACCTTTCTTAATTTCATGCCATCTCAAAATTTATGATTTCACCCATCTTTCATCAGATCTGAAGTGCCAAGTATGCCATTTAATTTCTGTCATTTTATTTAAACCGGTTCCCACGTGAACCACCCTTTTCCTTTTAAACCAGTTCCCACGTGAACCAATCTCTTTCTTTACTTCGGTTCCCACGTGAACCAAACCACTTTCCTTCAGATATATCCCCACTTGGATCAGATCTTTATTCACTTTTAATTGGCCCCACGTGGCCCTCTTTTGACCATTCAAACCGGTTCCCACATGAACCACCCCTTTTTACCCAAAACCGGTTCCCACGTGAACCACCTTTACTTTTTACCCCGGTTCCCACGTGAACCAGCTTATTCTTACATCGGTCCCCACGTGGACCACCCTTTTGCTTGGCTATCAGATCTTAACCCTCTTCTTTCCATCACTTTTCACTATCTCCATTTGGCTCACATAAGAAACAAGTCTAGATTCTAGTTTCTAGTTACTTGTCTAGTTTCTAATTGCTTGTCTTGTGTCATTGCTTGTTTATTTAAGTTTATGTTTTGCTCATTACTTGTTTTATTACTTGATTGCATTCTCTTCTCCTTCTCTCTACCTCCTTATTTTACACTTTTTTGAGGCGGGAGCTCACTCTCCCATTTATCCCTCCCATCCAAAACACCCTCTTGGTGGATTCTGACCTCTCTTCTGGGATATTCCTTCCTAGTTGACTTGGTTGGCTTTCATCAAGGCCTCCGTAATTCCTCATACGTGGAGTATTCCTCTTCACGATCGGGTTGGTTGTACCACTCCCCAAAACCCGAAGCATCCTACGTTACCTACACATGGTGAGATTGTGTAAAACCTAGGTCATTGGAGATTGGAGTTAGGATCCTAACCCATTTGTTGAGAGAACAATTCTTAACAAAATTCATAAACCTAAGGTTTAATAAAAATCATTGCGTAATCTTGCTTTCAAGTCTTTGCATCACTTGTTTGTCAAACAAAAATTCAAACCTCTAACCTTTTTCAAAATACTAAAAAAATAAAAAAAGTTCTTTGTTTACTTTGTCAACATGTTTGTTTTCTCCTTGAAGTTCAATGCAACTAAGGTCTGGAAGGCACGTTGGAATGGAGGAACAAGCTGAACATCGAGAACACGAGATGGGTCACCAACCAATTCTGTCAGATGGTCTTGGTAATCCATTGTTTGAGTCAGAAGCACAAGAGGTCCCTCAACCATATGCTTCTCGTGATGTTGAACAACTCTTTAGGGAGTTGTCTCTCTATACTGACCCAGAAACCTACCCCCGCATACAATCCATGGTGAAAGGCAAAATGGTCTCAGATCAAGCTGAAGTTAACCAAGTTGCCTCATCTCCTTGTCCTCTGGTTCGACCACCACTCATTCAACCACCTATTGTTCAACAATCTGTGATTTAACCATCATTGGCACTAGCACAACCATCTGTTGTTCAACCATCTATAGTTCAACCGTCTGTGGTCCAACCCTCATTTGTTCAGCCATCTTATTTCAACCATGTTACTCCCTTGACCCATCAAGTCATGGGACAATCTTCAGTAAATTTGCCAAGTCATGCTCCTCAATTCCAAAACCATGCCTCTAACCACATACCCCAACCAGTAAACCAAGAACCTGCTCTCACCCAGGCAATCATGGATCAACTCACCCAGATGAATGAACATTATGAAGAGTTGAGATGTCGCCTGGACTCCAAGTCAGTTCCTGAGATTTCTATTCCTTCTTTACCAGTTCTCCACTTGCCACCTTCTGAGCTACCAGTTTATCGCCGCTACGATGGTACTGGAAATCCTTATCTTCACCTTAAAGATTTTCTTTATGAATCCTCGTTCTGGAAAAATGATCATAGGGTTCTTGCTTTCTTGTTCCGCCGATCACTAGAAGGGTCTGCATTGGAATGGTTCTACTCGCTCAACTCCTTTGAGGCATGAGACTTTGATATCGTCAAGACCAAATTCTTGCAGAGATACAGAAACCGGGTGGCAACAGCATGCTACATTACAGACTTGATTGCTGAAAAGATGAAGCCAGAGGAGGACTTTATAAAGTTTGCTGATCGCTGGAGGGGAATGGCAGAGAAATTGACAGATGTGATTTCTGAAGGGGAACAAGTGAAGATGCTTATTGGCAACACTACACCTGCCTTGAGGAATGTATTGATCATGCACCGTCCTACCACCATGAATGAACTCTATGACAGTGCCCGGTACTTGCAAGCCTACTTTAAAGATGCCACAATGATAAACCCTTTTGATCCTAAACCTAGAAACCTCAGGAAAACCCCCTCTGCACCAGTTGGTCCTACAACCGAGGGAGTGGTTAACAACGAAGCTATAAACATTGTGGGGAACCAGGGAGGGAACCGTCAAAACTAGTTTAGAAACCCACCACAAAAGCATTCCTATTACCCCCCTCAACAATAGGTTAGGCCACCACAACCACGACAACCACAACAACCCCCGCAACCAGTAGCACAACCCCAGCAACCTCGTCAACCTACCTACAAAAGGGCACCGCCACCACCCAATCAGGCACCACGAAGGGGAGGTCCTAGGAGAGAGAACTACCAACAATTCCCTTACTCCTTGACCGACATCTTCAATGTACTCATGGTGGAGAAACAGTCGGAATTGCCCATGGAAAGAGAGGTTTGGCCAACAAATGTAGATATGTCCCGATACTGTGCTTACCACCGGTGTCCTAGTCACACTGTAGAGGTGTGCTTTCAATTCAAGGATTACATCTACGATCTGAATGACCAAGGCAGCATTGATTGGGCTCAAATGGGGGAATGCATACAGGCTATGAAGGCTAGGCAACAGCAGCGGCAGCGTCCACCGGCTAAACCTCAACAACAACCTGGCTTAGGGATTGTTCAGAATCCGCTCACATTACATGCTCCCGCTCCAGCACCGGCACCAGCACATCCAAACCCAGGAATTGGTCTAGTACACTCCATTGTCCAGGGAGATGCCAGCCGTGCTCAAGGTTGGCAACTAGAAAACCAAAATGCAACCATGCCAGTCAACCCAGCTAGGTCTCCTACTAGGAACCCTCCTAGACAAATAATTCGTGCACCTTCTACTCCGCAACTACCACAAAGCTCAATAACCCAACCACTGGCCGCCACTTCTTCACGCCGACCTATCATTAGGCCAGCCCCCTCCTTAACTACACCTCCTTCAACCATTGCTACACACCGGCCCTTGCTCATCCGACCACCACAATCGCCACCAAACCTGAACCCCCAGCCTACAAGCTTTACCACTCCAAAACTCCAGCCTATCATACAACCAACCCCACAACCTACACCTTCATTAAACTCATCAACCACTCCTGCACAGCGGCCTCTTCTTATCAGGCCATCAGTATCACCATCATTACCACCTTCGAATCCTACCCCTCTACCAACTAACCCCATCATCCCAAAACCATCAATCCCATTACCTATCATACATGCACCTACACCACCTGTTCCACCACAGTCCACCCCAGTTAACCTGTCACCTCTACCCAACTGCCAAATAGCCCCGGTGCTTCGGAGTGGGAGGATGTTCCAGCAGCTCTTTACCCAAGCTAGTACTCAACCACAGGATCCAGTGGAGGAGGAACAAGTGGAAGAACCATTGCCGGGCACGGCGTATGATTTGTTGAAACATTTGTATAAGACACCGGCCCGTATTTCCATACTTGAGTTGATCAAAAGATCAAAGGTGCACCATGAGATTCTACAGCAGTACTTGCAAAGGGTCATGGTGAGTGAAGATATCCCACCTGAAAAGATAACTACAGTGTTAGCCCCTAGAAGTGAGCACCCAACACTCACTTTCTCTCAGGAGGAATTAGCAGATCCAGAGGTTAGGAGATATGCTTTGCATGTGGCAGTTATCATATGCAATGTCGAAGTAAAATCATGTTTGGTTGACACTGGAGCTTCTATCAACGTTATGCCGCCAGAAATGTTGCAGTTGTGCGGCATTTCTGAACAAGAAATCAAGCCATCTTGTGCCATGGTGATGGCCAACGACAACTCTAAGAAGTCTGCACATTGGGTGGTCACTCTAGAAGTTAAACTTGGACCATGTACGGTCACAACGGATTTTCCTGTTCTAGAATTAGATTCAACTTTTCGGGCTATACTTGGGAGGCCATACTTGGAGGCAATAGGAGCTGTGGCTTCAACAAACCACCAGTGCATAAAGTTTCCTTTTAAAGGACAAGTGGTCAAAGTGACTAGCATGCCTATAAGGGACGAGATGAATGATCCTACTTTTACACCCCTTGGTTTGGCAATACAACCCCAGATCTCAATGGGAGATTTACCATAAGTCAGATGTATGACCGCCTCTCTACCCGACACAGTGGGATGGAGGATGATGATGAAACTAGGCTATCAGCCTGGAAGAAGTTTAGGCAAGGATATTCAAGGAATCACTCAACCGATTCAAACTGTGAAAAGGCTACGCAGGCAGGGGTTGGGATACGAAGAGGATTCCATCCCAAGGAGGATCTTCCAACCAGGATATGCCATGGGACTCCACACCTTCTTCATCAAAGGGGAGACCATGATGATGGCTGAAGATGACAAGAGTTTCATTACAGTTGTCAAGAGAAGGAAGGCTCCAGATGAAGAAGAAGACTTGGAAGACCTATGCTTATCTTTGACTCGTCTGTTTTCAAGTGGGGAAGAGCACCAGGAACCGCTCAAGGGTAGACCAATCTTGAATCATCTAGTTAAACATGTTACCCAAGTCAAAACCATTCCACGAGGGCCAAATACAACAATGCCATGTTTGAACCTCGTACCATAATTTCTAGATCTTTTGGATGGGCTTCAGGGCCTACTTACCCACTTTAGGCCCATGTGCCCTCTTCAACCTTCCACTCTTATTGGGCCTGCTTGCCCATTTGCTTCCCTCATCAACTTCAGAACTAAGGGCTTTTCCCAACATGGGCTTACATGCCCATTTATTTTTAAGATCGGGTCCACGTACCCATTTACTTTTTTTATCAATTTTGGACCCATGTGTCCATTTTCTATTACCATTGGATCCACAAGCCCCTTTTTCCCTTGTATTCTTAAGTTTTTCTCTCTGGTAATTCAATCATCTTCTAGCAAATCCCAAGTCATGCTGACTCATTCTATCTTTTTACTTGAAATTCCAAAAAACAACGTCTTCTCTGAAACTCACATTTCCATCGAGGAGACGTATCTACTCATCTCAGAGGGTGCTCCCAATCAGGGATCCCTCTTTTCTGAATCATTGATCCATTTACTCGATCCTCCCTCTACTGTAAGTACCACCTTTCCAGCTTTATCATCAGTAGGTCAAGTTAGGTTAGGAAATAGGAAAGTTAGGGGTAAACGAGTTCCAAATAGGTATCTGCAACAATTGGCACAGAAATGCGTAGAGTGTGCAAGGCTACCAAACTTTTTAGATAATACCATCCAGCTAGATGAAATCCGATATGAGGATGAGCATAACATAGATCATACTTTGGGAGTATATGAGGTGGTATCAGAGAAGGATCCCGAATCCGAGGATGAAATCGAGGACTTGGCTGATGCATATGCATTTGGACTTAGAAGATTTGAAGAACCATCAGCCACAGGGAATGAACCGACCAAGGAACTGAATTTAGGAACCCTGGAAGATCCTAAGACTATCCTCATTAGTGCAAACCTCACTCCCTCAGAAGAACAACGTTTGATCAAAGTTTTGGAAGAATATAAGGACACATTCGCATGGACATATGAAGATATGCCGGGATTAGATAATTCATTGGTTGAACATAGATTAACCTTGAAACCTAGAACTACCCCAGTTAAACAAAAGCTCAGGAGGTTCCACCCTGATATTGCACTTAAAATGAAAGAAGAGGTCGACAAACTACATCAAGCAAAATTTATTAAGGTTGTCCTATATCCGCAATGGGTGGCTAACATAGTCCCTGTTATGAAGAAGGATGGACGAATTCGGATTTGTATAGACTTCAGGGACTTAAACCGAGCATGTCCTAAGGATGATTTTCCTTTACCTCATATCGATGTTTTGGTTGATAACACAGCTGGATTTGAAATGCTTTCATTCATGGATGGCTATTCTGGATACAATCAGATCCGGTTAGCTGAGGAGGACCAAGAGAAGACCTCGTTCACTACACCTTGGGGAACATATTGCTATGTTGTCATGCCCTTTGGGTTAAAGAATGCTGGTGCTACATATCAGAGGGCTATGATGGCTATCTTTCACGACATGATGCACACCCTTGTAGAGGTGTATGTGGATGATTTGGCTATCATGTCCAAGAGTCGGGAAGATCATTCTGAAGTGCTAAGGAAAGTTTTGCAACGAGATAGAGAATACAAGCTGAAAATGAACCCTAAGAAGTGCACATTTGGAGTTTCATCAGGAAAACTACTTGGGTTCATAGTAAGCAAAAGGGGTATAGAGATCGACTCAAACAAGGCCAAAGCAATTATTGGTATGCCTCCCCCGAAGAATATGAAAGAGCTTCGAGGATTGATTGGGAGGCTACAATTTGTCCGCCGGTTTATCTCACAACATTCCCAAAGGTGTAAACCTTTCTATGAGTTAACCAAGGTGGGGGCCGAGTTTAAATGGGATTCGAAGTGCCAGGAGGCGTTTGATGGGTTGAAAACATACCTGGCAAGTCCCCCTGTACTTAGACCACCAATTCCCGACAAACCCTTGGTCCTCTACATTTCAGTTCTTGAGAACTCTCTTGGGGCAGTCCTTACACAAGTTGATGAAGAAGGGAAAGAACGAGCTACTTACTACTTGTCTAAGATGTTTGATGCTTGTGAGCTGAAGTACACTGTGGTAGAAAAGACCTGTGCTGCTCTTGTTTGGGTGGTTCAGAAACTCAAACATTATTTCCTTACTCACCAAGTCAAGCTCATTGCTCGTATCAATCCTATCAAGTTTCTGTTAGAGAAGACAGTCTTGACTGATCGGTTAGGGCGATGGTAGAGTTTCTTATCCCAATTTGATATCACTTATGTCCCACAGAAGGCAATCAAGGGTTATGCTATTGCTGAACACCTTGCCCATCATCCCATACCCGTCTTTGACCTAGTCCGGTCGGAGTTCCCGGATGACGAACTAATGTCAGTCCGATCTTCCAATCTTTGGACATTATATTTTGACGGGGCTCTAAACTCTCATGGTAGAGGGATATGTATTGTCCTTCTGTCACCTGAAGGTGTCACCATTCCACAGGCTTTTCAGCTTAACTTTCCAGCAACCAACAACATAGCTGAGTATGAAGCCTTGCTGGCCGGGCTGGAGGCCGCTCATTTCCATGGTGCCACCGAACTGAGGGTGATAGGTGATAGTCAATTGATCCTACGCCAAGTCCTATCCAAGTACCAAACTTCTCATCCAAACCTCAAACCCTACCAGGAGCTCACCACCTGCTACATCAAGCTATTCTTCAAACTCACATTTGTCCATGTCCCCCGTTCTCAGAATATCCTTGAAGATGCCTTAGCTTCACTAGCTTCATCTCTATCTGTCCCGCTAGGCAGGCAAGTGCGAACTATCCACATTTTTAAGAGGACAATTCCAGCAATTGAGGATAGACATTTTCTGAAGGTTAAGGAGAGGTTCAACAAAAAGGAATACTTAGAACATAAAGTAGAAATCTCCTTGATTGAGTTAGAAGAATTAGAAGAAGGTGAGAGACCTTGGTATGACGAGATTGCGAGGTATTGCCAAGATCAATCATATCCACCTGGATCAACCACCAAGGAAAAGAAGGCAATTAGAAGAGTATCCCAGAGGTATACAATCCTAGGAGGAGTGCTCTATAAGAGAAGCCTAAGTGGAATCTTACTCAGGTGTCTTGATGAAGAAGAAGCCGAGTTGGTGCTGAAGGAAGCACATTCTAGAGTTTGTGGTGGTCATGTGAATGCCCAAGCCCTTGCTAAGAAAATCATCCGACAAGGGTATTATTGGCCAACTCTAGAAGAAGACTGCTCCATCTTTGTCCGGCACTGTCATTCATGTCAACTCCATGCCGACAAGATTCACTCTCCCGCATCTTCCCTTCATCCAATTCATGCCCCATGGCCTTTCGCCATGTGGGCTTTTGATATCATTGGCCCCTTGAGTGACCTCAACTCCGAAATGCGCTCAAAATCATTCATTCTGATGGCAACGGAGTACTTCACAAAATGGGCTGAAGCGAAAGCATTCGTGGAGATTAAAGTGTCAACAGTCTGCTCCTTCATCAAGCGCAACATCCTGGCAAGGTTCGGGATCCCCAGCGACATCATCACCGATAATGGGCCACAATTTCTTTCTCAAGATCTGCGTGATCTTTGCAACAGGTATTGCATTTCATTGCATCATTCATCACCATACTATCCTCAAGGCAATGGTCAAGTAGAAGCCACCAATAAGACATTAATCAAAATCATCAAGAAATCTTGTAAGTCTAGCAAATTTGTCGACTGGCCTGATAAGCTTGTAGATGCTCTATGGGCTTATCGTACTTCTGTAAGGACTCCCACTGGACAAACCTCGTATGCTTTGGCATATGGGATGGAAGCAGTGGTCACTTACGAAGTATTACTTCCATCTCTCCGAGTTCAGCTCGACAGGGATATTCCTGTTGATGAGAGAAGAGAATCTCTCCTTACACAGCTTGAACTCTTGGATGAAAGAAGGCTAGCTACCGCCGAGCATGCCCGGATTTATCAGAATAGACTCAAAAGGTTTTATCAAAAGAGGTGGTCGAGAGAAAATTCGAGATCGGTGAGATGTTAGTCAAACGCATATTCGTTAAGCCAGGGGGTCCCCGGTCCAAGTTGCAACCTAACTGGGAAGGGCCTTTTGTAATCACTGAAAAGTATCCAGGTAATGCATATGAATTGACTAATACAGATGGAGAAAAATTGAATCATCCTAGGAATGGAGTTTACCTCAAAATGTACTTTCCATAAAAATGGAGAAACCACGGGTATAATCTCAAGTCATCGATCCTAGGTTGTTCATGAGAAGTCAAGGGTAGGTACCATCCTACACACACAACACTTCCCAATCCTAGAATCCAGACAACCTGACACTTGCGAAAGGCAAGGCAGAAATCTAGAAATGGAAGGAATATCCTTACCTTATTCTCTTCTACTCGGTCCAAGATAGGGAGAGAAGATTAGAGGGGGGTAGTATCGAAAACACTCCCACCTTAGTAGGAGGCCGTCTCAGAGGGTACAAAAGGGTGCCAAAAGATGGGCAATGAACCCCTCAGGTTAGAAAAAGAAAAATGATCAACCTGTCCGAATGAGTACCCAGAATGATAGTCAAGGCAAAAGGCACTAAAAGATGGGTAATGTCCCCACGGGTCAAAAAAAAACCTGTCCAAATATGTGCCATATAGAAAAGAGCAAAAAAATAAGAGAAACCCAAAGAGGTCGAACCCCAATGGGTAATTTGAGTGAGAGTAGAGAAATCCCTCTCAACATCTCCAGACCCTATCAAGGACTTCCTCTATACTCTTCCTCCTTAAATCCCTAGGGAAGGGTAAATCGACCAAATCCAGGTGGAATCCAAGCCGATCAAAGGAAGAAGGTTAGAAGGATTCTAGATAGGGAACTTTATTTTTGCACGTGGCATCTACCACTTGAGTCTTGATAAACCCCAAAGACCGATGAATTGTCTCAAATACCAGCATTTTCTCCACAAAAAAATGAATATTTAAAAAATCCAAAAAAGTGAATATTCCAAAATCCAAAAAACTGATGAATATTTCAAATAAAAAAATTGAATATTTTAAAAATCCAAAAAAATGCATATTTTAAAAATCCAAAAAAAGGTACATATTTTAAAAAATCCAAAAAATTGAACACTTTGAAAATCCAAAAAAAGTGAATATTTCTAAGAAAATCCAAAAAAAATGCTCAGTCATGATCATTGCCTTAGTTGCATCCATGTTTATTTGACTGTCATGCATATTTCCATTCCTGCATTGCATATCCTTTTTGCTTTAATTACCTTGTTAAAAAGGCTCTTCCCTCTGACCTAAGTCAAAGTTGACCGTAATAGGCAAAGGGATGAGTCCTAGTGAAGATCTAATCCTTTTTTATCAAGTGTTACAGGCATTTCAATACAGGAGAGGAGAGGATTCACACCATGACAGGTAAGTTCTATCAACCCTTACATTTCATTTTAGTCATTTGTTTTATTCTACCTTGTTAAGAAGGCTCCTCCCTTTGACTCAAAGTCAAGCCAAATAAAAAAATATAGCAAAGGGATGAGACATGGATAGAATTGATCCTTTTGTAAGTGTTTTAGGCACTACATAACAAGGAGGATGGATTCTCGCCATACAGGTAAGTTTTCTTAACCCTTTCCACATTTGTTTTCTTTCACTCTTTATTTTTCGCCATGTTAAGAAGGCTATGCCCTTTGACAAAAGCAAAGGGCCAAGCCACCATGTTATACTAATCAAAATTGTCAAAGTGATGTTGCAGGCACAACAAGCCAAGTAGACACAAACACTGATCCATTCATGAAGAAAGATACAAGACAAAAGCCTGATACAATGATGCTGGACATACAAATCAAAACCTACTCATCCCTACGCTCAGGAGAAGAAACTAAGTAGTCAGCCACACTCGGAGTCTGGCTTCTCTCTGGATCAACTCCACCCCGTACTGTACGACCTCGGCTATGGTGCGAGCCGCTCTGGTGGGTCTGTGTGCCACTCTGGTGGCTTCCACTCTGATGACTGCCACTCTGATGACTGCCACTTTGATGATTGTCACTCTGATGGGTGCCACTCTGATGGGTCCGGCTCCGAGTAGACTGGAGGGCCATCTCACGATAAAAACATAGTTCCGCATGGGCGGAAACAAGATCCATCTGCATCTGGTACTGCCTCTGCTCCATAGCACGGATCGCGGCATCTCGCTCACGAAGGGTAGCTGTATGCTGGGTCTCCACCTCACGAAGAGCCTCAAAGTGGCACCGGTCACGCGCCAATAGCTCTATATCAAAGTCCAATCGGAGGTGAGCCATCTCAAGAGTAGGCACCCAGGCCTGCAACTCAGCTTCCAAGGCCTGGATCCTAGAAGAAGACTTCGAAGAAGAAGTAGCAACTGATCGCTCTAGTGCAGCCACCTACAAGCAATGTATAAGGCTTAGACAGTGAAAGAACAAGTTTGGTAGCAACTATCAAGATGTTACCGTGATCTCCTTCTCCGCTAGAGACTATTTCACGGCAGCCAGCTCATCTCGTAGGGCTCTCACCACTTCAGAAGAAGAAACACCCTCTGAGTGGCCCATGCGCTGTCAGTACATAAAGCAAGTCAAATATCTGGCAGCTTAATTAAGGAAAACCAGACACACACATACCTCTGCCTGTATAGCTGCCTTCAGGGAGGCCACCTCCTCCTCCAGCTCGCCAATCTGTGCTCGATACTGGGTAAGCATGCACCGGGAATCCTGAAAAGAAGAAAAAAAAAATTTAAGACAAGGCAATGCATTGATAACAAAGAGACAGAGACAAAAGGCTAACCTGGCCAGCATAGTCAAAAAGATGACCGTAAGCCGCACCATATTGGCGAGTGAACTCCGTGTCATCCACGGCAGTCGAGAAAACCACGGTGCCCTCAGCCTCCCAGTCCTCCAAGGCAGATTGGTACCGGGCTGCCCAGTTTACTGAGTGTGTCAACCCCTTTGTGCTATGGCTGTGTCTGGACGAAGGAGGTGGGCACCACTCCTGATAACCGCCAAATGTCCTCATCACGAGGCGAACCCACAGTGGCTCCACCTCGTTCAGACAATGGAGGTAAATGTCGCGGCCGAAAAGATGAGCACCCTTCACCACCCACTCGGCACTCTCGTCGTCAGTAGTCAGATATGGGCGCCAGCATACCTACAAGAAAGAAAAGGATCAGCAATTAGCAAAACAAAAGCAAGGAAGAATAGGGAGACATACCCGTGCAGGAGAAAGACCCAACAGCTCGCCTCGAAGACAAAGGAGCTGGTATGCATGGGACTTAGTGTCACGGATGGCATGCCAACGCGCCATCAAAGGCAGGCGAAACGGGTGATCTATTCTGCCTCGACCTAGTGGAATGTAAAGGTAACTCCACACCTAAAATTAACACTTCGTTGGTATAGGTATAACATGCAACAGTAAAGTAAGCCACAGAAAGAGAAATACCTGAAGAAAAGGTGTGAAGCCGCCCACTGAGATAGTACCACTGTCGGGAGAGAGATAGGCAAGCAGATGTGCGAGGACCACTACACCCCAGGCATAGTCGCCGATGGACTCCACGTCTACCAGGAACGGAAGGAACCGTAGGTGAACCTTCTCGGTCTTGTTGCCCAGCAACAAGCGACCGAAAAAGAAGAGCAGAAATCGGCGGAGATCCCGATCTGCCTCCGCTGATCCAGGAAGACCGCATAGTGTCGCAGATACCTGACGAATCAGGCGATCCTCATAGTCCGTGGTCACCTCGCCCTGCTGCATTTGAGCCTCTGTCAGGCCCACTAGCTCGAGACACTCCTTCTGAGTGATCGACAGGACTACCTCATCATGTGACCGAGGCGGGGAGTAAGAAAGAACCGTCGCTGCCATCTCGGCGTAGTTACTATACGTGCAACCGGTGACGGCGCACCCATAGACCCTCAGCCCTGTGATATGGGCCACGTCCTCCAGAGTAGGGACCATATGCCCCCAGGGAAGAAGAAATGAACAAGTCGCGGCATCCCAATGATTTCTCAGAACCTGGATTAGAGCCAAGTCCTCCCAAAGCACTGACAAATGTAAGACGAGACCAAATCCCATCTCATCCAGGTGGCGGCGTTGGAACGGTTGAAGACCCCAATACGCCAATCGTACCAATTTCCATGATATACGCGATTTGATCCGTACCTACAAGTGGAAAAGTTGTTCAGGTCAAGAAATAGATCACAAAGATGGTAGAGAGTTTCTAGTCAGTTCAAAGGACATTTACATCGCGTCGGGCTATCGGCTCAGAAGGACCAGCCTCGTCGTCATGTGCACGCGCGCGTCGAACCCTCTTCGGCATCTGTAAATTTCAAAATTGGTCAGTTTTTCAATTTTTAAAACAATCACCAATACAAGAATGCTGAAGTTGACATGTGCCCAGACCAGGGGCCCATACACACTGGTCTGTGGGCACATGCACCCTGGGTCCAGGGCACATGCGCCCTGACTTGAGGGCACGTGTCCTTGTGCCCTAGTTTGAGGGCACATGCGCCCTGGTTCTAGGGCACATAGACCCTAGATGTGCACCATTCTTCTCTTGACCCAAAAACAGTTCAAACGAACTAGGAATTGCATGAAATCACAGTCAAAACGAAGAGAATGTAGAGATCTACGTTTTCTTTAACTGGAGTACTGACCTTTGAACGCGATTCAGGCTCTAAAAGTGTGAAAGAAGTCGGGGTAGCTCTGGTGAAGAGAGAGATTGTACGTAGCGAAATGAACTGGTAAAGACAGCTAGTCTATTTATAGAGGTAAAAATATGTAAAAATCATGAAAATTTTAAAAATTACCTTGGCACTCTTGAAATTGAGCCGATCACAACTCCACTGAGAGAATCCCAAATAGATTTCTGGATTGCTCAGAAAAATTCACCGAAAAAAATGCATGCTTTAAAAAATTCATTTCTTACTATTAAATCTTGCAAATCATGTTGTAAAATAGCTGTTTTTTTCATGCATTTTTTTGGTCATGCATTGACAATTTTTCAGGCATAAGGTAAAACTTTGTGAATTTATATTGCGAAATTGACATGACAAAATTCATTTCATATTCATAAATGACCAAAATTTGTTTGACAAGCTAGAAAAGAAAATGGCAACAAAAGGATGATCAGGTACAAAGAAGCTGCAACTGAGAAAGATAGCGATGTTGGTCATCTGGACTCTCCTCGGTAAGCATGCCTGGTCACTGTAGCCGGCTCGTACTCCACAAGGCAATAGATGTCTTAGCTTCCTCCGTGTCTTCATCTGTATCAAGCTTCCTATCTTTGATAAGAGTCAAGTGTGAAAGCACCGGCAGTTCATGGCGAGGCAAACCAATCTGGGAATGACACCTGTGCAGATTGTATAGAACAAAAGTCGAGCCAGTAACTAGTCGAAGATCCACGCCAGGAGCAAAACAGATCTGAATATCTCTCTGTTGCAGAATGACCGGACTGTGCACAAAGCCTGAATGACTCATGGAAGCAAGATGGATACGCCAATCAGTCCGTTTCTTCAATGAAGCACATTTGTTGGAAACCGTGTTAGGAAAATCGAGAGCTGCAGCATATGGGAACAATGGAATGCACCGAAAAAGCCGTGAAGTAGTAGTAGCACTGCCTGATGGATCAAACTTGAAGTGAAGATCTGCCCAACAAGCAAACAGAAGAGCACTGCCAAACATAGGATTTCCCACGCAAGCAGAAGACAAGCCACAGTAGAGAAAGCCAATCACTGAAGGACCGAGCCGCCTGCTGTCCCAGATTCCGTGAATACATGAGAGTTGTCCCTGCTCCAGAAAACCATCTTCTGCGGGAAACAAGAACACGGCAACAAGGCAAGTAGAAAAACCCTTGGATCCATGAAGAAGTTGTGTCTCATCAAGGCCGCGAGAAGACAAAGTAGAGATAGTCCAAGCTGCCAGTTTTTGAAGATGGATCCATTTTTCGGTGATGAGGGAGTTGATTTGCTCTGTCTCCACGAAATCCTGTAAGAACTCAAGGCAAGACACTGATCCAGAAGGAATAAACATTCTTGCAATCTCACCTTTTCTAGTACATGGTAGTCCAAGAAACAACTCTGCTTCTTCTAACAAGATGGTGCATTCAAAAGAGTTAAAGACAAAGGTATGAGTGTCAGGATGCCATAACTCTACCAAAGCACCCATCAATCCAAAGTCCACGTGATATTCTGCATAGTGTTTCGCATGAACCACTCAAGATTGATTTTACTGACAAATGAAGCACTCCACTCAAGATTGATTTTACTGACAAATGAAGCACTCCAAGCAGATCTTTAAACCAAACGGGTGAACAAAATCTTCGAGGACCTAGGAAAAGAGGGTAATCCTGCATAAAATCATCAAACGAGGCTATCAAGTATTTGCACTTTTTATGAAAAAAAAAATTGACCAGGGGTAGGGCGCATGTGACCTCACATGGGGGCACATGGCCAGGTGGCCCCACCCCAGGGTGCATGGCCAGGTGCCCCCGATCGGGGGCACATGGACCTAAATTTTCAAAAAAAATTCAAAAAAAATTCAAAAAAATCACAACTGATAAACAATAATTTTTTATTATCAGATTTTCTGAAATCCTCCCTTTTACATGTCCTGGAATGCTTGAAATTGCTCTTCCTAAGTCAGAACACATCTTCTTAGAAGGAGGAGCTATTTGAACAGAGATAAGATCAATTTTCGAGTTTAATAGAGTATTTATAGGAGAGGATTAATCCATTTTTGAGTCAAATTAGGATTTCAAAATTTTTTTATGAGGTTAGGGCGCATGTGTCCTCATCTGGAGGCGCATGGCCAGGTGCCCCAGCCCAGGGCGCATGGCCAGGTGCCCTACCAAGGGCACATGTCTAACAAAATTCAAAAAATTTCATAAAAATCTCAAAAAATCAGAAATTGTTTATAATGTTAAGAATGACATTTTTTATAAATAAACCATCATCAAAAATATTGTTTTGACCTCCAAATGATGATTTTAATAGTAAAAACTTAAGTTCATTTCAGGAACAATATGCTTCATATGACAATTTCGCCAGTTGGGTACTAACCAGAAATGTGCAGGCAATCTTTTAAGTCCTAACAAGTGAATTGGTGAGATCGGTGTTCCCCAAGGAACGTCATGCCAACCTTGTGGCGAAAAGAGAGGAAGCGCCACCCAGCTAAACATTATCGTGGAGCCGTATTCTATCAAAAGGACAAGACAAGGATGGACCAGAGATGCTGATGAATCAGGAAGCCGATGCAAGTCGATAGACCACACCTGAAGACTTCACTCAAATCCACATTCTCATCAATCTTATATCATCACCATCACTTCATTTTTGCACTTCACATCACTCCTACTATTTGTCACCTAGTTATATTAGGGCCATTTGATACATATTATATGCATTAATGTTGAAGACCTTGAGAGTGAAGATGACTGGGCCCGAGGTCCCCTTCAACAAAATCTGCGACGGCATGGTCATTTCTTCACACTCATAGATAAGCCAAAATTGAACATTGGAGGGATGATGGTTCCTAATCAGGTGTCTTGACCTCCAATAGACAATTTATATCTTCAACTATTTTCTACATAATTTTCTCCTTTTCATTCTTCATCATTACCAATTTTATTCCTTAATGTTTTATTCCACCATGTTTTATTCTATCCTTCCTTTTATCCCACCATGTCTTTTATTTTATCCCACCATAGCAATTGTCATGCCATTATTTCTTCTTTCCCATCATTCTATGTTAGTCCCACCATTATCTTTCAAACCCACTATGGCTTAAATCTGTTTTGTCGTTTTCCGAATACCGGGATTTCTGGAGAGCATGATTCATGGTTTTCACGATACCCGAGCAATTTTGTTATGCTTAAACGAACCCTTTTAGAATTTGAGATTATTCCACTCAGAATTAAACTAAGTATTTTGGTGAAACTTGAATAAACTTGAGATTCGAAACATGATTGATTGGTATTCTTTTCATTTTAAGATCAACTTCTCTTTTTAAAACTTTAGCCCATCACAGTACAAGAACACCGCAAAGTTCGGGTTGCTGGCTGATGATGAACCTACGAATTCGGGGACTCCTCACCACGCTGAGGGTTGGCTACATCCTTTTATCCTTTATCATTTACTTTTTCATCTCTCGTGCCAAGGGCATGTCTTTTACCAGTCAATTATATGAGGTTTTGATAGAACATGAAAGCGATCTAGAATACTCAGCGAGATTCATATTGTTGGATCAGGTATATAAGCGTGTCTATATCTACACCTTGATGCCACCTTTTCAGTCCATCACCATTCCATTCTGCTACATTCATCTATGCTCACTTGCATTCCATTATAGTTCACTACGAATCACTCTGCTTCATTACATGCCACTCTCTTACAAAGTCGACATCAAGGCGAGGCAAGCTGTAGACACGCCAAATTCGCCTAATTCAAAGCATAAAACTCATGTTTAATAGGGTAACATGTGCGATTGACCTTATAATAATGCCAGGTCATTAAAAGTTGATTTGGAGCTTCGCCGAATGAAATCGGATGTTTTCCGAAGTTTTTTGCAAAAAGCCATAATTTCCGAGCGAAAGCCACACGTAAATCGTGTAAACACGGAAATTAGCTGAATGACCAATTCCTAATGATCATTCATTGAAGGATATAGTCATATTCACACCCCGGACAATTTTGTTGCATACCATGCCTTTCCGATTTTCCGTCGGAGTCATTTTGACCATTATCGAATCTTTTGTTCACTACCCTAACTTCCAGACAAATTTCTGAAATTTTGGAGGGTATGATTTCTGATCCAATGCTATAGAAATCTTCTTCGGCCTTTTATATTTCCAACTCAACAAACGACATCGAATTCCGAGTTCGGGAGTGTTCGCAATAGCTTCCGGAAGAAGGACGCGCAAAAATAGTCTCATGCGCCCGGGTTCCTGGTCACATGCGCCCGGGACCCAGGGCACGTGCCCATGCGCCCTACCAGTGAGGCACGTGACCTCGTGCCCTCACTTGAGGGCACATGCGCCCTACCCTCGAGGCACGAGGGAACCAGTTTTCCACCGGGACTCTACCACTGAACCGATCGACAGGATAAGACCTTTTTTTTCGGGAATAGTGCCATGCGCCCCCACTGGGAGGCACATGCGCCCCTCAGTGGGATGCATGCGTCCTGCACCAGGGCGCATGTGCCCTGGGGTAGAGCACAAGGAGCCCTATTTTTTGTGGGGAAAACCTCCTCTGCACCAGTTGGGCCTACAACCGAGGGAGTGGTCAACAACGAAGCTATAAACATTGTGGGGAACCAGGGAGGGAACCGTCAAAATTAGTTCAAAAACCCACCACAGAACCTTTCCTACTACCCCCCTCAACAACAGGTTAAGCCACCACAACCATGACAACCACAACAACCCCCTCAACCAGTAGCACAACCCCAGCAACCTCGTCAACCTACCTACAATAGGGCACTGCCACCACCCAATCAGGCACTACGAAGGGAAGGTCTTAGGAGAGAGAACTACCAAAAACTCCCTTACTCCTTGACCGACATCTTCAATGTACTTACGGCGGAGAAACAGTTGGAATTGCCCAAGGAAAGAGTGGTTTGGCCAACAAATACAGATATGTCCCGATACTGTGCTTACCACCGGTGTCCTGGTCACACTGTAGAAGTGTGTTTTCAATTCAAGGATTACATTAACGATCTGAATGATCAAGGCAGCATTGATTGGGCTTAAATGGGGGAATGCATACAGGCAATGAAGGCTAGGCAACAGCAGCGGCAGCATCCACCGGCTCAACCTCAACAACAACCTGGCTTGGGGATTGTTCAGAATCCGCTCCCATTACATGCTCCCGCTCCAGCACCGGCACCAGCACATCCAAACTCAGGAATTGGTCTAGTACACTCCAATGTCCAAGGAGATGCCAGTTGTGCTCAAGGTTGGCAACTAGAAAGCCATAATACAACCATGCCTGTCAACCTAGCTAGGCCTCCTGCTAGGAACCCTCCTAGACAAATAATTTGTGCACCTTCTACTCCACAACTACCACAAAGCTCAATAACCCAACCATTGTCCGCCACTTCTTCTCGCTGACTCATCATTAGGCCAGCCCCCTCCTTAACTACACCTCCTTCAACCATTGCTACACACTGGCCCTTGCTCATCCGACCACCACAATAATCACCAAACTTGAACCCCCAGCCTATGAGCTCTGTCACTCCAAAACCCCAACCCATCATACAACCAACCCCACAACCTACACCCCGGCCTCTTCTTATCAGGCCACTAGTATCACCATCACTACCACCTCCAAATCCTACCCCTCTACCCATAAACCCAATCATCCTAGAACCACCAATCCCATTGCCTACCATACATGTACCTACACAACCTGTTCCACCACAGTCCACCCCAGTTAACCCATCACCTCTACCCAACCACCAAATAGCCCCGGTGCTTCAGAGTGGGAGGATGTTCCAGCGGCTCTTTCCCCAAGCCAGTACTGAACCACAGGATCCAATGGAGGAGGAACAAGTGGAAGAACCATTGTCGGGCACGGCGTATGACTTGCTGAAACATTTAGATAAGACACTGGCCCATATTTCCATACTTGAGTTGATCAAAAGATCAAAGGTGCAGCAGGAGATTCTACAGCAGTATTTGCAAAGGGTCATGGTGAGTGAAGATCTCCCACCTGAGAAGATCACTACAGTGTTAGCCCCTATAAGTGAGCACCCAACACTCACTTTCTCTCAGGAGGAATTAGCAGATCCATAGGTCAGGAGATATGCTTTGCATGTGGCTGTTATCATCTGCAATGTCGAAGTAAAATCATGTTTGGTTAACACTGGAGCTTCTATCAACGTTATGCCACCATAAACTTTGCAGTTGTGCGGCATTTCTGAACAAGAAATCAAGCCATCTTGTGCCATGGTGACGGCCTACGACAATGGCTAAGTTCACAGGCTGGAGATAAGCGGACTCGAACCGCTGACATCCGCCACAGGGTAAACCACCGCCTCTCGGGCCTCCCTGACTGATTCTACCAGTTTTCACTGGCAGCTATACTTGACGAGGGGTGGCTCCATACCGGGGGTACTAGGTAAGGCATTCGGGCTTTAAGAAAATTTTGCTCAAATTTTTTTAAGGAATAAAATTGCCCCTTTGCCGGGGCAATTTTGGATGGTTTTAGTAGGGCTAAAGCCCAAAAGGAATACAAATGCCACTTCGGGGTCATTTGTGGATGTGTTTTGGAGGGCTTTCAGCCCGGAACAACGGAATTGGATCCTACTTTCCAGGATATACTTGAGACGCCATACTTGGAGGCAATAGGAGTTGTGGCTTCAACAAACCACCAGTGCATAAAGTTTCTCTTTAAAGGACAAGTGGTCAAGGTGACTAGCATGCCTATAAGGGATAAGATGAATGATGCTTCTTCACCCTTAGGACTATCAATACAGCCCCAGATCTCAATGCGAGATTTACCAGAAGTCAGATGCATGACCGCCTCTCTACCCGACACAGTGGGATGGCAGATGATGATGAAACTGGGTTATCAGCCTGGAAAAGGTTTAGGCAAGGATCTTCAAGGAATCACTCAGCCGATTCAAACTGTGAAAAGTCCACGCAGGCAGGGGTTGGGATACAAAGAGGATTTCATCCCAAGGAGGATCTTCCAGCCAGGATATGCCATGGGACTCCATACCTTCTTTATCAAAGGGGAGACCATGATGATGCCTGAAGATGACAAGAGTTCCATGATGGCTTTAAAGAGAAGGAAGGCTCTAGATGAAGAAGAAGACTTGGAAGACCTATGCTTATCTTTGACTTGTCTGTTCTCAAGAGGGGAAGAGCACCAGGAACCACTCAAGGGAAGACCAATCTTGTATCATCTAGTTAAACATGTTACCCAAGTCAAAACCATTCCACGAGGCCCAAATACAACAATCCCATGTTTGAACCTCGTACCGTTGTTCTTAGATCTATTGGATGGGCTTCCAAGCCCACTATCTCCCACCAAACCAACTACCCACTTTGAGCCCATGTGCCCTCTTAAGCCTTCTCGGCCTGCTTGCTCATTTACTTCCCTCATCAACTTTGGAACTGAGGCTTCTTTCCAACATGGGCTCACATGCCCATTCATTTCTAAGATCGGGTCCACGTACCCATTTAATTTTTTTATCAATTTTGGACCCATGTGTCCACTTTCTGTTACCATTGGGCCCACGAGCCCCTTTTTCCCCTTTATCCTTAAGTTTTTATTTTTATTAATTCAGTCATCTTCTAGCAAACCTCGAGTCATTTTGACTCATTCTATCTTTTTACTTGAAAATTCTAAAAAAAACCTCATTTTTGAAACTCACATTTTTATCGAGGAGACGTCTCTACTCATCCCAGAGGGTGCTCCCAATTAGGGATCCCCCTTTTCTGAATCATTGATCGATTTACTCGATCCTCCCTCCACTGTAAGTACCACCTTTCCAGCTTTATCTTCAGTAGGTCAAGTTAGGTTAGGAAATAGGAAAGTTAGGGGTAAACGAGTTCCAAATAGGTATCTGCAACAATTGGCACAGAAATGCGTAGAGTGTGCAAGGCTACCAAACTTTTTAGATAATACCATCCAGCTAGATGAAATCCGATATGAGGATGAGCATAACATAGATCATACTTTGGGATCATATGAGGTAGTATCAGAGAAGGATCCTGAATCTGAGGATGAAATCGAGGACTTGGCCGATGCATATGCATCTGGACTTAGAAGATTTGAAGAACCATCAGCCACAGGGAATGAACTAACCAAAGAACTGAATTTAGGAACCCTGGAAGATCCTAAGACTATCCTCATCAGTGCAAACCTCACTCCCTCACAAGAACAACGTTTGATCAAAGTCTTGGAAGAATATAAGGACACATTCGCATGGACATATGAAGACATGCATGGATTAGATAATTCATTGGTTTAACATAGGTTAACCTTGAAATCTGGAACTACCCCGGTTAAACAAAAGCTAAGGAGATTACACCCTGATATTGCACTCAAAATGAGAGAGGAGGTCGAAAAACTACACCAAGCAAAATTTATTAAAGTCGTCCTATATCTGCAATGGGTGGCTAACATAGTCCCTATTATGAAGAAGGATGGACGGGTTCGGATTTGTTTAGACTTCAGGGACTTGAACCGAGCGTGTCCTAAAGATGATTTTCTTTTACCTCATATCGATGTTTTAGTTGATAACACAGCTAGATTTGAAATACTTTCATTCATGGATGGCTATTCTGGATACAATCAGATCCGGTTAGCTGAGGGGGACCAAGAGAAGACCTCGTTCACTACACCTTGGGGAACATATTGCTATGTTGTCATGCCCTTTGGGTTAAAGAATGCTGGTGCTACATATCAGAGGGCTATGATGGCTATCTTTCATGACATGATGCACACCCTTGTAGAGGTGTATGTGGATTTTGGTTATCAAGTCCAAGAGTCAAGAAGATCATTCTGAAGTGCTAAGGAAAGTTTTGCAACGAGCTAGAGAATACAAGCTAAAAATGAACCCTAAGAAGTGTACATTTGGAGTTTCATCAGGAAAACTACTTGGGTTCATAGTAAGCAAAAGGGACATAGAGATCGACCCAAACAAGGCCAAAGCAATTATTGGTATGCCTCCTCCGAAGAATATTAAAGAGCTTCGAGGATTGATTGAGAGGCTACAATTTGTCCGCCGGTTTATCTCACAACATTCCCAAAGGTGTAAACCTTTCTATGAGTTAACCAAGGCGGGGGCTGAGTTTAAATGGGATTCGAAGTGCCAGGAGGCGTTTGATGGGTTGAAAACATACTTGGCAAATCCCCCTGTACTTAGACCACCAATTCCCGACAAGCCCTTGGTCCTCTACATTTCGGTTCTTGAAAACTCTCTTGGGGCAGTCCTTGCACAAGTTGATGAAGAAGGGAAAGAACGAGCTACTTTTTACTTGTCTATGATGTTTGATGTTTGTGAGATGAAGTACACTGTGGTAGAAAAGACCTGTGCTGCTCTTGTTTGGGTGGTTCAGAAACTCAAACATTATTTCCTTGCTCACCAAGTCAAGCTCATTGCTCTTATCAATCCCATTAAGTTTCTGTTAGAGAAAATAGTCTTGACTGATCGATTAGGGCGAGGGCAGAGTTTCTTATCCCAATTCGATATCATTTATGTCCCATAGAAGGCAATAAAGGGCTATGCTATTGCTGAACACCTTGCCCATCATCCCATACCCGTCTTTGACCCAGTCCGGTCGGAGTTCCCGGATGACGAACTAATGTCAGTCTGATCCTCCAATATTTGGACATTATATTTTGATGGGGCTTTGAACTCTCATGGTAGAGGGATAGGTATTGTCCTTCTGTCACCTGAAGGTGTCACCATTCCACAGGCTTTTCAGCTTAACTTTCCAGCAACCAACAACATAGCTGAGTATGAAGCCTTGCTAGCCGGGCTGGAGGCCTCTCATTTCCATGGTGCCACCGAACTGAGGGTGATAGGTGATAGTCAATTGATCCTACGCCAAGTCCTATCCAAATACCGAACTTCTCATCCAAACCACAAACCCTACTAGGAGCTCACCACTTGCTACATCAAGCTATTCTTCAAACTCACCTTTGTCCATGTCCACCGTTCTCAGAATATCCTCGCCGATGCCTTAGCTTCACTAGCTTCATCTCTATCTGTCCCGCTAGGCAGGCAAGTGCGGACTATCCACATCTATAAGAGGACAATTCCAGCAATTGAGGATGGACATTTTTTGAAGGTTAAGGAGAGGTTAAACAGAAAGGAATACTTGGAACATAAATAAGAAATCTCCTTAATTGAGTTGGAAGAATTAGAAGAAGGTGAGAGACCTTGATATGACGAGATTGCGAGGTATTGCCAAGATCAGTCATACCCGCCTGGATCAACCACCAAAGAAAAGAAGGCAACTAGAAGAGTATCCCAAAGGTATACAATCCTAGGAGGAGTGCTCTATAAGAGAAGCCTAAGTGGAATCTTACTCAGGTGTCTTGATGAAGAAGAAGCCGAGTTGGAGCTGAAGGAAGCACATTTTGGAGTGTGTGGTGGTCATGTGAATGCCCAAGCCCTTGCTAAGAAAATCATCCGACAAGGGTATTATTGGCCAACTCTAGAAGAAGACTGCTCCATCTTTGTCCGATATTGTCATTCATGTCAACTCCATGCTGACAAGATTCACTCTCCCGCATCTTCCCTTCATCCAATTCATGCCCCATGGCCTTTCGCCATGTGGGCTTTTGATATCATTGGCCCCTTGAGTGACCTCAACTACAAAATGCGCTCAAAATCATTCATTCTGACGGCAATGGAGTACTTCACAAAGTTGGCTGAAGCGGAAGCATTCGTGGAGATTAAAGCGTCAACAGTCTGCTCCTTCATGAAGCGCAACATCCTGGCAAGGTTCGGGATCCCCAGCGACATCGTCACCGATAATGGGCCACAATTTATTTCTCAAGAACTGCGTGATCTTTGCAATAGGTATCGCATTTCATTGCATCATTCATCACCAACTATCATCAAGGCAATGGTCAAGCAGAAGCCACCAACAAAACCTTAATCAAAATCATCAAGAAATCTTGTAAGTCCAGCAAGTTTGTCGTTTGGCCTGATAAGCTTGTAGATGCTCTATGGGCTTATCATACTTCTGTAAGGACTCCCACTGGACAAATCCCGTATGCTTTGGCATATAGGATGGAAGCAGTGGTCCCCTACGAAGTATTACTTCCATCTCTCCGAGTTCAGCTCAACAGGGATATTCCTGTTGATGAGAGACGAGAATCTCTCCTTGCACAGCTTGAACTCTTGGATGAAAGAAGGCTAGCCGCCGCCGAGCATGCCCGGACTTATCAGAATAGACTTAAAAGGTTTTATCAAAAGAGGGTGGTCGAGAGAAAATTCGATATCGGTGAGATGGTAGTCAAACGCATATTCGTTAAGCCAGGGGGTCCCCGCACCAAATTTCAACCTAACTGGGAAGGGCCTTTTGTAATCACTGAAAAGTATCCAAGTAATGCATATGAATTGACTAATGTAGATGGAGAAAAATTGAATCATCCTTGGAATGGAGTTTACCTCAAAAAGTATTTTTCATAAAAATGAAGAAACTACTAGTATAATCTCAAGTCATCGATCCTAGGTTGTTAGTGAGAAATCAAGGGTAGGTACAATCCTACACACACAACACCTCCCGATCCTAGAATCCAGACAACCTGACACTGTCAAAAGGCAAGGCAGAAATCTAGAAACGGAAGGAGTACCCTTACCCTATTCTCTTCTACTCGGTCCAAGTTAGGGAGAGAAGATTAGAGAGGGGTAGTATCGAAAACACTCGCCACCCTAGTAGGAGTCCGTCTCAGAGGGTACAAAAGGGTGCCAAAAGATGGGCAATGAACCCCTCGGGTTAGAAAAAGAAGAATGATCAACTTGTCTGAATGAGTACCCAGAATGATAGTCAAGGCAAAAGGCACTAAAGGATGGGCAATATCCCCACACGTCAAAAACCTGTCTAAATATGTGCCACATAATGAGCAAAAAAATAAGAGAGACCCAAAGAGGTCGAACCCCAATGGGTAATTTGAGTGAGAGTAGAGAAATACCTCTCAACATCTTCAAACCCTATCAAAGACTTCCTCTATACTCTTCCTCCTTAAACCCCTTGGGTAGGGTAAATCGACCAAATCCAGGTGGAATCCAAGCTGATCAAAGGAAGAAGGTTAGAAGGATTCTAGGTAGGGAACTTTATTTTTGCACGTGGCATCTACCACTTGAGTCTTGACAAACCCCAAAGACTGATGAATTGTCTCAAATACTAGCATTTTCTCCACATAAAAGATGAATATTTCAAAAACCCAAAAAAGTGAATATTTCAAAAAAAAACTAAAAAAAGTGAATATTTTCAAAATCCAAAAAAGGAATATTTCAAAAACCTCAAAAAAAGGAATATTTAAAAAATCCACAAAAAATGAATATTTCAAAAATCCAAAAAAAATAAAAATTCAAAAAAAGACCCAAAAATGCATATTTCAAAAATCCAAAAAAATTGCATATTTCAAAAATCCAAAAAAAAATCGAATACTTTTGAAAAACCAAAAAAAAATGATGAATATTTCTAAGAAAACCCAAAAAAATGCTCATTAGCTCAGTCATGATCACTGCCTTAGTTGCATCCATGCTTTTTTTCTGTCATGCATATTTCCATTTCTGCATTGTATATTCATTTTTGCTTTAATTACCTTGTTAAGAAGACTCTTCCCTTTGACCTAAGTCAAAGTTGACCATAATGGGCAAAGGGATGAGTTGTGGTGAAGATCTAATCCCCTTTCTATCAAGTGTTTCAGGCATTTCAATGCAGAAGAGGAGAAGATTCACACCACGGCAGGTAAGTTCTCTCAACCCTTACTTCCATTTCATTTTAGTCATTTATTTTATTCCACCTTGTTAAGAAGGCTCCTCCCTTTGACTCAAAATCAAGGCAAATGATATATAGGCAAAGGGATGAGTCATAATGAAAATTTAATCATCTTTGCTAAGTGTTTTCAGGAGCTGAAGAAGCAAAAGAGAATGGCCATCAGGCAATCTTTTAGGTTCTAATAGAGGCATTGGTGAGATCAGTATTCCCCAAGGAATGACATACCAACCCTATCACAAAAAAGAGAGGAAGCGCCACCCAACTGAACATTATCGTGGTGCTGTATTCTGTCAGAAGACAAGACAAGGATGGACCAGAGATGCTGATGAATCAGGCGGATGATGCAAGTTGATAAATCACGCCTGAAGACTTCATTCAAATCCACATTCTCATCAATCTCACATCACTATCATTTCATTTTGCACTTCACACCACTCCTACCATCTGTCACCTAGTTATGTTAGGTTCATTTGATATGTATTATATGCATTAATGTTGAAGACCTTGAGAGTGAAAATGACTGGGCCTGAGGTCCCCTTCAAAAAAATCTACGATGGCTTGGTCATTTCTATACACTCACGGATAAGCCAAAATTGAACATTGGAGGGACGATGGTTCCTAATCAGGTGTCTTGACCTCCAATAGACAATCTATATCTTCAACTATTTTCTACATAATTTTCTATGTTTTCACATCCATCTCTTTTTCATTCTTCATCATTACCAATGTTATCCCTTCATGTTTTATTCTTTCCTTTCTTTTATCCCATCATGTTTTATTCTTTCCTTTCTTTTATCCCACCGTGTCTTTTATTTTATCCCACCATGTCATGTTTGTCATGCCATTGTTTCTTCTGTCCATTATTCTATGTTAGTCCCACCATTATCTTTCAATCTCATTATGGCTTAAGTCTGTCTTGTCATTTTTCGAATACCGGGTTTTCTGCTAGAGCGTGATTCATGGTTTTCACGATACCCGAGAAATTTTGTTATGCTTAAAACGAACCCTTTTAGAATTTGAGATTATTCCACTCAGAATTAAAATGAGTATTTTGGTGAAACTTGAATAAACTTGAGATTCCAAACATGATTGATTGGTATTCTTTTCATTTTAAGATCAACTTCTCTTTTTAAAACTTTAGCCCATCACAATACAAGAACACCGCAAAGTTCGGGTTGCTGGCTGATGATGAACCTACGAATTCGGGGACTCCTCACCACGCTGAGGGTTGGCTACATCCTTTATCCTTTATTTTTCATCTCTCGTGCTAATGGCACGTCTTTTACCAGTCAATTATGTGAGGTTTTGATAAAACATGAAAGCGATCTAGAATACTCAGCGAGATTCATTTTGCTGGATTGGGTAGATAAGCGTGTCTATATCTACACCTTGATGCCACCTTTTCAGACCATCATCATTCTATTCCGCTACATTCATCTACGCTCACTTGCATTCCATTACAGTTCACTCCGAATCACTCCGCTTCATTACATGCCACTCCCTTACAAAACAGACATCAAGGCGAGGCAAGCTGTAGACACACCAAATTTTCCTAATTCAGAGCATAAAACTCATGTTTTATAGGGTAACATGTGTGATTGATCTTAGAATGATGCCGGGTCCTTTAAAGTTGATTTGGAGCTTCACCGAACAAAATCGAATGTTTTCCGAAGTTTTCCGCAAAAAGCCATAATTTCCGAACGAAAGTCACACGTAAATCGTGTAAACATGGAAATTGGCTGAATGACCAATACCTAATGATCATTCATTGAAGGTTATGGTCATATTCACACTCCGGACAAGTTTTGTTGCATACCGTGCCTTTCTGATTTGCCATCGTAGTCATTTTGACCTATATCGGATCTTCTGTTCACTGCCCTAACTTCCAGACAAATTTCTGAAATTTTGGAGGGTGTGATGTCTGATCCTATGCTATATAAAGCTTCTTCGGCCTGTTATCTTTCCAACGCAACAAACGGCGTCGAAATCCGAGTTCGGGAGTGTTCGCAATAGCTTCCGGAAGAAGGACGCGCAAAAACAGTCCCATGCGCCCGGGTTCCTGGTCACATGCGCCCGGGACCCAGGGCACGTGCCCATGCGCCCTACCAGTGAGGCACGTGACCTCGTGCCCTCACTTGAGGGCACATGCACCCTACCCTTGAGGCACGAGGGAACCAATTTTCCACCGAGACTCTACCACTGAACCGATCAACAGGATAAGACCTTTTTTTCGGGAACAGTGCCATGCGCCCCCACTAGGAGGCACATGCGCCCCTCAGTGGGGCGCCTGGGGTAGGGCGCAAGGAGCCCTATGTTTTAGTGTTGATCGCGCCGTTCGTTCTCCTATAAATTGACTCTGATTATGGTCGTTCCAGGGGCATGAGCACGACCCCCCAGGCATCTCAAGACGTCCAACCCCCCTCCTGCATTGATTTTGTGATTTTTAGAGAGATAATTTCGAGTTTTTAGAGAGAGTAAATTCAGTTCAAGAGAGAGGAAGGTTGTTCTGCAGGTGATCAGCCAGGTCTCTCTTCTTCAGCCTCTATAGCAGAGTGTGGACATTTTCTGTCCAAGATATCTTCATCAAAGTTCTTTATCTCCAAGTTTTATTATGTTTACAATCGACGTAACTCGATTCCGAGGTCGGGGCTGGTCGTGACGAGCGCATAAGCAAAGTCGCGCCTGGCAGATCCTGGACTGCTGCTCGGCTTTTTCGACAACCCAAATTTGGCTATTTCTTTCTCTATTCAACTCAGAATCTTTCTGTTCTTTTTCCAACCTCTTTGTTTCATGATTCTCCATCCTCTTATGATTTTTTTACATTTTTTTTCATTACTTTTAGTTTTTTATTCTGAAAATAAAAAAAGAGGTTAGAGATAACCCGAATCCGGTCAGTTCCTTGTCAGTTGTGTGTTTTTATGTTATTCTCTTTACATATACTACACTTTGTTTAGTTCTAATAGTCTCTTTCACTTTTTTATTTGTCTAGTTGCACAGAAGATCAAGCACCCACCACGTTGAGGACTCTTCTTCATCGGCCGGCCGAAGAAGGAGAAGCTTTAACCCACACTCTTCACGCTAAGGTACACACGGTCAAAGGAATGAGCACGACCCCCCAGGCATGAGCACGACCCCCACACTCTTCCAAAGGCATGAGCACGACCCCCCAGGCATATCAAGACATCCAACCTCCCTCCTTCATTGATTTTGTGATTTTTAGAGAGAGAATTTCGAGTTTTTAGAGAGAGAGAAGTCAGTTCAAGAGAGAGGAAGGTTGTTCTGCAGGTGATCAGCCAGGTCTCTCTTCTTCATCCTCTACATCAGCGTGTGGACGTCTGCTGCCCGAGCTCTCTTCATAAAAGTTCTTCCTCTCCAAGTCTTATTCAGTTTTCAATCAACGTCACTTGATTCCAAGGTCGGGGCTGGTCGTGACGAGCGCAGAAGCAAAGTCGCGCCTGGCAGATCCTGGACTGCTGCTCGGCTTTTTCGACAACCCAGATTTGGCCATATCTCTCTCTATTCAACTCAGAATTTTTTTGTTCTTTTTTCTATAACTTTGTTTTGTGATTATCCATCCTCATATAATTTTTTTACATGTTTTTTGCATTATTTTTAGTCTGTTTATCCGAAAATAGAAAAAGAGGGGTTAAAGATAACCCGAATCCGGTCAGTTTCTAGTCAGTTGTGTGTTTCATGTTATTCTCTTTAAATATACTACACTTTGTTTAGTTCTAATAGTCCTTTTCACTTGTTTATTTGTCTATTTGCATATAAAATCAAGCACCCACGGGTTGAGGACTCTTCTTCATCGGCCGGCCGAAGAAGGAGAAGCTTTAACCCACATTCTTCACGCTAAGGTACACATGGTCATGTTTCAATATTTATTTCATAAATCGGAACCCGCGGTTCCTGGCGACCACATGTCTTAATTTTCTTCTTCTCACCCTCCTCCCACATGACCCGAACCGTCTCTTTGGTGATCGAGCGACGCCAAGGGATGAAAGTTCGGGGATCAATGTGAGTGTGGGATCGAGGTGAGAGTTGTTTACCAAGTTTTCTTCCTTTCTTTCTCATCCCCTCTTGAGGTGACGATCTGGATTCACGGATTTTCTTGAAAAGGAGAGGACCCCGTCAAATTTTCAGAGTCGACAAAGCGTGGTGGTCAAATCCAGCTTACAGATAAGGTTATCTACCTTGAGGAGGAGGGACCTGGCCCAGTGCCTGCTCTAGTCATCAGACAGCCCCCTGGGCACAACACTCATTTAAACGGATCTGCCAGTGGATGAAGATGAGGGCCCAAGCCCTTCGCAGACGTGCCATCGACATCAGCCCATGTTCAAGACACAGATGCCAGAGAGGCCAACCAGCCTAGTTCCTCTCAGTTAAATCATCATGTGGATGAAGATGAGGGCCCAAGCCCTTCGCAGCCCTTTGCTACATCAAACTTTCAGGTGGACCAGCCTGACCCCCTTTGTGGCCAGGTATCCAACAACAGTAGAAACCAGGGATCGAGTCAACACCTCCCTGCTATCTAAGATCAGGAGGCTACCTGTACGCCTCAGTATTCGGGAAGTGCTCTCCTTGAACAAAGAGCTTCGTGATACCCTTATAACAGTTCTGCAGCAACCGGAGGTGCATGAAACTCACATTGTCGAGCTTGGATAGTTTGACACCTATACGGCTTCTGTCTCATTCACAGATGAAGATATAGTCTTTCCCAGTGCCTTCCACAATAGGGCATTGTACATGAAAGGCTCTATAAATGGGTATGAGATGAATCGCATCATGATCGATGTTGGTTCAGCATGCAATCTTATGCCCATCAAGACGTTCAGAGCTTTGTTTCTAACACCTTATCTTCAGAAAGCTCCTGGAGTCACCATCTCTTGTTTTAACCAAGACTTCGAGGAGGCTTTGGGCCAAGTCGATGTGGAACTGGATGTGGGAGGTCGAATGGCCAAGACCACCTTTTACATCATCGATGCCGACACTACATATAGGGCACTGTTGGGACGCCCTTGGATTCATGCCAATTGCATTGTGCCATCCACATTCCACCAGTGCATAAAATACAACAAGGAAAGGAGGCAGTATAGAATTGAGGCTGATCAGTCCCCGTTTGAGATTGCAGAGTGTCATCATGCTGATGCCATCCCATACTTTCAGACTGGGCCACCGAAACATGTGCCCAATAAAGGAAAAGAAAATATGGAGGCTGAAGACCCTCAGGATGATGAGATCCAAGTTGATAAAGTCAAAGCCAAGATGCTCCAACTTTCATTAAAATCCCAGGGTCTCACGACCCAGGTGTATCACAAAGAATGGCGCCCGACTAGCTTCAATGCAAATTCAGTCACAAGAGAGATTGAGGATAGCATCTGCATGCCTCAAGATTTGTTGTGGTTGACAGGGGACCGTGAGCTACGAACTGTTGAAAAGCTCACCACATTCAGAGTCTCCTACCCACCTGGCCCTATCCTGACATTTTACAAAGCTAAAATGATGAAGAAGCGAGCCCAAAAAGATGACTTTGGGTGGCCCGAGCAATCATATTCTCAGTCAGTGATGATTCAGCCATCACTGGGGGTCTCCCTTGGTATTCTCCACATGTATCATAAGATGGGAATTCCCCAGAGGCAGTCCCGGAAGAAGGCCCGTGCTTTTTACAACATGTGTAATCCCCAGGATGGCCAAAACACGACCAGCAAGCGTCCTGGCCTGGCATGACTCTGACTATGAAGCGCCAGTCCATTATGCCGTAGACATGATTAGCATCCAGCATGGTGGTGAGCCTAGAAGCTCCATCCCTGTCTTTGATGAGTCATCCAAGGATGAATAAATATTGATTCAAGGCCTTGGTAGCAACCAGACTAATGCCAAGCTATTTGTACAGCAAGCCTCTACCTCCCCTGCACAAGTTGAAGCCCCTCTTAGTGAGGATGAGCAAGATGATGATGTTGAGTTCGTGGACCTCCGCCCGGCTCCCGAAGAAATTGAAGATGGTGGCCAGGCAATGGTCGATGATCTCCTGGAAATTGACTTGGGGTCTCCAGATGACCCTAGGACAACCTTTGTCAGTGCCCTCCTCACTGAAGAAGAAAGAAACCGGTACAGAGCTCTTCTCCAAGAATACAAGGATTGCTTTGCATGGTCCTATGATGACATGTCAGGTTTAGCCCCTAAGGTGGCAATCCACAATCTTGTCATCCTCCTGACTGTCAAACCGATCAAGCAAGCCCAACGACGGATACGTGCTGACCTAGAACTCAAGGTCAATGCAGAGGTCGACAAGCTCAGGGATGTGGACTTCATCGAGCCTTGCACTTATCCAGTCTGGCTCACCAACATTGTTCCTATCAAAAAGAAGAATGGGAAGATTCAGGTGTGCATAGACTACCGGGACCTAAACAAGGCCTGCCCGAAGGATGACTTTCCTTTGCCAATATCGGAGAATATGATGGATGTGACCATGGGACATGAGGTTTTGTCCTTCATGGATGGGTCATCTGGCTACAATCAGATATTGATGTCGGAGGAGGACAAGAACTTCATGGCATTCCGTACCCCCAAGGGTATATTTAACTACAAGCGGATGCCATTCGGCTTGAAGAATGCAGGGCCATGACAAAGATCTTTGATGAGATGTTGCATGATTTGGTGGAGTGTTATGTAGATGACCTTGTTGTTAAAACTAAAATGTGGGCCGACCACTTGGGTCACTTGGAAATAGTCTTTGAAAGACTTCGCCTGTATAAAATGAAAATGAATCCAATGAAATGTGCTTTTGGTGTCTCTAGTGTCAAGTTTTTAGGGTTCATTGTCAGATATCGGGGTATTGAGATTGACCCTGATAAAATCAAGGCTATCAGAGAATTACCTCCGCCTCGGAACATACGTGAGTTAAGGTCTCTTCAAGGCAAGATTGCCTACATCCGACGCTTTATCTCCAATCTCTCTGGTAGGTGCTAGCCTTTCTCTAGGCTAGCCAAGAAAGGTACCCCTTGATAGGAATCGTCCATAAAAGTTTGGAGTAGCGGAAGCGACGATTCCTATGGGTTCCTTTAGAATCCGTCTCAATCAGAACCGAACGACGAAAACCGAAAACCGATCAAATCGGGTTCGAATATACCTGATAGGGATTCAAATAATCCCATGGAGAGGAAGGAGATTAGCTTCTCAAGCTCTTAAAACCGTTCAAGTGTCCGGTCTCCAGCAGTATCCACACGAACTTCATCCACAGCAGGTTCTCCCTTTGCGCCGGCCTCGAGAACTCTTCCCGAACGGAGCTCCATCAACCATGGACACCTTCTTGAGAGAGGAGGAGGTAGGGAGGAGGCTTGGGACGTGGTTTTCACCCTTGGCTTGATTGGGGTTTGGCTGAAACCATTAGTATTTATAGAGAATTATGGAATTTTTCATAAAAACCCAAAATCTCTATAAATTACACCCTTGCCCTTGTACTTGCGGATAAGTCCTTTTGTGTGTGACCCACTAGGCCCAATAACCTATTTGGTTGAGGCCTAAATAAAATAGAACAATTCTATTTAATTTTAATTAAATTCGTTATCCGATAACAGATTAATCGGCCTACAGATCATGAAGGGTACAAGCCACATCCCATGATCCCAAATGGCTATGGGGATAATCTCATCTCCATTGAGCCTTTCCATCATCAGTTACCACATGGATATAAACCCTCATCCATCCAATGTCCCGGTCGGAAAGGAGTACGGCATCGATCGTCAACTCCTTAGTGTACCGACTTTATAGATCTCAGTACTGAATTGGATCAATTGGAAAACTCCTTTTCCAATTATCCTATCTCTTGTGGCCGAGGATTTAGAGTACTATCCCATAGGACATTCACTCTCACTTACCGAGAGTGGACGATCCCTTGTTGTCCACTCAATTGCCTCCATCGGATTTTCCTTGTACCCGATCCATCGCTATATAGGACCATCTAAATTGTGATCCATAAGTCAATGGTCAAAGCACAAGTTCCACCCAACAAGGCATCTATGGCGACTCAGGTCAAAGGTCCAACCATGCAACCGTGATGATAGAAAACCCTGATAGACAGTTCGGTAAGATACCATTCAGGGTTTCTAATTCGGTCAGTTCAGTGAACTCATTCAACTAATGAGCATCTGTATGTGTATCTAAGTGTCTCCACACTAATGACCAATGAGATCGATCGTCCTCATCACATGAGAAGACATCACATACACTAGTCTATCCGGATCCTTGATGTCCCGTCTCAAGTATCCTATGACTAGGAACATTTAAATCAAATACCTCTAGATGATCAATCTCATTATCATGATCTCATCATGATTTAATCATCATTGTATTTGATCAAGAACTTCACTATGATATTCGCTTCTAATAAGAGCTTATAATGAAGATTTGTCTAATTAATTGAATAAGATATTTCTAGAAATGTCGAATCATATCATATATGATTGGCTTGTAGGGCATACATTTCTATCAATCTCCCACTTGCACTAAAGCCAATCACCCATCTGGCTAATCTATATTAGCTCGAGGTGAAGCTCAAACACTCTTTGAGTAACTGCTTCAGTTAATGGATCTGCAATGTTATTAACGGTAGATACTTTATCTTTAATTATATCTCTATAAGTTGCAATATCTCTGATTGTATGGTATCGCCACAGAAGTTCTAAACTTCTGATGAGACATCGGCTCTACTCCATTGTTTCTCAAAACAATGATACACTTTCGAGAAAATCGAGACAATCCCATATCAAATATGTAGATGAAAAACTTCATCTAGACTACTTCTCAAGTAGTGCGCAACCACTATGTAAACTTGTTTACATATGTTGTAGAACTTACGTTGTTCTATCACATAGAACTCTTTCAACTCACTTGCACCACCATTATTCGACTTAATATCAAACTTATTTGATTAGAAGCTTGTGTTTGTAAAACTATAAGACTTCAAGTCTTATCCTCCGGTTATAGAGATACATTCTCGAGTGCTTCTCAAGTACCAAATGATATATCTCTAAACTATCCGATGACTCTCACTTGGATGCACGATGAATGCTCATAACACTTAGAGCATTGATTACATCATGTACGTAGCATCATATAAATAATAGACCCTATGACAAAGGCATAAGGGCTCTATTTATGTGATCTCTTTATCTTTCAAGAAGTCTACAAAGACAACACTTTACAGAGATCAACTCCACACCACATAGGTAAGAAACCTATCTTGGAGTTTATCATGTCAAACCCTTTGACTATAATGACTACGTACATTAACTGGGCATTGATTTTAGATCTATCTCCATAGATCTCAAAACCCAAATTGTGTTTGGAGGATTAATTTGATAGCTAGGTTCACTTATGATAACACACCTACTTCATTCTTAATGAGTAGTATGTCATCAACATAAAATGTCAAGAAAGTAATAGCACTCCCACTTATCTTGTTGAATACACAAGGCTCCTCTTCGTTCTTAACGAAGTCATAAGATTTAATCTCATTAAACCTTATATACGATCTATGGGAAATTTTTACTTCAGTCTATAAATGAACTTAATACACACTCTTCTTGGTTGTTATTGGGACTTGATTCCCTATAGTTGTATCATATGCACCTATTCCTCAAAATACTTTAGAGGAACACTATATTAACATCCAATTAGCTTATCACATAATCATAGAGTGTAACAATCAAAATCCGAATGGATTAATCCATGGAATAGGTAAAAGATCTCATCATAGTCAACCATTTGACTTCAATGATATCCTTTTCAACTATTCTCACCTTTGAAGGTATCTACCTTCTAATCCACTCCAATCTATTCTTTAGTGATCCATTTATTCCTTATGGATACTATATCCTTAAGTGGATCTATCAAGTTCTAAACTTGATTAGAATAGATAAAGTTTATATCGGATTTTATTCTCTTTTCCCATTAATGAATCAATATCTCATATTGGTTCTATATAGATCCTAGGATCAATATCCTTATTATCTTATGCCTCATTTCATCTATCAGAGATACGTCTCACATATCTCTTAGGTAGAATGGACACAAGTAAAGACCTATGATTTGTCCTTGTGTAATTATTAACTAGCACCTTAATAGAAGTGTTATTGGGTTGTGGGACTGGAACAACTTCCATATATACCTTGCTCCCACTATCTTTCTTAAGAAGGAACTTTTCCTTTAGAAATATAGTGAAATTTGAGCAACACATACCCTTATACATAAGGGTCGTATATTTAATATCCAAAAGTTTCCTTTGGATATCCCACAAGCAACACTTCATAGTCTTATATTCCAACTTGTTAGAGTTATACTTCTTCACCAGGTCGGACATTCCGAAACCTTAACATGCTTAAGGTCAAGTTTTAACCCCTTTTCCATATCCTATATGGAATAGTCAGAACAGATTTAGAAGGTACCTATTAAGAACAAGTGGTTATAACGAGTACTTAACCAAAATTAGACAAAGAGGAAATTTGCAAAGCTTGTCATTGTTCATATTATGTCCTACATAATATGGCTTTTCCTTTAGCTACTCAATTAAGCTAAAATGTGTAAAGATGTCCATTAGATTCTATTATCCTTCTATTATATGTAAATTATGTAATTAAGTATTCCCCTCCTTGATCTCATCAAAGAGTTCTAATACTCTTTCCATTAGTATCTCTACTTCATTCTTAATCTCAAATAATTTCTCAAAGGTCTTAGTTTTGTACTTCAAAAAGTACATGTTTCCAAACCTAAAGACATCATCTTTGAAATAATGAAGTAGAAATATTCTTCTTTAGCCTTACTAGATATGGGCTAACATACATCTAGATGTACGAGTTCTAATAACTCATTAACCCATTCTCCATGTCTATATAAAGCTAAAGTGTAGATTGATCTAAATCAACTCATTTCCTCTTAAAAGGAATATTCATACATAACATGAGAGCTAACATATCAAATATGATTAAACAATTCATTAAGCTCCCACTGGCAAACACTTTGCCATTCAACTATTAGAACATCTATCTGTAGACACGCCAATTTGGCCTTATTTAGAGCTTAAACCATTATTCCATTGGCAACATCTCTTTTAGACCATCAAAATCATGATGAACCACCTTTTTGGATGAGCTGAGGTGCTTATTGGAAATATGAGGATGATTTTCTAATTTCTAATCAAATCCGTGTTTGCCGAACAAGAGACTCTTGGTGGTGTGCCAGATTATGCTTTTCCCAGCATATTATCTACTTGAAAATTTTTCACAGGATTATATGTACATCCAATGAAGAAGTCTTTAACATAAATAGTCTTCCTCTCTGAGTCCTCTTTTCAATGCAAAAAACGGCATTCAATTCTGATCTCCCATTTGTCCGCAGCACCTTTTAGAAGTCAGATGCGCAGTTCTGTCCCATACGCAGCACCGATCAAGCCCAATTGCATGCAAGCCCAGCCCATTGGGCCCATATCTGACCAATTCACGACCTTACCTTCCTTTTTCCTCCTCCATATCACTTGTTATAGTATCTTGAAGCTTCATGGTCGAAATTAGCATCATCTAATGATGGCAATCCAACTTGTTGTCTTGTATATCAAGACTTGCCATTTTTAGACTAGATTTGTTTCCTCTTCAAGTGGAGGCATATTTTGAGCATGGAGAAGGTGATCCACGGTTTTCAATATCTCTCAATCATTTAGGTAAGTTTCTAGATACCTCAGGATGAAAATCAGCAACATTAATTGAAGGAAATCCAACCTATGGTCGGATGTATCAAAACTTGCTATTTTTTGACCTGGTTCTCATCTCCTATAAAGGGAGACTCATATGAACGACCTAAGAAGGACATCCCCATCCTCCAGCACTTCTATCTTCATCCTCCATCCACCCTAGGCTCTTCCCAATCTCCCCAAATAGTTCTATCTTCGTCCCGGTGCCCGGAGATCATCCCAAAGTGAAGAAGAAGCCGGTCTATGCTCCAACGTGCTGCACTGCTGATCATCGGATTCTACAGATATTTCTAGTCATTTTATGGCCTGACTTCCTTCATACGAAGTGTGGTTCATCAAGATATCTTTCATATCCAACAAACAGAGATCAATTCTGACATTTTCTCTGCTTGTTATGGCTTTAACACCGGCGCTGCACAGATTGATCCGAAGTCTTCTCTTCTAAGTCATCATCTTCTCAGTCAATTTCAGTAAATTTAATGGTGGATTCAACCTATGTATCCTTCATAGAAATTGTTACCCGGTGAGTTATCTTTTATCTACAACAAGAATAATTCAATTTTGATATCTGTGGTGCCCATAGCATGTCCTACATCGACATTGTGCTGGGAGTTTCCAGAACTTCACTGCCCAAGATCCGGCTTATCAGGTAAATTCAGATTACTTATCATAATATTCAGGCAAACTTGTCTTCATATCAAACCACCCTCGGTGAGTTATCTTTATTTTGAAATAAATTTCACTTGATTCTTACATCGGTGCTGTCCTCTACGGTCTCTGCATCAGAGCCGCGCAGTTTACTTTAAATCTGTCCAACCCGGTTGCTACTTTGCCTGGGTTGTGTTGTCTTTAACAATTTATATTCTTTTTTCTTCATTCAAATCATTTTGTTCATATTTAAGCATCATTTTTATTCAATCTTGCATCATTTCATACATCATAAAAAAACAAAAAAAAGGGGTTAGGGCTAACCCCGAATCCGGTGAGTTTGTTTCCAATTGTCGTTTTATGTTATTACTTTTACAAGTTACTACATTTCACTCAGTTCTAATCCTTCTTCACTTGTTTTCTTGTCTTATTGTTTTCTAGTTGCACAAATACATCAAGCTAGCATTGGTTGGACTCTTCTTCATCGGCCGGCCGAAGAAGAAGAAGGTTGAACTCACATCCCAATCTCCCACGCTAAGGTACACGGTCAAAACAACTCAATCTTGTTGTTATTCTATAAAGCGGAGCCCGCGGCTCCTGGCGACCACAATTTCTTTTTATTCATGTTCTAAATTCATATCCTCCTCACTCTCCTCCCACATGACCCGAACCATCTCCGGTGCTCGAGCGACGCCATGAGATGAAAGTTCGGGGATCAATGTGAGTGTGGGACCGAGGTGAGGATCTTTTACAGCTTTCCGAGTGTTTTCTAATTCACTCCCTTTTTCTCCTATTCCATCTTTCCTTCTTCTCTTGAGGTGCCGATCCGGAACCCGTTTCTGGAGTCGACACTATCATTTCCATAGCTTAGAATAAATCAACATTTATTCAAGTAGGAAATCATATAAAGTCCTTGTAGAAGGATATAATAGTAATATTAATTATTAAGACATCTCCATAAGGCTATTAAAGAATTGCACCTCCCACTAACAATGATGCAACTTTTGCACCATTTCATATGTAGGTCAATATCTTCTTTATTAAGCCTTCATTTACTTGTCATCATCTACAACTCCTTGTAGATATAAGATGCATATCTGGTATCTCATACCATTAGATGCATTCATAGTATCTAATATTATGATATACACATATAGTATCTAATACTATTAAGTGTATATTTAAAACAAGTAAGTGCCAATGACTTGGATACATGAAGCTTCTCAAGCTCTACCTTTGCATTATATACAAAACACTTTGTACTTTCTCTTCCACTTATCATCATCATGACAAGGTGTAAGAATCATGTCTTATTCTCGCTTTATTATTATTCGACCGCCTTCTTTTACTATTAACTCTCCTATTTTTATCTAATGATTTTACTTCTTACTATTGGTCTCACCAACAAGAAGTAATTAAGATGTATTGTTGATCTAAGTTGCCCTTTAGTTAGCTCATCACTATGAGCCATGATGGATCTCATATCCATTTATCCATGTTGTCTCTATAATTATGTCTTATAGAGACTAACATCTAGTTTAAGGCAAACAATGCATCTTGTCTATGAGATAAGATCTTATCTTTCTTTCATATCACTAGATAATTTAGGAGACACCTACTTCTCAAGTAGAGTAGTTAATTGGTAAACTATGAGAACAATTCTCTTAGTTCTAAACCAGTCTAAGAAGTGTGAGCCATTAAGCTATATGGCATCTAATATGCTATACTAATGGTGGTTTATTATCGTATTCTACAACAGAGATATATTTTCATCAAAATAACATTGCAGACATTCATTAAAATTAAGATATGGTCTTTGATCCTAATTTATGCTCCCACTAATTTTCAACGAATTTGCATAACCCCCATTATGCAAAGACGAGATATCACGATGAAATCTTAGTGGGGACTAAGACCCTATTAACTTTATGGTGATGACCTTGTGGTAGCACAACAAATCACCCCATACTTAATAGGTAGGCAACTATTGCCAGTTGCAACTCTTGCAACTCTTAGTCATTTAGCCTCTAGAGTTATGACCTTGTGGTAGCACAACAAGCCATATACTCTAGTTAGGTCAAACGTTATGAGAATGGATTCTTCACACAGCCCTTGTGGTAGCACAACAAAGCCATGCAAATGGTCCACCCCAAGGTTCGGCAAATGCCTTAGCCATGATCACCAATCCCTTGCTGAATGAGTCTTGTGGTAGCACAACAAACCCATCCAATCTAAGATTGGCTCATCAAGACCATAACAACGAAAGGCTACGTGAGTCATTCTTAATGTCACACGTTTATCAACCTAATTATGACAAGGAGGGATTTTATTTTAGTCTCATCAATAATATGTGCTAAGTATATATAATACCTTTGGAATATCATATATCTAAGGTATAACCTATAGCACACATCCACATATCAAATATGCACAAAATCAGGTGATCATGGACTTAACCCTAAGCATGCACCTAAGGCACCTCTCTAGGTGCAAATCCTAGCTTCAGATGCTTGAGTTGGTATGCTCCCACTTCAGAAGGGTGCTTCTCCAAGTGGTCCCGCTCTCCAACCTTCCACGAACCAGCTTCTAACTCTTACAAGTTGCTTAAGGGTAAGCAGACCCACAAATGTATATAACTCAATAAGAAACCTTGGTTTTAACCAAGGGGAGTACATTAATGGAGGGAGGTAAAATGTACAATCAGATTGTATAGAGAGAGAGGAGGCACACGCAGGCCCCATTTAATAACATAACCAACACAATTAAAAGCAATTACAAGCCAAGCACAATTAAGTCCATGATCACCTCCATACACACACTAACATTCATCACATGAACATAGAGCGCATACGTGATAATTATATGAGATATATCATATATATCAGCATAAAATTATATAATTTATTTTTAAATTCTAAATTTCATGCATGTCGAATTTTAATGAAATAAATAACATGAAAATAACACGACAATAACATATAAACAATTTATATGAAATGAACATACAAAACTAAACTATTTAGAACATTCATGCATTCCCAATACTGTGCAAGGTCAAAAATTAATGTTCCAATTTATATTCTGTAAAATCTCATTTTACAGAATTAATTAAGACACTAATAATTTAAGTTAAACCTTTAAAACAATTTTAAAGTTTAACCATGAGTGAATCTATGTAAATAGAACTAAACATCATCTAACATGTAATTAAACACTTTAAAACATGTTAAATAATATTATAGAATTTTAAATCATTTTTATGGAATTTTCTGGCAATTTTTCGGATTTTTCTATGATTTTAAACACTTTAAAAGCATATAAATGGTGTCTGGCGCACTGCGCCGCGCGCTCCGGTGCACTGCGCCGCGCCGGCGAGCGCTTGTGTACGCCCTGGCGTGCGCCAGTCCCCCAGCGGGTGTGCACCGACCGTCGGTGCGCCGGCGCGTGCGCCGACCGACTGCGCGTAATAGCACTGTTCATCCGAGAGAAAATACATCCTATAGAATCGGATTTATCTCCTTATCCCGGACTCAGAAAAATCCGAAAAAATATGCGTTGGAATACTTATCAAATAAGGAATCCAAAACAGTCGGCCTCAAATCCAGGAAAAATCTCAGTCTACCGAAAGATGAGGAGGAAGAGGCGGCGGTCACCCAGATTTAGTAGCAGAAATCTCTATATTGCAACGAGGATAACTTCTTATCTAGGAAGCCAAATATTCTTAAAAAATACAATTTAGAATCCTAATCATATGAAGTTTCTAAATATGTATATATTTCTTCATATAAAAATTTTCTATCAACGGGAAATCAGTAAGAAACAAGTCGGCGTCGTCAGACTCCGCAGAAACATAGTTCATCGAAAAACTAAAAAATTCTCATCCTCCGCCGTCGTTCAAAGCTGGAGATCAAAGGGAAAGGTTAGGTAATCATATTACACATCCCCTAAACCTTTTACAAGTCTCAATTTCTACTGTGGACGGAGATTTCACAAAATCCACAAATCCGGGTGTCGGTTCGGGCAAGACAGAAACACCAACTTTTGACGCTTCTCCCGAACACTACAGAGATCCAAACTTCAAACGGTTTGCGGAGTTGAAAATCCCTATATCACGAGATTCTACCAAGGCCAATAAATATTTTATCAGAGTCATACACAGAATATGGTGGCCTCGTCAAAACAGACGTTTGCACAGATTCGGGAACACATAAATAACATGAAATAATGTCGATTCGACGTCGGTTTCGACCGAGACTTGAACCGGGCTCTGATACCACTGATAGGAATCGTCCATAAAATTTTGGAGCAGCAGAAGCGACGATTCCTAAGGGTTCCTTTAGAATCCGTCTCAATCAGAACCGAACGACGAAAACCGAAAACCGATCAAATCGGGTTCGAATATACCTGATAGGGATTCATATAATCCCATGGAGAGGAAGGATATGAGCTTCTCAAGCTCTTAAAACCGTTCAAGTGTCTGGTCTCCAGCAGTATCCACACGAACTTCATCCACAACAGGTTCTCCCTTTGCGCCGGCCTCGAGAACTCTTCCCGAACGGAGCTCCATCTTTGGCTGAAACCATTAGTATTTATAGAGAATTATGGAATTTTTCATAAAAACCCAAAATATCTATAAATTACACCCATGCCCCTGTACTTGCGGATAAGTCCTTTTGTGTGTGACCCACTAGGCCCAATAACCTATTTGGTTGAAGCCTAAATAAAATAGAACAATTCTATTTAATTTTAATTAAATTCGTTATCCGATAACAGATTAATCGGCCTACCGATCATGAAGGGTACAAGCCACATCCCATGATCCCAAATGGCTATGGGGATAATCTCATCTCCATTGAGCCTTTCCATCATCAGTTACCGCATGGATATAAACCCTCATCTATCCAATGTCCCGGTCGGAAAGGAGTACGGCATCGACTGTCAACTCCTTAGTGTACCGACTCTATAGGATCCTGTACTCGGAATTGGATCAATTGGAAAACTCCTTTTCCAATTATCCTATCTACCTTGGCCCGGGGTTTAGAGTACTATCCCATAGGACATTCACTCTCACTTACCGAGAGTGGACGATCCCTTGTTGTCCGCTCAATTGCCTCCATCGGATTTTCCTTGTACCCGATCCATCGCTATATAGGACAATCTAAATTGTGATCCATAAGTCAATGGTCAAAGCACAAGTTCCACCCAACAAGGCATCTTTGGCGACTCAGGTCAAAGGTCCAACCATGCAACCGTGATGATAGAAAACCCTGATAGACAGTTCGGTAAGATACCATTCGGGGTTTCTAATTCGGTCGTTCGGTGAACTCATTCAACTAATGAGCATGCAGTATGTGTATCTCAGTGTCTCCACACTAATGACCAATGAGATCGATCGTCCTCATCACATGAGAAGACATCACATACACTAGTCTATCCGGATCCTTGATGTCCCGTCTCAAGTATCCTATGACTAGGAACATTTAAATAAAATACCTCTAGATGATCAATCTCATTATCATGATCTCATCATGATTTAATCATCATTGTATTTGATCAAGGACTTCACTATGATATTCGCTTCTAATAAGAGCTTATAATGAAGATTTGCCTAATTAATTGAATAAGATATTTCTAGAAATGTCGAATCATATCATATATGATTGGCTTGTAGGGCATACATTTCTATCACCCCTTTCATTTGGGATGACAGTTGTCAAGCCGCCCTTGATGGGCTTAAGTGGTATCTTCTTAACCCGCCAGTGCTGGGGGCACCTGTCAAAGGTCTTCCCTTGATTCTCTATATCACAGCACTCGATGCCTCCCTGGGGGCAATGCTTGCCCAGTTGAATGATGAGGGGAAGGAGAAGCCAATTTACTACCTTAGCAGAAGGTTGGTAGGTCCCGAACACAAGTATTCTCCCATGGAAAAGATGTGACTTGCCCTAGTCTTTGCAGCTAAGAAATTGAGGCACTATCTCCTGGCTCACAAGGTTAGCTTAATATCCAAGTTTGATCCACTTAAGTACATATTGAAGCAGCCTGTCCCTACCGGACGTTTGGGTAAGTGGGCTCTCATGCTCATGGAGTTTGATATCCAGTATATCCCCCAGAAAGCTATCAAAGGTCAAGGGATGGTAGACTTCCTCACCGCTCACCCTATTTCAGAAGATTCCCCTCTCAATCTTCAGTTACAAGATGAGGAAACTTTGAGAGAAGCAAAAGAAGCCCAACAAATCAATGTAAAGCACTAGAAATTATTCTTTGATGGTGCTTCTAGTGTTGAAAGAAGAACAATAGGAAAAGCTAGGCCCAGAGCAGGTGAGGCCATTATACTCCTTAGCCCTGACGGGGGTGTACTACATGAGTCATGTTCCCTCTCAGGAATCTATACAAACAATGAAGCCGAGTATGAAGCACTCGTCATCGGCCTTGAGATTGCCCTTGACATGGGAATCCGGTGTATCCAGGTGTTTGGAGACTCTATGCTAGTAGTGCAACAAATGTTGGGCATCTTTGAAGTTTGCAAGCCAGAGTTGGTTCCATACCACACAGCTGCCATCCACTTGTCAAAAAAGTTCTATCTTTTCGACATTGAATACATTAGGAGGGGACAAAATTCCCAGGCTGATGCTTTGGCCAAGCTCGCCTTTGCGATCAAGCTTCCACCAGATGGGAAGCTGGAGATTGTTGTCAAATGTCGATGACTCCTTCCAGACAAAAGTAGACGTGCAGATGGCTTCACCCTGTTGGAGGCCAATGCCATTCAAGACAATGAAGATGAACCTGACGCAGTCGATTGGCAACAACCCATTATTGACTTCAAGAATGGGACTCTTCCTTAAGATCGCGCTCAGCGTGTACAGTTGGCTCGAAGGGCAACTTCTTACCAGCTCATTCATGGGGAGTTGTATCGACTTGTGCCAGAAAAAGAATGGGTTGTCCTTGGCAGGTGCATATCCAGGAGGGAAGCTATCCAAATAATGAGAGAGGTCCATAGCGGATTGTGTGGTGCTCACCAATCCGGACCCAAAATGAAGATCACCATCAAGTTAAGGGTTACTACTGACCAACGATGTTCACTGATTGTGACGAGTTCGCCAAGAGTTGTCATGAGTGCCAGGCCTTTTGGACCATTCCTCGACGCCGACACACGAAGTTGCATCCAACTACCCCTACTTGGCCTTTTGTCGAATGGGGAATGGACATAGTTGGACCATTCAAGCCATCTGCCCGAGGATCCAGGTTCATCCTAGCGGCCACGGATTATTTTTCTAGGTGGGCTGAGGCTATAGCTGCCAGAGAAGTTATAGGTGAGGTGGTATCTCGCTTTGTTCGGCAAAACATCATCTACAGATATGGTGTTCCTAGTCGAATCATGTTAGAAAATGGGACCCCATTCAGAACCAGACAGTCTACAAGATGACAGCTAAGTTCCACATTGATTGGAGGACTTCAACCATTTACAACCCTCAAGTCAATGGCCTAGCAGAGGCTTTCAACAAGACTCTTTGCAAACTTCTGGTCAAGGTGGTCAGAAGCAAGAAAGGAAATTGGGATGAAAAAATGCAGGAAGCACTCTGAGCATACCGTACAGTTTACAAGACCCCCATGGGTTGCTCTCCATTCTCCCTAGTGTATGGGAGTGAGGCTGTTGTTCCAATGGAGATAGAGCTGGCCTCTTACCGAATTTCCGTCCATCATGGCCTCCCAACCGATGAGCCCGATGAAGTGCACATGAGGTTCATGGAACTTGAGAAGCTGGAGGGTGATAGGCTCAAGGCTTACTAACATCTCAAAGTTTATCAAGCCAGGATGACTTGAGCTTATGACAAGCTAGTCAAAGATAGGGCATTCCAAAAAGGTGACCTTGTGATGGTCAAGCAAAAGGATGCCATGGCTGGTCGTCCCAAGAACAAGTTCCTCCCGAACTGGTTAGGACCCTACATTGTTGATCGGGTCTTTGAAGGCGAGCCTATGTGGTAGTGGACAGCAAGGGGGAAACTCCTTTCCCACCCCTCAATGGCAAACACCTTAAAAGGTACTACGCCCCTGACCACGAGTTCCACATAGAGGCTACCAACATTGAAAGCTAAGTCTTTTCTCACTTCATTCAAAAAAAAAGAAAGAAAAAAGGGGGCTAAAAATAGAGATGCTCGACAAACTTGGCCGATCATGCACAATGGATGGCCAACGGAAAAAATGTCAAAACATTCAGTCAAGGTGAAAGCCTGCAAAGGCACCTTGGGAAAAATTGGATAACCCTGCTGTGTAAAAATCCCGCAATGGGACGCACAAGCAAAAGTGAAAAGGGGTCAGCCTGGGTGAAAACTCCCTAAAGAAGCAATCAGGTTGATATATATTCAAAAAACAAACAAACAAACAAAAAATAGAACAAAAAATAATCGACTAGGGTGAGCCCCCAACCTAACAAGATGGGTGGGTTCATTGCCCTAATTTTATTAGGGAGGAGGTCCGAGTTGCCAATGACGAAAAGGCTCTGATAGGCTCATCTGCCTTGTAGTAGAAATATGCCAGGGAGACCATACCTGAGGCAATGAGGAAGACCATCTCCCGCCTTTAAAATTTGAGGGAAGTTCCCACACTCCATCTTGAAAGGGACGAAGGGTAATACCCTACTCTACTCTCACTCATTCTTACCCCTTCAGTCATTCTTTTGACTTTAGCAATCCCACCATCTTGATCATTCCGATCCTGATGGTCCATAAATAAAATTTTCTCCAATCTTGACTATTCAGCCCACACGTCCCATAAAAACTCATACTGTCATGACCCTTCTTGGTCTGAACAATTTTTGAAATTAATTCAAACCCATACCAGCTTGACCATTCCGGTCTTGTTGGTCTACAAGCGAACACGTTGTCATGACCATCCGGTCTTGATGACCTACAAAAAAAAACATGCATTATATGGACCATCATTCCAGGCAACCTTCAACAAACTAACCATCTTGGTAAGGTTGGTCTTGTATGGCTTTAAAACTCTCACTACCTTGATCATCCCGATCTCGGTAGCCTACACAACTAGTTGCCTTGACTACTTGTTCTTGAGGCTCCAAACAAGGCTTCTACAATGCAACTTTGGCTTCCATAGCCCTACTTTAGTCCTACACCATGTATAGACCCATGGGACACCAGCCCCTTTGGGGCCCCCATTCGCCCATTTATGGCACTTTATTCCTACACCATGTGTAGACCCATGGGACACCATCCCCTTTGGGGCTCCCATTCGCCCATTTGTGGCACTTTAATCCTACCCTTTGTGTGGACCCTTGGGAAATCAGCCCCTTTGAGTCTCCCATTCGCCCCTTTGTGGCACTCTATTCCTACACCTTGTGTAGACCCATGGGACACCAGCCCCTTTGAGGCTTCCATTCGCCCCTCTGTGGTACTTTAGTTCTACCCTATGTGTAGACCCTTGGGAAACCAACCTGTTGAGGTTTCCTATCTGACCCTTTGTAGTCCACAAACTTTGCCTTGTAGACACGCCTAAAACCCCTTTGTGTTGGTTTTACAACCTTATTAGGCCCCCATGCCAAGTTACCTTCTGTACTTGGATTGGTCTCATATACATTAGACCCTCATGCCAAGTTTCCCCCATCACTTGGATTGGTCTCACATTCACTCGACCCTCATGCCAAGTTGCTTTTTCCTACTTGGATTGGTCTTGCCTTGATTGAAACTCCCTCTGTGTTAGTTTCGAAATTTGACCCTCATGCTAAGTTGCCTTTGGCACTTCAATTAGTTTTATCTTGTTTTGAAACCCCTTTGAGATAGTTTCAGTATTAGTCCTCAATGCCAAGTAGCCTTATGCACTTGGATTGGTCTTATCCTGTTCGTAACCTCCTTTGCGTTCGTTTCGCACCTATTTGATTAATTCCTCATGCCAAGTTGCCTTCTACACTTGGATTGGTCTTATCCTTGTCAGGAACCCCCTCTGTGTTGGTTTCTCCACTCACTTGTTCGAAGCCCCTTGATTGGTTTCACAACTTTGGTTGGACCCCCGTGTTGAGTTATCACTAATCTTAACCTGGTTCATTCAATTTGCATATGGCTTGAGGGAAGCCTTAATTCCCTATACAATAGAGAGAGAGAAAGAAAAGAAAACGAAAAAAAAAGAAAAGAAAAAAAAGTTAAAGAAAAACAAAGAAGAAAAGAAGAGAGAAAACCTGGCTAGAGTGAAAACCTGAAAGGGCACTCTAGGTAAAATCAGGTAACCCTGCTACATGAAAACCTCTCTGGAGGCGTGTAGGCAAAACATCAAGGGGGCTGGTTTGGGTGAAAATCTTGCAAGAGACAGTCAGATAAGTAAGAAAAAAAAACAACAAACAAAGAAAATGAAAGACTGGCTCATTTAGAGAGCTTGCTTGTTGGGGAGCATGCAAGAATTAACACCATCAAATGTTCCTATTGAATGGAGGATGGGCAACCAAACAAAAAAGAAGCCAAGGCTGGTCATGTACAAGGGCCCAAGCCCTTCTCAGTCCTGAAGAAAGCTCATGTAGCAGAAGTAGTGGATAGATTGCCAGGGACAAAGCAGAACAAATATCAGAGGCCAACTTACATGGGCAATCCCTTCACGACTCTCATCTCCAAGAAACTGCCCATGGGGGGAATTTGTTGGCATCAAATTTTTCCGCTTAGCTTGCTTGATACAAGTTTCAGCAATGCCGAAGCCGGTGCAGAAAATCTGACCCAGATTCGGAAAATTTATGAATAGATGATGTAAACAGGCTTTGGAAATGCTTTGGCATGGCCTTACATGCTACAAATAGCCAAGATAATGTGCTCATCACATAGCCCCGGTCAAGAGCTTCACAACGGTGCCCAAAACATGGAAAACGGACACCGGAAGGCCAAAATGACCATTTTTCCCCTGACACCTTGGGACAAATTGGGACTCTAACATGGAATTCAACTTTACCACATTGTCAAGGTTGGATAGAGCTAGGCAGTGCTCGAAACGGATCGAAAATCTGACCCCCGGATGAAGAGATATGCAAGAAAGAGCAAATCCGGACGGAAAGCCGTATGTCGTCGCACCAGGGGCATAATGGTCCGATCAGCTCCGGATCGACCCATGGGCTGAAAATTTCAATTTTCATGACCCAAAACTTTGATCTCATGAATATTGATGCATGAAAAATAAATTTGGCCAATGAGAGAAGGTAATTGCACTCAGATACAGTTTTCGGCATTATCGACGGTCGAGATCGCACCGATCAGAGAAACTAGCTAAATCAGGAGATCCATTGCAATTCAAGTGATCTCAAGCACACATCAGTATGGAGCATAAGATAAATGGCCATCAGGGCATGATCTGGAATTTTTTGAAGTCAATTTGGGATTTATTTAATTGGTTTTGGCCGGAATTAATGCTAGCCGTTGGATCGAGAGCACTCTGATTAAACCAGGGTTAAACCTAACCCAAGATGGGCTGACCCAACCTGTCATGGCCGAACCTACCATCCTCCCTCATCTGATGGGTGCGCAAACAGCCCTAGAAAGTAGGGGAGGGTGCGCAAGGCTTTCCCAACACTCTCCATCTTTCTTTGGTTTATCTTTATATCATCCTCAACCACCTCAACTTCCCATGGCTTATCTTTATCACCCTCAACCACTCCCTTGGTTTATCTTCATCCTAACTAATCCTACAACTAACCAAGCCTATCCTCATCCAAGCCCTGTCCAAACCATCCATCTTACCACATGTCATGTGCGCACACCTCCTTGAAAGTAGGAGAATGTGCACACCCTTCTCTTCCTCTCTTTCTAGTTGGCACACAATCAGCTCAACAACCAACTATGGGTTATCCTTATCATCCTCAACCTCCCTTGAGTTATCCTTATCTTCCCTCAACAACCTCCAGCCTTATCTCCTCCTGCAGATGGTGCCATCAACTCCTATATAAACCCCCCTGCTGGCCATATGGAAGGCAAGCTGATCACCCTGCGGAAGCCCTGCCTCTCCTCCCTCTACCCTGCTCCAAGATAGCTTCTCCTTGCTTAGACGTCTTCATCAGAAAGTCAGCAACCTCTCCAGCCCCCTTGTGGTGTACCAAGTGAAGAAGAAGGAGAAAAGGCCTCCCTCCAGCAAGTGCGCCAGCAGCAGCCCAACCGGTGGTGCACTGATTCCAACAGTAGGTGTTCCTTCTTGGAGCACCGATTCCGGCCCCATCTTCAACAACAAAAGAAGAAGAATAATAAGGATATAAATTCAGCCATCTTCTCCTTCAATCTCCAACAAGGATTGTGCCAAAAAGGTGAGGGAAGATGTAGTACTTTCTAGTTCTTTTCCTCCCCTCTTCTTTCTCTTCCCCTCGGCCTTCTCTATGGCCATTCGAGAAGCTCCAAAAATCCAGCCTTGTTGGTACCACTTAAATACCATCTTCAACCTCCTTATATTGGTCCGACAATCCATCAAAAATCAGCTTCTTTGAGCTTCTCATTTCAGACCCCTTGCTATCCTAATTCTGGCTCCTCATTGCCCATGTGCGCGCAGCTCATAGGTGGCATATAAACAGCCCATTTGGCACCCCGAAACAAACCAATCACCCTCTTTGATGTATGGAAGGAGGGGTGAGAGTCCGGGCCTCTTGGAATCCACCAGACGGGCCAAGAAGTTAAACCGGGTGGCCCTAATTTCTATTCATCAAATGCCTTTGCATAGCCCCTTGACTTCCCTATTTGGCCATCCAAATAGCCCAAGCTCTGCCCACCTGAGCAGCATCTGAACATAAACCCCTTTCAGCCCATGTTTGGCCTATCAAAACACACCTTAATCAGGTCCTTGCGTGCCCCCTTGATGGCCCTTTAACATAGCACCTGAATGGCAAAAGAAGTCAGCCCATTGGCAGCTCTCAAAACGGCACCAAAATAGGCCCCTCTTCAGCTCTCTACATGGAGGCTTGCATCACCTACTGTTGCTGCAAGAATAAACAAAAAAATGGCAAAGGCATATAGGGTTTGAAGCTGGCCATTTTTGCCTTGAAGTGCTGCAAACAGGCCATGATGGCCCTTGAAGAGCAAATCAGGCCGCTAGGGCCCAAGATGTTCAAGACCGGCCTTACCAGGCCGACATAGCATGAAGACCAGCCCATTGTGCTGATGAAGCTGGCCCATTGGGCCTTGGACATTTAAAAAGCACACTTAACTAAATCTGAAGGCGAAATGCCAAAATTAAATAAGGAGTTAGCACCACCATGTGGGCGCTCCCCCTTGGGCGGCTCATCCGGCTTGCATCGAAACGCTGACCCGGACGTAGGCGCGGGCCAGCTCCCGTTGCAGACGATCCTTCCCACTACTTGGAAAGTCAAAAGACTATGCCATGTAGGATGGGTAAAAATTCCACACCGATCGGAAAATAAGGCGGCATGCTGCCAAAATTCTCCCGGTCAAGTGGGATTTTACACCAAGGGAAGGATATTCACACTTTGACACTTCGACAAGCATTATTCATGGCATATGAACTGCCACATCTAATGTACACCAGCATGAACATGAATATTCAATGAACATTTCAAGTGCCAAGTTGATTGCATGTGATTGGGCATCGACACTAGCCCGACAGACCGGATGTGATGCAAACCGAACAAGAGTTAACCAAATCTGAAGTTAACTTAATTAAATCTGAAAATACATTTAAACCAAACCTTAAAACATGCTTAAAACAGATCATTAAAGCTTTAACATTCAACAAAAATCAGATTTAATACAATCTGGAAAAATTGATTCAATACACTTAATCCATTGGAATTCAAATGCTTAAGCAAGTGCACATCAAATAATTCACAACCAATTGAAAAGAACACATAAAGAAAACATTAAAGCATCTAAAACACATATTACAACATGTAAATAAGATTCATTAACAATCTGAGGTTCAAGTTTAATCAATTTGAATCAAACTTCAAAACATTTAAATCGTACCAAACACACCCGAATAGGTATTAAAACACCAACCGACATGAGAAAATCACATGAAAATGACTCAACACATGTCAACTAAACTTAAACAAGTCAAAATTGATCAACACATCTAAAATATCAAGTTTAAACAAAAAATAAAATAAACTTCAACCAATTGAAGTAAAACAAACCAAACAATTCAAACAAACTCAAAACAATTAACATTCAAATCCAAGTCAAATCAAAATATGAAATCAACATTTCAAACAACATCAAAATTCATTCTTAAATCAAACATAAATCAACTTCAAACAAAATCTAATCAAACTTGTTTGCATCGCACCGGGCCTAAAAGGCCAGGGCCCTTTGTGTTCTTTATATGTTGTGGATGTGCACGCTCTCGTCAAACAAGATTGCTATGGCAATTAATCAAGGGTGTTCGAGTGTTTGCTCGATGTAAATGAACATCGGATATTTGCACCATCCAATGGAGAGAGGTCAAAAAAAAATTTCACAGAACCCGAACCTCGGTTCTATACTCTTTTAATATCACCTGGACTATCTAGTTTTTTTATGGTCTATCACCTACTTTACTAGAAAATTCGGATGTCAATATTTCAAAACATACAAAAACAAAAAAATCTCTTTGTAGAAACAAAATGATTCCCGAGGTTCCCACATGAACTCATTCAACTAATGAGCATCTGTATGTGTATCTCAGTGTCTCCACACTAATGACCAAAGAGATCAGCCATCCTTATCACATGAGAAGATACCACATATACTAGTCTATTCGGATCCTTGATGTTCCGTCTTAATTATCCTATGACTAGGAACATTTAGATCAAATACCTCTAGATGATCAATCTCATTATCATGATCTCATCATGATTTAATCATCATTACATTTGATCAAGGACTTCATTATGATATTCATATGTAACAAGAACATATAATGAAGATTTGCCTAATTAATTGAATGAGATATATCTAGAAATGTCAAATCATATCATATAAGATTGGCTTGTAGGGCATACATTTCTATCAATCTCCCACTTGCACTAAACCTAATCACCCATTTGGTTGATCTGTATCAGCTCGAAGTAAAGCTCAAACACTCTTTGAGTAATTACTTCAGTTAGTGGATCTGCAATGTTATTGGCAGTAAATACTCTATTTTTAATTATATCTCTATAAGTTGCAATCTCTCTGATTTTATGGTATCACCACAGAAGTTATAAACTTTTGATGAGACATCGGCTCTACCCTAGTGTTTTCTCAAAACAACGGTACACTTTTAAAGAAAATTGGGACAATCTCATATCTTAAATGTAGATAAAAATCTTCATCTTGACTACTTCTCAAGTAGTGTGCAACCACTATGTAAACTTGTTTACATATGCTATAGAATTTACAGTGTTCTATTGCATAGAACTCTTCCAGTTCACAGCACCACCATTATTTTGACTTAATATCAAACTTATTTGATTAGAAGCTTTTGTTTGTAAAACTACAAAACTTCAAGTCTTATCCTCCATTGTTCAAAGATACATCCTTAGTGTTTCTCAAGTACCAAATGATATATCTCTAAACTATCTAGTGACTCTCTCACATGGATCTTCTTGATGAATTCTCATAACACTTAAAGCATTAATCATATCAAGTACATAGTATCACATATATGGTAGACCTATGACAAAAGCATAAGGGTTCTACTCATGTGATCTCTTTATCTCTCAAAAAGTCTACAAAGACATCACTTTATAGAGATCAACTCTGCACCACATAGGTAAGAAACCTATCTTGGAGTTTATCATATCAAACCCTTTGACTATGGTGAGTACGTATATTAACTAGGCATTACTTTTAGATCTATCTTCATAGATCTCAAAACCTAAATTATTTTTGGAGGATTAATTTGATAGTTAGGCTCACTTATGATAACACCTACTTCATTCTTAATGAGTAGTATGTCATCAACATAAAATGTCAAGAAAGTAATAGCACTCCCACTTATCTTGTTGAATACACAAAGCTCCTCTTCATTCTTAACGAAGTCATAAGATTTAATATTATTAAACCTGATATACGATCTATAGGAAGTTTTATTTCGGTCCATTAATGGACCTAATACACACTCTATTTGGATGTAATTGGGACTTGATTTCCTATAGTTATATCATATACACCTGTTCCTCAAAATACCTTAGAGGAACACTATCTTAATATCCAATTAACATATCTTATAGTCATAGTGTGTAACAATCAAAATCCAAATGGATTAATCCATGGAATAGGCAAAAGATCTCATCATAGTCAACCATTTGACTTAGATGATATTCTTTTCAACTATTCTCACCTTGAAGGTCTCTTACCTTCTAACCCACTCCAATCTATTGTTTAGTGATCTATTTATACCTTATGGATACTATACCCTTAGGTAGATCTATCAAGTTCTAAACTTGATTAGAATAGATAAAGTTTATAGGGGATTTTATTGCCTCTTCCCAATTTAGAATCAATATCTCACATTGCATCTAAGTAGATCCTTGGATCAATATCCTTTCTATCTTATGTCTCATTTCATCCATCAAAGATATGCCCTACAAATCACTTAAGTTGAATGGACACAAGTAAAGACCTATGAACTGTCCTTGTGTAATTATTAACCAGTACCTTAATAGAAGTGTCCTTGGGTTGTGAGACTGGAACATCTTCCATATATATGTTGCTCCCACTATCTTTCTTGAAAAACTTTTCTTTTAGAAATATGGTGAGCTAAGCAACACATACCCTTATTCATAAGGGTGGTATATTTGATATCCATAAGTTTCCTTAGGATATCCCGCAAGCCAACACTTCATACTCTTATATTCTAACTTGTTAGATTTATACTTCTTCACCACGTCAAACATTCCGAAACCTTAACTTGCTTAAGGTCAAGTTTTAACCCCTTTTCAATATCCTATATGGGATAATCAGAACAGACTTAGAAGGTACATATTAAGATCAAGTGGTTATAATGAGTACTTAGCCAAAAATAGACAAAGAGGAATTTTGCAAAGCTTGTCATTGTTCATATTATGTCCTACATAATATGGCTTCTCATTTTAGCTACACAATTAAGCTAAAATGTGTAAAGAGGTGTTCAATTAGATTCTATTATCATTCAATTATATGTAAATTATGTACTTAAGTAATCCCCTCCTTGATCTCATCAAAGAGTTCTAATACTCTTTCCATTAGTATCTCTACTTCATTCTTAATCTCAGATAATTTCTCAAAGGTCATAGATTTGTACTTTATAAAGCACATATATCCATACCTAGAGACATCATCTTTAAAATAATGAAGTAGAAATATTCTTTATTAGCCTTACTAGATATGGGCTAATATACACCAAGATATACGAGTTCTAACAACTCATCAACCCATTCTCCATGTCTACATAAAGCTAAAGTGCAGATTGATCTAAATCAACCCATTTCCTCTTAAAAGGAGTATTCACACATAACAAGAGAGCTAATATATCAAATATGGTTAAACAATTCATTAAGCTCCCACTGGCAAACACTTTGCCCTTCAATCTTTTAGAACATTCTATCAATTCCATAGCTTAGAATAAATCAACACTTATTCAAGCAGGAAATCAGATAATGTTCTTGTATAAAGATATAATAGCAATCTTAATTATTAAGATATCTCCATAAGGCTATTAAAAAATTATACCTCCCACTAATAATGATGCAACTTTTGCACCATTTCATATGTAGGTCAACATCTTATTTATTAAGCCTTCATTTACTTGTCATCATCTACAACTCCTTGTAGATATAAGATCCATATCTGGTATCTCATACCATTAAATGCATCCATAGTATCTAATATTATGATATACACATATAGTATCTTATACTATTAAGTGTATATTTAAAACAAGTAAATGTCAATGACTTAGATGCATGAAGCTTCTCAAGCTCCACCTTTGTATTATATACAATACACTTTGTACTTTCTCTTACACTTACCATCATCATGATAGTGTAAGAATGTTATGTCTTATTTGGGCTTTATTATCTTGACCACCTTCTTTTACTTTTATCTATCTCGTATTTCTATCTAATGATTTTACTTCCTTCTACTGGTCTCACCAAAAAGAACTAACTAAGATATATTGTTGTTCTTACATGCCCTTAGTTAGCTCATCACTATGAGTCATAATGGAACTCATATCCATCTATCCATGTTGTCTCTATAATTTATATCTTATAGAGACTAACATCTAGTTTAAGGCAAACAATGCCTCTTGTCTATGAGATAAGATCTTATCTTTCTTTCACATCATTAGATAGTCTAGGAGACACCTACTTCTCAAGTAGGATAGTTAATTGGTCAACGATGAGAACAATTCTCTTTGTTCTAAACCGGTCTAAGAAATGTGAGCCATTAAGCTATTTGGCATTCAGTATGACATACTAATGGTGGTTTATCATCGCATTCTACAATTGAGATATAATTTTATTAATATAACATTGCAGACATTCATTAAAATTAAGATATGGTATTTTATCCTAATTTATGCTCCCATTAATTTTTGACAAATTTGCATAACCCTCATTATACAAAGATAGGATATCATGTTGAAATCTTAGTGGGGACTAAGACCCTATTAACTTTATGGTGATGACCTTGTGGTAACATAACAAATCACCACATGCTTAATAGGTAGGCAACTATTTCCAGTTGCAACTCTTGCAACTCTTAGTCATTTAGTCTCTAGAGTTATGTCCTTGTGGTAACACAACAAGCCATATACTCTAGTTAGGTCAAACCCGCTTGTGACGTTATGAGAATGGATTCTTCACACAGCTCTTGTAGTAGCATAACAAAGTCATGCAAATGGTCCACCCAAAGGTTCGGCAAATGTCTTAGCCATGATCACCAATCCCTTGCTGAATGGGCCTTGTAGTAGCACAATAAACCCATCCAATTTAAGATTGGCTCATCAAGACCATAACAATGGAAGGCTACGTGAGTCATTCTCATCGACCTAATTAAAACAATGAGAAATTTTATTTTAGTCTCATTAATAATATGTGCTAAGTATATATAATACCTTTGGAATATCATATATTTAAGGTATAACCTTTAGCACGCATCCACATACCAATCATGCATAAAAATAGGTGATCATGGACTTAATCCTAAGCATACACCTAAGGCACCCCTATAGGTGCAAATCCTTGCTTGAGATGCTTGAGTTGGTATGCTCTCACTTCAAAAGGGTGCTTCTCCAAGTGGTCCCACTCTCCAACCTTCCATGAACCGGCTTCTAACTCTTACAAGCGGCTTAAGGGTACGTAGACCCACAAATGTACATAACTTAATAAGAAACCTTGGTTTTAACCAACGGGAGTACATTAATGGAAGGAGGTAGAATGTACAATCAGATTGTATAGAGAGAGAGGAGGCACACGTAGGATCTATTTAATAACATAACCAACACAATTAAAAACAATCACAAGCCAAGCATAATTAAGTCCATGATCGCCTCCATATACACACTAACATTCATCACATGAACATAGAGCGCATATGTGATAATCATATGAGATATATCATATATATCAACATAAAATTAAACACAATATTTTTGAAATTCTTGATTTCATGCATGTCGAATTTTCATGAAATAAATAACATGAAAATAACTTGGCAACAACATATCAACAATTTATATAAAATAAACATGCATATCTAAAATATTTAGAATATTTATGCATTCCCAATACTGTCTAAAGTCATAAATTAATGTCCCAATTTATATTCTGTAAAATCTCATTTTATAGAATTAATTAAGACACTAATTAATTAAGTTAAACCTTTAAAATAATTTTAAACAATTTAAAATCATAAAATAAGATGTCTGGCGCATTGTGCCACGTCCTCTGGCGCATTCTGTCACACCCACGTGCGCCACCGAGTGCACCAGCATCTATAGGCGAGTGCACCGACCACCTTCCCAGGACTACCGCGTAAAGCACTGTTCATCCGGGAGAAAGTTGAACCCATTAACTGGGACATATCTCCTTATTTAGGAGTCTGAAAATTCTGAAAAAAATATCCGTTGGAATCCTTATCAAATAAGGATTCCAAAACAGTCATCCTGATATCCAGGAAAAATCTCAATCGACCTTAAGATGAGGAAGAAGAGGTGGCGGTCACCGAGATTTTGTTGCAGAAACCACCATATTGCAACGACGATAACTCCTTATCCCAGAAAGCAAAAATTATTCAAAAATACAATTTAGAATCCTCATAAAATAAAATGTCCAAATATTTATATATTTTTTAAAATAAAAAATCTTCAACTATGGGAAAATAGGGAGAAATAGGTCGTGCCGCCAGACACCGCAGAACCTTAGTTCGCCAAAAAAATCTAAAATTCTCTCCCTCTACCCCATCTAAAGCTGAAGATCAAGAGAAAAGGTTAGGTATTCACATTACCCATCTATTAAAGCTTTTTATAAGCCTCAATTTTATCTGTGGATGGAGATTTCACAAAATCTCCAAATCCGGGTGACGGTTCGGGCATGACATAAACACTAAATTTTGGGACTTCTTCCTAACTCTACAAAGATACAAACTTTGAAAGGTTTATGGCATTGGAAAGCCCTATACCATGATATTATACATAAGCCAATCAATCTCTTATCTGAATCATATACAAATTATGATGGCCTCGACAAAACAGACATATGCACAAATTCGGAAACACATAAATCACATAAAATAATGTCAATTTGACGTTGGTTTTGACCAAGACTTGAACCGGGCTATGATACAACTTTAAGGAATCATTCATAAAATATTGGTGTAGCAGAAGGAACAGTTCTTATGAGTTCCTTTAGAATTTGTCTTTATCAGAACCGAACGATGAAAACCAAATACCGATCAAATTGGGTTCGAATATACCTGATAGGGATTCATATAATCCCATGGAGAGGAAGGAGATGAGCTTCTCAAGCTCTTTAAACTGTTCAAATGTACGGTCTCCAACAGTATCCACATGAACTTCATCCACAGGAGGTTCTTCCTTCGCATCGGTCTCGAAAACTATTCTCGAACAGATCTCCATTGCCCATGAATGCCTTCTAGAGAGAGAAAGAGGTAGGGAGAAGGGTGAGGATGTGATTAACACCCTTGTATTGATTGGGTTTTACTGAAACAATTAATATTTATAGAGAATTTTAGAATTTTTCATAAATACTCAAAATCTTCATAAATTATGCCCTTGCCCCTATGGATAAGTCCTTTTGCGTGTAACCCACTATACCCAATAACCTATTTGGTTAAGGTATAAATAAAATAGAACAATTATATTTAATTAAATTAAATTTGTTCAAGAAACTCAGCCAATATAAATAGAAAATTAAAATTTTATTTTCATTTTTTAATATGTGATAATAGTTAGGCCATATGGTGATACGGTGGCCAATTAGGCCAATCAAAATCAGAATCAGACTTGGATTGGCCTAAATGACCACTAAAACCCCAAATGAGTCATATGCCCCATAGCATGGCATGTTAGGCCAATTAAAATGGGAATGCAGTTTGTATTGACCAAATAGTCATTAAAACCCAAATAAGACTTATGAACCATAGCATGGCTGGTTAGGCCAATTGAAACTGGAACCTAATTTGGATTGGCCTAAAACCATTAAAACTCAAATAAGACTTATGACCCATAGCATGGCTATTTAAGCCAATCAAAACCATAATTTGATTTAGATTGGCATAAATAGCCATTAAAACTCAAATAAGACTTATGACCCATAGAATGGCTAGTTAGGCCAATCTAAACTAGAATCCGGTTTGGATTGCTTAAATGGCCATTAAAACCCAAATAAGACTTATGACCCATAGCATGGCCTAACTAGCCATAGGTAGATGTTCCATATTTGCCATAGGTAGATGTTTTAATTTGCCAAATAGAATTTAGATCAACCCCCATCAATACAACTGATTAGTTATTCAGCATGGTAAATTTTACCACAACAATCTAACACCAACCCTAAACCAAACCGTCTCAAATCCAATTTTCAGAATCCTCCTGATTTTTTATTTGTTTGTTTACATATTTTTTGAGTTGTCAAAATTTCAGACTTCCCAATTCTCATATACTTTACGTTCTAACTTTCAAGTTTCTGTCAATTTTAATACTTTCATATGCTTAAAATTTTTAGATTCCCAGGTTTTCTGACTTCTCAAATTCTTAGAGTTCCCATATTTTTATGTTTTATACATTCTGAATTTTCAAATTTCTGTTAATTTTAATACTTTTAGATATTTAAAATTTTAAGATCCCTGGTTTAAAAATTTTAGATCTTTTGGTCTTCCCTGGGATTTTCTTATCTTTGGATCATAAAATCTCTAGCTCTCATTAGCCTGAATAAGGTTGTCCAAAGGTTTTCTAAAGTTTTGTATTTTTGAATTTTATTATTTGCAATTTACAATTTTATGAGTTTTTCGATTTCTGATATTTACAAATCCTTAGACTTTTGATTTCATTTTTTCCAAAAGTGGTGATTTCTGAGTTCCATAGCCATTTAGGCCAATTCAAGCCAAAAATCAATTTCGATTGGCCTAAATGGCCATGGAAGCCCAAAATTGGTTTTGAACCCATTCAATGGACATTTAAGCCAATCCAAACTAGAAATCGGTTTAAGACATTTTTAGAACCATTTTCAAATACATTTAGAGTTATTAACGCTTAAATGTTTAACAATATAAATAAACAGAATTAGTAAGACTCGATGGACATCTAGGTCTACTGCATCTTAGGCTGGTGCGGATCAGGTGGGTGCATCTCAGGCAAATGTATCTCAATCGGGTGCATCTTAGAGAGATGCATCTCGGTCGGGTGTATCTCAACCAGGCGCAACTCAGTTGAGTGCACCATAGCCTTCTTCATCGACACCACCCGATGTTGGCAGCCCAACATCTGTTCTCTTAAGTATATATCTTATTGATTTTTTAAAATCAATTTAAATATTTAATTATAAACGTTTCTTTTATAATTAGTTTTATCTATTAGACATAGGAGAGTTCTCGCCAAGTCCTATTTGATGAGCACTTTACAACTGGGACAGACCATACCCATCATGTTAGTCGATAGGTCGTCAGTTGGGCCATATGCCAAACAATTCACCACACATCTTGGGGGTGATGAATAGAGTGCATTGTAATTTATGCTAACAAAATTACATCTCTTCCACCCATGAAGAAAGAAGACATCTTCAAAGATCTTGAGATAAAGATATTTGGTACTTTTATAATAATAATCTATTTATGATTGTTAAGAGGTTAATGCCTATGACTATCAATATGGGTATTATGCAACAACATTTTAGGTTTGAATGGTTTATATCGGTAGAAATAGACATCTTAAGACACATGAGAGAAATGTAGAGTAAAGAGAAAAATCATCTCAAGAAAAAGGTAAATGCTAGGTATAGTTTTTTTCAAACGAGTTACATTTTTTATAAACTAATGTTCTTTGTCATGTTCAGTATTTTGTAGCATGACCAATAATGGAGGCATATGAGAATGTACCTCCACAATGTGACATTAAATAGTGGTGTTGCATGTGTGATATATGGTCAAAAGAAAAAAAAACATAAAAAATAGTATTTTTATTTCAACATTTCATTGTTATATATTAAAAATTTTTAATTTTTTTTGTTGGCAATTTGTAAAAAGAATAAATAGAATAGAACAATTCTTTTGAAGTCGTATAAAAGAGTAAAAACAACATTTATGAATTGAAAAGAGAATTTGTAAATATTTTATCATATTTATTGTTTTATTTTTTATTCAAAAAATATTTATTCTAGCATCATCACATGTAGTAAATAGGTGCAAAAAGAAGTCCGTCCTCCTACATATCCTAAGATATTCCAAATGACGATGACTCGTGAAGGACCCACTGGGTCAGTTGTTTGGAGCAACGAACAAAGTTGTTAAATGATGGTATAATTCATAACATTTTTTCTTCAAATAAGACTTAGTTCATCATTTTAATATAGGAATATTATCTTTAGGATTAAATGAATCAATTGATGGCTGCCCCACCTCGGAAAATTCGGATGGTCAACATGCGTTCAGTCATGAGGATGCATTCATCACCATCTTCGACAAAGATAGGCCAAGACAGATTAGATGCGATGGGTGAGAGCATACTTGCAACACCTGATATGGTGGAACTAGTGGAGGTGCCTCTTCCTCCATGGCTCCCATAGTTCAAGAGTTGTTGAGTAGGGTTGATAAACAATCGGCCCAGAACGAGCAACAAAATATAGTCATTGATATGATGAAGCAACAGATGGCCAATCAAGAGAGGAATTTCATGACAACAGTGGAGTGGATAACACACAAAATGTTAGATAGGATTGATCAAAGACTCCCCCATCGGATGATCCATCGAGTTTAAGACCACCTCCAAGTTCAAGAGAGAAGGAAGATAGAGAAGACAACAATGAAGAAGAGGCATCTTTGGAGAGGATGAATGAGTAGCCTTTTACTTGTATTTTCTTCTAGAGTTGTATTGAATTCTTTCTACATTTAATTTTTGAGTTCTATCAAAAAGTGATTGTTAATTCAATAATCGTGTGTGTTCTTTGGTTTGTGAATCAATTTGTGGTTGTATTTGTGAAATGTAAAGTGTGTGAATTGGATTGGTATGTGATTTGTGTGGTTTATGAAATGTGGATCTAATTTGTCAAATATGGAGTGTGCAAGTTTTTTGTGGGTAGCGATTTCATTTACGTATAGTTTTATTTCATGAATGGGAATGTAAATAGGAATTATAGGTTGTACATTCATGCATAGTTGTTCTTGCATAAATTTTTATTTTAGACTAGATTGAATTATTTTTTTGTTCACAAAAATTATTGGCCATGGTTGAAGCCGTCGCCAATACAAAGTTTAGCGACAACTAAGCCTTATTGGTGATCCAGTCAGACTAGGTCATGACCCGAGAAGTGACTCGGTCCGACCAAGTAGAATTTATTATTTTTATTTTAAAAATGTTAAAAAAGGAAAATTGCATGAAAATAGAGAAATATCAAAAATGTTATCTAAAAATTTTAAAAAATAGAAAATATGACTAGAAAAATATTTCATTTAACTTTCACTCAAATGTTACATTGTATTGTTGCTTTACATATTGTATGTACTCTTTCCATGACATTATGGAAGAATATGAGACATTAAGCATACATACAAATTGAGTATACTCATCACCATCTCATTTAATCATCCTAGGATAAGATCTAAAGGATTCACGATAGCTATCATACGTGGATTGTATGGAACTATCCGAAGATGTTCCATATGATGGTTGGATCATCCTATATTCTTAGTGGTGATACGAAGGATATCAAGAATCTTGGTATGATTTAAATCCATACATGGAGCGCACATACTCATAGTATGGAACCAATTTCCAATGTGTGTGTTCGGCTCCTCCATCTCTATGTTGTTGCCTTGCTCCGTGGTTGACATCTTACATCACATGTGTGTAATGCTTCTTTTCAGTGAAGTGTTGTGGAGGGTGCTGGATCGATTCTCCTTCCACCTGAAGCGGTGCCGATGGTGGTGCCTCTACCATCTTCATTCTGTGCTCCATCATCATTACTCTTTTAAGAACAATCCTTTATTGTCTAATATTGCACTAGATGTTGGGTTCCGATGTATCTTTTGGAGTCTTATCAATCGTCTTAACATTAGCAATATCAAGAGGGTCAATTAAAACTTATTTATATTTACCCTTTGATTGTTTACGTAGGCAAGAATATTCTCTAGTATTTTGTCTCATTGCCATTGAATGAGAGATCCATAATTCCTCAGATAGAGAAACATTGTCAAATCTCCTTGAGCCCATTCTTGATCTTCTAGGTTGATCTATAATCACTCATGCCTTCTCGATTATTGTCATAAGGTTTCAAAGAATTTTGCTCTTGAAATATCTTTTTCAAATAGACCTCTGCTTCTTATATTGTTGTCACCTCACTTTGTCTTCCACTACTTCTATTCACTTTTATTCCTTCTTATGGTTGTCTCTCATCTTCTACAATTTTTTTATCTTTAATATAATATTATAGTGTCAATAGACTAATCACTCAAGTCTCTTTGATGTCAGTATATTTCTCTACTTTATATGAATAAGGCTAAACGTCAACCAATTTCTTTTACAACCTAAAGCTGATGTGGTTTGGCTTAGGACTTAAGTTGCAATATCGACCAAGTCTTCATATCCCAGTGCCCTACCATGATCTATCCAACAGTCAGCTGTATGATATCATTGTATGTTAGAACATAATGAAAATAAGTTAATTATCTAAATTGAAAAAAATAATTAGATTATACACATTAGGACTAAGGAGCATAACTGCTCATTGCGCCATTGTTGTCCCAAAGTGAAATAACCTCATTATGTAATCATGCATCTTGTTTATCATTATAATTGAGTGATCATCATCCCTGAGCATCCTACAAAGGACCTCTTTGATACTATCTAAGACTTCATTAATGGGTTTGAATATTGGACTACAATAATATCTTGGGTTAAAAAAGTGACTTGATAATCAGCAATAAAAAAGGTCATTATCAATATTGAGCATAAATAAAAGAATTTTAATTGACATATATTGTTTAACTTAATCATAAAGAATATAGTTGCTACATATATAAAATGATACAATGTTCTCTCCCATCCACAGTCAATGATCTCCCACCAAATGCTAAAGTCGAAGACTTACTTCGATATATCTTTCTTGACCCGCTCAAGTGCATCATACAAGTATCCCAAGTCTGCCTTCTTAGCTTCATTAGGGGTGTAAACGAACCAATACACTCGACAAGTAACTCGAAGCTCGGCTGGATAAAAACTCGACTCGGTTCATTTATTATGTTAGATGAACAAGCTTGAACAAAAAATAAAGCTCAACTTGCGAGTAGCTCAATTAAATGTTCTTTTGTATATTTATTTTTAAAAATAAAATTATGGGTATTAATAGTTATATATTGTCACTTAAATGTATTAAATAATTCAAAATTTGAGTTTCAATTTACCTCGTGTTTCATAAATGAGTTAAATCTAGAGTTTCACAAATGACCTTTCATTGATTTTAAGTTTTATAAACGATTTTGTATATAGCTTAAACTTGAATGTGAATTAAATTTTAGTCTAGCTACTACTTGAGTTTGAACTCAACTCAGCTCAATGAATAAACAAACCAAGCATGAAAAAGAGTTCAACATACTTATTAAAACTCGAGCTCGAACTCGAACTAGAGTAAAATAAACGAGTCGAGCTTGAACACCATACTACTCAGCTCGGCTCGACTCGTTTGCACCCGTAATCTCTATATACTATTATAAGGACCTTGACCAATGGTCCCACTATAGCAAGTGTCTTCTTTACAAGCCATTAAAAATCTCCACTCTCTAAAGTCTTCTCTACCTTCTTCCCTTTTCTCTTGTCTGATGGACTTGCCATAATAATCCAATTAGCCCATCCTGGTGAAAGTAACATGTGAGTAAGGAAATGACTATGTTGAAAGAGACTCTCTAAAGAAATGTAGTGAGAAGAGAATTGGGTTGCCCTGGGATGTAAGAGCTCTCGACCCTTCATGTGCTATCTCATTAGGTTATGAATGAAGTTGTGGTTGTATATTAATGATGAATGTATTGGGCAACCTTGACTACTCGATCTATTTAGAAATCCTTGCAAGTATCCTCTAACATTAAATCTAATGAATAAGAGGAACATGGTGCCCAATATAATTTGTCTTTTGACTATCAACATATGTCCAACAACTTTATAGGCCATTGTGTTGTTCATCACTACTCAATATTCTCCTATCTCTTCAACAACAACATCAATTAATTCAAATAGATAGTTGACATTTTTTACCTATCTAGATGCATCCACGGACTTACAAAAAATAGTTTCAGCTTGACAATATACTATAAATTTGATCATCATGTTCTATTTATGCCCATTAAGAAAAAGATTGTGTTTAAAATAAATTTAAAATTAATAAAGACTTGTAGATAAAGAAGTGTTAAATTTAAAAGGAATTAACCTATCCAAGCATCCATCATCAATGCGTGTCCTTATCCATCCTGGATACATTCAAATGACTTTAAATATTTTTTAATATCTTACACATCCATTGGAAGATACGAGTTGTATATCTCTTTTAGTGTAGGTCCTAGCACTCCTCTACTACACTAACTATAGTGATGATCATCAACTCATAGTAAGGCCCCTTTGCAGCATTGGCTAGTATGCTATTGTGAAACAGCCATCTTGAACTTCCCCACACAACCTTTCCCTTGCATAACTTCAAGTTCTTTATTGTCATGTTGATGGTTGTTTGTATTTGTCGTGGTTGTGTGATGTCGGGATCTAAGGGACCTACTATGGGGTCATCATCTCATGTGAAATCATGGATTTCTTGCTCTTCACATGAGTTTGATCTTCTCCCACTTTCACATCCACTCTCACTTCCATGTCCACTCCCACTACCCGAACCTTGACCCATAAATTGGCTGGTATGTCGATGCATATCTTCGTCAGTAAATGACCTCTGGCTTGCCTCCATCTCTTGTGCTATGTCATTTGTTTGCAATGAAAAATAATAATTAAGTACATTTTATTACAAACATATATTGATATGAATTATCAAATAAAAATGTTACGTACCTTAATCTAAATATTTGTATTGAGGGGCTTCTGGGCTTTTTTGTCAGATACCATATATATGTAATGAATGCCTTGCCAGTTCCATAATTTTTTCACGAATGGTGTCCTTATGTCTCTTTGAAGCTCTTTTGACTTTTACAAACCTTATAGATGAGTTTGAAATTGTGCTCATACCTTGGGTTGAGTCCGCATGCACGGTACCACGTCCCCCTTGATACCAAAAAGATGATGATTCAAATGGTAAGTTGCACCATAAAAAATTTTATCATAATACTTACATTTAAATTTTCTTTACTCAATTGACACCAATGTGCAAGGAAGGCAAGCCAAGCCATTCCGTGTTGATCAGGAACTCTCATGACTTGGAGAAGACATATCAAATAATAAAATTTAACAAACTAAGAAGAGTTCTTCAAAACGGGAATAGCAAGTGAACTAACAAAAAAATAGCAAGATAATTAAAAATTTTAAATTAAAAAGTAAAGAAACCTAGAAAACTTTAGAGAGAGTGAGTGAGTGAGTGAAAGAGTGAGTGAGAGGGGTGGGTGGGAAGTGAAGCCCTTGGGAGCCTTAACTGATCAACCATTGGCAGCAACCTAATTGGCTGATTGGCAAACCCAATCACAGGGTAGCATGACCTGGCACTAGGGCATACAACCACATCACCAAGTCGAGACCTGGTTGGGCCGATCGGGTCATCATTGGACCAGTTGGCACAAAAACTAACCAAGTTGGCTAAACTAGTTCGGCTCAGTCGCAACCCAACGAACCATGGGAACAAATGTTATGGCGATGGCTAAAGAACATTGTTTGTAATAGTAGTAGCGATGGCTTGTACACAGTCATTGCTAATTCCATTGGCGATAGGCATATTTACGACAGCCTTGCGACCAAAGCCGCCACAACAAGGTATTGGTGATGGGGTTTGTTTGTTGGCAATGGCTTACGAATGTCGCCATTGGGCTTTTTTATTGTAGTGATAGATTTTATGACAATAGAACTTAAAATTATCTAAGAGGTCATTAACCACTATTAATAGAGAATATAAAAAAATTTCATAAAAATCTAAAATATCTACAAATTACACCCATGTTCTTGTATTTTTCAATAAATTCTATTTTGTGTGAACTCTATTTAATTGAAATGTAATTAAAAGAACAACTTTTTTAAAGTAAATCTATTATCTAATAATAGATTTAATGACTTTCTGAACATGAATGGTACAAGTCATGTCCCATTATCCTAAAAGACTTTAGAGATATTCTTATCTCTATTGAGCATTTTCATTATCAGTTACAATATAGATTTAAATCCTTATTCATTATGTCCTAGTCAGATAAGGGTGCAACACTGGCTGTCCACCTCTTAATATGTAGACTCTATGTGATTATGTACTTGGTATTAAATCAATTGGAAAACTCTTTTTCCAATTACCGTTTCTATCTTGGTCAAGTATTTAGAGTACTATCTCATAGGACATTTTTTTTCACTTACCGAGAGTGAACAATCCCATGTTATCTATTCAATTGCCTCCACTGGATTTTTTTTGTACCCGATCTATTAACTACACTGAACCATTATAGTGGTGAGCCAAAAGTCAATAGCCAAATACAAAATATGTCTAGTAAGATATCTTTGGCAACTTGGTTCAAAGATTTATCCATGCAACGATGATGATAGCAACCTTGATTGACAGTTCGGTAAGATATCATTTAGGATTTCTAATTTAGTAAGTTCAGTGAACTCATTCCATTAATAAGCACTTGTATGTGTATCTCAGTGTTTTCACACTAATGAAAAATAAAATCAATCATTATTATCATATGAAAAGAGACTACATACACTAGTTTATATGGACCTTTAATGTCCTGTTTCAAAAATCATATGACTTAGAACATTCTAATCGCATACCTCTAAATGATCGATCTCATTTTCATAATCTCAACATCATCTAATTATCATTGCATATGACCAAGGTCTTCATTGCAATATATGCACATAATAAGAGCTAGTAACAAAGAAATGCATTTCTGTTAGAATTTCTATTAAAGTTCTTTTGTGTAAAGCATTTTGATAGTAGTTTATTATGCTTATCAAAGTCTTATTCTACACCTATTTAACATTTTGTTAAGCAATTCTTCATTTCTTCTGCAAGATACCTTAATCAATTCACATTTAGTTAGTCAGGTGGCACTTAAGACCTTTGGATTTATAGGTGGCCTTTGAACTCTACAATTCGATAGAAACCAAAGGAGTTTCTGACATGTTGATGTAACCAAGTTTTGTTTCTTCTTAGTGTTATCATCGGATAATGAGAGAGACTAAGAAGGCGAGTTTTAATAGAATTTTATCATAGGTATATAACAAGAGTACAATAGTGTTAAAAATGCATGTTCTACAAGTTAATCATATGTGATATGATTCGACATTTCTTGAAATATCTCACTCAATTAAATTGGCATATCTTTGTTACTTGTTCTTATTACTTGATCACATGTAGTGATGATTAGATCTTGATGAGATCGTGATAATAAGATTAATCATTTAGAGATATATAATTTAATATTTATAGTCATAGTATTCTTGAGACAGAATATTAAGGATCCTTATACACTAGTATATGTGATATTTTCTAATATGATAAAAATGATCATCTTATTTATTGTTAGTATTGAGACACTAAGATACACACATGTGCTTATTAGAAGACTAAGTTCACTTAACTGATCAATTTAGAAATCATGAATGGCATCTTACCAAACTATCAGTCAACGTATTCTACTATCACCATTACGTGAATGAATTTTTGATTGAGTCACCAAAGATGTCTTACTGAGCATATTCTATACTTTGACTATTGACTGTTAGATCACCACTATGATGGTTTGATATAGTTAATGGATCGAGTATGTGAGAAACCTAGTGGAGATAATTGAGTGAACAACATGGGAATGCTCACTATTGGTAAGTGAGAGAAAATATCCTATGAGATAGTACTCTAAATCATTGGCCAATGTAGAAAGGGTAATTGAAAAAAGAGTTTTATAATTGATCCAATTTTAAGTATAGGATCTCAAAGTGTCAATTTACTAAGAGATTGATAGTTGATTCTGTACCCTTATCTGATCAGAACATTGGATGGATGATGACTTATATTTATGGGGTAACTGATGATGGAAATACTTAATAGTGATGAAATCATCTCCAAACTTGTTTCGGATCTTGACATGTAGCTTATACCATTTATGATCAGAAAGTAGTTAAATTTATTGTTACATAATAGATTTAATTTAAAATAAATTATTATTTTACTTATGTTTTAACCAAATAGACTAATAGGCCTAGTGTGTTACACATATAAGGAATGATCTATAAGTATGGGGGCAAAGTGTAATTTATAAAAATTGAGATTTTTTAAAAAAGTATAATATCTAAAAGTATGAGTGAATTTGACCAAACCCCATTAAGTTGAGAGTTTCAAATTCATGCTTAGCTTTCTCCTTCACATTCTTCCACCATGGAGGTCAATGGTGGCTGATGGAGCTTTGTCTAGGATGAGTCAGAAGGTCTGACGTGTAGGAGAACTCATTTATGGAGGAAGTTCATATGGATACTGTTAGAGGCCATGCATTTATATGGTTTAAAGATTAAGAAAACATTTCATCTTCATCAAGCATAAAGGATTTATTAAAACTCAAGAAGGTATTTTTAAATTTGTTTAAATCTAGTTCTCAATGTTGTCGTTCGATTGTGATTGTAGACACAATTTTGGCCTAGTTGGAAAGCTTGACTTCTTGTTTTCACAAAGTACATTTGAGAATCTTTCAAGAGAACCGAGTTTGCCGGAAGATCGGGGGGGCTTTCGACACGTTTCAAGTGGATCGAAGGGCTTTGACCAAGGTCAAAGTGCCCTATATATAGGGCACCAGGCGCCCTGTATATGGGGCACCAGGCGCCCTATAAATGGGGTGCCTGGCACCCGGTCAGATCGACTTGACTGGTCGATCTGACCACCCTTTGATGATCGTCTTATCGAACTAACGTGACTCATGATGCTAGCGCCCCATATACGGGGAACTTTGCCGCGTGTGACAGAATTTTGATTTTGACCAAAGTCCCCTACTTTTGGCTATAAATAGGCACCCATTTGGAGCTTTAAGGGGATCCCAGCTCCGTACCAACCCTTAGCTCATCCAATACTCTGGTTCTAGGCCTTTAGCACACCCCCTAAGCTTCTAAACCACACCAAATTTCCCTTCCGAAAAGTCTAAAAACCCTGCAGTTTCTACCACCCAGAAACATGATTTTTTCTCAACTTTGAGAGACTCTACCTGCCATTTCTCTTACATCCTATGACCCAACACCCTACCATTTGCATCATTTACATATTGGCTACAAGGAGGAGCTCTCGTTTAGTCTTGGAAGCCATCCAACACTCTTGGGTGGCGTTGTGAAGAGGGGAAGATCTGCCCATGCTAGCCCTTAGTGCCCCATAAATAGGGCGCTTTGACTTTGGTCAACGCACCCCATTAACAGGGCACCTGCCGTTGGCGCCCCGTATACGGGGCACTAGCAGTGGCAGAAGCCGGTTATGTATCTTCCAGAGTTAGGTTGCCCGTCCGATCGAATTTTCGTTCTTTCCTTTCATCTTAAATCCTATCATCATGTCATTTAGCATGCATTAGATTACATTTGCATCTCTCATACTTTCTAAAACCTTTCAAAATAGGGGTTGGGATTCCGTCCCAATCCAGTCAATCCATCCCCTTTTGTATGTTTAAAGATTCATTTCGAGAATGATGTTATACAATCGCCAAAACTAATGATCTTTTCGTTTGCCGTGTGTTTTCATATGGACATTTTTAGGTAAACCCGGCCAAGGTGAAGCTTCAACCGGGTCAAAGACAAAGTGCTCACTAAAGCTCTCTTCTTTCGGCCGGCCAAGAGAGGAGAAGTTGGAACCTAGCAATCTTCCCACTTCCAAGGTATAACAGTCACTCTCTTTTCTCTATTTAATTTTTTTTCATTCTACTAAATTTTGGATTCTTCGGTTCCTGGCAACCACTAACATCTTTTCTCCCAAGCATCACCACCATCTGCCAAGTTTCGGGTGTTTACACATTTTGGCGACCACGTGGGAGCGGCTTGCTTTAGTGAGTTCTTCTTTTCTTCTTCTTAATAATGTCCGGTTGAAAACATGCTCATCTTCACTCTAGTTCTTGCTTGAGTCATTTCCTTTTTCTTGCATTTCGACTTGCTTGCCTACTTGCTTACTTGTATTTTTAAGAACATCACCTAGTCTCTTCTAGTTTATTTTCTTTCCGATAGTCTCTTCAAGAACACAACAATTCGATTTCTAGCTTTGATTACCGACTTGTTTCACCTTAGCATCTTAAGAAATCATCCTTATTAAGCATGCTTGCCTATTTTCTTTAAGATCTAGTTTCTTAGCAAATTTCCAAAACCTGCCTAGTTAAAACTAGTGTTTTCTTTCATCATAGTTTAATTTCATATCATTGTCTTGCTTACTTGCTTTATACAAACATTATGTTGATCATTGCATGCTTTTATTTTCTTCTTATTTGCTTCTCAATTCCTTGACATTTCACCTACATTTAGTTTGCATTGGGGTTTCGACTCCTTAGGTCATCTGAGAAGGCAGGCTCTCTCTTCCCAAAGCCCTACAAATCCAAACACCCCTCTTGGTGGTTGCCAACTCCTCCTCCAGCATTTCCCTCTCGGAATGACTGAGTAGCTTCCATCAAGGTCTCCGTAAGTCCCCAGACGTGAAGAATTCCCTCTTCACTAATCGGGCTGGTTGTACCTTTCTATCCCAAAACCTGGAGAACCCATTACCTATTGCAGTGAGAAAAGTGACAACCTTAGATTGCTCAGCGTTGTGAGAGCATAGGATCCTACCCATTTATTTGATTGGACATTATTTCTCCTAACAAGCCACTAATTTAAGGTTGAAACAAACAAAAATCTACGTTAATCATTCCAAGTTTTTGCTAATACTTGTTTGCAAACAAAAAATTGAAAAAAAAAATAAAAATATAAAATCACTTAACAAAAACAAAAAGAAATCTTTGCTTGAGGTTAATCTACTTGATAACTTGTTTGTTCAACCAAAATTCAAAACCAACAAAAGGGGAAAAAACCAAAACTAAAAAATTTTCTGTGTGCTTTTACTCGTCACCTTCTATTTGTGTTTATGAACTTAAGGTCAAGACGAGTTATCGGGATGATGGATCAAGGGTACGAGATGCTGCAATTGGAGTATGACCAGTCTTACCTCTACCTAGATGCCATATGTGCCGCCAATGAACCAGATGTTCTCTTTGAAATCAGCTCACCCCGACTCCATCCAGATTCTCTGTGGGAGGCATTTGCTCATGCCGACCTGACCCAACTACAAGCCATTGAAGCCATCTTGAAGGGGAAATCACCTGCCAATCACACCCACGCTGAAGGTGGCCACCACACCTCCACCCCCGAATTGGTAACTAAACAACCTAGTGCACCAATACTGGGTCACTCCCACAACGGACCCTTGACTCCAAACTCACCTCACTCAGTGGCTATCCTAAACCACCCTGACCCAAATAATGCCATGCCGCTTAGGCCACCGGTCTACTATTCTACCCACTTCAACCAAGCACGCCTGCAAACACATCATCCAACATACCCTCCTTTCCCGGCCACTTCAGCCTATCCGATGGTCATGCCGGTGAATCAAACATCTGTTCTACCCCTCCCCTCGCTTGAGAATCCTTTGTTGATCAATTTGTGATAAACAAGATCAACCAAATAGATGAACAATACAGGGAACTCAAACAGTTGATCGATACATGAGCTCTCCCCGAAATATCTCTTTCATCTCTCCCCGTGTTCCATCTCCCCCCCTCTGAAATGCCCATCTACCGCCGGTATAATAGAAGTGGGAATCTTTTCATTCACATCAAGGACTTCCTTTATGAATCTATCATGTGGCAAAATGACCAGAAAGCCCTTGCATATCTGTTTAGAAGATCACTGGAAAGCTCTACGCTAGAATGGTTCTACTCGATTGACCCTCTCGAAGCCAGCAATTTTGATATTGTCAAAGCAAAATTTTTACAAAGATACCAGGACCGAGTCGGCCCAACTTATTCCATCACGTATCTTATGGCCGAAAAGATGAGGAACGATGAAGACTTTATAAGATATGTTGATAGGTGGAGAGCAATGGTAGAGAGGCTGACAAATGCATTATCAGAATCAGAACAACTTAAGATGATTATCACTAATGCCACTCCAACTTTGAAAAATGTGCTAGCACTGCACCACCCTATCACCAAGAGTGAACTCTATAGGATAGCATGGTACATCCAAACACAACTCAGAGACTCTCCCATTATGAACCTCTTTGACCCAAGGCCCCGAGTCACCAAAAAGACAGCCACCACCGCCGCTGGGCCTGTAACCGAAGGCATAGTAACCAACGAGCATGTCAACATCATTGGAAACCCACCCAACAACCACCAACAATACAGAAATCCTCAATACAGAAACCGACGTCAAGCCCAAACAGCACACCGCCCCTAGATTCAGCCCTAACCTTTTCGACACCAGATACCAAATCAACGTCCCCAGCAACCAATGCAGGCACCAGTTCCTCAGCAACCCCGATAGTTGAACATGCAAACCTTTGCATCTCAACCGCCATGCCAACCAACCACCTATAACCAGGCACGTCCCCCTGCTACCTATGGGCTACAAAGAACGGGGCCCAAAAGAAACTATTATTCACCATTACTGTACTCTCTCATGGATATTTTTAACGCTCTTATGGTGACAGGGCAGATTTCACTACAAGGAGAAAAGCTAGAGTGGCCACAAAATGCCAATACAGAAAGATATTGCTTATACCATAGGTACCCGGGGTACACAATGGAGAATTGCTTCTAGTTCAAGGATTATATACATGATCTTCATGAGAAGGGAAGCATTGACTTGGGAGAGATGGGTGAGTACATCAAGATAGTAAAGAATCAAGCTTAGCAGCAGCAAGCACCGATCCAATAATAGCAATAGTAGGAGTCCGTCTAGGGATCATCCAAAACCCATTACTCGCGCATGCACCCGCACTAGTACCGAAAAATCAACAAGTCAATCCTATTTTAACCTTCACCGATGAACCCCATGATAGAAGGCAAAATTGGCAAATTGGGGGACCTACCTCTTTCATAAACAACAACCCACCGAACCACGTCAACCGAGTTATCCATTCCATACCACGGGCCATCCCCACCAGAAGAAGCCAACCACCCATCATTCGTACCTTGTCACAACCTATCATAACACCGTCAGCCACGCAACTCCAGCCAGGTCGAACCATAATCCGTCTAGTCGAGCCACCACAAACACCATCACCGCTAGGGCCCATCATCATCACACCTACACCTCGGACCATCAACACTATGCCCCTACTAAGGCCTCTTATCATTTGACTTAACCTTTCACCCGCCTCTACTACACCAACCACGGCCCCTCAACTTGCCACGGTACTTAGGAGTGGGCACATGTTCCAAAGGGTCTTCCCCAGACTAGCCAACCGGGACAATCACAAGAAAAAGAAAAGGAACACCCAGAGGAGCCGGTACCAAGAACATCTTATGATCTGTTGAAACACCTCGACAAGACCCCTGTGCAAATTTCTATCTTAGAACTGATAAAGCGGTCCAAGGCTCATCAGGATGTTCTTTAACTATACTTGCAACGAGTGATGGTCAACGAAACCCTACCCCTAAAAGGATCACATCAGTCCTGACCCTGAGAAGTGAACACCCTGCTCTCACCTTCACCAAAGAAGAGTTGGCTGAACCAGAAGTAAGAAAGTGTGCACTATGTATTACCATCAGCATCAATGGAAGGTATGTCAAGTCTTGTTTAATTGATATCGGTGCTTCCATAACGTCCTACCACCAGAGACGTTGCATTTATACGGAATCCTGGAAGAAGATGTTCGACCATCACAAATCACTGTGACAGCATATGTAATTCAAAGTGGCCTACCCATGGTATGGTCATGTTCGAGGTTAAACTGGAGCCCCGAGACGTTACCATCGACTTTCACATCCTGGACATGGATTCAACCTACAAGGCGATCTTAGGAAGGCCTTACCTTGAGGCGTTAGAAGCTGTGGCCTCAACTAATCATTAGTGTATCAAGTTTCCCTTCAGAGGCCAGATCATCAAGGTGGTGAGTATGCCTGTAGACTATCTGGCCACCCCCCTCCCCCTCTCAGCTTGCCAAATCAACCTATCTTCACAAACGTAGACCTACCCCAGAGGTCAAAAAGTAGCCCAGGCAAATCTGGAGAAGATAGAAGGATGCCACCAAGGCCCTTGGGTGGCGCATGATGGAAAGTCTGTGATACCAAGAAGGCCATGGATTGGGAAGAGAATTATATGGCATTGTAGAACCCATCCAACTCGTGAGGACAACGTCAAGAAATGGGATTGGATACGATGGGACAAGTGATAATGGTCAAAAAATTGACCGCAAATACTGTGATGGCTGTCTGCATAGGTTCTTCGTCAAAAGGGAGACAATAAAAATGATTGAAAATCAAGAACCCCAAGAGCAGGCGAAGAAAAAGAAAATTGACAACCTAGAGAATGAGCAGTATCTTGATATATCATGGCTATTCTCTGCCGAACAAGGGTCAAGTAGTGAGTCATTCCGCAACGAGCCTTCTAGCAATCACAATTAGGGGCATCCACCCGTTGGGGTCACCTTTGCAGACCTAACAAGACCACTCCCAACAAATTCACCATTAGAATCATCATGCATCAAGCATGAATACTTTGTCTATCCATCCTTGCTTAGTTCGTTTCCTTCCTTGTCAATATCTTACACCACGCCAAAAACAACCAATCCAAATCAAACCCACTCTGTGTTCATGTTTAGCACCTCTCAAAAAGATCAAAAAAATAACATTTTGTTCTCAACCAAGTTTCGATCGAAGAAACATCCCAACTCGGCTCGAAGGTCAATCTGATTCAGGGGACCACACGATCTTTGATCGATCCCTTTGCCCTCCACTTCCATCAGTAAATTCTTCTCCCTCTCATTCCTTGTCTCTCTTGCCCTCTTTTTCTTTAGGTTTAGTTTCCTATAAAACAAAAATTAGAGGTAGGAGAATTCCAGAAAAATACCTGCATCAATTAGCTCAAAAAAGCATAGAATGTGCCAGGCAACCAAAATATCTAGAAAATGCAGTCCAGTTGGATGAAATCTGATATGAGGACAAGAACAACATTGATCAAACTTTCGGGGTCTATGAGGTTGTGTCAGAAAAAGATCCTGACATTGAGGACAAAGAAGATGATTTGGCTGATGCTTATGCATCCAGTTTAAAGAGATTCGAAGAACCATCAGCCATGGTGTATGAACCAACTAAGGAACTTAATCTTGGAACACTGGAAGATCCTAAGAACATACTCTTTAGTGCCAAACTCGCCCCTTTAGAAGAACAAAATCTAATGGGGGTATTACAGGAATACAATGACACGTTTGCTTGGATGTATGAAGACATGCCGGGATTAGACAAAGCACTGGTGGTACATCGATTGACTTTAAAACCTGAGGCTACTCTAGTCAAGCAAAAGTTAAGAAGATTCCACCCGGATGTAGCACTGAAAATGAAGGAAGAGGTCGTAAATTACACCAAGTAAAATTTATTAGAGTTGTCTTCTATCCACAATGGGTGGCAAATATAGTCTCGGTCATAAAGAAAGATAGAAAGGTTCGAATTTGCATTGACTTCAGGGACTTAAACCGAGCATGTCCAAAAGATGATTTCCCCCTTCCTCATATCGATGTTATTGTTGATAACACAGCTGGGTATGAAACCCTATCATTCATGGATTAATATTCAGGGTATAATCAAATCTGATTAGCAGAAGAAAACCAAAAGAAAATCTCATTCACTACACCTTGGGAAACTTATTGCTACGTTGTCATGCCCTTCGGATTAAAGAATGCTGGAGCAACTTATCAAAGGGCCATGGTGGCAATATTTCATGATATGATGCATAAATTTATAGAGGTGTATGTGGATGATTTGGTAGTTAAATCTCGGACCTGAGATGAGCATGTTGAGGTGCTAAAAAGGATTTTGCAATGAGTGTTCGGAGTATCATCAGGCAAGCTACTTGGGTCCATCGTCAGCAAAAGAGGCATTAAGATTGATCCCAATAAGGCCAAAGCCATTATTGATATGCCTCCACCTAGGAACTTAAAAGAACTGAGAGGGTTAATTTGTAGGCTACAATTTGTTCGTCGGTTTATATCACAACACTCCCAAAAGTGCAAACCTTTCTATGAGTTGACCAAGGCGAAGGCCGAATTTAGATGGGATTCAAGATGTCAGGAGGCATTTGATGGTCTAAAGAAGTATTTGTCAAGCCCACCTATGCTCAAACCTCCGATTCTAGGCAAACCCTTAATCTTATACTTCTCGGTTCTAGAACGATCTCTTGAAGCAATATTAGCACAATTAGATGACGAAGGGAAGGAGCGGGCCACATACTATTTGTCAAAAATCTTTGATCCCCGTAAGTAGAACTATACAACCATGGAAAAAAACATGTGCCACCCTAGTTTGGGTGGTCCAGAAGCTTGAGCATTACTTCCTAGCACATGAGGTTAATCACATTGCTCGCATGAATCCCATCAAGTTTCTTCCTGAAAAATCTGTCCTGACTGACCGATTAGCACGTTGGCAAAGTTTTCTCTCTCAGTTCGACATCACTTATGTCCAACAGAAGGCAATCAAGGGCTACTCGATTGCTGAACATCTGGCCCATCATCCCATTCTAATCTTTGACCCTATCCAATCAGAGTTCCCCGATGAAGAATTGATATCCATTCGATCATCCAACCTATGGACTTTGTACTTTGATGGGGCTTTGAACTCCCAGGGTAGAGGGATAGGGATCGTTCTTCTGTTACCCGAAGGTGTCACCATTCCACAAGCTTTTTAGCTTCTTTTTTTAGCAACAAACAATAGCTGAGTATGAAGCCTTGCTGGCTGGACTGGAGGCTGCTCACTTCTATGGTGCCACCAAACTAAGGGTGATCGGTGATAGTCAGTTGATTCTCCACCAAGTGCTTGCCAAATACCGCACATCTCATCCTAGGCTCAAACCATATCAAGAATTCACCGCCTGTTACATCAAGTTGTTCTCCAAACTCAAATTTATTCACGTTCCCCGTACTCAAAGCATTCTGATTGATGCTCTCGCTTCTCTCGCATCTTCACTATCTATACCGCTAGGCAGGCAAGTTAGGACAATCTATGTCCACTAATGTACCATTCCGGTAGTAGAAGATGCACAATTCATAAATGTTAAAGATAAGTTTGAAAGGAAGGAGTACATTGAGCAAAAAGAAGTGTCTTTGGTTGAGTTGGAGAAATTAGATGAAGGTGAGAAACCATGATATAATGAGATTGCGAATTTCTGTCAGGATCAGACATATCCATCAGGATCAACCACTAAAGAGAAGAAAACTATCAGAAGGGTCTCCCAGAGATACACCATTTTAGGAGGAGTGCTTTACAAAGGGAGCCTGGCTGGCTTTTTATTAAGATGTGTGGATGAAGAAGAGGCTGAATTGATACTTAAGGAAGCACATTCCGAAGTGTGTGGAGGCCACGTAAATGCCCAAGTCCTCACCAAGAAGATCATCAGGCAAGGGTATTATTGGCCCACTCTAGAAGAAGATTGCTCAATCTTTGTCTGGCATTGCCAACAATGTCAACTTCACGCTAACAAGAGTCACTTTCCCGCATATTTCCTTCACCCAATTCATGCCCCATGGCCATTCGCCATGTGGGCTTTTGACGTTATTGGACCCCTTGGCGACCCAAACTCCACGAACAAAACCAAATCTTTCATCCTAATGGCAATGGAGTACTTCACCAAATGGGCAGAAGAAGATGCATATGTGGAGATCAAGGCATCAACAGTCTACACCTTCATCAAACGCAACATCATTGCCAGGTTCGGGATCCCAGGCAACATCATCACCGACAACAGAACTCAATCCCTCTCTCAAGAGCTGCAGGACCTTTGTAACAGGTATTGCATCAAATTGCATCACTCATCTCCATATTATTCTCAAGGCAATGGTCAAGCAGAAGCCACAAATAAAATTCTGATAAAAATCATCAAGAAAATGTGTAAGTTTAGAAAGGTCGCGGACTGACCAGATAAGTTAGTTGATGCTCTATGGGCCTACCGCACTTTTGTTTGAACCCCAACGGGTCAAACCCCCTATGCTTTGGCATTTGGGATGGAGGCAGTAGTCCCATACGAAGTACTCATCCCTACCCTCTGAATCTAGATCGATTGAGACATCCCGAAGGATGAACGCCGAGATTCCCTTCTCACACAACTCGAACTCTTGGATGAAAGGAGGCCGGCCACTACCGAACATGCTATATCTTACAAGAGTAGACTTAAAATATTTTATCAGAAAAGGGTGGTGGAGAGAAAATTTGAAGTCGGTGAGGTTGTGCTTAAAAGAATATTTGTTAAGCCAGGCGGTCCCCGCTCCAAACTTCAACCTAATTGAGAGGGTCCATACATAATCTCAATCATTTATCCTGGTAATTCATACAAGCTAACTAATGCATAAGGAGAAGAATTAACTCATCACTGGAATGGTGTATACCTTAAAAAATATTTCTCTTAAAAGAAAAGCAAAACTCTCAAAAAAATCTGTAAAATCCAAAAGGTATGAAGGATGGTGGTAACATCTAATGCTTGCTTGTTCAGTACCCCAACTTGTCACTTAGGAAAATAAGGATACGCATCATATTGCACACACTACACGCCTAGATTCGGGATCTGATGATTAGAAGTCAAAGAGAAAGCTATGCAACACTTGGCGAAAGAAGGTCGGCCCTATCCTATTCTCTTCTTATTTCGGTTCTGAATGGATGAAAGGGATTAGAATAAGGAGTATCGAAAATGCCTGTTGCCTTAGTAGGAGGATGCCTCTAAAGGTCTAACCTCTTAAAAGAAGAAAAAGTGCCAAAAGATGGGCAATGACCCTTCAGGTCAGCAAAAGAATAGACCTATCTGAATGTGTACCAACAAAAGCCCAAAATAAAAAGGCTCCAAAAAATGGGCAATGAACCCCTTAGGTCAAAGTCAAGCAAAAAAAGAAAACATGTTTGAATGTGGGCCATCAAAGAAAACGGGCTAGAAGGAAGGACCCGAGGAGGCCAAATACCAACATGCAACATGGGCACTAGTAGAAAAACGAGTTCGACATCGCTGAACTCTACTAAGGACTTACCACCAATCCTCTTCATTCTTTAACCTAGTGGATAGGGTTGACTGACTAGGTACAAGAAGAGCCATAGCTTATCAAAGGCGGAAGGTCAGAAGATTACGAACAAGGCACTTTTTCTCACATGATGCCTACTCTTAACCCTTGGGTAATAATGAGGGACACCTACAACAAGCAAGAAAAAGGATGAGATGATCGTTTCCTTCACACCACACAAAAGAAAATTGAATACTTTAAAAACACCAAACAAATTCATAAAATCAAAAACTCTTAAAAATTGAATATCCAAAACACTAAAAAATCATAAAAGTGCTAAAATACCAAAAAACATTATAAAACCACCAAAACCCAAACAAATCAAAATTTTCCTAAACACTAAAAAATTGCTTTCTAATTGACTAGTTGCCTTTGCATTCATGTTTAATTTCAGTCTTGCATATTTCCTTTTATGCATATTTATCTTTTCTGTCATCTTTACCTTGATAAGGCCTATGTCCCTTGACAAAAGATCAAGGCAATCTTGCCCTCTCCTTGCAAGGGACTAAGCCTAAATAAAGCTCTATTCATCTTCTAAGTAAATGCAGGAAGACAAAGATAAGAACAGACAAAACGAACGTCACTATATAGCAAAGACACATCATGATAAAGAAGGGGTCGGCACATCACAAATCGCCGCCTCCTTCTGCCAGAGCCTGGTCACTCAGAGGCAGCATGTTATGTCCATCGATGTCTCCCCTCCTACAACTACTGGTCTGGGAAGTACCAGAGTGGGTAGGCCCCCTCAAAGTAGTCCGGCGAGAGTTGGAGCGGTGAGAACGACTCTGGGACCGAGCTTGGGTCACCTACAACAACATCGTCTGGTGCTCCACATACAACCTGACGATCTCCGAGGCATGCTGAAGACGAAGAGCCAGGATATGCTCAGACTCAGGGCGTGACAACTCAACCACCCCGGCCTCCAGCCTCACGACCTACAATATGAAAAAGAAGTACATCAGCAAAGGAAAAGGAAGTGCATCCAAAGAAAGAAATTCAACCCCTACCTCACACGTCAGTTCCTCTATTCTCCTCCATCGGAAGCCCTAGCCGCCACCATTGGAAGTTGCTGCCGCCGCCTTCGCCACCTGTAGCTTCAGCTGTGGCCTCTGCCACCTCCGTCAGCTGCAACTGCACCTGCGGCCACCGCCGGAAGCTACCTCCAGCCTCCAGCCCCGACGCCACTCCAGCCGGTGCACCCCACCGCCTGTAGAGACACGACAAGTGGCTCCTGCCGCCGCTACCGCTGCTTCCGCTGCCGTTGGAAGCCTCAACCACCACTGGATCTGCCAACTTAAGTTGGCGTAGGTATCTTTTTTGGTTTTTTTTTATTCTCTTGGTTATTTCAATCAAGCACCTAATTGATTACGTAGTTATGTTTGTTGACATCGCTTTTATCCGTACGAGTCGATATTTAACATTTGGTGAGTACATTTTGTGAGTTGATTTTTAACATTTTGCTTTGTTCTTTTGTTTTATTATTTTGGTTCATTTTAGTTTATATCTTATCATGTCTCAAACACGTGAAGACCATGGATCAGGGACAGGTTCTAATAGTCAACCTTCTGCGCCCATGTCTACAACTAAAGCATCCGGTTCCATATCAAGAGCACCTCCTAAATCCAAAGATGTTGGATGGAAATATGGGATTTTAGTAGATCCTCAGAACTGGGATCTTGTTAGGTGTCAATTTTGCCAAAAAGAGTGCAAAGGAGGCATTTATCGTTTGAAGCAACACATTACAGGCTTGGGGACGAATGTGACTGCTTGCAAGAAAGCAAGCATGGAGGCTAAGGAGGAGATAAAACAGTGTATGCAACAAGCAAAACAAATGAGAGTTGAGAAGGCAATGAACATTAGAGAGATGGAAGGGAGGGACAACCTCCTTGGGCAAGGAGTACGACAGATGGAGACATCTTCACAAGATGTCTCACAAAGTGTAGATGAGCTTTCACTCCAATTTCTTCCTCCACGGATGAAAGGACCCATGGATGTTTTTGTGCACCTCCTAAGGAGTCCAAGGCAAAAACAATAAAGGACAAGAAACATTTGAAAGAGGAAAGAGAGAGATGTATTAAGTACATCGCTAGATGGATGTACCAAGCAGGCATTTCCATCCACATTGTTCGCCTTAATAGTTTTCAAACAATGCTAGAGGCAGTTGGTCAGTTTGGTCCGGGCTTGAAAGGACCTAGTTATCATGAAGTGAGAGAGACTCTCTTGTCTAAGGAGATTGAACCACCCAAAAGTTGGTGGAGAAGGAGAAAGGCAGTTGGGTGAAATTTGGTTGTACTATCATGTCTGATGCGTGGACAGATAGAAGGGGTATATCATTCATTAACTTTTTGGTAAACACTCCTACTGGTACAATTTTTTTAAGATCAGTTGATGCTTCATCAGAGGTCAAAGATGCCAGGCTGCTAGCAGGTCTTCTTGATAAGGTTGTGGAGGAGGTTGGTCCATCTAATGTACTACAGATTGTTACGGACAATGAGGCGAGCTATGTGGCTGCAGGTCGCATTTTGATGGACACACTCCATCGTCATTTGTTTTGGACACCATGTGCTGCTCACTGCCTTGATTTAATGCTTGAAGATGTTTCAAAGTTATCACCAATAAAGTCCACAATTCGACATGCAAAATATGTCACAAATTTTATTTATGGACACACCAAGGTTCTAGCTCTTATGAGGAAATACACAAATGATAAGAATCTTGTTCGCGCAGTTGTAACTAGATTTGCAACTAACTATCTGAGTTTGTATAGCTTAAACACATGCAAGGATGATTTGCGACGTATGTTCATCTCACAGGATTGGAAAAATAACAACAATTGATGGAATAAAAAAGTTGAAGGAAAAAAGAGTTGTGAAATTGTATTGAAGACAACATTCTGGAAAGGAGTGGCTTATGCTTTGAAGATATTCAAACCATGTGTCCTTGTATTAAGGCTAGTTGATGGTGAAAAGCCTTCAATAGGATATATATATATATATATATGAAGCGATGGATCGTGCCAAGGAAGGAATAAAAAAGGCATTGGATGATAAAATAGATAAATATGGCTTAATTTGAGATATCATTGATAGAAGATGGGATTTTCAGTTACATCGCCCGTTGCATGCTGCAGGGTATTATCTAAATCCACAGTTTCACTATGCCAATCCCGATAGTGAGAGCGACAATGAAATCAAGCGAGGGTTGTATGATTGTATTGAGAAGTTGGTACCTTTGCATGAAGACCAAGATCAAATTTTTAGGCAATTGGCGATGTATAGAGAGGCACAAGGTATGTTTGGTAGGGACATGGCTATCAGGCTTCGAAAGACATCTACTCCGGGTATGATTATTTGCTTATTTATTTTTAAACTTGTATCAATCACTCTAGTGTTCTTTAATATCAATTTGTTATTTTGTAGAAAATTGGTGGGTAGATTGGGGAAGCACGACCCATCAATTACAAAAGTTGGCAATACGCATATTGAGCTTAACATGTAGTGCCTCTAGTTGTGAACGTAATTGGAGCACATTTGAGCAAGTAATATTCTTTTCCAATTTCAAGGCATTTGAACTAATCCAATATCATTTGTTTGATTAATAGAATCATATTTTCATTTTAATTTATTGTTGTATAGATTCATACAAAAAGAGGAATAGATTGTAACAAAAGAAATTGAATGATTTGGTATTCGTCAAATACAACCAAAGGCTTAGGGAAAGACATCTAAGGTTGGAGAAATCGGGTCTAGACCCAATATCCTTAGATGACATTGATGAATCAAGTGAGTGGATTGCAAATGAAGACGAAGATCTTGTCCATGAAGGTGAAGACTTGAGATGGAGATATGTAGAACTTGCTGCTGGAATGGATGAAGAGGAGGGGCTTAGTACGAGGTCATATTTTAAACACTACATGTCTTAATTCTAGTTGTTGAGTTTGGTTGTTTTTTTTGTTCTAAGTTTGATGTTATGTTTTTACATGTTTGAAATGAATTTCTAGGTCTTTTGGGAAAAGAGTTCGTCTTTCTAATGAAGATTCGGACGATACCAGTAATGATGATCAGGAAGCTCCCACCAATCTTGATTCTAATAGTGATTGATAGTGACTACTAACTAGTGAGTGATGTTTGTACTTGTATGGTTGTATTCAAATTAGACTTAATTTATGTATTATGTTTGGTTGTATGGTTGTATTCTTTTCTTATTATATGGTTATATTCGTCTTTCTAATATTATATTTAATTGTCACTCTTGTTAGTTAATGATTCCAGGTTTTATATTTTTTTTCAATTATTTAATATCACATATATCATTATTAAAATAAATATTATTTAAATATTCAAAACGCCCCAGGTGCTTGAGGCACCCACCTTAGGCACTTGAGGCGAGGCGTTGGGTCCCTCGCCTCAGGCGCCTCACGCCTCAGATAACATAGGTCTGCAAACAACAAACAATCAGATACAGAAGAAAGAAAAGATGATGGCAGGAAAATAAATGCATACCTCGCCCCCAAGGTGAAAAAGTGGCCGAACATCTCAGTATAGCAGCGTAAGTAATTGTTGCTATCACTGGCACTGGAAGTCATTGGGGTACCAACCCTCTTCCAGATCCACACGGCGAACTAGCCCTCCTTCTTCCAGCCGATATCCTGGATTAGGCCACGGGTGGAATGACCCAAGTGAGGGTACGGAGGAAGATCGACCCACTCCTAGGAAAGCCCCTGTGAGCGCATTGTAAGACGCACCCACAAAGGCTCCATCTTGTTCAAGCAAATCAGGTATGTGTCACAGCCGAAAATGGGGCGACCCTCTAGCACCCACAGCTGCCAGTCCAAGCGGACATCAGATAAGGGGCACCACACCACCTGAAATGCAAAGCAAAACAATGGGTAGGAAGAACAAAGGACAGCTAAAACAAAAATGACAAGGCAAGAAGATACCTCGTGGTGAGTGTCGACTCTGAAAATTCGACGAGGTCTTATCCTTTTCAGGGAAGTCCGTGGATCCAGATCGTCACCTCAAAAGAGAATGACAAAGAAAGAAGAAAACTCGGAAAGCAACTCTCACCTCGGTCCCACACTCATATTGATCCCCGAACTTTCATCCCTTGGTGTCGCTCGATCACCAAAGAGACGGTTAGGGTCATGTAGGAGGAGGGTGAGAAGAAATAAATTAAGACATGTGGGCTCCAGGAACCGCGTGTTCTGATTTATGAAATTAAATTGACCGTGTGTACCTTAGCGTGAAGAGTGTGGGTTAAAGCTTCTCCTTCTTCATCCGGCCGATGAAGAAGAGTCCTCAACGTGTGGGTGCTTGATCTTCTATGAAACTAGACAAATAAACAAGTGAAAGAGACTATTAGAACTAGACAAAGTGAAGTATATGTAAAGAGAATAACATGAAACACACAACTGACTAGAAACTGACCGGATTCGGGTTATCTCTAATCCTCGTTTTTCTATTTTCAGATAAATAGAGTAAAATTAATGCAAAAAAACATAAAAAAATGATAGGAGGATGTAGAATCACGAAACAAAGAGATAAGAAAAAGAACAGAAAGATTCTGAGTTGAATAGAGAGAGAGATATAGCCAAATCTGGGTTGTCGAAAAAGCCGAGCAGCAGTCCAGGATCTGCCAGGCGCGACTTTGCTTCTATGCTCGTCACGACCAGCCCCAACCTTGGAATCAAGTGCCGTCAATTTAAAACTGAAGAAGACTTGGAGAGGAAGAACTTTGATGAAGAGATCTTGGATAGCAGACGTCTACACGCTGCTGTAGAGGACGAAGAAGAGAGACCTGGCTGATCACCTGTAGAACAGCCTTCCTCTCTCTTGAACCGACTTTTCCCTCTCTAAAAACTCGAAATTCTCTCTCTAAAAATCACAAAATCAATGCAGGAGGGAGGTTGGACGTCTTGAGATGCCTGGGGGTCATGCCCATGCCTTTGGGATGACCAAAATTAGAGTAAATTTATAGGAGAATGAACGGCGCGATCAAGACTAAAAAATAGGGCACCTTGTGCCCTACCCCAGGGCGCATGTGCCCTGGTGCAGGGCGCATGTGCCCCACTGAGGGGTGCATGTGCCTCCTAGTGGGGGTGCATGGCACTTTTCCTGAAAAATTTGACCTTATCCGGTCGATCCATTCAGCGGTAGAGTCCCGGTGAAAAACTGGTTCCCTCGTGCCTCAAGGGCAGGGTGCATGTACCCTCAAGTGAGGGCATGAGGTCACGTGCCTCACTGGTAGGGCGCATGGGCACATGCCCTGGGTCCTGGGAGCATGTGACCAAGGACCCGGGCGCATGGGACTGTTTTTGCGCGTCCTTCTTCTAGAAGCCATTGCGAACACTCCCGAACTCGGAATTCGACACCGTTTGTTGCGTTGGAAAGATAACAGGCCGAAGAAGATTTCTATAGCATTGGATCAGCCATCACACCATCCAAAACATCAGAATTTTGTCCAGAAATTAGGGCAGTGAATAGAAGATCCGATATAGGTCAAAATGACTCCGACGGCAAACCGAAAAGACACGGTATGCAACAAAACTTGTCCAGAGTGTGAATATGACCATAACCTTCGATGCATGATCATTAGGCATTGGTCATTCAGCCAATTTTCGTGTTTACATGATTTACGTGTGGCTTTCGCTCGAAAATTATGGCTTTTTGCGGAAAACTTTGGAAAACATCCGATTTCGTTTGGCAAAGCTCCAAATCAACTTTAAAAGACCCGGTATCATTATAAGGTCAATCATACATGTTACCCTATAAAACATGAGTTTTATGCTCTAAATTAGGCGAATTTGGCATGTCTACAGCTTGCCTCACCTTGATATCGGCTTTGTAAGGGAATGGCATGTAATGAAGCGGAATGATTCGTAGTGAACTGTAATGAAATACAAGTGAGCGTAGATGAATGTAGCGGAATGGAATGGTAATGGACTGAAAAGGTGGCATCAAGGTGTAGATATAGACACGCTTATCTACCCAATCCAGCAAAATGAATCTCTCTAAGTATTCTAGATCGCTTTCATGTTCTATCAAAACCTCATATAATTGACTGGTAAAAGACATTCCATTGGCACGAGAGATGAAAAATAAAGGATAAATGATAAACGATGTAGCCAACCCTCAGCATGGTGTGGAGTCCTCGAATTCGTAGGTTCATCATCAGCCAGCAACCCGAACTTTGCGGTGTTCTTGTACTGTGAAGGGCTAAAGTTTTAAAAGAGAAATTGATTTTAAAATGAAAAGAATACCAATCTATCATATTTGGAATCTCAAGATCATTCAAGTTTCACCAAAATACTCAGTTTAATTCTGAGTGGAATAATCTCACATTCTAAAACGGTTTGTTTAAAGCATAATAAAAATTGCTCGGGTATCGTGAAAACCATGAATCATGCTCTAGCAGAAAATCAAGTATTCGAAAAACGACAAAACAGACTTAAGCCATAGTGGGATTGAAAGATAATGGGACTAACATAGAATGATGGGAAAGAAGAAACAATGGCATGACAATTGCCATGGTGGGATAACATAAAAGACATGATGGGATAAAAGAAAGACAAAATAAAACATGATGGGATAAAAGAAAAGAAAGAATAAAACATGGTGGGATAAAAGAGTAAAACATGGTGGGATAAAAGAAAGGGAAGAATAAAAATAAAGGAAAGAATAAACATAATGGGATAGCATTGGTAATAAAAAAAGAGATGGATATGAAAATATAGAAAATTATGTAGAAAATAGTTGAAGATATAGATTGTCTATTGGAGGTCAAGACACCTGATTAGGAACCATCGTCCCTCCAATATTCAATTTTGGCTTATCTGTGAGTGTGAAGAAATGACCATGCCGTCGCAGATTTTGTTGAAGGGGACCTCGGGCCTAGTCATTTTCACTCTCAAGGTCTTCAACATTAATGCATATATTACATATTAAATGGACCTAACATAACTAGGTGACATATAGTAGGAGTGATGTGAAGTGCAAAAATGGAGTGTTGGTGATGATGTGAGATTGAGAATGTGGATTTGAGTGAAGTCTTCAAGCGAAGTCTATCAACTTGCATCGACAGCCTAATTCATTAGCATCTCTGGTCCATCCTTGTCTTGCCTTCTGATGAATTACAGCACCACGATAATGTTCAGCTGGGTGGTGCTTCCTCTCTTTTCGCCACAAGGTTGGCATGACGTTCCTTGGGGAACACCGATCCCACCAATTCACCAGTTGAGACTTAAACGATTGCCTGATGGCCCTTCTCTTTTGCTTCTTCAGCTCCTGAAAACACTTAACAAAGATGATTAAATCTTCATCATGACTCATGCCTTTGCCTGTATATTGTTTGCCTTGATTTTGAGTCAAAGGGAGGAGCCTTCTTAACAAGGTGAAATAAAACAAATGACTAAAATGAAATGGAGTTAAGGGTTGAGAGAACTTACCTGTCGTGGTGTGAATCCTCTCTTCTCCTGTATTGAAATGCCTGAAACACTTGATAAAAGGGGATTAGATCTTCACTACGACTCATCCCTTTGCCTATTACGGTCAACTTTGACTTAGGTCAGAGAGAAGAGCCTTCTTGACAAGGTAATGAAAGTAAAAAAAACAGATATGCAATGCAGAAATGGAAATATTCATGACAATCAAATAAACATGGATGCAACTAAGGCAACGATCATGATTAAGCATTTTTTTTGGATTTTCTTGAAAACATTCATTTTTTTTATTTTCAAAAGTATTCAATTTTTTTGGATTTTTGTAATATGCAAATTTTTTTTGCGCTTTTTTGAAATATTCATTTTTTTGGATTTTGGAATATTCACTTTTTTAGGTATTTTTTGAAATATTCACTTTTTTTGGATTTTGAAAATATTCACTTTTTGTGGAGAAAATGCTGGTATTTGAGACAATTCATCGATCTATGGGGTTTGTCAAGACTCAAGTGGTAGATGCCACGTGCAAAAATAAAGTTCCCTACCTAGAATCCTTCTAACCTTCTTCCTTTGATCAGCTTGGATTCCACCTAGATTTGGTCGGTTTACCCTACCCAAGGGATTTAAGGAGGAAGAGTATAGAGGAAGTCCTTGATAGGGTTTGAAGATGTTGAGAGGGATTTCTCTACTTTCACTCAAATTACCCATTGGGGTTCGGCCTCTTTGGGTTTTTTCTATTTTTTGCTCTTTTCTATGTGGCACATATTTAGACAGGTTTTTGACCCGTGGGGATATTTCCCATCTTTTAGTGCCTTTTGCCTTGACTATCATTCTGGGTACTCATTCAGACAAGTTGATCATTCTTCTTTTTCTAACTCGATGGGTTCATTGCCCATCTTTTGGCACCCTTTTGCACCCTCTGAGACGGCCTCCTACTAGGGTGGAGAGTGTTTTCGATACTACCCCTCTCTAATCTTTTCTCCCTATCTTGGACCGAGTAGAAGAGAATAGGGTAAGGGTACTCCTTCCATTTCTAGATTTCTGCCTTGCCTTTCGCCAGTGTCAGGTTGTCTGGATTCTAGGATCGGGAAGTGTTGTGTGTGTAGGATGGTACCTACCCTTGACTTCTCGCGAACAACCTAGGATCGATGACTCGAGATTATACCAATGGTTTCTCCATTTTTATGGAAAGTACTTTTTGAGGTAAACTCCATTCCAAGGATGATTCAATTTTTCTCCATCTGCATTAGTCAATTCATATGCATTACCTGGATACTTTTCAGTGATTACAAAAGGCCCTTCCCAGTTAGGTTGCAACTTGGAGTGGGGACCCCTGGCTTAACGAATATGCGTTTGACTACCATCTCACTGATCTCGAATTTTCTCTCAACCACCCTCTTTTGATAAAAACTTTTAAGTCTATTCTGATAAGTCCGGGCATGCTCGGCGGTGGCTAGTCTTCTTTCATCCAAGAGTTCAAGCTGTGCAAGGAGAGATTCTCGTCTCTCATCAACAGGAATATCCCTATTGAGCTGAACACGGAGAGATGAAAGTAATACATCATACGGGACCACTGCTTCCATCCCATATGCCAAGCATACGGGGTTTGTCCAGTGGGAGTCCTTACAGAAGTACGATAAGCCTATAGAGCATCTACAAGCTTATCAGGCTAGTCGGCAAACTTGTTAGACTTACAAGATTTCTTGATGATTTTAGTTAAGGTTTTGTTGGTGGCTTCTGATTGACCATTGCCTTAAGGATAGTATGGTGATGAATGATGCAATGAAATGCGATATCTGTTGCAAAGATCACGCAGATCTTGAGAAAGAAATTGTGGCCCATTATCAGTGACGATGTCGTTGGGGATCCCGAACCTTGCAAGGATGTTGCGCTTGATGAAGTAGCAGACTGTTGACACTTTAATCTCCACGAATGCTTCCGCTTCAGCCCACTTTGGGAAGTACACCGTTGCCGTCAGAATGAATGATTTTGAGCGCATTTCGGAGTTGAGGTCACTCAAGGGGCCAATGATATCAAAAGCCCACATGGCGAAAGGCCATGGGGCATGAATTGGATGAAGGGAAGATGCGGGAGAATGAATCTTGTCGGCATGGAGTTGACATGAATGACACTGCCGGACAAAGATGGAACAGTCTTCTTCTAGAGTTGGCCAATAATACCCTTGTTGAATGATTTTCTCAGCAAGGGCTTGGGCATTCACATGACCACCGCAAACTCCAGAATGTGCTTCCTTCAGCACCAACTCGGCTTCTTCTTCATCAAGACACCTGAGTAAGATTCCACTTAGGCTTCTCTTATAGAGCACTCCTCCTAGGATTGTATACCTCTGGGATACTCTTCTAATTGCCTTCTTTTCCTTGGTGGTTGATCCAGGTGGATATGACTGATCTTGACAATACCTCGCAATCTCGTCATACCAAGGTCTCTCACCTTCTTCTAATTCTTCCAACTCAATTAACAAGATTTCTTCTTTATGTTCCAAGTATTCCTTTCTGTTGAACCTCTCCTTAACCTTCAAAAAATGTCCATCCTTAATTGCTGGAATTATCCTCTTACAGATGTGGATAGTCCGCACTTGCCTGCCTAGCGGGACAGATAGAGATGAGGCTAGTGAAGCTAAGGCATCGGCGAGGATATTCTGAGAATGGGGGACATGGGCAAAGGTGAGTTTGAAGAATAGCTTGATATAGCAAGTGATGAGCTCCTTGTAGGGTTTGAGGTTTGGATGGGAAGTTCGATACTTGGATAGGACTTGGCGTAGGATCAATTGACTATCACCTATCACCCTCAGTTCAGTGGCACCTTGGAAATGAGCAGCCTCCAACCCGGCCAACAAGGCTTCATACTCAGCTATGTTGTAGGTTGCTGGAAAGTTAAGCTGAAAAGCCTGTGGAATGATGACACCTTCAGGTGATAGAAGGACAATACCAATCCCTCTGCCATGAGAGTTCAGAGCCCCGTCAAAATATAATGTCCAAAGATTAGAAGATCGGACTAACATTAGTTCGTCATCTGGGAACTCTGACCGGACTAGGTCAAAGATGGGTATGGGATGATGGGCAAAGTGTTCAGCAATAGCATAGCCCTTGATTGCCTTCTGTGGGACAAAAGTGATCAAATTGGGATAAGAAACTCTGCCATCGCCCTAACTGATCAATCAAAACTGTCTTCTCTAACAGAAACTTAATGGGATTGATACGAGCAATGAACTTGACTAGGTGAGCGAGAAAATAATGCTTGAGTTTCTGAACCACCCAAACAAGAGCAGTACAGGTCTTTTCTACCACAGTGTACTTCAGCTCACAAGCATCAAACATCTTAGACAAGTAATAAGTAGCTCGTTATTTCCCTTCTTCATCAACTTGTGCAAGAACTGCCCCAAGAGAGTTCTCAAGAACCGAAATGTAGAGGACCAAGGGCTTGTCGGGAATTGGTGGTCTAAGTATAGGGGGACTTGCCAGGTATGCTTTCAACCCATCAAACGCCTCCTGGCACTTCGAATCTCATTTAAACTCGGCCCCCGCCTTGGTTAACTCATAGAAAGGTTTACACCTTTGGGAATGTTGTGAGATAAACCGGAGAACAAATTGTAGCCTCCCAATCAATCCCCGAAGCTCTTTCATATTCTTCGGAGGAGGCATACCAATAATTGCTTTGGCCTTGTTTGGGTCGATCCCTATGCCCCTTTTGCTTACTATGAACCCAAGTAGTTTTCCTTATGAAACTCCAAATGTACACTTCTTAGGGTTCATTTTCAGCTTGTATTCTCTAGCCCTTTGCAAGACATTTCTTAGCACTTCAGAATGATCTTCCCGACTCTTGGACTTGATAACCAAATCATCCACATACACCTCTACAAGGGTGTGCATCATGTCGTGAAAGATAGCCATCATAGCCCTCTGATATGTAGCACCGGCATTCTTTAACCCAAAGGGCATGACAACATAGCAATATGTTCCCCAAGGTGTAGTGAACGAGGTCTTTTCTTGGTCCTCCTCAGCTAACCGGATCTGATTGTATCCAGAATAGCCATCCATGAATGAAAGCATTTCAAATCTAGCAGTGTTATCAACCAAAACATAGATATCAGGTAAAGGGAAATCATCCTTGGGACACGCTCGGTTCAAGTCCCTGAAGTCTATGAAAATCCGAACCCGTCCATCCTTCTTCATAACAGGGACTATGTTAGCCACCCATTGCGGATATAGGACGACTTTAATAAATTTTGCTTGGTGTAGTTTGTCGACCTCTTCGTTCATTTTGAGTGCAATATCAGGGTGGAATCTCCTGAGCTTTTGTTTAACCGGGGCAGTTCCAGGTTTCAAGGTTAATCTATGTTCAACCAATGAATTATGTAATCCCGGCATATCTTCATATGTCCATGCGAACGTGTCCTTATATTATTCTAAGACTTTGATCAAATGTTGTTCTTCTGGGGGAGTGAGGTTTGCACTGATGAGGATAGTCTTAGGATCTTCCAGGGTTCCTAAATTCAGTTCCTTGGTCGATTCATTCCCTGTGTCTGATGGTTCTTTAAATCTTCTAAGTCCAGATGCATATGCATCAGCCAAGTCCTCAATTTCATCCTCAGATTCAAGATCCTTCTCTGATACCACCTCATATACTCTCAAAGTATGATCTATGTTATGCTCATCCTCATTTCAGATTTCATCTAGTTGGATGGTATTCTCTAAAAAGTTTGGCAGCCTTGCACACTCTACGCATTTCTGTGCCAATTGTTGCAGATACCTATTTGGAACTCGTTTACCCCTAACTTTCCTATTTCCTAACCTAACATGACCTACTGAAGATAAAGCTGGAAAGGTGGTATTTACAGTGGAGGGAGGATCGAGTAAATCGATCAATGATTCAGAAGAGGGGGATCCCTGATTAGGAGTGCCCTCTGGGATGAGTAGAGATGTCTCCTCAATAGAAATGTGAGTTTCAGAGAAGACATTTTTTTTGTGAATTTCAAGTAAAAAGATAGAATGAGTTAGCATGGCTCGGGATTTGATAGAAGATGACTGAATTAATAGAAATAAAAACTTAAGGATAAAAGGGAAAAAGGGACTCGTGGGCCCAATGGTAACAGAAAGTGGACACATGGGTCCAAAACTAATGAAAAAAGTAAACGGGTACGTGGACCCGATCTTAGAAATAAATGGGCATGTGAGCCCATGTTGGGAAAAGCCCTCAGTTATGAACTTGATGAGGGAAGTCAATTGGCAAGTTGGCCCAGTAAGAGTGGAAGGTTGAAGAGGGTACATGGGCCCAAAGTGGGTAAGTGGGCTCTGAAGCCCATCCAAAAGATCTAGAAACAATGGTACGAGGTTCAAACATGGGATTGTTGTATTTGGGCCTCGTGGAATGGTTTTGACTTGGGTAACAGGCTTAACTAGATGATCCAAGATTGGTCTACCCTTGAGTGGTTCCTGGTGCTCTTCCCCACTTGAGAACAGACGAGTCAAAGATAAGCATAGGTCTTCCAAGTCTTCTTCATCTCGAGCCTTCCTTCTCTTGACAACTGTAACGAAACTCTTGTCATCTTCAGCCATCATCATGGTCTCTCCTTTGACAAAGAAGGTGTGGAGTCCCATGGCATATCCTGGCTGGAAGATCCTCCTTGGGATGGAATCCTCTTCGTATCCTAACCCCTGCCTGTGTGGCCTTTTCACAGTTTGAATTGGCTGAGTGATTCCTTGAAGATCCTTGCCCAATCCTTTTCCAGGCTGATAGCCCAGTTTCATCATCATCCGCCATCCCACTGTGTCAGGTAGAGAGGCGGTCATGCATCTGACTTCTGGTAAATCTCCCATTGAGATCTGGGGCTGTATTGACAGTCCTAAGGGAAAAGAAGCATCGTTCAGCTCGTCCCTTATAGGCATGCTAGTCACCTTGACCACCTGTCCTTTGAAGGGAAACTTTATGCACTGGTGATTTGTTGAAGCCACAGCTCCTATTGCCTCCAAGTATGGCCTCCCAAGTATAACCTGGAAAGTTGGATCCAATTCTAGAACATGAAGATCCGTTGTGACCATACATGGTCCAAGTTTAACTTCTAGAGTGACAACCCCATGTGCAGACTTCTTGGAGTTGTCGTAGGCCGTCACCATGGCACAAGATGGCTTGATTTCTTGTTCAGAAATACCGCACAACTGCAAAGTTTCTGGCGGCATAATGTTGATAGAAGCTCCAGTGTCAACCAAACATGATTTCACTTCGATATTACAGATGATAACAGCCACATGCAAAGCATATCTCCTGACCTCTGGATCTACTAATTCCTCCTGAGAGAAAGTGAGTGTTGGGTGCTCACTTCTTGGAGCTAACACTGTAGTTATCTTTTCAGGTGGGAGATCTTCACTCACCATGACCCTTTGTAAATACTGCTGTAGAATCTCCTGGTGCACCTTTGATCTTTTGATCAACTCAAGTATGGAAATATGGGCCGGTGTCTTATCTAAATGTTTCAGCAAGTCATACGCCGTGCCCGGCAATGGTTCTTCCACTCATTCCTCCTCCACTGGATCCTGCGGTTGAGTACTAGCATGGGAAAGAGCCGCTGGAACATCCTCCCACTCCGAAGCACCGGGGCTATTTGGCGGTTGGGTAGAGGTGATGGGTTAACTGGGGTGGACTGTGGTGGAGGTGCAGGTATGGTAGGCAATGGGATTGATGGTTCTAGGATGATTGGGTTTATGGGTAGAGGGGTAGTATTTGGAGGTGGTAGTGATGGGGATACTGGTGGCCTGATAAGAAGAGGCCGGGGTGTAGGAGTGGTTGATGGGTTTAATGAAGGTGTAGGTTGTGGGATTGGTGGTATGATAGGTTGAGGTTTTGGAGTGGCAGAGCTCATAGGCTGGGGGTTCAAGTTTCGTGGTGATTGTGGTGGTCGGATGAGCAAGGGCCGGTGTGTAGCAATGGTTGAAGGAGGTGTAGTTAAGGAGAGGGCTGGCCTACTGATGGGTCGGCGAGAAGAAGTGGCGGCCAATGGTTGGGTTATTGAGCTTTGTGGTAGTTGTGGGGTAGAAGGTGCACGAATTATTTGTCTAGGAGGGTTCCTAGCAGGAGGCCAAGCCGGGTTGACAGGCATGGTTGTATTGTGACTTTCTAGTTGCCAACCTTGAGCACGGCTGGCATCTCCCTGGACATTGGAGTGTACTAGACCAATTCCTGGGTTTGGATGTGCTGGTGCCGGTGCTGGAGCGGGAGCATGTAATAGGAGCGGATTCTGAACAATCCCCAAGCCAGGTTGTTGTTAAGGTTGAGCCGGTGGACGCTGCCGCTGCTGCTGCCTAGTCTTCATTGCCTGTATGCATTCAACCATTTGGGCCCAATCAATGTTGCCTTGGTCATTTAAATCGTGGATATAATCCTTGAATTGAAAACACACTTCAACAGTGTGACTAGGACACCGGTGGTAAGCACATTATCGGGACATATCTACATTTGTTGGCCAAACCTCTCTTTTCTTGGGCAATTCCAACTGTTTCTCCGCCATAAGTACATTGAATATGTCAGTCAAGGAGTAAGGGTGTTGTTGGTAGTTCTCTCTCCTAGGACCTCCCCTTCGTGGTGCCTGATTGGGTGGTGGCGGTGCCCTATTGTAGGTAGGTTGACGAGGATGTTGGGGTTGTGCTACTGGTTGAGGGGGTTGTTGTGGTTGTCATGGTTGTGGTGGCCTAACCTGTTGTTGAGGGGGGTAATAGGAAAGGTTTTGTGGTGGGTTTCTGAACTGGTTTTGACGGTTCCCTCCCTGGTTCCCCACAGTGTTTATAGCTTCATTGTTGACCACTCCTTCGGTTGTAGGCCCAACTGGTGCAGAGGGGGTTTTCCTAAAGTTTCTAGGTTTAGGATCAAAAGGGTTTATCATGGTGGCATCCTTGAAGTGGGCTTGCAAGTATCGGGCACTGTCATAAAGTTCATTCATGGTGGTAGGACGGTGCATGACCAATACATTCCTTAAGGCAGGTGTAGTGTTTCTAATAAGCATCTTTATTTGTTCCCCTTCAGAAATCACATCTGTCAGTTTCTCTGCCATTCCCCTCCAGCGATCAGCAAACTTTATGAAGTCCTCTTCGGGCTTCATCTTTTCAGCAATCAAATCTGTGATGGAGCATGCTGGTGCCACCCGGTCTCTGTATCTTTGCAAAAATTTGGTCTTGACAATGTCGAAGTCTCCTACCTCAAAGGAGTCGAGTGAGTAGAACCATTCCAATGCAGACCCTTCTAGTGATCGGCGGAACAAGAAGGCAAGAACCCTACGATCATTTTTCCAGAATGAGGATTCATAGAGAAAATCTTTTAAGTAGAGAAAATGATTGCCAGTACCATTGTAGTGGCGATAAACTGGTAGCTCAGAAGGTGGTAGGTGGAGAATTGGCAAAGAAGGAATAGAGATTTCAGGAACTGACTTGGAGTCTAGGCAACATCTCAGCTCTTCATAACGTTCATTCATCTGGGTGAGTTGATCCATGATTGCCTGGGTGAGAGCAGGTTCTTGGTTTACTGGTAGGGGTATGTGGTTAGAAGCATGGTTTTGGAATTGAGGAGCATGACTTGGTAAATTTACTGAAGATTGTCCCATGACTTGATGGGCTAAAAGAGCAACATGGTTGAAATAAGATGGCTGAACAAATGAGGGTTGGACCACAGATGGTTGAACTATAGATGGTTGTGTTAATGATGGTTGAATCATAGATGGTTGAACAATAGGTGGTTGAACAAAGGGTGATTGAATGAGTGGTGGTCGAACTAGAGGATAAGGAGATGAAGTAACTTGGTTGGCTTCAGCGTGATCTGAGGCACTTTTGCCCTTCACCATGGATTGTATGCGGGCATAGGTTTCTAGGTCAGTATAGAGAGACAACTCCCTAAAGAGTTGTTCAACATCATGAGAAGCAGATGGTTGAGGGACCTCTTGCGCTTCTGACTCAAACAATGGATTAACATGACCATCTGACGTAATTGGTTGGTGACCCATCTCATGCTCTCGATGTTCAGCTTGTTCCGCCATTCCAACGTGCCTTCCAGACCTTAATTGCAATGTTACCTTTCAACTTCAAGGAGAAGGTAAAACAAACAAGTTGGCAAAGCAAACAAAGAACTCTTTCTGGGTTTTTTTTTTAGTATCTTGCAAAAAAAGTTAGGGGTTTGAATTTTTGTTTGACAAGCAAGTGATGCAAAGACTGATAGAAATGTATGCCCTACAAGCCAATCATATATGATATGATTCGACATTTCTAGAAATATCTCATTCAGATTAATTAGGCAAATCTTCATTATAAGCTCTTATTAGATGCGAATATAATAATGAAGTCCTTGATCAAATACAATGATGATTAAATCATGATGAGATCATGATAATGAGATTGATCATCTAGAGGTATTTGATCTAAATGTTCCTAGTCATAGGATACTTGAGACGGGACATCAAGGACCCGGATAGACTAGTGTATGTGATGTCTTCTCATGTGATGAGGACGACCGATCTCATTGGTCATTAGTGTGGAGACACTGAGATACACGTACAGGTGCTCATTAGTTGAATGAGTTCACTGAACTGACCGAATTAGAAACCCTGAATGGTATCTTACCGAACTGTCTATCAGGGTTTTCTATCATCACGGTTGCATGGTTGGACCTTTGACCTGAGTCGCCAAAGATGCCTTGTTGGGTGGAACTTGTGCTTTGACCATTGACTTATGGATCGCAATTTAGATGGTCCTATATAGTGATGGATCGGGTACAAGGAAAATCCGATAGAGGCAATTGAGCGGACAACAAGGGATCGTCCACTCTCGGTAAGTGAGAGTGAATGTCCTGTGGGATAGTAATCTAAATCCCTGGCCAGGGTAGATAGGATAATTGGAAAAGGAGTTTTCCAATTGATCCAATTCGGAGTACATGATCCTATAGAGTCGGTACACTAAGGAGTTGACAGTCGATGCCGTACTCCTTTCCGACCGGGACATTGGATGGATGAGGGTTTATATCCATGTGGTAACTGATGATGGAAAGGCTCAATGGAGATGAAATTATCCCCATAGCCATTTGGGATCATGGGATGTGGCTTGTACCCTTCATGATCGGTAGGTCGATTAATCTGTTATCGGATAACGGATTTAATTAGAATTAAATAGAATTGTTCTATTTTATTTAGGCCTCAACCAAATTGGTTATTGGGCCTAGTGGGTCACACACAAAAGGACTTATCCATAAGTACAGGGGCAAGGACGTAATTTATAGAGATTTTGGGTTTTTATGAAAAATTCCATAATTCTCTATAAATACTAATGGTTTCAGCCAAACCCCATCAAGACAAGGGTGAAAACCACGTCCCAAGCCTCCTCCCTACCTCCTCCTCTCTCTAGAAGGTGTCCATGGTTGATGGAGCTCCGTTCGGGAAGAGTTCTCGAGGCCGGCGTGAAGGGAGAACCTGCTGTGGATGAAGTTCGTGTGGATACTGCTGGAGACCGGACACTTGAACGGTTTGGAGAGCTTGAGAATCTCATCTCCTTCCTCTCCATGGGATTATATGAATCCCTATCAGGTATATTCGAACCCGATTTGATCGGTTTTCGGTTTTCGTCGTTCGGTTCTGATTGAGACGGATTCTAAAGGAACCCATAGGAATCGTCGCTTTCGCTGCACATAATTTTAATGGACGATTCCTTACAGTGGTATCAGAGCCCGGTTCAAGTCTCGGTCGAAACCGACGTCGAATCGACATTATTTCATGTTATGTATGTGTTCCCGAATCTGTGCAAACGTCTGTTTTGACGAGGCGACCATATTCTGTGTATGATTCATATAAAATATTGGTTGGCCTTGGTAGAATCTAGTGATATAGGGCTTTCCAACTCCGCAAACCGTTTGAAGTTTGGATCTCTGTAGTGTTCGGGAGAAGCCTCAAAAGTTGGTGTTTCTGTCATGCCCGAACCAACACCCGGATTTGGGGATTTTGTGAAATCTCCGTCCATAGAAGAAATTGAGGCTTGGAAAGGGTTTAGGAGATGGGTAATATGATTACCTAGCCTTTACCTTTTATATCCAGCTTTGAACGACGGCGGAGGATGAGAATTTTTGAGTTTTCCGACGAACTAGGGTTCTGCGGAATCTGGCGGCGCCGACTTGTTTCTTCCTGATTTCACGTTGATAGAGAATTTTTATATGAAGGGATATATACATATTTGGAAACTTCATATGATGAGGATTCTAAATTGTATTTTTTGAGAATATTTGGCTTCCTGGATAAGGAGTTATCCTCGTTGCAAGATAGAGATTTCTGCTACGGAATTTGGGTGATCGCCGCCTCTTCTTCCACATTTTCCGGACGACTGCGATTTTTCCTGGATATGAGGCCGACTGTTTTGGATTCCTTATTTGACAAGGATTCCAACGCATATTTTTACAGATTTTTCGGAGTCCGGTATAGGGAGATATGTGCGAGTTAATGAGATTAACTCTCCTCCGAATGAACAGTACCTGCTCGGGGAGGCGACCGGCGCACCCGCCGGCGTACGGAGGCTGGCGCACGCGTCTTTTGAGCCCGGCGCACGCCGGACGGGCGCAGTACGCCGCCATGTGCGGCGCATTGCGCCAGACACCATTTATATGTTTTTAAAGTGTTTAAAATCATAGAAAATTCCGAAAAATTGCCATAAAATTCCATAAAATTTCTGAAAAATTCTATAATATTATTTAACATGTTTTAAAGTGTTTAATGACATGTTAGATGATGTTTAGCCCTATTTACATAGATTCACTCATGGTTAAACTTTAAAATTGTTTTAAAGGTTTAACTTAAATTATTAGTGTCTTAATTAATTCTGTAAAATGAGATTTTACAGAATATAAATTGGGACATTAATTTCTGACCTTGCACAGTATTGGGAATGCATGAATGTTCTAAATAGTTTAGTTTTGTATGTTCATTTCATCTAAATTGTTTATATGTTATTGTCATGTTATTTTCATGTTATTTATTTCATGAAAAATTAGAGCATGCATGAAATTGAGAATTTCAAAATAAATTATATAATTTTATGCTGATATATATGATATATCTCATATAATTATCACGTATGCGCTCTATGTTCATGTGATGAATGTTAGTGTGTGTATGGAGGTGATCGTATGGACTTAATTGTGCTTGGCTTGTGATTGCTTTTAATTATGTTGGTTATGTTATTAAATGGGGCCTGCGTGTGCCTCCTCTCTCTTTATACAATCTGATTGTACATTCTACCTCCCTCCATTAATGTACTCCCCTTGGTTAAAACTAAGGTTTCTTATTGAGTTATGTACATTTGTGGGAGTGCATACCCTTATGCCGCTTGTAAGAGTTAGAAGCCGGTTCGTGGAAGGTTGGAGAGAGGGACCACTTGGAGAAGCACCCTTCTGGAGTGGGAGCATACCAACTCAAGCATCTGAAGCAAGGATTTGCACCTATAGGGGTGCCTTAGGTGCATGCTTAGGGTTAAGTCCATGATCACCTGATTTTGTGCATATTTGATATGTGGATGTGTGCTACGGGTTATACCTTAGATATATGATATTCCAAAGGTATTATATATACTTAGAACATATTCTTGATGAGACTAAAATAAAAACCCTCCTTGTCATAATTAGGTTGATAAACGTGTGACATTAAGAATGGCACACGTAGCCTTCCGTTGTTATGGTCTTGATGAGCCAATCTTAGATTGGATGGGTTTGTTGTGTTTCCCACAAGACTCATTCGGCAAGGGGATTGGTGATCATGGCCAAGGCATTTGCCGAACTTTGGGGTGGACCATTGCATGGCCTTGTTGTGTTTCCCACAAGGGCTATGTTAAGAATTCATTCTCATAACGTAACAAGCGGATTTGACCTAACTAGAGTATATAGCTTGTTGTGTTTCCCACAAGGTTATAACTCTAGAGGCTGAATGACTAAGAATTGCAAGGGTTGCAATTGGTAAAAGTTACCTACCTATTAAGTATGGGATGACTTGTTGTGTTTCCCACAAGGTTGTCACCATAAAGTTAATAGGGTCTTAGTCCCCACTAGGATTTCATCGTGATATCCCGTCTTTGCATAATGAGGGTTATGCAAATTCGTCGATAATTAGTGGGAGCATAAATTAGGATGAAAGACCATATCTTAATTTCATGAATATCTGCAATGTTATATTGATAAAATTATATCTCTGTTGTAGAATACGATAATAAACCACCATTAGTATGGCATATTAGATGCCACATAGCTTAATGGCTCACACTTCTTAGGCTTGGTTTAGAACTAAGAGAATTGTTCTCATAGTTGACCAATTAACTACTCTACTTGTGAAGTAGGTGTCTCCTAAATTATCTAGTGATATGAAAGAAAGATAAGATCATATCTTATAAACAAGATGCATTGTTTGCCTTAAACTAGATGTTAGTCTCTATGAGACATAATTATAGAGACAACATGGATAGATGGATATGAGATCCATCATGGCTCATAGTGATGAGCTAACTAAAGGGCAACTTAGATCAACAATACATCTTAATTACTTCTTGTTAGTGAGACCAATAGTAAGAAGTAAAATCATTAGATAAAAAAAAAATAGGAGAGAGTTAATAGTAAAAGAAGGTGGTTAAGATAATAAAGCCAGAATAAGATAGAATTCTTACACTATCATGATGATGATAAGTGGAAGAGAAAGTACAAAGTGTTTTTGTATATAATGCAAAGGTGGAGCTTGAGAAGCTTCATATATCCAAGTCATTGGCACTTACTTGTTTTAAATATACACTTAATGGTATTAGATACTATATGTGTATATCATAATATTAGATACTATGGATGCATCTAATGGTATGAGATACCAGATATGCATCTTATATCTACAAGGAGTTGTAGATGATAACAAGTAAATGAAGGCTTAATAAAGAAGATGTTGACCTACATATGAAATGGTGCAAAAGTTGCATCATTATTAGTGGGAGGTGCAATTCTTTAATAGCTTTATGGAGATGTCTTAATAATTAATATTGCTATTATATCCTTCTACAAGAACTTTATATGATTCCTACTTGAATAAATGTTGATTTATTCTAAGTTATGGAATTGATAGATGTTCTAATAGATTGAATGGCAAAGTGTTTGCCAGTGGGAGCTTAATGAATTGTTTAATCATATTTGATATGTTAGCTCTCATGTTATGTGAGAATTTTCCTTTTAAGAGGAAATGGGTTGATTTAGATCAATCTACACTTTAGCTTTATATAGACATGGAGAATGGGTTAATGAGTTATTAGAACTCATACATTTAGATGTATGTTAGCCCATATCTAGTAAGGCTAAAGAAGAATATTTCTACTTCATTATTTCAAAGATGATGACTCTAGGTATGGATACATGTACTTTATGAAGTACAAATCTAAGACCTTTGAGAAATTATATGAGATTAAGAATGAAGTAGAGATACTAATGGAAAGAGTATTAGAACTCTTTGATAAGATCAAAGAGAGGAATACTTAAGTACATAATTCACATATATTTGAAGGATAATAGAATCTAATGGACACCTCTTTACACATTTTAGCTTAATTGAGTAGCTAAAATGAGAAGTCATATTATGTAAGACATAATATGAACAATGACGAGCTTTGCAAATTTCCTCTTTGTCTATTTTTGGTTAAGTACTCGTTATAACCACTTGTTCTTAATAGGTACCTTCTAAGTACATTCGATTATTCCATATAGGATATGGAAAAGGGGTTAAAACTTGACCTTAAGCAAGTTAAGGTTTCGGAATGTCCATTTGGTGAAGAAGTATAACTCTAACAAGTTGGAATATAAGACTATGAAGTGTTGGCTTGTGGAATATCCTTAGGAAACTTTTGGATATTAAATATACGACTTTTATGTCAAGGGTATGTGTTACTTAGCTCACTATATTTTTAAAGGAAAAGTTCCTTCTTAAGAAAGATAGTGGGAGCAAGGTATATATGGAAGATGTTCCAGTTCCACAACCCAGTAACACTTCTATTAAGGTGCTAGTTAATAATTACACAAGGACAAATGATAGGTCTTTACTTGTGTCCATTCTACTTAAGAGATATGTGAGACATATCTCTGATAGATGAATTGAGGCATAAGATAATAAGGATATTGATCCTAGGATCTATATAGAACCAATATGAGATATTGATTCATTAATGGGAAGAGAATAAAATCCGATATAAACTTTATCTATTCTAATCAAGTTTAGAACTTGATAGATCCACCTAAGGATATAGTATCCATAAGGAATAAATGGATCACTAAAGAATAGATTGGAGTGGATTAGAAGGTAGATACCTTCAAAGGTGAGAATAGTTGAAAAGGATATCATTGAAGTCAAATAGTTGACTATGATGAGATCTTTTACCTATTCCATGGATTAATCCATTCGGATTTTGATTGTTACACTATATGATTATGAGATAAGCTAATTGGATGTTAAGATAGTGTTCCTCTAAAGTATTTTGAGGAATAGGTGTATATGATACAACTATAGGGAATCAAGTCCCAATAACATCCAAGAAGAGTGTGTATTAAGTTCATTTATGGGTGAAGTAAAACTTCCCATAGATCATATATAAGGTTTAATGAGATTAAAACTTATGACTTCGTTAAGAACGAAGAGGAGCCTTGTGTATTCAACAAGATAAGTGGGAGTGCTGTTACTTTCTTGACATTTTATGATGATGACATACTACTCATTAAGAATGAAGTAGGCGTGTTATCATAAGTGAACCTAGCTATCAAATTGATCCTCCAAACACAATTTGGGTTTTGAGATCTATGGAGATAGATCTAAAATCAATGATTAATGTACGTAGTCACCATAGTCAAAGGGTTTGACATGATAAACTCCAAGATTGGTTTCTTACCTATGAGGTGTGGAGTTGATCTCTGTAAAGTGTTGTCTTTGTAGACTTCTTGAAAGATAAAGAGATCACATAAATAGAGCCCTTATGCCTTTGTCATAGGGTCTATTATTTATATGATGCTATGTACATGATGTGACTAATGCTCTAAGTGTTATGAGCATTCATCAAGAAGATCCAAGTGAGAGTCACTAGATAGTTTAGAGATATATCACTTGGTACTTGAGAAGCACTGAGAATGTATCTCTATACACTCGAGGATAAGACTTGAAGTCTTGTAGTTTTACAAACACAAGCTTCTAATCAAATAAGTTTGATGTTAAGTCAGAATAATGGTGGTGCAGTGAGTTGAAAGAGTTCTATGTGATAGAACACTGTAAATTCTACAACATATGTAAACAAGTTTACATGGAGGTTGCACACTACTTGAGAAGTAGTCTAGATGAAGATTCTCATCTAAGGTATGGGATTGTCCCAATTTTCTCTTAAAGTGTATCATTGTTTTGAGAAAACAATGGAGTAAAGCCGATGTCTCATCAGAAGTTTAGAACTACGTGGCGATACCATACAATCGAGAGAGATTGCAACTTATAGAGATATAATTAAAGATAAAGTATCTACCGTTAATAACATTGCAGATCCACTAGCTGAGCAGTTACTCAAAGAGTGTTTGAGCTTCACCTCGAGTGATATAGATCGACGGATGGGTGATTGGCTTTAGTGCAAGTGGGAGATTGATAGAAATGTATGCCCTACAAGCCAATCATATATGATATGATTCGACATTTCTAGAAATATCTCATTCGGATTAATTAGGCAAATCTTCATTATAAGCTCTTATTAGATGCGAATATAATAATGAAGTCCTTGATCAAATACAATGATGATTAAATCATGATGAGATCATGATAATGAGATTGATCATCTAGAGGTATTTGATCTAAATGTTCCTAGTCATAGGATACTTGAGACGGGACATCAAGGATCCAGATAGACTAGTGTATGTGATGTCTTCTCATGTGATGAGGATGACCGATCTCATTGGTCATCAGTGTGGAGACACTGAGATACACGTACAGGTGCTCATTAGTTGAATGAGTTCAGCCAACGACCGAATTAGAAACCACGAATGGTATCTTACCGAAGCGTCTATCGGGGTTTTCTATCATCACGGTTGCATGGTTGGACCTTTGCCCTGAGTCGCCAAAGATGCCTTGTTGGGTGGAACTTGTGCTTTGACCATTGACTTATGGATCACAATTTAGATGGTCCTATATAGCGATGGATCGGGTACAAGGAAAATCCGATGGGGGCAATTGAGCGGACAACAAGGGATCATCCACTCTCGGTAAGTGAGAGTGAATGTCCTATGGGATAGTACTCTAAATCCCTGGCCGGGGGTAGATAGGATAATTGGAAAAGGAGTTTTCCAATTGATCCAATTCCGAGTACATGATCCTATAGAAAGTCGGTACACTAAGGAGTTGACGGTCGATGCCGTACTCCTTTCCGACCGGGACATTGGATGGATGAGGGTTTATATCCATGTGGCTTAACGATGATGGAAAGGCTCAATGGAGATGAAATTATCCCCCATAGCCATTTGGGATCATGGGATGTGGCTTGTACCCTTCATGATCGGTAGGTCGATTAATCTGTTATCGGATAACGGATTTAATTAGAATTAAATAGAATTGTTCTATTTTATTTAGGCCTCAACCAAATTGGTTATTGGGCCTAGTGGGTCACACACAAAAGGACTTATCCATAAGTACAGGGGCAAGGACGTAATTTATAGAGATTTTGGGTTTTTATGAAAAATTCCATAATTCTCTATAAATACTAATGGTTTCAGCCAAACCCCATCAAGACAAGGGTGAAAACCACGTCCCAAGCCTCCTCCCTACCTCCTCCTCTCTCTAGAAGGTGTCCATGGTTGATGGAGCTCCGTTCGGGAAGAGTTCTCGAGGCCGGCGTGAAGGGAGAACCTGCTGTGGATGAAGTTCGTGTGGATACTGCTGGAGACCGGACACTTGAACGGTTTGGAGAGCTTGAGAATCTCATCTCCTTCCTCTCCATGGGATTATATGAATCCCTATCAGGTATATTCGAACCCGATTTGATCGGTTTTCGGTTTTCGTCGTTCGGTTCTGATTGAGACGGATTCTAAAAGAACCCATAGGAATCGTCGCTTTCGCTGCACATAATTTTAATGGACGATTCCTTACAAAGACTTGAAAACAAGATTACACAATGATTTTGATTAAACCTTAGGTTTATGGATTTGTTAAGAATTGTTCTCTCAACAAATGGGTTAGGATCCTAACTCCAATCTCCAATGACCTAGGTTTCACACAATCTCACCACGTGTTGGTAACATAAGATGCTTCGGGTTTTGGGGAGTGGTACAACCAACCCGATCGTGAAGAGGAATACTCCACGTATGAGGAATTATGGAGGTCTTGATGAAAGCCAACCAAGTCAACTAGGAAGGAATATCCCAGAAGAGAGGTCAGAATCCACCAAGAGGGTGCTTTGGATGGGAGGGGTAAATGGAAGAGTGAGCTCCCGCCTCAAAAAAGTGTAAAAGAAGGAGGTAGAGAGAAGGAGCAGAGAATGCAATCAAGTAATAAAGAAAGTAATAAGCAAAACATAAACTTAAATAAACAAGCAATGACACAAGACAAGCAATTAGAAACTAGATAGACAACTAGAAACTAGAATCTAGACCTTGTTACTTATGTGAGCCAAATGGAGATAGTGAAAAGTGAGGGAAAAAAGAGGGTTCAGAAGTGATAGACAAGCAAAAGGGTGTTCCACGTGGGGACCGATGTAAGAATAAGCTGGTTCACATGGGAACTGGGGTAAAAAGTAAAGGTGGTTCACGTGGGAACCAATTTGAATGATTGAAAGAAGGCCACGTGGGGCCAATTAAAGGTGAACAAAAATCTGATCCAAGTTGGGATAGATCTGAAAAAAAGTGGTTTGGTTCACGTGGGAACCGATTTGAATGATTGAAAGAAGGCCACGTGGGGCCAATTAAAGGTGAACAAAAATCTGATCCAAGTTGGGATAGATCTGAAAAAAAGTGGTTTGGTTCACGTGGGAACCGAAGTAAAGAAAGAGATTGGTTCACGCGGGAACCGGTTTAAAAGGAAAAGGGTGGTTCACGTGGGAACCGGTTTAAATAAAATGACAATAATTAAATGGCATACTTGGCACTTTAGATCTGATGAAAGATGGGTGAAATAAAAAATTTTGAGATGGCATGAAGTTTAAGAGAGGTGAAAAGAATAAAAGGCTCACGTGGTAACCGGTCTAGAACCAAAACTAGTTGCAAACAAAACACTAAGCACCCACGGTTGAAGACATTGCTTGTCCCACCGTGGTCGCCACAAAGTTGTCGACTCTGAAAATTCGACGGGGTCTTCTCCTTTACACGGAAGTCCGTGAATCCAGATTGTCACCTCAAAAGGGAATGAGAAAGAAAGAAGAAAACTCGGAAAGCATTTCTCACCTCGGTCCCACACTCACAATGATCCCCGAACTTTCATCCCTTGTTGTCGCTCGATCACCAAAGAGACGGTTCGGGTCATGTGGGAGGAGGGTTATAATGAAAAAATTAAGACATGTGGTCACCAAGAACCGCAGGTTCCGATTTATGAAATTAAATGGACCGTGTGTACCTTAGCATGAAGAGTGTGGGTTAAAGCTTCTCCTTCTTCGGCCGGCCAATGAAGAAGAGTCCTCAACGTGTGGGTGCTTGATCTTCTATGAAACTAGACAAATAAACAAGTAAAAGAGACTATTATAACTAGACAAAGTGAGGTATATGTAAAGAGAATAACATGAAACACACAACTGACTAGAAACTGACCGGATTTGGGTTATCTCGAATCCCTCTTTTTCTATTTTCGGATAAATAGAGTAAAAGTAATGCAAAAAATCTAAAAAAATTATAGGAGGATGTAGAATCATAAAACAAAGAGATAGGAAAAAGAACAGAAAGATTCTGAGTTGAATAAAGAGAGATATAGCCAAATCTGGGTTGTCGAAAAAGCCAAGCAGCAGTCCAGGATCTACCAAGAGCGACTTTGCTTCTGTGCTCTTCACGACCAGCCCCAACCTTGGAATCAAGTTCCGCCCATTGAAAACTGAAGAAGACTTGGAGAGTAAGAACTTTGATGAACAGAGCTCGGATAGCAGACGTCCACACACTGCTGTAGAGGACGAAGAAGAGAGACCTGGCTGATCACCTGTAGAACAGCCTTCCTCTCTCTTGAACCGACTTTTCTCTCTCTAAAAACTCGAAATTCTCTCTCTAAAAATAACAAAATCAATGCAGGAGGGAGGTTAGACGTCTTGAGATGCCTGGGGGGTCGTGTCCATGCCTTTGGAACGACCAGAATTAGAGTCAATTTATAGGAGAACGAACGGCGCGGTCAAGACTAAAAAATAGGGCACCTTGCGCCCTACCCCAGGACGCATGTGCCCTGGTGCAGCGCGCATGCGCCCCACTAAGGGGCACATGTGCCTCCTAGTGGGGGTGCATGGCACTTTTCCCTAAAAATTTGACCTTTTCCGGTCGATCCGTTCAACGGTAGAGTCCCGGTGAAAAACTGGTTCCCTCGTGCCTCAAGGGTAGGGCGCATGTGCCCTCAAGTGAGGGCACGAGGTCACGTGCCTCACTGGTAGGGTGCATGGGCACGTGCCCTAGGTCCTGGGCGCATGTGACCAGGGACCCGAGCGCATGGGACTATTTTTGCTCGTCCTTCTTCCGGAAGCCATTGCGAACACTCCCGAACTCGGAATTCGACGCCGTTTGTTGCGTTGGAAAGATAAAAGGAAGAATAAGCTTTCTATAGCATCAGATAAGAAATCAAACCCTCCAAAACTTCAGAATTTTTTCCAGAAGTTAGGGCAGTGAACAGAAGATCCGTTACAGGTCAAAATGACTCCGACGGCAAACCAGAAAGACACGGTATGCAACAAAACTTGTCCAGAGTGTGAATATGACCATAACCTTCTATGCATGATCATTAAGCATTGGTCATTCAGCTAATTTTCGTGTTTACACGATTTACATGTGGCTTTCGCTCAGAAATTATGGCTTTTGCGAAAAACTTTGAAAAACATCCAATTTCGTTCGACGAAGCTCCAAATCAACTTTAAAAGACCCGGCATCATTATAAGGTCAATCATACATGTTACCCTATAAAACATGAGTTTTATGCTCTGAATTAGGCGAATTTGGCGTGTCTACAGTGAGGAAAGCAGAGAAGCTGCCTCCTCAGGTTCTCCACCTGATATGGATGGGAGGAGGCAGATCGGCTGGCGACCCAGCTGCCGATAAGAGGGTATACTGGGGTCTCCTTCAGCAAGGCATTCCCCTGTGGAATGTAGTAATAGCTCCAGACCTGTCAACAAGCTTGATTAGATAATATAAACAAGGCAGAAGTAGTAGTACCCAAAAGAACAAAGCATACCTGGAGGAAAGAAGCAAACCCAGCCATGGAGACAGGGCCACTCTCCATTGCTAGGGAGGCGAACAAGTGTGCCAACATGGCTTCCGCCTAAGCGTATTGGCCAACCTTCGAGAGGTCAGCAAGGAGAGGAAGGAAACAAAGGTGCACCCTGTCCGTCTTCGAGCCTAGCAGGAGCCGGGTCAAGAAGAAGTGAAGGAAGCGGCGGAGATCATAGTCAGCCTGGAAGGTGCCCTCCTCACCAACTAGGTGTCTCTTCACGCGATCTATCAGCGCGTGAAGAGTATCTGCCACTAGGCCATCCTTCACCACACTTGCCTTGCCCAGGCCGAGCAAGTTCCCCACGTCTGTATGCACCATGATGCGCAGTCCACCGGGGCAGTGTGGGACTGGATGGCCCAAGAAATCTTGGACCATAGTCGAATAATTGTGGTAGGTCTTGCCAGTAATGGCACAACCATGCACTCGAAGACCGGTGATCCGTAAGATGTCCTCCAGAGTGGGAACCATGTGCCCCCAGGGAAAGAAGAAGGAATGGGAAGAGGAATCCCATCTTTCCCTCAAAACCTGGATCAAGGGGAGGTCCTCCCAGATGGCCAAACAACGAAGTAATGGGCCAAATCCAATTTCATCCAGCCTCGTCTTCTGGAAGTCCTGCAACCTCTGGTAAACTTGGAAGACCATCTCCCAAGATATCCGGGACTTGATCTTCCCCTGCACAACAAACAACCGTGTTAGAAACAGAATTAAATAAATAATTCAAAAGAAGGGTGAAATTTGAATACCGTGATATTCGGGGGTGTAAGAAGGGTAGCAGGGTCTGATGGAACAAGGTTTGATGGACGGGGTTAGCTGAACTGGAGGCTCTGCTGGGGTCAACTCGGGATCTCTTCATCATCTGCAACATTTCTCAACATTAGAAGCAAGCTGGAAGTAAAAAAATAGAAGGCTGGACAGACTGCCACCCAGCGGGGCACCTGGGGAAGTGCCCCTTTGATGGGGTGCCTGCTAGTGCCCCATCAAGGGGGCACTAGGGGGGCCCGTCCCCCTCTCTCTCCTTGTTCCAATCTGGAATGGCTCCAGATCGGTCTGGTCTCTTCTTTGCAAATAATCGGAACAGAAAAATCTACAAGTTTACAGTTGAAAAAAACTTACTCTGACAATCCCACAATACACTGCACATGTCAGAAGGGCTCCGCTCAGTAGAAAATAGTGAAAAGGCTTGTGGTAAAATGGTGAAAAGAGAACCAGGGGTAAATATAAGCTGCTATCGTCAAAATTTTTGAAAATTCCCAAAAACATTTTCATGACATATCTCTTATAAAAGGTGCAGATAGCCTGCAAAAGTTGTTGATTACATTTTTGGACATGATACATATGTTACTAATACTAACAGGTCCTAGACTCAGCTGAAAGGAAAAGTTCTACACTAACTAGTTCTAAAATCAAAATCCTACAACTGAAGCTGGACACAAAGACAAGAAGTAGGCTACATAACATCAACCATGAAGCTTCCTCAGTTTTGCTACATAATGGCTCTTCTAGACTTCATCTTCTTCCACGTTGGCACTCGAGGAAAAACTCTTGCTGATTCCCCAGACGTCAGGGATACTCTAGCACTCTTCATCATCAGCCACAGTGCCCAATTGTCTATCTTTGATGGACGGGATATGGGAAAGATTAGGGACTTTGAGCCGTGGATGACCCAACAGTAGGAAGCACCGATGAGGGTTGCAAATAACAAAAGAAGAACTGGTAATCAGGTGAAGATCCACCCCAGGGGTGGACAAAGCACGGACATCTTGGCACATGATGGCTTTGGTGGGACGAACAAATCTGGCACAGCTCATAGCAGAGAAGTAAGAACGCCAGTCAGTACGGGTCTTCACCGAAGGGCATTTATTGACTACTTTGTAATCCATGCGGAGGCAGCTGGTGAGAGGCTGAAGAGGGTGGCCTATAGCACACGTCAAACTTAAAATGCTAGTCTATCCAGCACATAAATAACAGGATGTTGCCGAACATAGGCCTGCCAACACTAGCAAAAGTCATGCCGTCATAAAGATAGCCCAGCATCGAGGGAGCTATGAACTCATTGGCCCAAATGCCTTGTGTGCAAGAAAGGCAAGTAGGGTCAAGCCACCCATCCTCACATGGGTAGAGAAGCACAGAAGCTAAGCAAGTGGCTACACCCTTGGCTCCAGGTAACAGCAAGTTTTCGTTGCCACCAACTCCTTGAATCACGCCAATGGACCAGTCTGCCAGTGCCTCGGTATAAATGCGCCCACCCACCATAAGAGATCGAGCCTCCGCCACAGTCATAAAACCATAAAGGAAGTCGACACCTATGATTGAGCCAGCAGGAACAAACTGTAAGGAATCGTCCATTAAAATGTGGTGCAGCGGAAGCGACGATTCCTATGGGTTCCTTTAGAATCCGTCTCAATCAGAACCGAACGACGAAAACCGAAAACCGATCAAATCGGGTTCGAATATACCTAATAGGGATTCATATAATCCCATGGAGAGGAAGGAGATGAGCTTCTCAAGCTCTCCAAACCGTTCAAGTGTCCGGTCTCCAGCAGTATCCACACGAACTTCATCCACAGCAGGTTCTCCCTTTGCGCCGGCCTCGAGAACTCTTCCCGAACGGAGCTCCATCGCCCATGGACACCTTCTAGAGAGAGGAGGAGGTAGGGAGGAGGCTTGGGACGTGGTTTTCACCCTTGGCTTGATCGGGTTTGGCTGAAACCATTAGTATTTATAGAGAATTATGGAATTTTTCATAAAAACCCAAAATCTCTATAAATTACGTCTTTGCCCCTGTACTTGTGGATAAGTCCTTTTGTGTGTGACCCACTAGGCCCAATAACCTATTTGGTTGAGGCCTAAATAAAATAGAACAATTCTATTTAATTTTAATTAAATCCGTTATCCGATAACAGATTAATCGACCTACCGATCATGAAGGGTACAAGCCACATCCCATGATCCCAAATGGCTATGGGGATAATCTCATCTCCATTGAGCCTTTCCATCATCAGTTACCACATGGATATAAACCCTCATCCATCCAATGTCCCGGTCGGAAAGGAGTACGGCATCGACTGTCAACTCCTTAGTGTACCGACTCTATAGGATCATGTACTCGGAATTGGATCAATTGGAAAACTCCTTTTCCAATTATCCTATCTACCCTGGCCAGGGATTTAGAGTACTATCCCATAGGACATTCACTCTCACTTACCGAGAGTGGACGATCCCTTGTTGTCCGCTCAATTGCCTCCATCGGATTTTCCTTGTACCCGATCCATCGCTATATAGGACCATCTAAATTGTGATCCATAAGTCAATGGTCAAAGCACAAGTTCCACCCAACAAGGCATCTTTGGCGACTCAGGTCAAAGGTCCAACCATGCAACCGTGATGATAGAAAACCCTGATAGATAGTTCGGTAAGATACCATTCAGGGTTTCTAATTCGGTCAGTTCAGTGAACTCATTCAACTAATGAGCACCTGTACGTGTATCTCAGTGTCTCCACACTGATGACCAATGAGATCGGTCATCCTCATCACATGAGAAGACATCACATGCACTAGTCTATCCGGATCCTTGATGTCCCGTCTCAAGTATCCTATGACTAGAAACATTTAGATCAAATACCTCTAGATGATCAATCTCATTATCATGATCTCATCATGATTTAATCATCATTGTATTTGATCAAGGACTTCATTATGATATTCGCTTCTAATAAGAGCTTATAATGAAGATTTGCCTAATTAATCTGAATGAGATATTTCTAGAAATGTCGAATCATATCATATATGATTGGCTTGTAGGGCATACATTTCTATCACAAACATGGCCTGACCATAATTGGGTATGGCACATAGTCCTAAAAAAAGTTCCACCTCTTCCAAAAGGATAGTGCACTAAAAAGATTCAAAGACAAATGTATGTGTGTCAAGATGCCACATTTCAAGAAGAGCACCCGCTAGAGAAAAATCCCAGAAATATTTGAGAATACAGTTAGCATGGACCAGGATGCTAGACAAACCCCAGCCACTCAAAATGAACCAAACATTAAGGTTTATGGCAACCATTAGATGAGCCATCCACAATATTTGTCCATAATGACATGCACCCGGAAAGAGAGAAAGATCCTGCAGAGTAACCCCGCAATTAGAAAAGAGGACTTTGAAAACAAAGAGGAAATGCTTTATAGAGTCATTACCACCCCCATGGCCACTCGGTTCCGAATGTGACAAGGAACTTTGGAGAAACTCTTCATTTGGGCGAGTCGAACGGGAGGAGGAAGCCATGAAGCCCTCAGAAGAACTGTTCAATCTCTAGCAAGTGCAAGGAGGAAGAGGGGAGGGCCCTCCCATCTTATAGACCCCAAAAGTGCATTGGGAAGGAGCAAGAATGGAGCATTCATGCAGAGGTTGCAGGTGCCTCATTTATAGGGTGTCTGGCACCCTATAAGTAGGGCACCAGGCACCTTGTATACGGGGCACCAGGCACCCTGTATATGGGGCACCTGTCAATAAACAAGGATTTTTTTGTCCTACGCATATATTGTTGAATACCTCGAATCTAAAAAGGCTGGATTTGGGAACCCCTTCAACAAAATCAATGAAGATCCAACCATTTCTTAGGCTCGCGGATAGGCCAAAGTTGAATAAACGGGGACAATGGTTTCTTCACAGATATCCTGACCCGTTATGTTCAACATATATCTTCAACTATTTTCTTATACTTATTTGTATTTCTTTAAACCCAGCATGCATCATTTCATACATCACTATGTATCATCCCACCACCACCATTCTCCTTGATTGTATACTTATTTGTCAAGAAAATTTTCAATTGCCTTGATTGTATGCTCCGTGGACGTTTTTCTAGTAGCAACTACTAGACAAATCTTGTTCTGAAGGTGTAATCAGGTTTTCCTTTGAATTAACATACTTTCTATTTGTTGAACGACTATCTTCAGATCCAAAGCTCTTCTTTATAGCATGTTTGGTTAGAGTTTCAAAATTGATACTATATCAATATTGATATTGATATGTTTAGAGGTTAGAGTATTAATATCAAAATTGATATAAGTTAATAGTTGTATTACATAACATACTTTGTTTCCACTATCAATTTCAAAATTAATAATATTAGTCAAGCATCTTTTAGTGATTGCTATAAATAGCAATTTTAAAATAGATAGTGATAGATATGTCTAATAGTATTATCAATCAAGACTTTAAATAATTGTCTCTGGAGTTGTTCTAGAGTGTTCTTTTCTTTCTAAAAGATCTAACATTTTTCCATAGAAGTCGATGACTATTCCTATTTATATAATATGAATTGCTTTGTAGTACATTGAACCCTTCATATACCGTTTGGTACGGGGATAACTTGGGGATAAATCTAGATTATCCCCCAAATTTAAGAAATAACCCAGATTTATTTCAAAAATTTTATGGTACCAAAAGCCTCTCAAAGTCTGGACTAGAATATAAAACTAGAGGAAAAATATTGAGACATTTTATGCTACAAGGCTGAATTTAAAGAATTATCCTCCAAAATCTTGTATATACTTTGGCAAGTTTTTGATTTTTTCTATCTTTATTGTAATGACCGGTTTAAAAAAAAAAACCTTTCTCGAATCCTCCCTTCTCCACCGCCCCCCTCCGCACCGTCGCCTCCACCGCCTTCCGTTCGCTGCCCTCCTCTCTCTCTAGAACCCTCCTCGTCACCACCTCCCCTCCGCCGCCTCCGTCGCCCAATTTATCCCCCCTTGTCCCACCTCACTCTCTCTCTCTCCCCTTCGCCTCCCGCGCCTGTGAGCATCGGCGGCACACCGACTCCTCTTCCCCCCCCCTTTCTTCTTCTTCCTTGTTCGTCACGGCTGTCGCCACGTCCCCACCGTGTTGCCACCGTCGCCGTTCCCCCGCCACACCACCGTCGTCGCCACGGGCTGCCGGCGTTGCCGCGGTCGCCGCGAGCTGCAGCCGCCATCACCGCGGGCTGCCGTCGCCACGCTCCTGCGCTCCCCCACCTCCTTTCTCCCGTGCTCCCTCTCTCTCTCTGCTTTTCTCCCCGCCCAGCGGGTCTGCCACGCGAACCTATGCACGCGGGTGACACCGCGCCTCCCGCGCGGTCCGTCCACCCCTCCCTCCTCCTCTTCTCCTTCTTCGTCTCCCTCTCTCCTTCCTGCGATCGCCGCGGTCCCTGTCGTCGCGGGCCGACGTCGCGGCCATCGCAGCCGGCGTCGCATGCCCCTCCGCCGCGTTCCTCTCTCTGGCTCTCCTCTCCCGTTCTCTCTCTCTCTTCTCTCTCCCGCTCTCCCCGCGGTCTCTCTCTTCTCCCCACCCAGCCGGCTCTCTCTCTCTCTATCTATCTCTCGCTTCTCTCCCTCTCTCCCCCTCCTTCTTCCTCCCGCTGCTCCCCCTCTCTGTTTTCCCTCTCTCTCTCTCTCTCTGCCTTTCTCTCCCGCGTGCAGCGGGATGTGCTGCCGGGCGGCCAGTGCGCTGCCGAGCGCACCCGGCTACGCCGCCGAGGGGGCGGCACTTTGTGCCCCTTCCTGTCCCTCTCTTCTCTGCCCCGGTGCTCTCTCTCTCTCTTCTTCTCTCTCTCCTCCTGCCACTCTCTCCTCCCCCTGTGCGCTCTCTCTCTCTCCCACCTCTCTCTCCTTCCCCACCACGTGCTCTCTTCCCCCCCTGTGTAGGGGTGGGCACGGTTCGGTTTGGTCCGCTTTGGACCATTTTTTTCCCAAACCGAATCACCCTCCCAAACCGAACCGAACCAAACCGAATCAATTCGGTTTGGTTCGGTTTGGTTCGGTTTAAACCGAAAATAAATAAAAATATTTAAATTAATTATTTTTTACATATATATACTAGTTTTTATGTTAAAAATAATAAAAATAAATATTATTTTATTATAAAATTTATAAAAATATCATTTTTATTAATACTATAATAGTTTTTTTATATTTTTTTGATTAAATCGGTTTAAACGGTTTGGTTTGGTTTAAATCGGTTTGGAGATTTTCCAAACCGAACCAAACCGAAGGGGGTCCAAACCGAACCAAACCGAACCGAATGGGCTGGTTCGGTTTGGTTTCTCGGTTTGAACCGTTTTGTGCCCACCCCTACCCCTGTGCGCTCTATATCTCTCATACGCTCTCTTCTCTCTCCCGCCGGCTATCTCTCTCTCCCCCCTCTTGTTCCCCCCCCCCATGCCGTGATATCTCTCTCCATCTCACGCTCTCTCTCCCTCTGATACTCTCTCTCTACTCGCACTCTCTCTCTCTCACACTCTCGCTCTCGCTTCTCTCCCGTTCTCTTTCTCTCTCTCTCTCTTCGTGCATCTCCTCTGCTACAGCACTGCTCCCCTGCGCATTCACAACATCCGCCGCTTCTCCCGGTCGATCCATCTCCCTCTTTAATTTCTTCTCGCTCTCGTCGTCGTCGCTCGTCGACGTCGACGTCGTAGCACCCGTGGCTGCCTTCGGTCACCATAAGCACCCCTGTGCCCACACACGACCGTCACGTCATCCTTCCTTCCTGCTCACATCGTGCCGTGTGTGCCGTCGCCTTTTGCCATAGCCGAAGCCATTCTTTCAATTGATCTATCGAGGTGAGCTTCCCATTTCTATTTTCTATTTTGTTTTGATATTTTTATAGATATTCAAAATTTACTAAAATATTAATATCCTTCTAGTTGTCGTCATCGTATGCCTTAGTCGATGCCGTTACGTGATCGTCGTCCAGTTGGCTTCCATTGGATTTGGTTGATTGTTCCTCCATCGAGGTAGGCATCCCAACTTATCCTTAGCACATGATATTATAATTAATGTGTTAAAATATGTTTATTAGATTATTAGTTAGAAAATGATGAATACATGATGGTTTATTTATTTGATTGTCTGCATGTGTTTAATTAGATGTTAGTCATGCCATGCATATATAGTTGTGTTTAATTACATGATTTGCACTTAGTTAGATGTAAATTTTAGTTAATTTTGATCAGTAATTATTAAATTAGATATATTGTGATTGATTAAAGAAAATGACATGTATTGATGTAAGAAAAATGACTTGTGACCTTTTATGATTATAATTATATCCGATTCATGTTATGTATGACCATAAGGCTTGTTAATTGATAAATTGAATTGAAATTTGAATTGATATGATAATTCCTCTGCATAATTAATTAACTTATATTTTTAGTGGCATAAAGTTGCAAAGTGCATTATTTGATGAATCGATATGGAATTGTGCTTAATTGAGGTTAACATGTTTAATTATGTGGTATATTCTTTTCTGATTGGGTCTATTACATGAAATTGTGAATCATGGTAATTTGTTCTGCATGACTTGGTATATTTGCATGATGTTCCTGATTGGGTCTATTGCATAAATAGTTGAAATAATGGAATGGTTATGCATGACTTAATAATTGGCATATCCAGTTCAGTGAATTGTATATCTAATTGATTGAATTGGTTTTGACTGAGTAACTATATAGCTTTACTTGTGAAATGTTGTTGATGAAATGGTGCATGTGATGGAACATTTACTTCTCTGGCCTATGTTAGTAGCCCGTAGGCAGCGGAGATTAGATCAATCCGGTGCATCCTTCGATCCCGAATACCGAGGTTTATCCTAAGTACGCCCCTACCTAGACGTACTATGGGATTTAGCTTACTATATGGTACTTCTATATATATTAGAGCCGGAGTGAGTTCTGCCAGGTGGAGTATATAATCTACTCAGACAAATGGAAAAATAATATGCATATAGAAGTCTAGGTGGCATGCATATAGAATAGTTTAATTGGTTAAGATATCGTCAGTTTGGTTCATGTAGAGTCAGGCTCATATGGTTAATCGATTTTAGAAATGACCCAAATAAATAATTGAATCTTGATAATTAGTTTAATGATTATGATATAATCTGATGTGTTTTTTTATCATTTATTACTACCATTTAGGTTGATTAATATAATAGGAAAGTTGGGTATAAGTCCTACTGAGTCTGCGTGACTCATTCTTATTCCTTTAACATTTTCCAGGAAATTAGGTAACACAGCAGAAGCGTAGTGGAACAGGATTAGTGCAGAAAGAAGATTAGAGAATTAGTTTATGAATGGTTTATGTTGAAATCAAGGTATGATTTATTTTTGGGATTGAATCATTTGTTTTAATAACTAGGACCTGTTATTCTTTATTTTTCCCAAACCGACGTAGTTTAGGGGTTAATTCCCCGGTTCCGTACCCGAATTTATTCCGCTACACCGGTTAGAAAATCCGGGACGTGACATTTATACTGAGATATGACTACAATAACACCTTGATTGTTCATATCTTTGACAAAGTTTGGAGAAACTGCGTAATAGATGCATTCTCGGATATATGCCATAGTGATACGGGTAAATGACATCAATTTGCTCTATATTGTGAAGGCTCTTCAAAGAATTTACATAATCATCAAATAAAATTGAGCTTTGATCTATGATTTCATTGAGTTTGGAGTTGATAGTTCTTCTCTTCGCTGTTGGTGCTGGTATTTGAACAACATTTTTGGACTTTACGTCCTTGCAATATTGTGTCAACACTTTGAATTATAACAGCAAGAATTGAATGTACTAGCTCTTTTGGAGCCGTATCTTTTGAAGTCGAACCTTCATTTAGGGTGCGTTTGTTTGCTTGTAAAAATAAGATGAATAAATGGATTTTTTCGGAAAAGGCCATCACATATTTATTTGGTTTCACGTAAAAAGTAAGTCAGCTAAAAACATTCTCACCATCATAAAACGTGGATTTTGGCATCCGCAGAGAATGAGCGGATGCCATTTTCGAAGATGATTGCATAATTCTTATTTTCTAATTAAAATAAATTATAATTAAATAAAAATAATTATTAAAAAATTAAATAAATTTTAAATATTAGTTTTATTATTTAAAAAATAATCCAAATATTGCATTAGAATATTATAATTATTTTATTAAATAAAATATTTTTTGATAAATTTAACTAAATTGCTTATTTATAGTTTAATCAAATATCACATTAATACTTATTTATTTTATTAAATATTTTAAATTGTAAACTTTTTGGTGATATTTTATAATTAGTTTTTTAAAAATTACATTATTTTAATTCAGTCTCGTAAAGATGTTTACGCGCAACCAAAAAAGGATAGATGTTTTTGAATTCCCTGAAAAGTGACTACATTGAAAGTTATTTTCTATGAATTTTGTTTGGCCTGGTACCAAACAGGCCCTTCTTTTGAAACTTTTGGTTCTTTTGTAAAAACTCTATCTCGGTTGTTTATAACAACCAGCTTGTTTTTACGTAAGAATATTGTTAAACCATACGTAAGAATATTGTTAGCTCCCTTAACTATCTCGATGTCAAAAAAGAAAACATTAAATTAACTGTCATGTAAGAGTACGTTTATTTTTCTGATAAAATTATGTACTCATTTTTTATAAATATTTTTACTTGAATATTATCTATTTTTAATTGAAATGTTTTAGGTATATGAAAGTAAGTAAATTTCTTGATTCATTATTTGGCTGCTAAAAACTCTTTTTTATTTATATAGTAATTTTATTTTCTGAAAGTAAATGTTCCAAAAGTGTATCTACTTATTTTTTTTCGTCATTTTCTACTTTGTTTTCAAAAATTTCTTTCCAATAATTATCTGAGGCATCTGATTTTAGTTTATTATTATATTATTTTACAAGTATATATATTAAACTCTAGTTAAAATTAAAAATATATAAATAAAACTAACTAATGTTGATTATTTTGATGATTTATATGATATATTTTCTTTCCAATAATTATCTGAGGCATCTGATTTTAGTTTATTATTATATTATTTTACAAGTATATATATTAAACTCTTGTTAAAATTAAAAATATATAAATAAAACTAACTAATGTTGATTATTTTGATGATTTATATGATCCAAATTTAACTACTCCCAATTTAATAGATTTTATAATTAGTAAAATGAGAGGTAGTGCAGCTTATGCATTAATATCTCAATATGATAATAAAATATTTCAAGAAATAAAAGAACAATCTTCGTTTGAAAATGTTTTAATGCAATTTCAATTTATTTTATTACAATATTGATGATATAGAAACAATTCTAGGAAAAATGAAATTATGTAATATATGTTACTTAATAGAATTTTCTACTGACTATTCAACATATGTACAAAACCAGAAAATAATACATGGTGTCCTTTTTACTAATCCGACACCATGTATTATTTTCTGGTTTTGTACATATGTTGAATAGTCAGTAGAAAATTCTATTAAGTAACATATATTACATAATTTCATTTTTCCTAGAATTGTTTCTATATCATCAATATTTATTGCATCAGGTCCAGTTGATGCCGTGAAGAATTGTAATAAAATAAATTGAAATTGCACTAAAGCATTTTCAAACGAAGATTGTTTAGAAGAGGCGTCGGATTAGTAAAAAGGATTATTTACTAATCCTTTTTCAATAACATGAATACTCTGATCATCTATTTCATGGTGTACCAGAGTTATTCTTCTTTTCTCATTATATTCAGTTAAGCAATCTGCATATTCCATCATGAGTCTCATTAGATGAGAATCCCATATTTTTTTATTTATTGTTTGCATTATTTCTGGAGAAAATATTTCATTTATATGGTTATGAAGAGCTATTCTTTTTGCTTTTTCTAATATTTTGAAGAACATAGAAGTTTTTTCTAGGTCATTTATAATATTGAGCTGTTTTTCTGATTCTTCTTGATAAATGTATTTTTCAAGAAGTGGTAGCATATGATGGTAACAAATATTAAGATAGTTATTTCTTTTAGCTGCATTTTGTTGTGTAAGGTTTATTATTTGATTTTGTAAATGAAAATTTATATTTTGGTTGCTCATTATATTTGCTTCTAGAGCTATTAGATATTCTTCCATATTTCTTATAGCGGAAATATATTATGGATTACTTTGCAGTCCTCCGGTACTCTTCCATATTTTATTGAGATTTTCATAAATATTCGTACTTAAAGTCTTATTGCTTCTGTAAGAGCTTCTAGCTTGGGCTAATTGATGTATTATTTTCTGGTTTTGTACTTTTGCCATATCTATAATAATTTTCCCTTCTGCAAAATTTATATTTATTTTTGGTTCTCCTTTATTAATAGGAGTAATGTAGGAGTTTATTGGCATATTGATCCTTGGTACTGTATTTGCTGTATTTGAAGAAGAGGCTATTCCTTTATTTGACATGGCTGCTTGAAGAAAGTTATTCTGCATGCTGAAAAGGTCGAGACAAATAATCAGCAACAATATTTTGATAGCCAGGTAAAAAATGTATTGAACAACTATATTCTTCTAATTGCATTAACCAACGTACTCTTCTACTATTTTGATCTTCTTTTCGATTTTTTATATAATGATATAATCCTTTATTATCAGTATTAATTCGAAAAGTAGTTGGTAGTAACCAATATTTAAAACTTTTGATAGTTTTTAATATAGCTAAAAATTCTTTTTCATATGTAGAATAATTTATTTCAGGTTTAGAGAATTTTCCAGAATTATATCCTACAACGTCTTCTTTTTCTACAAGTTAATATGCACATCGCCTAATAAAGTTGGCTAGCATCAGTGGAGACTATTAATTTATCAGTTTCCTTTGGTATAATGGTTTTTGGTATTTTAGTTATTATAGATTTAATATATTTAATTTCTTTTTCTGCTTCTGGAGAGAGTTTGATTTTAATCTTATCTGTTTCCCATCTGGTTATGATTTTATCATTTTATTTTTTATATTTTTTATTTTATGAATTAATTATTCCTTGTAATTCTTTTATTAATTCACTTAATCGAGGAATATATTTTCTACCATAATTTAAAATTCCTAAAAAACTTTGTAGTTGTTTAAGTGTTGTAAATGTGTCTGGAAATTCTTTTATTTTACATATAATGTGAGTTTGAAGTTCTATAGAACCTTGATCAATAATTTTTCCTAAATATTCTATTTTTTATTTACAAAGTTCAATTTTTTTGGGTGATAAAATTATACCATTTTTTATAAGAATTTCTCTTGTTATTTGTAGATGGTATTTATGTTCATTATAATCCTTAGAGAAAACTAATATATCATCTATATAGACTATAATAAAATCATTATAATCTTTAAAAATTGAATTCATCCATTTTTTAAATATTTGTGGTGCATTTTTTATTCCAAATGGCATTACATTCCATTCTAAGTGTTCGTATGGTGTAGAGAATGAACTTAATTCTCTAGATTCTTGGTCTTCTAATTTTATTTGCCAAAATCCTGATTTAGCATCAAATTTACTAAACCATTTTTTGTCTTGTAGTTTTTTTAAAATACTATCGCAACTAGGTATATGAAATCCATCAAATTTTGTATGTTTATTTATTTTTTTGTAATTTATTACCATTCTTGCATTTCCTCTTTTTTGTTCTGAATGGTTCCTAACCATAAAGGTGGGTGAAATATGTGGACTTCTACTAGTTTGTATTAGATTTAATTTTTTTTATTCAATTATTTGTGTTTGAAATTCTATTACATCTTCTTTAGAATAAACTAAAGGTTTTGTTCTTAGATTTTTATTTTTATGTTCTGGTAGAAGTTCTATTTTACAATATCTTGGACTTTTATCCAAAATTTTAAAGGATTTTCTGAAAATAATTCATTTAGACTATTTAAATAAGTATCTTGAAAACTTTCTTTAGATATATTTATTGGTGTTTTAAAAATTCTTGGTACAATAAAGTATCGCGGAATAAGAATTTTTTTATCATTTTTTGTAAAAGTATTGAACGTCTTATCTATTATGATAGGTGAATATTTATTTATAAAATTATTACTTAGGATCATATTACTCAGTCCTTCTTTTATTATGTATATTTCAGGAATAATGAATTCTTCTTCAATTTCATTTTGATCTAGAATGTATATGGAAACATTTCTAGATATTTTAGTTGAATTAGTATTTCCTGCTAATCCACTGAATAATTGTGGTTTTTTAAGATCTTCAGTTAAATTTATAGGCCAAAAATTTTCTTCTACAATACTCTTAGTTGCCCCCGAATCTAAAATAGGAAAAATACTATAATTTTGCCCATTTTCTAATTTAATTTTGATACATATTCTGTTTATCTGTCTAGTTATCACTTCTATTAGATAAAATTGTAAATTTTATTTATTATAAGATCTGCTAACTTGTTTCTCTTTTTAATTCTAATAATTGATGATTTTTCAAAACTTTTTATTATTATAGTTACTTCTCCACTATATGTGGATTTTATAGTTCCTTCGGTAATCTGTAAATCAACATTTTTAACCAACCATTTTTACCTTTTATTATACCATAAAATTCATCTGGTATCATAAATCCTAAACCAGTGTATAGAATTTTTCTTTCTGTGGGTAATAAGGTTACGTTTTCATTTGATAATAATGTAAAACCTATTTCTGATTTTTCTGGCCAATCTACTGTTCTATCGTATTTGATAACATATATTTTATAATCTTTGAATAAGTATTCTCTTACTTCTTTATTCAAGGGTCTCTCCATTCTTATCATATTTGATGAATCTGTTAGGATTTTTTCGACTGTTATTTGTTTATTTTCAATGGTAAAAGTAATGGTATAAGGGTTTATTGTTATTGGATTATATTGATTTAAAATATCATTGCCAATTATTAATGCAACAGCATCTGGAGAAGTATAAAGAGTTTTAAATTTTAGATTATGAAGTTCTTTATTAACATCTTCAATTCTTAATTCATTAATAATAGTAGTATTTTCAAATGTTACTATGTTTCCATCAAATGTGATATATTGTTCTATATGATTACTTTTTTCAGTCTTTCCTTCTATAATTTTACTATTTATATGTGAGATAGAAGCTCCAGTATCTATTATAGCATTAATCCATATAAATTTTATTGGACTTAATTTAACTTGAACTTTAATCATGGTTAATTTAGGGCATACCTTTTTTGCTATTGTCATTATTTCATTTTGGTCGTTTCTTAAGTATTTATCTATACAATAAGAATATCTAGGTTGTTCTATATCTTCTTCATCAATATCTTTTATTGTTAATCGGCTAGAAGGATATTCTAGATTTTTTAACTTAATCATTTTATTATCTATTATTAACTCTCTATTAATTTGAGGTTTGTTTTTTTGTTTTAAATCTTCTAAGGCTATATGCCATTCTTTAGGAAGACTAATTTTATCCATTTTAGGTTCAATTATTTCAGAGTAGGATTGTTGATCTTCTAACATTATTATATTTTGATTTATTGGTTTTGTTGCCATATCATTATGTTCTGACAAGCTTGCTAATAATTTAGTTGTTATGGTTAATGGTTTACTACCAGGAGTCATTTCAATGTTTCTAAGTTCATGATATATATATAAACCTTCATCTATATTTTTATCATTTAGACTTATTGAATATTGAGGAAAGATTCTAAATTTTAAATATTGATAAATTAAATTACTTTGTATCATTCCTATTATAGATTGTGCTGGATTTATAAATCTTTTATCAGCAATTATTATTGTCGTTGGTGAATCTATTCCTTTTCTAAAATTTGCTTTTATGGTAATATCTATGGCTCATAAATGTAGATATTTAATTTTATCTTTTCTTTTAGAATTTTTTAACATTTGAGTTATCTTTTCTTTATTTATAATTTGTATATTTGTAATAGATTGATTAGTTTCTACAGAGTCTATTGTTTGTTCAAATCTTTCTATTAATAGTTTATCTTTTCTCCATAGATTCTATTTTAATTTAAAGACTTTATTTTTCTCAATTTCCCATGGTGCATTTTGAATTTTATTATATATTTCTTCATTAAATATTATCATTTGTCTATTATTATCTTCTTGATTTTCTTCTAAATTAAATATTTCAGAGGTTCCTTCATCCTCTTTAGATGAATCTTGAGTAGTCATCATATATATATATATATTTAATATTATGTTGTTGAAAAGGATCGTATTCATCAATTAATTCTTCTATATCATTATCACTATCATAGTAATATTCTTCATCGGAAGAATTATATATAATTTCATCTTCACTTTCAGTTATTAACTCATAATCATAATTTTCTAAATCAGAAAGTTCATAACCTAACCTTATATCATAGATTTCTTCAATAATATTCATATCGACCATATTAATTTGTCTTCTTTTAGGGCACATATTTGCATAGTGTCCTTCTTCTCCACATTTAAAACATTTACATTTTTTAGTATTAGATTTCTTTTTTAAGTATTGGCTATTAGGATTTATGGAGTTAGATTTGGATCTAACCTGAAATCTTTTCTTTATATAAGGATATCTTCTTGTTTGTGTTCGTGGTTTATTAACAGAGCCTTGACTTTGTGTCTTATATGTTTTATTGTATGTCTTATAAGTTTTGGTTTTGGTTTTATTGGATCCACCACGTTTGTTGCGCGCTGGTCTACAACCATATAATAGTGTGGGTAATAGTTTTTCACAAGCACTATTAATATTTGTTGTATTAGAGTATTTTTGATAAATATGTTTTGACTTATTAAATGATTGTATAATAGATGTTTCTTTACAATAGTTTCTAAAACAATTTATTGCACAATTTATTCTTGTTGATAGACTATCTGTTCCTGCTTTTCTTAATTCAGTTTATTTTAGAAATGTATGATAGTATTCTTTTAGTTTAGCATCTCAAGGGGATGGAAATTTATTAAAGTATTCTAATTCCCAATGATTCTAATTTGGGGGTGGTAATTTCCATACATATGTTGAATAGTCAGTAGAAAATTCTATTAAGTAACATATATTACATAATTTCATTTTTCCTAGAATTATTTCTATATCATCAATATTTATTGCATCAGGTCTAGTTGATGCCGTGAAGAATTGTAATAAAATAAATTGAAATTGCATTAAAGCATTTTCAAACGAAGATTGTTCTCTTATTTCTTGAAATATTTTATTATCATATTGAGATATTAATGCATAAGCTGCACTACCTCTCATTTTACTAATTATAAAATCTATTAAATTGGGAGTAGTTAAATTTGGATATAAAAACTGTAATGAAAACATTGAATGTCACCATTGTATTATATAACCTGCCCTATGTTGTACTTGAATATTATATATATTAAAATAATTTTCTATTTGTGTATGATTTTTTTTGGAGGAGTTTTAATATTAGACTGATAATAACTATAAGGTGTTTTTTCAGTTCGTTTAGATTCTGTATTTATATTATAATCATTCCAGCTATAATAACCTTGCGGTCCCCAATTAGCTGGTCTTTTACCATATTGCTGTGTTCTCGGTATTTGTTGACTAGGTGAAGAGGCTTGAGCTGGAGCTCTAGATGTTTCACCTTGCTCTATTGTAGGGGTATTTTCCATTATTTCTTCGGCATTATTTATATTAAGTTTATCAAAGTTTAATTCATCTATTGAATCTTTAGAAGATTGTGATTGTATCTCAAAATCTGGTGTGAAATTATATTGTTTAAATGTATCATAATTTTGTTCGTAATATTCTTGAATTTCACTTAATTTATTAAGTTCTGGATTCATTGTATAATTGTTTATTTTAGTTTTTAAATTTTCTTTGTATTGTAGGAATTGTTCAAATTCAGATTCAAGACAGACATTAATTGATTCTTGTGTATTATATGATTTAAACAAATCTTTATAATTAAATATAAAAGTTAGAGTTTGGTTATAATTATATTTATGATGAGGACTATGCCGTATAATAGAACTATCTCTAGGTGTATTAAACTTATTTTCTAGTGTTTTAAGTATTTTATATGAATTGATTCCATAATCAATTATGGTATTTTGTTGATTAAATATATTTTGGAAGTTTTGTTTCACGTCACTAGTAGCTTCTTTATTATGGCTTATATGTTGATATATATCATTACTAATAGTACAGAAATTACTATCTAAGAGATAATCATCGTTACGTTCAGCGGACATTTTTACTCTAGATGTTCTTGATTATACTCAGATATTCCCCTTAGCTCAATCTCAGAGCAACAATGGGTACTACACACTGAGTAAGATCAATACTACTCACTAGAATAATAACGTCTACTGAATTTTACAAAGATATCTTAAGATAAATAATCTCTATACTGACCTTGCTCTGATACCAATTCGCTTGAGCGTCGTCTTTCGGGGGCGTCGTCTTTCGGGGGCGTCTCGTTGTGATGTCGGGGGCATCTCGTTGTGATGGATAGAAGAGGCGTCGGATAGAAGAGGCGTCGTGATGGAAGAAGCGTCGCAGAGTTGGTAGAAGCGTAAAAGAGACACTCAAAGGATCGATTTCTGATATTTCACAAGGTATATTTTGCAAGGTGCCTTACAATGAAGGTTTACATGCTCTTATATAGTCGAGCGTTACACACTATTCTGGACTTCAGTGGATTTGAAATCCGAAAATTATGGGTACAATACCATGGGCTCAATACCAGGGGCGCCCGTGGTTTTACAATAGTGGGTGGTTTTACAATAGTGGATATTCTTCTCGATCGGCTCCCCGAGGCTCAGATCGAATCTTTATACAGTGTTTTGATTGTGATCTTCCATGTTTGCATCGTCAGCCCATCTTGTATTTGTATTTTGCCAGAGTTCCTTTGTTTTTGGTCCTAGAATATTGATATCCAGCCTTTGTTGATAGCTGGGCCCTCCATTATGACTTTTGTGCACCAATTTTCCTTCGTCTCGAATCATTATTCTTCCATCCGTCCAACTGGGAACAGTTATTGGCCAGTTTCTTTCATTCTTCATTCCTCTGATATTTGTTTGTTGTTCTTGTTCTTCATTAAAGAGACCATTAAATTCTATATAATTTATTTCATAGGAATATTGTGGTTTAAGCCTCCATATTTGTATTGAAGGATAAGTATTTACAATTGTTATTTCTTGAAATGTAGCATAATATCTATTTCGAATACTTGGACAAGAAGGGGAACCCATCCAACTATCGTTTTTACTATCATGGGAAATACCCATTGTTGCTCTTAGATTGAGCTAAGGGGAATATCTGAGTATAATCAAGAACATCTAGAGTAAAAATGTCCGCTGAACGTAACGATGATTATCTCTTGATTATTTTGATGATTTATATGATATATTAACTAGTTTTGAATACATAATGATTTTATCAAATGAAAATTTTGAATTCCCCTATCTCGCATCCGTTTTCTGCTGTGTATGCGCTTACAGATAAAATGTAGAGTAAACGGAGAAAGAAACAAAATACCTTATGTAAAAAATAAAAAATAAGAGAAAAATATTAACGGAGATTTAAGAAGAATGACATAACAGATCTTTTAGCCAAAAAAAGAGACAACAGATCTAGAATTGTAAAAAAAATTGGTTAATGGATATAATGTTTTGATTATTTTCTTAATTGAATCCGTAGTTAATTTTTCCCAAGAGAGCATAGGAGGGGGTTGAGAGAGCGAATATTTAACAATTTCAGCGATTTAACATTAAAAGTACAAACAAGATAACAGATTAAATAGCATGTACCATATATTAAGAATATAAAGAGATATGTTCGGAATCCTGATAAATAGGCATAAAATTGTAAAAACTTTTTTGAAACTTTGTGTTTAACTAAATAAACTCAAAATATTATAAAAATATATCTCATTGATTATTTTCCACTTTCAAACATTATCAATGGTGAAAAATATTCTTATAAAGTCCACCATTTTAAAAAGTAGAAAAATTAAAAGAGTATTTAATGTTTTTCTTACAATATCAATCAAATGCATCCTGACCATAAAACCTTTTGAATGTAGTATAAATGACTAGGTTAAAATTTGATATTTAATAGAATACGTATATACGCCATAGTATAAAATTTCGTGTAGTACAAGTTGGAAACTTAAAACTCCATTTTAGATTAGGAATCTGGAAATATGCATGCTTGTAAAAACTTTTGATGATTTTTGAAAATGCCAAAAAAATATTTTTAAAATATAAGATTATTTTTAATAATTTTACTTTTTACATTTTACTTTTTATATAAGTGTTTGAATAATTTTTCTATTTAAGTGATACTTTATTTTATTATTTTTAGAGAAACTTAAGTGGTGTTTGATTAGATTTAATCTAAAAATCAAAATTTTTAATTTCATATCTAATCTCTTAATGAATAGTAAAAAAATGTTAAACTTGATTAAGATACAAGTGATCAATGTTATTTGACAAAATACCTAAATTGACATCTTATTAAGATGAATTGACATCAACTATAAATATTGTAATATATATGTCATTTGGCTATATTACCAACATACAACTTAGATCATAAATCAAATATAGAAATTGATATATATAATATATTATTAATTATTAATAAGTATAAATTTATTTTAAATAGTTTATAAAATTTAATTTTTAAAACTATTTAAAATACAAAAAATAAGAATTACAATAAAAATAGAAAAAGAAATCACATGATATTTGTTTATGAGTGCAGTCAAATAAGTAGATAATGAGTAGCTTGGAGACATCACCTGTATTTGCTTGGTTTAAATTTTTTTAGTCAATGTTTGGCCTATGTTGTTATACATGCATAGTTATGTTTGACTAAAAAAAGTTAAAAGTCCTGATTGAATTGGTAAAGACGTAGATGTTCCTTAATAAGTATTTTCAGACCATGGTGTGCCGGGTTGCCCACAAGCCACACCGGGTTGAGTGACCAAGTTGGAATTCAGGCTGACCAGATGACTCCGCAATGACCCGATTTGAGGTCACGCAACCCCACGACTCAGCTAGTTGGCACTCCATGCTGCCAACAACCAAGTAGTTGGCAACAATGGGGGCTATAAATACGTTATCACTCACCCCTCTCATCTCTCACTCTCAGTCACTTAGTCACTCTCTCGACTCTCGGACTCTTTAACCCACTATCTCTCAAGTTTTTTTAATCTTTTTTTCTTAGTTTATAAATTAAGTTGGTGGTAATTATCTTGTTAGCTCTTTTACTAATCTTGATTTTTAAGTGTTCATTTCCCTTTAGTTTATGGTTTAAATTTTATTATTCGAATTTCACTATGTCTTCTCTAAGCCGTGATACTTCTCGTTCAACCCGGAATGACCTAGTTTGACTCTGTTGCATAGTGGTGTCAATGGAGAAAAAAAAGTGAAGTGTAAATATTATGATAAAGTTCTTTACGGTGGAACATAATAGTTGAGACATCATCTTGCCAATATCAAGGGAGATGTTGCACCGTATACATGGACTCTACCCGAGATATATGCACAATTTAGAATACATCTACAAAATTTGGAAAAGTCAAAAGAAGCTTCAAAGAGATATAAGGACATTGTTCATGAAGAAATTGTGGAACCGACAAGACGTTCATTACATATATATGGCACCAAACAAGAGCTCTTGTAAAGAACTCAATATGAAGAATTTGATGAAGGTACGTAATATTTAATCTTTGAAAAGTCATACCAGTATATGTATATAACATTGCAAACATATGATTTAGCATGAGTAATGGAGGCAAGCCGAAGGTCATTTACTGATGAAGACATGTATCGAAGTACTGCCAGGTTTATAGGTCAAGATTTAGGCAGTGGGAGCGAACGTGAAAGTGGAAGTTGACATGGAAGTGAGAGAGGATCAAATCCTGTAGAAGAGTAAGATATCCATGATCTCACACGAGATGATGATCTAACAATTGGTCTCATAGATCTGGTCATCACATGACCATGACAAAAGCAAACAATTATCAACATGGCATTGAAAATTTTGAAGTTATACAAGGAGAAGAACGAGTAGGCGACTTCTAGATGTTTTTTTCTACAGTAACATTAGCATATCGGCTAACACTGCAAAGAGGCCTTACTATGAGTTAATGATCAACACTATAGCTGATGTTGGTAGGAGAATGCCGGGACCGATATCAAAAGAGATATACAACACATATCTTTCAATGTTTGAACATATTTGGGACCAACATGGATGCACATTAATGACGGATAGTTGGATATGTTAGTCCCTTTCAATTTAACACTTCTTCTACTATAAGTCTTTATTAATTTTAAATTTAGATATAATACATAATCTTCTTAATAAGTAAACTAGAAAGATGTTGATCAATTTTCATGTATATTGTCAAACCAGAACCATCTTTCTAGAAGTCAGTGGATGCATCTGGACAAGTAAAGAATGTCAATTACTTATTTGAATTAATTGATGGTGTTATCAAAGAGATAGGAGAGGATCGAGTTGTCCAAGTAATGATGAACAACACAACTGCCTATAAAGTTGCTGGACAGCTACTGATGGTCAAGAAACCAAAATTATATTAGGCACCATGCTCTACCCATTCCTTACATTTAACGTTAGAGGATATTTGTAAAGATTCTCAAATAAATCAGGTTGTTAAGGTCACCTGATACATTACTTCATTCATATACAATCAAAACTTTATCGTTAACCTGATAAAAGTACACGAAGGGTTAAAAGCTCTTACGGCACAAGGCAACCCGGTTTGCTTCTTACTACATTTCTTTGAAGTGCCTCTTTTAATATAAGCATTCCCTCACCTAAATGATATTTTCACCGAGATGGGCTAATTAGATTGTTAGGGCTACTTCATTACATAAGCAAAAGGGAGAAAAGTAGAGGAGACCTTGGCGAGTGGAATTTTTGGTGGCTTGTAAAAAAACACTTGATATTGTGGGATCACTAGTCAAGGTCCTTTGAATAGTCAACGGAGATAAGAAGGCCGACATTGTGTATTTGTATGATGCACTTAAGTGGGCGAATGAAGATACATCAAAGAAGGTCTCAGATTTCAGTATTTGGTGGGACATCATTGACTGTCAATGGCAGAGAACATTGTATCATTTTATACGTGTAGTATGTATGTTCTTTACAATTAACTCAAACAATACATGTTAATTAAATTTTTTGGATTTATGATCAATACTGACAATGATCTTTTCTATTGCCAATTATCAGGTCATTTTTTCAACTCAAGATATTGTTACAGTTTAATCTTCAAGCCCTATTAATAAACTGTTAGATAACATCAAGAAAGTTGTTCGTAAGATGCTTGGAGATGACGATCGCTCAATTATAACAACAAATGATATACGTGACTATATGATAAGGTTATTCCATTTTGGAACACGAAAAATGCAACGAGTAGTTATGCTTCTAAATCTTAGAATATGGTATGTATAATCTGATTTGTTTCTTTCTATTTACATAATTAACTTATTAAAATTATATTTTAACACCCAATGATATCGTGTAGTTGACTGGTGGATGGATTACGGTAGAACAACGAAATATGAAGACTTAACTGATGTTACAATCTGAGTCCTAAGTTAAACCACCTCCACTTTAGATTGCAAAATAAATCCTTTTCTAGTCATATCTCCTAAAATTTGTAAAATTTTGAATATTTTTTTATTTTTATGTATTGTTTAACAATTAAAACAACCAACCCTAAGCCAATTTGGGGGCTAATTGACCCTGACCTAGACTTCCTTGTTTCACATCATTTATCAAATATGCTTAAAATTTAAAAACCTGACCAAATCATATAAAAGAAGTTAGTTACGTGTTATCAAACAAGATGTTAATAGGGTTGTTCACCGTTTAATTCAACTTGAAAATAGCGTGGTTCAATTTAGTTTGATTCGAACTACTGATTAGTTTGCTTTATAAAAATTTTGAAATCAAATCAAGTTAATAAGTTAAATAATTTTAATTAAAGTAAATATTTTATTTTAATTATATTCAATATAATATTTATATATTTTTTATTATAAAAATAAATTTGTTTAAAATTTTTTAAGATAAAATTAATGAACAGTATAAACATATACACTAAATTTTAATAAAATATATTTTAAAACAAACAACATAAAAGTATATATTGACATATTTACTATATTTTAATAAAATAAAATTTAAATAAATTAAATTAAATTAAAAATAAATTTAGTTCGATTTAATTTAGTTTGACATATTGTTTGATTTAAGAAAAAACACTCAAAAATCAAATCAATTCAAATCTAGCCATTAGTATAAATTGAGTTTGACGACCGTCTAATTAGTGTCTAAATTTAAATATGACTAGTTCATAAAAGTTCTTATAATTTCTATAAATTTCATATGTTTTATTTATTATTATTTTTTTTGTTCGCTCTAACCACCGGCTTATATTATAAGTACTCCGGGGTCTCGTGTCTACCTCGAGACACCGGAGACGGGAAGCAGTCGTTGGCTATTTGATCAAACCTCACTCTTTCATTCTTCCTATCCTAAACCCTACTTCCGGGGCGCCCGCAAACCTCTTCTTGAGCGGACCTCGCTTTCTTCGCGAGGGGGAGACATGGAGGGTATAGAGGAAGTAGAAGAGGAGGTAGGAGAGGAAGAAGTAGGGGAGGGAGGGGTAGCCGGTAATGAGGGGACGAAGAAAGAGTCCGTGATGCCCGTGTCAGCGCGGGTGACGGGGGAGGTGAAAAAATGGCCTGGATGGCCGGGGGACAACGTGTTCCGGATGGTCGTGCCGGTGCTTAAGGTCGGAAGCATCATCGGGCGCAAAGGAGAGCTCATCAAGAAGCTGTGCGCGGAGACATGCGCCCGTGTCCGCGTTCTCGATGGCCCCATCGGCACTTCTGACCGCATCGTGAAAACTTCTTCCATCAAGAGTTCTCTTTTCGGTTTATTATTTCTTGTATTCTTCGTGGTTTCCGATGCTTCTGTTCTGCATGTGTATAAATAGAATCTTTCCTGGTTCAGCCAACTAATACACGAGCCAAGTTCTTCCATCGGATGATTTTGCTTGGACTATCCGCGGTTTTAATGGCCATATTCTGCTGCTTTAGCTACTCCTGCAGCATGTTTCGGTTGCTCCTGCAGCATGTCTGGATCTGTTGGTTTTCGTCTTTGGATCCAAGAAGAAGCTTACTCCTGTACCATCTCTCGGCATTGTGATTAGCTGCAGTCTGATCTTGTTCTTGTTGATACCTTCTGGATGTGCTGGTGGTGCAACCTGCTTTGTGGAGTAAAGATGAAGATTTTGTGTCAGAAACTACTGGGTTGGCATGTACACTTCGTCTAGGAAGGACCAGTATTATGCTGTTGTGGTTTTTATCAAGCACTTTTCATGCAACCTTTGCTGTTAGTTAAGTTCTGGTTGGACATAACTCCATGAGAAATACATGGAAAACTTTGTTTGCTTTCCATCATAGCCAACCCCAAATAACTTGAGATTCCCTTTGTCAAGTTGAGAGCTGTTTTTGTCACTTATGGCTACATCATAGTGTTGGTTCCAGTGTTATCTTGATTTTGCACTACGTAATCAAAGGCAGTTGATGCAGGTGCTGAGAAGATCTGCTTCGGGGAGATTGGACAAAGGCGATGTTGAGATATTGGACTTTGGAATGTTAAACCAAGTGCATGTATAAGTATATAAAGGCATGATATTTTCTTCTAAAGGGGTCAAGGGAACTAATGACCAGGACGGGACAAGCTGACACAGGGAACAATGGGTGAAATATAGGGAGCGTGACTACTATCAACATAGGACACTGGACTCATCAATCGGATCCCCAATTTAGACCTAAGCTTCATCTCTTGAGTGATATACAAAGTAAGGATAAAGAGATCGCTTTGAACTTTGATAGACGATGTGACATCTCAGGTCAATTATACATGTATAGTCACAGAAAAATGTTAATTTACAAATTTTAGTGAAAAAAGTGAGACAACAATACGTCTATAAGCTTTGAATAGATGCAATGGTGGTTTTGTCAACATAGGCAGCAATCATAAATTCATAATATGGTCATCTAACTGAAATAATAATTGAAAATAGAATGAGAGAGAACATGTATGATATAGGCTATCGGGATAAATATGAACTTGAAAAGTTAA